>OY992527.1:11798008-12474368 GCA_963921215.1 Scoparia ambigualis
GGCCACGGTAATGGTCGGGTTGTTGCTGAGCCATCTGAGCATAAGTGCGATGGGGCAACTGTGGAGGCGCGCGGCTACGAGAAGGGCCGGGCAGGGCGTGAATGGGCTGCGGCTGGGCTATGTTGGAGAACTCTGTCTCCACACAGCGCGCGTGCTCCTCGAGGTAGGAGATGAGGTCACTCAACGTGGGCAGGGAGCTGCTAGACCCGTGTCTGCGTTCAAACAACGTGCGGAGCTCACCCTTAAGCTTTCGCACCACTATCGACACAAACACGTAGTCGTCTCCTATGGGCAGATCCAAATTACTAAGGGCACACTGGGCGGACACCAGCGGAGTGAGGAAAAGCGTGCGTATGTTTGAGCGCGTGTGGATGCTCGGCAGCCCCAGGATTATGTCGACGAAACTATCGATGAGAACCCGGCGGTTCTCGTACCGCTTGGTGAGGATGTCCATGGCCACGGCAAAATTTTCATTGGTGACCTTTAAGTGGGACACCATACTTAATGCCTCACCGCTGAGACTTGAGAACAGGTAGTGGAGCTTGACTGCGTCCGACAGGGTCGCCATGTCGTCAGTCAAACTCCTAAACAGCGCAATGAAGGAAGGCCAGTCCTCCACTTTTGAGCTGAACCTGGGCAGCGCTATCTTGGGGAGGACGGCTGTGGGCGTATTGACGCCGAAACTGGGCTGAGCGCTATGGGTTGGGGACGACGTGGAAGAGGGTGAGATTTCCTCCCTCGTCACAAGTATCCCCAGGTATGCCCCGGAGGCTTTTGTGTGGTTCTCAGTGTACGTCCTCTCAACCCCCTCGTCTAAGTTCTCTTCGTCGAGAATGTTGTAGTACACTGAGTCCAGCTTCTCCTTTATGACCTGTATCTGTGCGAAACGCACGTTAAATTCCGTTATGGAATGTTTGGTGTCGCCAGCAATGATCAGTGATCCCACCTCTAGGAGCTGGTGTAAAGCTTTGGCGGCCTCCCTAAATATCGCGGCTTGTGACTTGGTCGGCATCGCGATGAATAAAAGGAGACAAAAAAAATAATAAAAAATAAAAAAATTAAACAAATTTAAAGGCAGTAAAAGGAACAACACCCTGTATATATTCTATAGTTGGGCTGGAGGTATTTGTTTACTAAGGTAAGGGCAAATGGGCTAAAATTAACGCAACAATAAAGAAAGCAAAACTAAGTTGGGGCACCTTGTATATGGCCTACGGGTGGGCAAACGCGTGTATGTGTATGTCTGTGTATATTGAACGCGCGTACGCAATATTAGCCGACCGCAAAACATACAACAAACAAAACAACAAAGGAAATCACGTCATCCGTAGCCCACTATTGGGCAAGGCGCTCGCAGTCGGGGAGACCTGTAGCGGATCCTAGCGCGAAGAATGAGTCGGTCGCAGAAAAAATAAGTAAACAAAATAAACAAATAATTAAAACTTACGTGTGTAGAAGCGAAGTCGACGCACGCAAATAGCCGTAAGCGATACAAAAAAAAAACTGATAAATGAGCTAAATGAAACACACTAAGCTCATGTGGTGAGCACGCACGAGATTTGAGCCGATTTAACACGACAAGAACATAAAAAATTCATTAAAAAATAAAACGGGAAAAACAACAATATCGTCGTCTAGACGCGGGTGTGTTATACGTAACTAAAATTATATGTGCAACCGATAAACGTAACGCAAACGTAACGCAATAATTTAACTACTAATTAAACTTAATGTATCATTAGACAACGATCGTATAGGTAGGTACAAGTATTACACAAATAGTACACTAGCTCGCTTAAATCACAAAAACATTGTATGACACCATAGATCTGTGATCCTGGATTAAACAATCGGATGCATACACGAAAGCAACATCAAAGCAACATGCAGAAATAATTGCGTCAAGATAATTCGGATGTTGTGTGGTCGCAGGCCTACCACAAACAAATTATAACTACCTCACCAAATTTTTATTGGGGCAGGGTAAAGTTATGTGAACAAATGAATTCCGAAATGATGGCACAAATTAGATTATGGGCGGAAACAATTATTTTTTAGTGGACTGTATTAATTAAATTAAAGGAGCTGATGGAACGTGAGACCAAGTTATGGTGAAATGGTAAAAGGAACACTTGCTACGGGAAGGTCGCCGGCATTAATATTACCGGTTCGAAGATGACCAGAATGTTACGGCGAAAGGCGTTCGCAGTAACAGCGGCGAAATAAGGGTTAGGCAGGAGGTATAAGGGAATAAAGTACTTACAGGGATGATGAGTCACAGGAACCGGGGGGCGAGCTGACCACGGGCGGCGAGGTAGGTTGGGTTTCCTGGCGCACAGTCACTACACGAAACTATTCACTAGGGCAGTTCTTTAGGCGTTAGGCGTAACTTTACACATATGCTATTAGTGGTATTGCTTTATTTCGAAGGCTGAGTTCAAGGGCGCGCGACGCGTGATTTCGTCTTGAGATCTCAAAGGCCACTGCTTTGCGCGGGCGCCGTCCGGCGACAACTGTCCGTGCGAAGGGGGGAGTGCATTCCAATATGCACTCTAATTCTGCCGGCGCAGAGACGGTTGTTATTCGTTGCGCTGTGGCGCAAACAACCATTTTTATGTTTTTCCAATGTACCTGTTAGTTCTTCGCAATTTACCAAATTTAGATACAAAATTATGATACTTGGTAAGGTAAGGTCAACAAAACATATTAGTAGGTATGCTAACTAAATTAAAACTGCTTTTTGGTAGGAAAACTAACAAATAAACTATTCACAGCTACCCTCACTGCAGCAAATATTACCTGTTGCTGACCTTATCTTACCAAGCGTGTACTGTTATTTACTAATATCATAATTTGGTATCTAAATTTGGTAAATTGCGAAGAACTAAGAGGTACATTGGAAAAACATAAAAATGGTATACTTTTTTTATTCGTATTCACTTTGGTTACAGAGGGCCCCGCTAGGATGACAAAACTTTAAAGTTGAATATCTTCTGTTCTAATTAGAATTTCTGGAATTTAATACATAAATCGGGAGGTACATTGGAGGTACATTAGAACAGTATATTTTTTATGTATTTCGAGCGTTATACAGCCGAGGGCCCAGCTGGGAAGATCAGGCATTTTATCGTAATTTCTGTCAAAACGGTTGAGGTACATTGAATTCTGTTGATAAATTCTAGAGGTACATTGAGCATCTGAAGCATTAGCTTTAGTTTTACGTGCCTAGCTCTGGGGGCCGTGCTAGGAAGGAACACATCAAGTCCGTCATGTAATATAATGTTGAAAGTTTAAATAAATATATATTGTGGTTTAGCTTCTTCTACCTAATTTAATACTTTCGCCCTGAAAATGGCACCATTCAATCACCCCGCAGCGTAAGTGTAATGTATTTTTTTTTGGATAAAACCTTATAATTACATGTTCATGAATAAAACCGTTCCGTCATCTTAAAATACATGAGTACCTCCTACTTGCACCATATATATATGGTATAGTCTTTAAGAAGAGCAACTTAGCTTATTCTTTGAATACAGTAGATACAAAAAATCATGACTATTATCCCCGAAAGGTTAGTCGGAGACTAGGTAATAAGGACCGCAAAAGCAGTATACCTCTGCCATAGTCCACTTTTCACCAAATAGCGACTGCACATGTGCTCAGCGTGACAGGTGGTGAGCCCATCGCCGCTCTATGCTGTTGGATGTATGTGCAGTCTTTAGTTGAATACAGTAGATTTTTACTGTACTTACCCGCCCTGGTACTACCCCAAGCAACAAAATTTGGTACTATAAAAGTCCTGAGAACGTTTTGGAGCGTGTTAATTAGTGTACATGATTAGCACTATAATGATGTTAAGAACGTTTATAGAACCCCAAATAGGCCCTAGTTTTATCACTGATTTATTCTATAAACATTACATAAAGGCTCTCACGGTAATAAATCAGCTCTGTAGTTGAAACCTAAAAGTGTATCTGCAACATGTATGTCACAAATTTGCACTATAAAAGTAACCAAAACATGTTTAAATTGCTTTTTTGTACCGTAAACAATTCCAGTGATCTTTTTTATCACACTTATTCAATCATTTTATTCGTGTTCTGGTCGTGTCGTGTGTTCTCCAATAAAATCTACAAATAACATACACAAATATCTATGCTTTATTTCATTCGCTGATATAATAAGAAGGAAAAGGACACTCCGTAGCTCTGTCGTAACATGCACTTGCGAAATTAATTGTATTGATAAAATCATTAATGCCGATTTCAAATTTGACAATGCGCCCTCGTAATTTTCTTGTTTTAAATAAATTTAAATTAATTAAATAAGTACTTTTCCCGACTATGGCTGCTATAGTACACATTGGCACCAGCCGTGCTGCTAATGTGCTATCATGGCAGAAAACAGCAACCATATTTGATTAATTATTTATGGCTGCTCTTTTAGTACTTTTTGTCACAATTTAGTATCGTAGGAGAACAAACAAACTCACCTATAGAGCTATATAGAATTGAAGTTATTTAGTAGCCGCACTAGGAGTCGCTATGGTACTGTTAAGAACTGTAGAAGAGTTAACATAATTTTTACAGAACTAGCTCCATAGCGATGTTGAGGGAGCTTGTAAGAAGATACGTTACGTAATCGTTGTGCAAGGTACTTTTATAGTGCAAATTGATGCTGTAATAGTGTTTTCGACACTCCTACTATACTAGTACTATAAAAGTTATTTTCACGCATTATTATTGCAACATAGATACACAAAACTGTCAATAAGGTCGCCTATAGTACTAAATAGTACCATAATCACTTTTACCATATCTATTACAGTGCAACACTTTAATGGTTGTTTTGAATAGTCCAGAAAGTGTTCTTAGAGCAAAATTATAGAACGTAAATGCTCATTAATTTTATAGAAGCAAAACGCTCTGTTAAACCTTTATGGTACAAGCAGTCACAATGATTACCATTATAGGCCTACTATATCACTGTTTGGTGATAAAATGCCTTGGTTATAGAAGCTTTTGTTACTTGGGACCGATGGTCCTACTGGTAGTACCACCAGATTTTTTTTTTGCCCTTCTACTATTCTGTCTGGTAGTACCACGGAAGATTTTACATTACCCCTGGTACTACTTATCAATTTAATATTCCCTACAAAGGTATTTCGAGGTATGCTTATGCTTTAAAAATCGAGTGTTGTAAAACTTTTTCAAATATGTAGGTACTGGTTATCTGTGAAAGTCTAAAAACAAAAAAAATAAAAAAAAACAAAAACAAAAAACAATAAAAAAGAAAAAAGGTACAAAAAAACACAAAAAAGAGTTCTTCAAGACTCTATTTTTAAAGCATATCTCGAAATACGTTTGTAGGGAATATTAAATTGATAAGTAGTACCACGGGTAATATAAAATCTCCCGTGGTACTACCAGACAGGATAGTAGTACTACGGGCAAAAAAAAATCCCATGGTACTACCAGTAGGACCATCGGTAGTACCACGGGTAAGTACAGGAATTTTATAATACAAATAATAATATATTTACTACATCCTACTAATATTATAAACGCGAAAGTTAGTAAGAATGTATGGATATTTGTTACTCTTTCACGTAAAAACTACTTAATGGATTTGGATGAAATTCGGCATACAGAACAGATAGTTTATAACCTGGATTAACACATAGGATACTTTTTATCCCGATATTCCCAAGGAAACGTATGGATGAATGTTTGTTACTCTTCCACGTAAAAACTACTGAATGGATTTGGATAAAATTCGGCATACAGATAGTTTATAACCTGGATTAACACATAGGATACTTTTTGTCTCGATATTCCTACGGGAACGGGAACCACGCGGGTGAAACCGCGAGCGACCGCTAGTACTTTATATTTAGGTATTCAGACAATAGAACCACGGTAATAACCGTGAAGCCATTCCTTGTTACAACAATTTAACTTTAAAAACAAATGGTAATACTACTACTTAATGTGTAAGCTAAGTTAAGAGATTACTAGTAAGTTTAGAACTAAACATTATTATCATGGAGGCAGCACGAACGTACACAATGATTTGTAACATTTCCCTATAATTTATGTCCTAAGTTAACACGAAGACGACCTGTTATCCTGACAAATTATCAGGCTTCTTTAAGATAGACGACCGTGACCTACTTCATCTATTACCGGTTGTTATACATTACATTGGTAGGTATGTTTAAACACAATATATATACAACCTTATTTTTCTTAATATAAAAACAATTAAGGGTGAGTTTCACCCATGAAACTGAACAACTTTCCCCAAGAAACCTATGTGCAAAAATGACAAAAACTTTTCGATCTCCCATACTATTTGTCGTCAGCTGATCGGACAATTTTGTATGGGAGGTCGAAATGTTTTTGTCATTTTTGCACATAGGTTTTTTGGGGAATGTTGTTCAGTGTCATAGGTGGAACTCACCCTTAATATCATTAAAACGAATTAAAATGAAGGGTGTATATGTCGCAGTAAGATAGTCATAGCCGTAATATAGTAATTTCCCAGTAATATAATCATATCACTAAACTTGAACCGTATTATAATTATATTCCTAGTAAGATAGTAATGAATCGCTTTAGTATAACTATGTTACGGTATATAAGTAATATATCCCTGCGACATATACACATAGTATGTTTAGCATAGAAGCAAAATCTGTATTATCAATCTATGGAAAAGCGCTAATAGGTCCGAGAGTGATAACTTGATTCATTAATGGAGGCCTTTGCACTGCGGCGCCATACATTGAATCGTAACACTTGAGTTAGATGGAAACACTTATATTTTGTCCTGACTTTTCAAAGCCTTTGCAAGCCGTGGTCATTGATTAACATTTTACGTTCGCGTAAGCTTTAGAAAACAATATTTTATATATTTCAGGAACGCTGAAATCAGCCATTAATGTTGTTCGGACCCGTGCCGTGACTCGATAAATTTCTCATTTTGTAAAACGAAAAAAACCTTAACAAGTAACGTCTCCAATTCATATTTTATATATTATAAAAACATGTTTTCAGTTTTTTTAGATTCTCAAAGGAGAAACGCAATAACACAAAATTTACTGTATAAAATTATTTTGCTCAAAGCTATGGCCTCTTTGAACTTCACAAAGATTTCTTTCAAGTATAGGTATAGTCATTTTAAGATATAGTAGTTACGCACTCGGTAGTTGATTTCCTCCATGACATTAATTCTTGTATGTAAGTATGTATGAAAAGATAGTCACATTCTTCATTCAATGCCTTCGTGACCAGCGTTTTCTGTTTGTCTTTATTTAAGGGATAAGGGGATCTTGCACGGAATTGTGAAAAATTACGTATTTTTAAGTTACTTGTACTGTGCGCTGCATTAGTTAAATACATTAAAAGAACTTACGTAAGTTAGCCTGATCATTGCACAAGGTCGTGACCTTGTTGAAATTTAAAACAATTTCTTTAAACAATAACAAACAATACGATTTGTTCCCCCGGTATCGATTCCCTGCGTATCGACTTACCCCGGTATCGATTCCCTGCGTGTCGACTTCCCACCGTTTCGACTCCCGCCGTATAGACTCCCACCGTATCGACTCCCGCCGTATAGACTCCCGCCGTATCGAGTCCCGCCGTATTGACTTCCCTCGGTTTCGACTATGAATTGGCTTAAAGTACAGTTAATGAAGCAAATGTTTTACTTTAAACCAATTCCTTTTATTTACGAAGAATCGTTAAAAACTTTGAAACACGATGATTTCGTTGATTACATTCCTGAATTCAAAGCTCGAAAAAGTATTTTATACAGATGTCGTTCTAAAGCATTGCAATCAAATAGAACCACATTTTCAAAGTTATGTGTTTAAACAAATATATTCCCTGCACACAGATATTTCTGAATCTGATGAATGTCCAAATGTAGCACCAGTAATATTTGCTTTGCTTCCCAATAAAAAAGAAACTACTTACACTCGATTATTTATTCTTTTAAAACAACATGCGCCCGATTTTAATCCAACCACTTTTTCATAGATTGCGAAATAGCTGCCATCAATGCAATCAAAAACGTCTTCCCTTCTTCAGACATTAAAATTTGCTATTTCCACTTTTGCAAAAGTATCTGGGATAAAGCCAAAGATTTATCTTTAAATAGCACTCGACAAAGTTGCAATTAGATTGGAATGTATACATCCCTTGCTCTTCTACCTTACGAACATTTACACTACACTTGGCAACAATTACTTAATAGTGCCGACTTGCCGACTTCAGAAACACACCAGGGCCCTGATTCTGTATCGCAATCTATAGATTCCACACCTAAACCTTACCGCGCACAAACGTCAAACGCATACGTTTTTGGGAAGATATCGTAACTTTTTAAGGAATTAACGTGGTTTTGAAACAAGGAATCGTTACAGAATAAGGGCCCAGTTACTGAATTTAATATGTAGGTATGTGTCCAAGCAGTGGTTAGGAGAAAATTCTAAATTTATTGGTTGTCATGGGCAGAACATGCGAACCACTAACCATGTATTGGGATGGCATAGTCGCCTAAAGAAAAAGATAAACAAGCGACCGACCTTGTTTTATCTTATAAGTATGCTCAAAGATGAAGCTACGAACACCGATATCAAAATTGAACAAAAAATGATGGGACAAACTATGGCTACACAAAAAGAAAAGTTGATTTGATAAATGACCAAAAAATTAGCCAAATAATTGATGATTATATTTATCAAAGAATTGATATTTTACTATGCTTAAAAAGACTGTCCAATGTAAAAAAGGAATATTGATCCATTCGATTGTCCACAAACGCTAATCAAAGTGGCCGGTTATATACCTACAGCTATGCCATTCTCTAAGCGACACATAGACACTGCGCGCATGGCTGTGATCTGCTGTCTCTTTCCAATTCTATGAATATGAAAGAGACAGCGCTGCGACAGCCGCAGCTATCAAGGCTTTAGCATAAAGAATCGCACGGCTGTTCGGTCTTCTGTATAACTACGCTAAGCAAAGTGGCCGGTTATACTCTTCGGTCTTCTGTATAACCTGCCGCAGCGTATGTATGTGGTCTATGCTTCTTATGCAAACGAACAAACTATAGAATCAAGAAAACAGAATTGAACATACGTAATCAATGCTGCTTAGTGTAACTAACATTTTTTTAAGCTAGAATGTTTTTAAATACGCTATTAGAAAGCCCGAAAAAAAGTGAGTAAAACTGCATTTTCATAACTCATTTTCGACTTTCTTTGCCTTACCTTAATTGATTTTTCTCCAGACGCATTCATTATTTTAAGTAGCTTCATAAAGAAATTGTTATTCTATTTTTAAAATAATTCTGTGATTTTTGCAATGATTCTGTGTTTTTTGTGTTAAGATAGTTAAGTTTTTTAAAGGTAATAACTAGAGCGAATACCGAATAAATTTAATTACATTTTTGTTATTTTAGTAGTAGGTAGAACTACATAATTTTATTATCTTTATTATTGATTTTTTTGCATTCACAATGCTCTTCTCTTTATTTTTCTAGTAAACATTTTATCCTAAATATATTTTCAATAAATTAATGTTTAGAGGAATAAAAGTTTAATTAAATTTTTCTTAATTTGGTACAATAACGTAATTTTCTTTTTGATAAGTTAATGTTTAGAGGAATATCAGTTTAATTTTATTAATCGTTATATTTTCAATAAGTTAACGTTTAGAGGAATAATAGTTTTTTTTTGGTCTAACTACATAATTTTCTTTTCAATATGTTAATGTTTAGAGGAATATCAATTAAATTTCAAAAATCGTTTTATTTAATAAGCTAATGTTTAGATAAATAATAGTTTAAATTTATTTTTCTTATTTTTGTGCAACTACATAATTTTCTTATCAATAAGTTAATGTTTAGAGGAATAATAGTTTAATTTTATTGCATTAAAACTAATCTGATAAACAAAGACATCTGTAGTGCGATTCTCTAAGCCCAAACATCGTTAAAGCCTTGGTAGCAGCGGCTGCAACAGCGGTGAACTTACCATTGGTATTCTTCTAAATAATTTTCAACGCTGTTCAAAGGGATGGAGGGAGGTATGTGGCGTGATAGGGAATCACTTCTTTGACATTTTCTGTAGGTATACAATTGGTATTCTGTAAGTAAAACAACCTTAACTTTGACCACAGCCGTGACTGCAGCGAAAGATGTGACGGCTGTAACATCTATGATCACAACCATGCGCGCAGCGTCTATGTGTCGCTTAGAGAATCGCATAGCTGTAATCAAACTGTTATCTATGATTAAGTTACATTACTACTTTATTTGTAATAATAAAACGAAATTATGAAGACTAAATAAACTGTTATATTTAATAACGTTATATTGATTATTTTCAAACTAAACTACTTTTTTCATTAACTGTACTTTATGCCAAATTCATGGTCGAAACCGAGGGAAGTCGATACGGCGGGAGTCTATACGGCGGGAGTCGATACGGTGGGAAGTCGACACGCAGGGAATCGATACCGGGGTAAGTCGATACGCAGGGAATCGATACCAGGGTAAGTCGATACGCAGGGAATCGATACCGGGGGAACAAATCACAATACATATATCTAATGACTCCTAAAACATTTTCATTTTCGACAATTTTCTTAATTTTACGCATGAAACAATAATTCTTACATAAAAATATTTGTTATGATATTCTGCAGTCACCCCCATCTTAAAAAAGTAAATTTTAATTTTTAACACAAGCGGGTGATGGTTGGGTACATTTCGCAGAATAAAAACATTGCTCTAATCAAATTACTAGGTCTGAAACTTCAAAGCAGAATTGTTCTAATTTTAAATATCAATATGATTGATTTTGCTTTGAAGTTAATTATGAGACTTGTTTCAGTTTTTGCGATCGCGCGGCACCCCCTTTAGACCAGACACCAGACTGTTATCAAAAAAGATATTAATGCAAGTAGCATGTAAGTGTGTATGATAATTAATTTAAGAGTCGCATTCGTCATTCAGTGCCTTCGTGACCAGCGTTTTCCGTTTGGCGCGCTACATCGTAGCTTGATGTCTACGAGTTGATGCTACGAGCCCAGCCGAAGTTTGACAGTTGAGTTACCGCGCTTTTGGGAGTTGCGGTAAAATACTTGTTAATTTGTAGTCTCAGAATAATAAATGAAGCAGTTGTAATACATACATGCTTATAATCACGACTATTAAGGGTTAGTCAGAGACCAGGCAATGAGGGCAGCGAGACTGCAGTTCTCTGCTATAGTCCACTTTTCACCAAATAGCGACTGCATATGTGCTCAGCGTGACAGGTGGTGAGCCCGCTCTATGGGGAAGGGGGGGGGGGCGATAATCAATACTTTTTATCCCGATATTCCCACGGGAACGGGAACCACGCGGGTGAAACCGCGAGCGGCCGCTAGTTTGTAATAATTAAAATAAATGGTTATTGTAAATTTATTCCTATTAGTGCTTAGGAAGATACTTTGTTAGTCCCGGTGTATCTCGTAAGATGACAATTGTTAATATTCATTTTGAGCCCGACCTTCCCATGTGTCTTGTTTGTGTGGTAAGGCCTGACACCAGCTGTGGGTAGTGTTTCGTGGAAGATGGTTTTAATTATTAGTGTGATAGTAATTATTACTATTATTTGTTACACGGACTGGACCCAGTTACAAAACTAATAATAATACTTTATTGTACAAATAAGCAACACTTACACACACGTTACACAAGACATATACAATGTTGAGCTTGTCGCTAAAAGAGATCTCTTCCAGCCAACCTACCAGCAAACTTTTAGCCAACCAAAATTAATTAATAATATTAGTTATATTATGTGTAATCACTTAATAGTTGTAGTCATAATATTACCTATGTACAATCAATTCTTGGACAAAAAAATCTTAAAAAAGTACATTGTCAAGTAAGACCGTTTTATTATTCCTAAAACTTGAACGAACAACAAATAAAGTAAAGGCTGTAGAGATAACACAGAAACCAAATATTGTGTATTTAGGATAGACGGAGATTGTACCTACGTCTTCTCTTACTAATGGACGCACCAAAGTCACAATTGTTCTCGAAAAATCGAAAAGGTAAGCGTTGCGTTGGTTTACTATTACTTTACTTACTTCCTAGAGTACACTTTATACATACATACATATAATAACGACTATTATCCCCGAACGGTTCGTGAGAGGGCTATCAAGACCGCAAAAGCAGTCCTCTGCCGTAGTCCACTTTTCACCAAATAGCGACTGCACATGTGCTTAGCGTGACAGGTGGTGAGCCCATCACCGCTATATGCAGTTGGATGTATATGCAGGCTTTAGTCCGTTAGTCGCCTTCTACCACACCCAAGGGAAGAGTGGGGGTGGTAGTATTCTTTCACCGCTATGGGACACGGTTAGCGAGACTTTAAAAAGTTTTTATATCATTTTACTTTTTGAAACGGTTCTCTTGATGTGATGTCCATATATTTTTCAGTTGCATTACAGTTTTTAATGGTGAAGTCCTAAAAAAAACCGAATTCTAATTTTTAGACTTGGGAATTGAACCCAGGACCCCAGATATTCTTTCCGAGCAACTTGTCCATCAAGGCATAACACCAATGATAATAGCATTGTTGAGTTCCGACAGTTTATAGATAAGATAGCCAATTCCTCAGTGGTTGAGGATTCTGGATGAAGCGCGATTCCACCTTTGGCCTTATCGTCATATACCATCAGGTGAGATAAGATTACTACCCAAGTGTGGAAAAAAGGCGCGAGGTTTCTGCCAGTAATTCAAGTTAAACCCTATTAATCATTTTAATTATAAGCTTATTCATAATAAACACTATAAAACCCGGCTTTATCCTAACGCAATTATTCCGTAGATCCTATAAAGTCATGTGCGAGAAATAATTACGTTTATGAAGCCTTAATGGAGCTAACTGATAGTTTCACTGGCGACGCACACATTCAATTAATTTCGCTCTATAAAGTAAAAATTGGAGAATCGAGTATCGCTATACATCAAGTAATTAATAATAATAATGGAGTGCTTTATTATATCCCGTGAATACACAACATCGAGGCCTTTTTATCAAAATTCATCACGAAAGGCCAATTTCATTCAACCAAACATACATAAAAAGTACCAGAGTTGGTGGCTTCATTGAATGAGTGTATAAGGTTGAAGTGTTGTTATTTTTTAAATTGTTTCGAATTATCAGAATTTGTTATATCAGTAATTATTTATTGGATAAATAAATAGATAGATAAGTAGATCCTAGATAGATAGACAAATACAGTTTCTTTGTCTTACCATCACACATAGTATTCATTCAAATACAAAAAAATAAAAATTAAGTCCAAGTGTATTCACCAACAATGCTAGCTTATTAGCTAGCATTGTTAGTATTATGATTTTAATGCTATTGTATTAATAATATAATACTTGATAGAACTGACTAGAAATGTAATGTTTTGCAGTAGCTCCATTGCTTTATTGTGCTCCTGTTTGAAGAGTTCTCGATCCAGTGAAATTACAGAGCAGAGAGGCAGAAGTGCTTCACCTTCCGGATCGGCAACATTGGCTTTGTTCTCTGTTTTTTGTATTGTATCTATGTGAATATGATAGTGATTAAACAGTTCTTCTAAAACACATGTGCTCAGCGTGATAGGTGGTGAGCAAATCGCTGCTTTATGCTGTTGGATATGTGCAGTGTGTAGTGTAGGTTACTCTATGGTGGTAACTGTCAGTGTTTGTCACTCTGCAATAAAGCAACTACGAAAAGCGAGTCGTATTATTCCTCTCATTACAGTGGCGACGAGGATAAATTGTGTTTTTATGTGTCGCGATCGCGAATAATATTTTAGTTAGAAATGTCGATCGGGAAGTTGGGTGATTTTGATGTGCGCGCGGGGATGTGGTCTTCGTACATTGATAGGTTGGACATGTTTTTCATAGTCAATAAAGTGATGGACGACATGAAGTTACCAACTTTAATTGCTAGCATGGGTGATGAGGCTTATGAATTGTTGGTGAATCTCGCAAGTCCAAGTAAACCATCGGAGTTGACTTATGATGTGGCCAGCGAGTTAATGCGTCAGCATCTGCAGCCGACGCCATCTTCGTTGGCGGAACCAATGATATTAATTGTAACATCATTGGGCGGAACGATATCATTTCCGTCAAAAACGTCAATGTAGCGGGGAAGACGTCACGACCTACGTGGCAGAACTGAAAAAAATGTCGCGATATTGCAAGTTCAATAAAAATTTGAATGAGAATCTGAGGGATCAGTTTATTTGCGGTCTTAGGAGTGACATAATCCGTCAACGGTTATTCGCTGAGCAGGACACGATAACTTTCGCGGAGGCGGTAAAGTTGGCATGCTCCTTAGAGGCGGCGGAGAGGGACGCGGCGGTGGTTGATGGTATCAGGGCAACATTGAAGCCGAGCGGAGAACCGAGTGGCGCATGGCCAGTGCACGCGCTAGCGGCGGGATCAGAGCGCGCGGGAAGAGGGCGCGGGAGCGCGGGAGGCGCGAGGGGCCGCTCGCGTCCGACAACGGGTGCCGGTTGCGGCGGCGGCGGCGGTAGCGGCGGGTTGCCGCGGGAACGGGCCGCGGCGTTTCCGTTTGCAGCCGGACAAGCATGATCGTCCGGTTGTGCGTCTTGCGGGGCGGCCAACCATCAGTGCGAGAGTTGCCGGTACCGGAACTTCGTGTGCAGCAGGTGTCAACGAACGGGTCATTTGAGGCGGGTCTGTCCAGAATGGAGCGGGCAAAGGCCTCAGGGGCGTGATGACCAGCGGCGCAGGCAGGGCGCTTTCTTTTTTGGTGACGTCGCCGATCAACATTCCAGCGGACAGGAAGACGACGACGGAGACATTGAAAATCTCAACCTTCTGTTTTTAAATAATTATAAGGCAGTAAGTTAACAAATTCAAATTGATCATAAATTGATAAAAATGGAGATAGATACGGGTACTCGTACAGCTATTTCATGTATTAGCAAAGAGGTATTTGAATGTAACTTTAGTCACCTTAATTGTTCACGATGGCACTGTTTTATGACGGCTCAAAAATAAAGCCTTTAGGTATCATTACGCCGGTGGTTCGTTACGGGAATATAGAAAAACAGTTAGAATTATTTATAATACAGGGAGGTACCACTTCTTTGATTGGCAGACAGTGGTTATCGGAATTAGAAATAGATGTACCAAAATTTGATTGCAACTTTTTGAATGAAAATATTTATGTTAAGATCTCCAAAATACTTGACAGACATAAAGATGTATTCGCCGACGGGCTGGGGCGGTACACGGGCGGCAAGGCGACGTTGCGGGCACATGAGTAAAGAAACGGTACAGAGAAAAAGCTTCTAGGAGCATACGAAAATCCTTACCTAAAGTAGTAGGGTTGCCAAAGAGAATAAAATAAAATAAACAAACTTTTATGAGTTTTTTATTAGGTATGTAGACAACATAAGATATTAAGTAAGTATAAGTATTTACAAATTGATACTCTAAATATAGCACGTGAGGATGTTGAGCCATAACCCACCACGCTGACCCAATGCGGGTTGGTGAGTTTTAACGACTGTCATCTTACGATAACAACCGGGACCAACGGCTTAACGTGCCAACCGAAGCACGGAGGAGCTCGAGATGTTTTTAATTGGTGACCCATCCAGCGACCGGGCATTGCAAAAATTGCTTGGCGAGCAAGATCGCAAGCCGAACGAACCAAACACTAAGTAGGTATATTATTTTATTACTGCATAAGAAATAGTATTACCTACCGGAACCATTGGCGTAAAGGTGATATTGTAACAAATGTGTAAAGGTTGTGTGCACTTGAGTATACAAATATTTGACGACAAAGGCGGCCCATGTAAAAAAAATACTTACACTTTGAAATTAATTTACGAGTATGTTGCCGCGAGCATTTTGAAATGAGATACTTTCTTATTGAAATACAAATATTTACAATTATTACCGCATAACTAAATCGATAAAAGTGTGAAAATGGGTGAATCTACAAAAAAAATGCGGTTACTTTTTCGACGCTGTCCGCTTCCTCAGACGAATTTTATCATTAAAAATATGTTTACGCTCACACCAATTATCTAGACCAAGATTCTATTGAAACTCGTTAATATTGTAAGATAACTGATAAATATACATAAACATAAAAACACACCCAGATCTGAAATCAATTTAGAAAACAGGTTTTCTCTAAATTAACCCGACTGGGAATTGAACCTGGGACTTCATAGATTGCGCGACGCCAGACCAGGCATGCTAACCACTTGATCACGGAGTTCATCATTCCAGCCGTACGTATGCAATCGAATATTTACCTACATTGAGGAACACTTGACATACCTAATGCATTATTTCGTTCGCATAATAATTTCAAGCTTGTATGCAAACTATTTTAACGACAGTCGGTGATAGATAAGTTAAGGTAATGAAGATTCGGAAACAAAACATTTGTAGATTCACCCAATTAGTTATTATAATATGTTATAAAAATAACAATTAAGTACTTAAGTTAAGCAGAGTCTCCTGCGACACTGTTTTCTGATAACATAACCTAACAACAAACCTCTAACAAATTAAACGACCATATTTTGTTAGATGTTAGGTGTTAGAAAACACAAAACAGTGTCGCAGGAGACCTGTGTGTGACCCGGCTTAACATACATACCTACATAACATAAAGGTTTGTGCAACCTACTTAAACATATCTAATTTTAAATAGGTATAATCTGGTTTCGATTTACTTACTGTAAACAACCATTTTACAAGACCAGAACTAATTATTTACATTTTCATAACTCTTTACAGTTTATTGCACTTAGAACAATTTCGTAAAAAATATACAGAAGCACAAAACAAATAAGACGCGCGCTTCGTGCAGGCCCTCCGTTTATCCACTGACCGAGCGAGCGTAAACCGGTTTTATCCAGTAGCGGCGCGTACGCGACACAGCGGCTAGTGGACACGCACACATGCGCCGTATGCTTGTAGTAGTTGACTCGCGACGGCGCGGTTGTATGTAGCTTTCACTCTGTACCGTTTCTTTACTCATGTGTTGCGGGTGCGCGAGGGCGCCGCGCCGGTGTTCCACCGCGCGCGGCCGCTGCCTTACGCGCTGCGGGAGCGCGTCGACGCTGAGCTCGACGCCATGCTGCGCACGGGCGTCATCGAGCCGGTGGACTGCTCGGACTGGGCTTCACCTCTGTTGCCGGTTAATAAGGCGGACGGGTTCGTTACGAATTTGTGTGGATTACAAGTCAACTTTAAACCCGGTATTATTGATTAATCGATACCCGCTTCCGAAAATAGACGACGTGCTGGTTGGTTTAAATGGGGCTCAGTTCTTTAGCAAAATTGATTTATCTCAGGCTTACAATCAAGTGGAATTAGATGATTCGAAAAAATTCACTGTTATAAACACTCATAGAGGGTTATTCCGTTATAACAGGTTAGTTTTTGGTCTGTCGTCAAGTGTAGGTATTTTCCAAAGGTTGATGACGAATTTACTTCAAGGTATAGGTACCGCACGTCCAATGGTTCCTTGATGACGTAATAATTGGGGGGTCAAATAAAACCGAACATTTGATGGCATTGGAGGCGGTCTTCAAGCGGTTAGCTGAAAACGGGTTAAGAGTAAAAAAAAGTAAATGTGTTTTCTTAGTAAATGAGGTAAAGTATTTAGGATATATTATTTCTAAAAGTGGCGTTAAAGCAGACACTGCTAAAATCGAGGCTATTGTTAAGATCAAACCTCCGGATAATATAACCGAATTGCGCTCGTTCTTGGGGATGGTTAACTTTTTTGCAAGGTTTATTAAAAATCTAAGTTCGTTGCTAGCTCCTTTGCATAGTTTGCTGCGTAAGGATACCCCTTGGCATTGGGATTTCCGGTGCAACCGCTCGTTTGAGGAAGTCAAGCGCGCGTTGGTAGGCAGCGAAGTATTGGCGCACTACGACCCCAGTAAGGCCGTGATAGTGACGTGCGACGCCAGCGCGCGCGGTTTGGGCGGCGCAGCGTTGCCAGACGTGCGATAATTATCGTAGATCCACGATAATTTGGAGGGACATGCGATAAAAAATAATAATTAAGTATCGCACGATAATTTGTATAATTCGTCGACTTTCCACGATATTTTTTGTCAGTTCTACGATAATTTTGTGACAAACCTGGTTTAGCATCAGTCGTTCAGTCATAGTTTGGAAATAACGAATTTAAGGTACCACAGTCAGTCCTTTTTCTAGGTGATGAGCTTTTTTTTTTAGCTCGTGACGTTGGATGTTACCATATTTGGAGTGCCCAGTCGTATAAATTCTGTCTTTTTGAATGCGATAAAAACACGATAATTTTGCAGTAAATCTAGGATAGTTTTGACCTACGGATCTGGCAACACTGGGGCGGCGTGCTCACGCAGAGGGCGCGCGCGGGTTGGAGCGGCCGGTCGCTTACACGTTGCGCTCACTTAGTGAAGCAGAGAAGAATTAATCCCAGATACATCGCGAGGCGTTGGCAATTATTTTTTGTATTAAGAAATTTCATCAGTACCTTTACGGTCGTAGCTTTGTGCTTCGAACAGGTCACAAGCCACTAGTATCAATTTTTGGGCCAAATGCAGGCATACCGACGATGACAGCCAGTAGGATGCAGCGATGGGCCGTAATTTTATCGGCTTATAACTACGAAATGGAGTATATTAGGACAGATAGTAACTGCGCGGATGGTTTGTCTAGGCTGCCGGATACATCGGGCGAGCGGTCATAGCCAAAAGATTCGATTCCGGAACAGACGTATTTACATTTTGCTCAGGAGGCATTATTATTAGATTATAAGCAGATTCAAAAGCTGACGTTAAGGGATCCAATTTTAAGCCGGGTGTTATTTTACGTGCGGGATGGTTGGCCAGACACATATGATATGGTAGGATTAAGGCCTTATTTCAATAGGAAATCAGAACTTTACGAAGAGTTGGGTTGCGTAATGTGGGGCCATCGGGTGGTTATTCCCGAGCAATGTAGGGAAAAGGTTTTGAAGATTATCCATGAGCCTCATATGGGCATAATTAAATCTAAGGCATTAGCTCGCAGTTACGTGTGGTGGGCGGGCATCGACGAGGTGGTAGAGCGCGAGTGCCGCGCCTGCGCCGCGTGCGCCGCGCACGCCGACGCGCCGCCGCGGCCCTGGCCTTGGCCAGGCAGGCCCTGGTCCAGGCTACATTTAGATTTTATGGGTCTTATAGAGGGAAAAATGTACTTGGTTGTGGTAGACGCTACGTCCAAATGGTTGGAGGTATTCCATGTATCGAGTACAGCGGCACGCAGCACGATTTCAAAATTGAGTGAGCTGTGGAGCAGGTTAGGGGTTCCTAGGCCTATAGTCACGGATAATGGGCCACCATTCACTAGTAGTGAGTTTGCTAGTTTTATACTGGAACATGGTATACAGCACATATTTACGGCACCTTATCATCCATCTTGAAACACTGAAAAAGGTAATTAAAAAGGCATATTCGGAAAAAAAATGTACAATTCGTTTTGAACAACTTCTTATTACACTACCGTAATACAGAACACTGTTCCACTGGCGAAAGCCCGTCCGTGTTGTTAATAGGTAGGCGTTTGAGAACTCGTTTGGATGCTTCAAAGCCAGACGTAGGAAACAAAGTGTGGGAAGCACAGCAGAGACAGGTCGGCGCCGCAGGAGGGGTAGATAGGCACTTGGAAGTTGGTGACGATGTTTGGTACCGTCAGTACCTTAAGGCGGAGAAATGGCTACCCGGGTCAGTGGGAAGTTTCAATGGAAGCAATGATTATCAAGTTATTGATAATAACGGAAAGTTAGTGCATAAACACGTCGACCAGTTGAACCGTAGGACTAGGAGTTCACTTGTAATCCCCTCAAGCTCTATACGTTCGGTACCGTCAGCACAGGGTTCAGGTTCCGGTTTGTTAGAAGAGGTTCAGTCAGAGCAGTCAGGGGTAGAGGAATCGCGTGAAGAACAACAGCGAGATGAGGGCCAATCCGAACCATTTTCGCCCCTACGGAATCAGGTAGAAGAAATTGCTCCAGCACCACTGTCTGTCACTACAGTACCGCGACAGTCACGCCCTATTCGTAAATGTAGAATAGTTAAGGAAACTAGTTATAAGTGAATTTTTATTCTAATTTAATTTTTGTTTATTTTTGACAGTGAGTAAATAGTTTAAATTTTAATTTTTGTAAGTAGTTATTAATATTATTAATTTAGTGGGGAGGAATGTAGTGTAGGTTACTCTATGGTGGTAACTGTCAGTGTTTGTCACTCTGCAATAAAGCAACTACGGAAAGCGAGTCGTATTATTCCTCTCATTACACAGTGTAATTATTATTTTTCTGTTTTCTCGTTTAACTTACCAAGAGTAAGTTGTAAAATGTTGCGAACCTCTTTGTTTTTTACTAATTTGTTAAAAGTTTGCTCTATGTTAATGTGTGCACGACTTACTGTCGTACGTACTCAGAGACGTCAATTAAGTTTTTATGACCATTAAATCTCTTTCCTTCTTTATTTGGCACTATACATAAGAAAGTGACAACAAGAGACTTAAATTAAATGTCTCTCCTTGTCTATTTAGCACTATATATAAGAAAGTGACAGCAAGAGACTTAAATTAAATGTCTTTCCTTGTCTATTTAGCACTATACATAAGAAAGTGACAGCAAGAGACTTAAATTAAATGTCTTTCCTTGTCTATTTAGCACTATACATAAGAAAGTGACAGCAAGAGACTTAAATTAAATGTCTTTCCTTGTCTATTTAGCACTATACATAAGAAAGTGACAGCAAGAGACTTAAATTAAATGTCTCCTTGTCTATTTAGCACTATACATAAGAAAGTGATAGCAGGAGACTTAATTGTTATTAAAACTTAATTGACCGTCTCTGAGTACGGCAGTAAGAGTATTAAACCATGCTCTAAGGTGCACGATGATAGAATAAGTAAGCGCCGTGCTTGGCTGCAATCCGGATTAATTACTTTTATTGTGTTAAAGTTTAAAATATGGTTTGTTTTTCAACATCAACACAATAATTTTGACGACCTCCGTGGTCGAGTGGTTAGCACGTCGGGTCTGGCGTCGCGACATCTTTGAGGTCCCGGGTTTATTTCCCGGTCAGGTCATTTAGGAAAAAATCTGGTTTTTTTTAATTGATTTCGGGTCTGGGTAATTTCCTATGTTTATGTATATTTATCCGTTATTTTACCATATTAAAGAGTTTAAATTATCCGTTATTTTACCATATTAAAGAGTTTAAAAAGAATACTATCTTGGTCTATATAATTGGTGTGAGCGTAAACAAATTTTATTTATTTATTTAAAAGTAAGTTTTGTTTTATTAGCATAAAGAAGGAAAGAACTACTCTTAAAAGAAACTACTATTTTATATCCGATTCAGATTCAGAGAATTTCTGCTAATAGGATCGGCCAAAACTCCCTTAATCCATTTAGCGAATTTTAATCGTTCCGGCTCAAATTAAGAGCTAGTCCTGTTCAAGACAATTGAATAATTAATCAAGTTATAATGAAAGCCGTCAAAAGTGGATTAGCGCAGGAACTTTTCATGACTTTTATGTCAAACCGAAACCCTGAGCAATAAATGGTTACCCATTAGGCTGAAACGTGGTGGTGTTCGGCTAACTCCATATTTAGTAGGTATCTACTTTCCATTTGGAATTTAAAGTATCAAGATGGTCTGCTAAATATTTAGTAGACACTTCCTTTTCATTTTGAATAGAATTTAATGCATCAAGATCAACTTGACTTCAATCTAAATGTTTTGTTACACTAGGTGCCCTAAATGTTTTGTTATACAGCGTGTCCTAAATGTTATTTTAACTGTACACAGTTTCAACTTGAGAGGACGTCGTCCCAAAAGTTTTGATTTAAAGCACCCCCGTGTGTTTCGCAATTTTTGGAATGAGTTTATTTCTCCTTTTTTTTCCTAACTCTTTGCTTTCATTACGCTTTTAGCCAATATGAATATATTTTTTTTGTATTAACCACGGTATTAGCCATAGTGGTAAATATAAAATACTTTCCTTGAAGTGCAATAAAAAAAATCGAATTAAATACAATAAATAAATTAAAACGTAGCAGTTTATGTAAAGGCTTACTATCTTGCCTCTATTACGAAAGCATAAAAGTGTTTTCCCGCAAACATTTAGTAACACCAAAAGATTATTAAAGTTCAAAACTATTAACTCCACTATTTTCTTAAGAGCATATCAGGCTGAAGTGTTTCCCGACAAAGGAAGTTGCCTCGAATTAGGTGGCCATTTAAATTTTCATGAGGCTGCGCCGTACACTTTCCCGCTTCTGACGACAAAGGGAAAACATCGTTTTGAGAATTAAGCTACGGGAACTTAAACCAGTAGAGAATAGACTTCATTATGCTTCGACTGTGTTTGGGATTAAAAACGTTGGCTTATGTATAAATTGTAAAAGATTAGTTTAATTTTCGAAAGTTATGATTAATGAATTAATGAAAATTCTTTTTTGCAAACTTTATACAATATCAATTATTTAAAAAGTCATTACAATCTTTATAATTTTATCTTTTTTTATTATCTGCCCAATTTAATTGTATAATTTAATTTTTTCATCGCTATTTATATTATTTTACACATATTTTTTATTATTATTAATTTTCTATTGCATGTTTTGAATAGTTATTAAGTGTTTACAATTTCTACATACTTATTATTGTGATTTGTTTCATTTTTTTGAATGCAGTGCATAGCAATAATGGGTCAATTGGCCGATAATGTCAAAATTGTTATTATTACTTATTTTTATTAATGAATTTGTCAATTAGACTGTTACTATGCCTTATCAAAATAAAATAAAATAAAAATAAATAAAATACAAAATAAATAAACCAGTAACACAAAAGGCGGCCTTATTGCTTGGGTAGTTATTTCTGCTAATCAACCTGTAGGCTGTGGGCAAGAGAACGTACTTATTTAAAAGAAATAAAACACGGGCTTAGGTTCTTCTAGTCAGTATTCTAGTAGAAATCTGATTATGACCGATATTTTAGTTGTTTATTAATTTCAAACGATTTAATCATAACATTCGTATGTATAGTCAACAGCCACCGTCCGCGACTTAGGCCGCATTAACACCCGTATCGCGACATCCTTTCTCTCCCAAAGGACTTCTTAAAAATCCGATTACATCTCTTGTCTGTCACGAAGACTCCTAGAGGTGCCTTACAATTGAATTTCTGATATGTCAGGAAGTACGACAGTCTACCGCATTTAGGAAACCTTTATGCACAGCTTTATGGGTTCAAAGGCTGGGCCTTTATGTAACAGTCATTCATTTTGATTGAGCGCTTGTAATGTTAACTATGTCTATTAAGTTACTTTGTTGCTATTTGTGAGGACCTATAATTGGCTGTTTGGTGTTATTTTAAGTTATAATTATGTATATTAGCTGTTGGTCTTCCAAATAAATAATAAATTAATTAATTAAATAAACCTAGATGTAGATGAAATCTTCACAATCCATAAATTGTAGTATAATTTTCGTTGTACTACCTTGTCAAGAAAGTACCGGGAAAAGATCTATAATACACAAAATGTTAGCTATTCATCCAAATTTATTTTATCACCTTCAAAGTATGCTCTTTCAAGAACGATACTCTTACGCCAACGAATAATCCAATTATCAAAACAGTTTTTAAACGATTTTTCCGGAATTGAGTTCAGTTCTCGCCTCGTATTCTCCTTTATGTCTTCTACTGAATGAAAACGGGTGCCACGAAGTGGTAATTTGAGTTTAGGAAAAAGAAAGAATTCGGCTGGAGCCATATCTGGTGAATAAGGTGGTTGCTCGATGGTATTTGTTGAGTTTTTGGTCAAAAATTCGTTCACAATGATGGCCTTGTGCGAAGGCGCATTATCGTGGTGCAAAATGCAAGAATTTTCTTTCCACAAATTTGGCATTTTTCGTCGAATTTGCTCTCTTAAACGCCGCATAACGCTAAAATAATATTATTTATTTACCGTTTGACCTTCCGGCAAGAATTCCGAGTGCACAACACCGCGATAGTCAAAGAAAACAGTCAACCTGACTTTGACTTTTGATCGTCTTTGGTGTAGTTTTTCAGGTTTCGGTTCAGCCGGAAGGCGCCAATCCGAAGTGTAAGGAATAACGAGAGGAATGGCATCGGCTGCCATCGCCAATGTTCGGGTGGTCCCGGCAAGCGCGGCGTGTGCCCTGAGATCTACGATCTTCCTGATTAGTCACACTTGGACGTCATCGGAGACACACGCGTTTTCTCATTCGATTAAAATATCTTTTGCCCTGTAATTGTTTCCAAGTGAATAACTAATATAGATATATGTATTCAAAAGTTTGTTCAAGTTTAATTTCTCTCCGTAAATAAGTTTTCCTTTTAGCTCAGAAGTGGCATGAACTTATTCCCACAAAAGTGTATCAAAATTTAACAAGAACGCAAGTGTCCCGAGGCGTCACATTACCTTAGAGGTGGTAATGAATGAGTGAGCCCTTTGTATAGCCGCCCGTGTTGCTGAGCTGGCCCTTGGTGTTGTTTTCGTAGTGGTCGCCGGCCGGCGCGTTTGTTATTGTTACAAACTTATTCTTACATTTTCGCTCACTCGCGCCGCCCGCCGTGATCGTGATAATACATACGAGTAATTATTGTCTTAACCGCCGTTTGTGAAAGAAGTTTTTGTTTGCTGTGGTCACACATCACCTGTGGTGATTTCTTTCATTGTGTTGTGTAAGCAAATATGGACATTCATAAATTAGTGGAGCGATTAAAATCGCTAGAGAAGAAAGTTTACGGCGTTCCCCGGAGCCCTAATGAAGATGGGTCGCTGACGCCGCCACTGTCGTCGTCGCTTGTGAGCGGTGACCGGAGTTCTGTTCGACGTTCAGCGTCGCCGGTGACGGCTGTGGGTAGTACCACAGGCACCACGGCCCCGGCTCAGCGATCATCCACGTCGAAATGCGCGCTGGGTGCCCCGGCATCTACGCCTTGTTCCGGGCAGGGTGCGGTCGTATTGGCGCCGGTGGAGTATGCCAACGTGCCGCACACCGTGGTGACGCCAACGATGCCAGCTATGTCGGCCGGATTATCCGGCCTACTTTCATCAACAGCGTGCGCGCCGCCGCAAGGTACCGCGCACCTCGCGCACCAACAGGTGCTCCCCGCGTGCGCACCGTTTGATGAGGTGACCAATGTAACTGGAATTGGGTATGCCCATTCTCAATCACAGTTACGTTACGTTGGGCGCAGTGATCCCATACCTGAGTTCGACCCGCAAAAATCTATAATTAGTATGGAGAACTGGCTTAAGAAAATTGAAGGACTCTCTCATATGTATGGCTGGGATGAAAAGACGACCATATTCAACACATCTTCAAAATTGAAGGGCTATGCCCGCCAGTGGTTTGATCAATTAATTGATATCAATATGACATGGTTAGGATTTAAAGCTGAGCTTATGGTCGCCTTTCCATCCCGGAAAAGTAAATTAAGTATGTTGCGTGATTTAGTAAATATTATTAGAAAGCCCGGTGATGATTTTATGCAATTTTACCATGATAAATTGGCTCTGGGTAATGCTTGTGGTCTTCCACCATCCCTCACAACGGAGATTATTATAGGGACAATCGGGAGCCAAGTGGTTGAAATTGGTGCTGTCTCGGCAGCTTGTAATGAACCCGCTAAATTATTACACTATCTGTCCTCGTTACGTACTACCGCTGAGGTTAGTACCTCAAATACCACACATAACTATCATACCTCACCTAATTATAATACCTCAAAAGGAGTACGGTGTAGTTTGTGCAAGCGACGGGGACATATTTCATCCACTTGTCGTTATAAGCGTGATAAGTCATTGTGTTCTATTTGCAATAAGCTGGGTCATGTAGCCGATAAGTGTTTCCGCAAAGTAAATAGATGCTCGTACTGCGGTAAGCCGGGTCATATTAAAGATGAATGTTTAAAGTTAAAAGCTCGTAATGCGAATAAAAACCCCGCATCAACTGTATCACAGTCGGTAAACGCTATATATAACGAAAATCGATCTGCTAGTGCTAAATATTATATGATGGTCAAAGTAAATAACTCTCCGTTAGAGGCGTTTATTGATTTCGGTAGCTCATGTATAACGATCACTCACTCCGTTGCAAAACAGTTAAATATTGAAATTCAACCTTGTGATGCTAACTGCGTTATTGGCGGGTTTGGTGGCTCTAAGATAACACCAATAGGTGAATCTTATGTGCGCATTTGTGCTGATGAAGCGTCGTGTGAGACTCGCGCGTATATTGTACCAGACTTTGCTCAAGATATTGGTGTGATTGTCGGGCAACCGTTTACCGATTATCCAAACGTTTATGTTATTAAGACGCCGATGTCTTTAAAGATGTATAACGCAAATAATTTATGTGAGTTACCCAGTATATGCGAGGATGCCGAGCGTATTAAGTTTATGCCAGACGGCAAAGTCACTTTGTTACCCGGGATTAATAAAATAGTGGTATCGTGCGAAGAGGTGATTTTCGGTGAAGCGTCTGTGCGCCACACGGAACATAAGTCTCCTAGGGCTGAGTGTGTCATCCCGGAGCATCACCTCGAAATTATCAACGGCAGGGCTATAATGAATATGATAAATCTTAATAAAAATAGTATTGACTTACCGGTTAACCGATGTGTTGCCCGCGCCACGATAACCGATGGTCGCAAAACGTACAAGGTTGGTAATAATCTAGGTCCTGATGTGCTTGCTGAGCTGGAGTCTATCCTAAATGAATATTCAGAATGTTTTTCTGATGACGATGATGGCAAAATAGGTAAATGCTCGGTAAAAATGCACATCGAACTGACTGATAAGGAGAAGGTAATATATTATCGCCCCTACCGCATGTCAGCCAGTGACCGCGATAAAGTACGCGAAATAATTAGTGACCTCTTAAATAAGGATATAATAGAAGAGTCTACCTCTCCATACGCCAGCCCGGTGCTGCTCGTTCCCAAAAAGACAGGAGAGCCGCGCATGTGCGTCGATTACCGCGCACTTAATAAAATAACAAAAAAAGAGCGCTACCCCTTGCCACTTATACAGGATCAATTGGATCGCTTGTCTAAAGCTCGCGTCTTCTCTTGTCTCGATATTTTGTCCGCTTATCATTGTATAAAATTAGACGAGGATAGTAAACATCTCACGGCGTTTATAACGCCGAACGGACATTATCAATACAAACGAATGAGTTTCGGTCTCGCGAACGCGCCAGCCGTGTTCCAACGCGCTATAGATGAGATACTTGGGCCTCTTAAATTTGAATTTTGTACTGCGTATTTGGACGATATATTGACGTACTCTAGTCAGACGAATATTGCCTTACAACACTTAAGAGCGGTATTAGAACGTATTCGTGATTCTAAAATGACTCTCAGGCTCGATAAATGCTCGTTTCTCGTTACCCGCGTGGAATATTTAGGTCATGAAGTTAGCAATGGTGAAGTAAAACCAGCTCAGCATAAATTAAATGCTGTTAAAGATTTCCGAGTACCCGAGAACGTACACCAGGCAAGACAATTCATGGGTTTAGCCAGTTATTTTAGGAAATATGTGCGCAATTTTGCCACTCTCGCGCGATCTATAACTTTACTTACAAAAAAGGACCAACCATGGACCTGGGGCTCTGAGCAGCAACAAGCCTTTGATTCTATTAAAGAAATATTAGTCAGCCGTCCCGTATTACTTTTATTTAACACCGATTATGAGACACAAGTACACACGGACGCGTCCAAACACGGTCTCGGTGGTATTTTATTACAAAGGCCGCCTGGTGGTTCGTTGCAACCAGTGGCGTACGCTAGTCGTCAAACGACTACCGCAGAGCAACGCTATCATAGTTTTGAGTTAGAAACATTAGCTGTCGTAATGTCATTGCAAAAGTTTCGAGTTTACTTGAGCGGTATAAAATTTGTAATACTCACCGACTGCAGCGCTTTGCGGTGGACATGGTCTAAACGAGATCTGAACCCCCGTATTGCGAGGTGGTGGCTCGAAGTTCAAGGCTATGACTTTGACGTGGAATATCGCGCTGGTAAGTCCATGGCTCACGTGGATGCGTTGAGTCGCAATCCCGTGGAATCTGTAATGCGTCGTGTAGAAAAGGACCTAATAGAAAGCATGCAAGAGGATGATGACTCAATCCGTCTCACGGTAAACCAGCTTAAGGATGAGCTTTCCGTCGGTAATGTCAGCGGTTTAGCACGAGATTACGTACTTGATAATGGCGTACTGTTTAGAAAAATTAATAATAAAAATAAAGTGGTCGTGCCCCGTCAATCTCGATGGTCCCTTGTACAAACATTCCATGATAATAATGGGCATGCCAACTACATTAAAATATATGATGCTCTGAAAGAAAAATACTGGTTTGGTGGCATGAGGCGTTTTGTTCAAAAATATGTTGGCGGTTGTATATCGTGTCAATACGCCAAGAAACCCACTGGTCGTAAGGTAGGACTACTACACCCCATTGAAAAGGTGGCTGTACCATTCCACACAATACACGTGGACCACCTCGGCCCATTCTGTAAGAGTCCATCAGGCAAGATGCATATTTTAGGGATCGTCGACGCTTTTACTCGTTTTATATGGATCGAGGCGGTCCGCGATACTAGCTGTGCAGGAGTATTAAAAACTTTTGACCAATTCATTAAAACATTCGGATTGCCAAGCCGCATTATTAGCGATCGTGGTAAAGCATTTGATTGCCACGACTTTAAAAAGTACTGTCGTGATAGGCAAATAAAACATGTTATGACAGCAGTTGCTAGTCCGAGGGCCAACGGTCAAGTAGAGCGGTTTAACCGCTCCATATTAAATGCTCTAGTTGCTTACGTTGGTGAAGACGAGCAAAATCGCTGGGAAGAGTTTTTGCCTAAAGTACAATTGGGTCTTAATTCTAACGTTAATGTCAGCACAGGAAAATCTCCATTAGAATTGCTGTATGGTTTTCGTCCGCGGCTCGCAGGCGACATTGTCGTGCCAACAAGGTCCGATATTACCGCAATCAGAGCGGGTGCAGTTACTCGCTCGCAAGAGGCAGCCCGACAATCAAAAGCTTCCTTTGATAAGAGGAGACGTGAGGGCGTCCCATTTAAAGAAGGAGATCTTGTTCTTGCAGAGCGCAAAGTATTTAAAAAAGGACTTCGTAGTGGCAAGCTTATGTCACGATTTGACGGACCATATGTGGTACGTAAAGTATTGCCTCATGACCGATACTTAATAGCGAGCACTAGTACTCGCGGTCGTCCCTATAAAAATGTTCTTGCCAGGGATAAATTGAAACTTATGCAGTATCCTACTGACCTTGACTCAGACTAAACCGTTTTTGTACTTTTCTATAACCACTGATATGTGTGCCATTTACGAAATATTGAGAATGTTGAGATTGTATTGTGATTATGATTCTAACAAATATCTTATAGATGCAACTTCGGCTACGAATAATGGGTTACCAAATTGTTGTGTAGTTTCCATATTAAACTAGTAGTACTTAAAATTTAATGTTTAGTTATTCTATACGGTTACGTTTATTGTTCATGGTAGGATTTAAGACTTAGATAATAATATGATAGTTTATGGTAGGATTTATATAGAATTATGAGCTTATTATTCGTGGAGAAGATGCATATATAAGTTGAGTTTGATGGTTGAGATGAGTGGTTGTTGCTATAAATGCGTGACAGAAAAATAAGTGTGGTGTTAAAAATATGTTTCATATTGAATGTTAGTTTGCTTAAGGTGTGATAAAATAAAACTGTGAATGGTTAAGTTAACAGACTTTTGTTATGATTATGACCCGACCTAATGGACAAAACGAGTTTATTAAATGAGGCTTGTAACAATTAACTGGTCTTTCAATGACTGAATCGTATCATATCTTATCTATTATGCTTACAAAGCTACTAGGTATATATAGACAGACAATGACTTGGTGTCGCGTCTATAATGTGAAGCTTCCAATGGTTGGTAATAGATACACTGTGTCGTTACCGCCGACAGACATGTTTTTCAACGTGTCGTCTATAGATGACAGATAACCGGGGTATCGGCGCCCCAGTTTAAGGTCCTCAAAATCCACATTCATGTCAGCAGTGATCTGTGGCCCTGGTGTCGTCATCTGACAGATATCTGGTCGTCGTCACTCAGCAAGTGATAGATGGCGGAAGGTGTCGTCTTTGATGATAGATGATCCCACGTATAATTATTATTGCTTTTTCAGTCAGACAACTAACAATGGTAGTCGACTGATTGACATTCATCAATTAAATCTGCTGATTTTATAAACGTGGGCGTCATCATCTCTACGACAGATACATTTACAAGAGTCGTCGAAAAGCGCCGGACACATTAAGAAGTGGCAATACAATAATTCTGCATCCTATAAGGATATAGCGTTGTACAGTGAATAGTTCATCACATCACTAATTTCATTCTCTTCTTCTCGTTGTACATTTTATTATAAAGTAACGCTTCGGCTGTTGACTGTGCAAGGTCGCTCAAGGCACATTAATACGTGCCGTCACTAACGTTTCTTCACAGCAATGACAGACCACCTCAAGAGGTGTCGTCATATACCTACTCTCTAACTACGCGGGGACGCGCAGGATCATCAGAATGGCCGACTGTAAGGAATAACGAGAGGAATGGCATCGGCTGCCATCGCCAATGTTCGGGTGGTCCCGGCAAGCGCGGCGTGTGCCCTGAGATCTACGATCTTCCTGATTAGTCACACTTGGACGTCATCGGAGACACACGCGTTTTCTCATTCGATTAAAATATCTTTTGCCCTGTAATTGTTTCCAAGTGAATAACTAATATAGATATATGTATTCAAAAGTTTGTTCAAGTTTAATTTCTCTCCGTAAATAAGTTTTCCTTTTAGAAGCTTGTTTACTAGTTTGCATGTCAAAATCGTAAACCCACGTCTCGTCACCAGTAACAATGCGTTGCATGAATGTTGAAATAAACAGAATCTTATTCTTCATTTACGCTGCAAACGTTATTCTATCTTGAAGGCAATAAAAAACGAAATGTTACAACGCAGTTGAATAACGTTATTGAGGGAAACTTGGATTATTTCATGCGTACACCCTTCTTGGTACGACACAAAACATTTCACTCGCGACTGGTTCGATCGGATGTCTTTACATGTTCTTTGCCGGATCAGCTTTCCGTGCCACTGCGAAGGCTTTTGTTACGTGCCTGCTTCCGTATTTCAGTGCACACTTTTAGATACCTGAATAGTTTTTATGTGTTTATACACTTTAAAATTTCTAAGCGCAAAACTCGAAAACAGCTCTACTTTTTGACTGATTTCATTTTGTTGTGTTTGTTATAGTCAAGACAATGTTTGTATGAAAGAAGTTTTTTTTTAAATCAGTAGGTAAAGTCGCGGGCGGGCCCTACTACAAGCTCAGAATAACTAATAGTACTACCCTACAAGTATAATACATATTCAGGTCATTGTGTCTGACAGACGGCGCCGCCGGGAGTCGGGTAGACGCGTCGCCTGCATGCATTTGCCCGAGAGATCATGTTTTATTCACTGCTTGTGGCTGGCAAAAGTGTACCACATAATAGGTTAGGTACACTTCGGTAAATACTAAAGAGTTTTGTGCCTCGATTCTGCTATTTATGTTAGTCTTCAATGGTGTTTCGGCTATCTGATTTTGAAAAATTTTCCGTAGTCTAAATGTCGATTGAAGGCCTTTTTAACCCCCAACCTTCGAACACATCACCCCCTCTCTTCCCTTGGGTGTCGTAAAAGGCGACTTACGGACTAATGACTGCACATACACATGTATGCGATTGCCTCACCACCTGTCACGCTGAGCACATGTGCAGTCGATATTTGGTGAAAAGTGGACTATTGTAGACGACGGCTTTTGCTGTCCTCATTACCTATCTAGGGTCCCTATCTACTCACCCTTATAGATAGGGTTTTCGCAGCTGGAACTAAGGGTCCGGCTGTATGACGCTCATCAGGGGTACTACGGGGTTCCGGAGCATGCTCCCCGCTGGTGGTGCCTTAACCGGCGCCTCCGGCGGGATTCCGGACGTGGGTTGGATTCGTAGTGGCTTGTGGTTAGCTGTAGAGTTTGGGAATGTTCGTTTGTCCTGGTATTGTGTGCCAGGGCTTCCAAACTCGTGCACAGCGAGCGGGGCATAATAGCGGTCTCTGATGTGGGGCCAGAAGCGAAAAGTCCTGCGGGGAACGTAATTTCCTTTAAGTTGGCAGCTTTGTCCGGTGGTTCTTATTCTCATTGGACATTGCTGTCGGCATCTCCGGTACAAGTCTGGAGAAGTAGCAGATGGGGCCCCCTAGATGCCGTTGCCTCCGGTCCAGCCAGCCGCGTAGGACGTGGGAACTGGCTAGGCTCCCGGATGGGTTCCGAGAAGTGAGTGTACTTATACTACTCCGAGACCAAGGTGGACACTTGGGAGTTGACTTTAGAGTTGACGACCCGAGCAGTGGCAACTGCGAGCAACGAGAAGTGAGCGAGCTTGACAGCTCCGGTTACCTATCTGGAAAATAGGCAGTGAACTACACGTATTCACGGTGAAACTCTGCCGAGATACTAGTCTTATGAGTACCGAACGCGCTCGCGCTTCGGCGGGCACTGATTCGGCGTCAAGACCTAACGCATGGTCTCCTGCGCGAGTTGGTTTACTGGCGCAGGGACGTCTAGCACTTCTTGCATAACCTAACGGTTGGTCTCGAGGTGCCTGTATAAATAAAACTGTGACGTAGGAAGAGGGGATGTCCTCATTGCCTAGTCTCTGACTAATCCTTCGGGGATAATAGTTGTGATTATGTGTATATGTAATCGAAGCCTCCGACGCAAAAAGAGGGATGTTATAAGTTTGACCTGTCTGTTTGTCTGTGTGTCTGTTTGTGCCACAGACGAGCTGCGGTCCCATTGACTCTGCGGCATCGTAGCTCATTAATGAATGGAGGTTGATGAAGGTTTATTGAAGAAATCGTTTGACTTTTGACTTTGGACCGATTATGATGCGGTTTTTGTTTGATTGCTGACGTGATCGTCATGGTTCTTAGCTACAATTTAGGAAAGTCTTTTTAGGCTTTTCAAATTTCAAACTTTTGTTAGTTGTTTTTACTTTTTAGAGTTTTTTTTTTAATATTTTATTTTATTTTAATATAGACTGCGGGTTTTTGTAGCGCTGCAAACACGCATTATTAAAAAGCACGACTGCATCGCGATACTTGCGATTGTATCGCGTTTTTATCGATGCGACAGCGCATTTGTATTAATGTAGTATTGTATATTGGACAAGCTACGTATCGCAACTACATCGATAGCGTTTATAGAGAGGGACACGCCGCCGCAAAAGTATGTGAAAAGGTATCCCGGTAAGTGGACGGGTAGTAGCGGCTGTATCGATACTGTATCGCCTCTAAAAGTAGCAGTGTGTAAAGGGCTGAAGACGTTTTAAAATAGCATAATCGAGGTACATAAATGTAAACATTGGTATATTCTGCGACGTTGCTCGAGAATAGCAAGAAGTTTTCTAATCCTATTAACGATCGTTATTTTCGGCTCAGCCTACCCTCTTGCTTACCCTCAGACAAACGGGTAAGGAATTATGACAATAGAAATACTTGTGTACATAAAGCTTCCGATGCCGTATAGAAATACGATTGTATAGTAATAACACAAATACTTATTTCTAAGTATATTTACAAACTGTTTACTATCATAGCACAATTTGATCAACTCAAAACATTTCAAACTGTTAAAATCCTTTCGATATTCATATGCTGTATAGTGATTCTAGTTAACACTTAGGCTCGTATTCTAAAACCAAACTGAAGATCAAATCCATGCTTGAATACAGTTAGAAAGGGATGACGATATATGCGATGAATAGCACCATCTCTTTCTAACTGTACTCAAGCAGATATTTGAGTTTGAGTTTGGTTTCAGAATACGAGCCTTAGAACGCGGCGCCATTAGACTCAATTTACATACATACATAGATATAATCAAGACTATTAATCCCGAAGAGTTAGTCAGAGACTAAGCAATGAGGACAGCGAAAACAGTCCTCTACCATAGTCCACTTTTCACCAAATAGCTACTGCACTGAGCTCATTAACGTGACAGGTGGTGAGCCCATCGCCGCTCTATGCTGTTAGATGTATGTGCAGTCTTTAGTCCGTTAGTCGCCTTTTACGACACGCAAGGGAAGAGATGGGGTGGTAGTATTCTTTCACCGCTACGTGACACGGTTATAACCAGTTTCATGTTATATTAAAAGAGCTTTCTCAATCACTTGATACTTTAAAGCATTGTAAGAGTTATTATCATCATCACCCTTTAAACATCAATGCAAGGTTTAGGGTTATAAAGGCTGAACCGTTATAAACACGTAACATCAAAAGGTGAGAGATCACAGCTGCAATCCATCGCGCTGGCCCAATGCGGGTTGGTGGGGTTTAACGACTTCCATGTTACGACAACACTCGGGACCAACGGCGTAATGTACCTTCCGAAGTACGGAGAATTTAGGTCTAGGTATTTTTTGTTTTTGTAATTGCATACATTCGCAACTTGTTATTGAAACAGCACATCGCTTAGGTCACATTTGTACCTTTAATGGTTTAGACTTTAGATAGATAGATAGATAGATAAACACTTTATTGCACATACACAAGAAACACTTACACATGACATAAACTTAAAACTAGTATGTACAAAGGCGGTCTTATCGCTGAAAGCGATCTCTTCCAGACAACCTTTGGTTAATGGAACCTAAGAAGGAGATAGAGGAGAGAGAAGAGTTTAGTGAGTTACCTAATTAAATATGTTTATCTAACAAATTTTTATATATCTCAGAAACGTTTCAGTACTTTCACGCGGTAAGTTAAAGTCAAAGTTCAGTTAATAAATACAAACGTTAATTTGTCGGTAAAGACACTTTCTCTTATTTTTTCATTACGAAGTTAAGTACTTAATCTACTACCACCATCTTTGGATTTTGGGAGAGGCTTAAGCCGAGAAGAGCTGGCAAAGAATCTGATCAGTATATACATAATCATCTCGAAATTTTCTTCTCTTCATCTCGTTAGAATTTACTCTTTAAAAATGAGTACGTACAAGAACATTAGAAGACGGAAAACGGCAAGAAACGGCTATGCTCCCTTGTTTTCTAATATACTTGAAGGCGGCTTATTGGATTATTGGTTTACGACTATATGCTGAAGGATTGTTTATCTTCGTACCCACGTATTTTGTACATGTTTGTGCTGTTCCCACTTCGTGGCTTTGAATCTTATGTTATTGCTCTGCTATCGTATTTATATTTATTTACTTCGCTGTTTGTGTAGCCTTAAATAGTCGACTGGTAAATATACAAGTTTGGCATAGTTATTTTCTGCTTTCATATGGTGCAATAAAGATTCCCCATTACTATCATAATATGATGACTTGCATTACATAAAACGGTGAAAGAATACTACCACCCCCTCTCTTCCGTTGGGTGTCGTAAAATGCGACTAACGGACTAAATACTGCACATACATCCAACTGCATAGAGCGACGATGGGCTCCCCACCTGTCACGCTGAGTACATGTGCAGTCGCTATTTGGTGAAAAGTGGACTATGGCAGAAGACTGCTTTTGCGGTCCTCATTGCCTAGTCTCTGACTAACCCTTCGGGGATAATAGTCGAGATTATATGTATGTATATATGTATTACATAGACAACAGTGAATGTATAGTTTGGGTCATCATAACCAATGCCAGTTGCTAAGTTTTAATGACTACGATCCGTAGCACGTAGCACGGAGGAGCTAGAAATATTTTAAACCCAACCCTGAACCGATTTTGCGTACGCCTCAACTCCCATGAATGCTAACCGAACTCGCAATCTTTTTATAGTGTTTTGAATTGGTATTATATCGGGAGAAAACGCAACTGAAATCTAATCAAAATCATAATCTCTTTATTCAAGTAAACTTATTATATGCCTAAGCATTTTTGAATCCCCTAAAAATAAATATTTTCTTTTCTATATTCTATTTATATAAGGATGACCTATAATAATGCTAATAACACGCTCTATCTAACTCCTCCGCAAAAAGGCGACATAATTGATATTTATGATATTTATAGGTTTTAATGCAAGTATTTAGACTATGTTTTATACAGAAAATAAATTTACTCTTTATTCCTTATTTGAGTTCCTTCACTAACACCAATTATCTAGCCCAAGAGGAGCTTCGTGAAACTTGATAAATGGTCGTTACAACAATTATACAACGAATAAACATACTTAAAATACTTAAATACATACTCTTATTATACATAGAAAACACCTTAACCCGAGACAACGTAGAAAAACAATAGTTTCTAAATTGACCCGACCGGGGATCGAACTCGGGACCTCAGAGACACTCGACCAAGGCATTAGCAATACGAATCTTTTTTTTTTAAATCTACGGTCGTGGCAATTTAGAATACAGTCCCTGATAGTAAGCGATTACCGTAACTTATAGACGTTTGCAACACCAGAGGTATTAATTACTTTCGTCTCAGCGTTCATTTTACTTTACGATCATACCGTGTAAAGCCTTAGCAAGCAGGTCACCCGATTAATATGTATACTAGTAGTATCACAAGATCACAACCACTGCAAACGGCTTCCTTTGACCATCAAAGTAACCGCCATTTGTTTGTGGAACTGCGCTCCATATCAGTTCCTTGCGCTCCATCTATTTCCTTTTTTTAGTAATGGCCGTCTTGACAGGCATTATACTTTTAAATAAATATAAACACTCGTAACATTTGTTATATGAAATACCAATACCTCGGTGACGTATCTCCCTTGCGAAGGATGTGAGTTCGATTCCCATCTGGTATCAACTTTTTTTAACGTTTCAATATTTTAAAGGCTGTGGATAGCGTGCCAGAAGCAGCATTCTAGTAAGATCGGTTACGATGCCGTAATTACGGCATCCTAGTACAAAGTGTAGGCAGTGTATATAGTGCCACAAACGGTAACATAGTACGATCGGGTACGATGCCGTAATTACGGCAACCTAGTACAAAGTGTATACAAGCGGCATTGTATCTCAGCAGGTTCGGGTACCGTAATGTTATTTTTTATTTGCCATAATGTTCAGAAAACATAATATTCAAAAGATATTTTTGTATGGAGTTAGATTTCTGTTGTCTAATACATTAGACATATATACATAGATAGTTTTCTGAACATATGTCTTAAATTTCTAACCAATCACGTGACCTGCAGGAGTAGGGCAGCTAGTATTTCTGTTGTTTAATAAAAATCTTTACGGCAGATTAGGCGGCGTCACTATTATGCCGCAAAACTTACTGTATACACTTCCTATTTTAAAACAGGGTTAAACATTGTATCTGTGATGATATGCGAAAGCTAAAAGTGTGTTATTTTTAAATACAGTATAAGACTCAAATTAACTTAATAACTTTATACATTTAATAAAAAATCCCTTATATCACTACCGAAGCTCTGCTGGCAGGTAAATATTCTTTTAATGAAATTTCGGAACACGTTTTAGGAGTAAGGGACGCTGGATTATCCCAATTTGGCGAACAAATTCTTGTTTGAAATCTTGAATCCTCTCAGGTCTGTGTTGGCTCGTACAGGACTTACTTTTTAAAAGAACCGAGTTGTTTTTTTATATTTTACTTAGCTAAAGCGCGTAGGCTTTCGTCTCAATCTCAACTGATATGAGAGTCGATAAGGTCAAAAGGGAAAGCGTTCTTCGCCATCAACCCTCAACCTTAGAAAAACTGGTTCTCTTTTATTTTTATTTACTACGGGTAAATCCTCGGCCGTCATCTCACCTGATGGCTTACCATTACGTCACTTATGACGTTATCGTCACTTAAATCGCTTACGCGTCGCTTAAACGATAGGAACACACCAATGCTATTAACGTTGTTGATATGGCATGAGACTTAAGATAAAATGGTGGTACTCGTAGCTTGACTTAACGAGCCACTAACTACTACCAACCAAAGCAAGTAAGTACACAAAGATGTGTCCCCCTTTTAGAATCGAACCCGTCGTCGGGTCTAAGACTGGTGGCTTAGAAAATAGACCATAGACCATAGTATTGGCTTAATGACCACGCTTGTCAAATGCGGATTCATCAATCAAGAATCAGAAAAACATTGACTGTCAAGCGTAAAAAGTACTTACTGCGGTACTCAGAGACGTCAATTAAGTTTTAATGACAATTAACACAGATGGAGTGAGAGTGAGTTTGCTTATGTCTGTGTCACGTTTTTTAATTTTGTAATTCAAAGTTGTTATTAGTTATAACGGAAAATGTTATTTTATTTTTGTATGTACTAAAAGATATGGAAGGCGTCGTGGTCTACACAAGGCGGTTTACGCTCAGACCGCCCGAAACAAACATAATTACAAAACATTTGATTATCAACTTTATACTGTGCTATTAATCAAGGTGACACAGACAATATAAATTCTTTTGCATGCTTTAATTTCTCAATGTGAAGGAGCTATATCAACTTCTTGACAGGAAAGTAAAGCGTTCATATGTGCACTTTTGTTATATTTTTAAATAATTGTTTTTTGTCTAATATTATGTATGTACTTACTAAAAGATATAGAAGAGTGGAGCCCTCTGTAACAGGCTCATGAGCTAAAAAGGGGGCTTCGGTCAAAACCTTTGTAATTATGTGAATTTTGTAAACAAATAAAGATTATTATTATTATTAAGTCTCTTGCTGTCACTTTCTTATGTATAGTGCTAAATAGAGGAGGAAAGATTTAGTTGTCATTAAAACCTTATTAACGTGTCTAAGTACGGCAGTTAGTACTTACCGTACGTTCCCAAATTGAACCTAGAACCTCCAGAGACCGAGCGTAAAAAGTACTTAATACCTACCGTTTGTCCGTTCATTCGTTATGAGCAAGCGTCAGAATTTCCAATACTACTGTGTTTCCCTCAGCTTGCACGTTTTCGTATCATTAACCTTTCGGAGCGGAGTTATTGCGTCAGCGTTTTTCTCGGATAATAACTACAATCCTCGTCGGGATTCATCGACACATTTGGCGAACTTCGTTAGTGTTATATGATTATTACGAGCCCTCATAACACGCATGACCAAGCACGATGGCTAAGTCCGTAACACTTTTGTAATTAATGAGATCATTAACTTTGAAAAAAATCTTACCAACCTGCATCCGTGGTTGACAGCCAGCTAATGGTGGTACGAGTAGATAGACGGACTTAGAACTAGCCCGTTCACCGACCACACAAAAAGAAATGTCTCACTAGTGCGGATTGTAACTGCGATATATACGAGTATATGTAGGTAGGCATGATCACCAAATGCGAAAAGGAGAGAAGAAATTAAATAAAAAATATTTAAGAATATGCAAAGTATAGTATACATTGAGATGGGGTTTAAAAAAAAATTTCATTGCCAATTTACGAAACATAATGTCCTTTCCTCTCCTTTCCTATCCTGACTTCGTTTTTCCGCTTTAGTGGATACCTGGCCTAAGCCGCCATTTTGTGGTCTACACAAAGGCGGTTTACGGTCAGACCGCTCGAAACAAACATAATTACAAAACATTTGACTATCGACTTTATACTGTGCATTAATCAAGGTGACAAAGACAATATAAATTCTTTTTCACTCCTCTTGCTCAAAAAGACCGTCATTGTAGCGTTCTAGAGCGGGGCTAAAATAGCTTTTCTCGCCCTAGGGGAAAAAGTAATTTTTTTTTAAATTTTTGTCTGTCACATGACAATGAGCCTACAAAAACGAAAAAGTATTTAGTTTTATGTAGAATAATCATGATTAAAGCCTCGACTTATTACTGTTTACATATCAACAATTTTTTTGAGATAACACAGACCACGCTTCAGCAAGAAAAAACTGCACAGTCTGCACATGTGCTTAGGTGGTGAGCCTTTAGCCCGTTAGTCGCTTTTACGATACCCAAGGGAAGAGAGGTGTTGGTAGTATTATTTTGATGAGCCCATCGCCGCTCTATGCTGTTGGATGTATGTGCAGTCTTTAGTCCGTTAGTCCCCTTTTACCAAATTGAAGAAAAGTGAAGGGTTGGTAATATTATTTTGATGAGCCCATCGCCGCTCTATGCTGTTGGATGTATGAGCAGTCTTTAGTCCATTAGTCGCCTTTTACGACACCAAAGAGAAGAGAGAGGTTGGTAGTATTAATTTGATGAGCCCATCGTCGCTCTATGCTGTTGGATGTATGTGCAGTCTTTAGTCCGTTAGTCCCCTTTTACCAAATCGAAGAAAAGTGAAGGGTTGGTAATATTATTTTGATGAGCCCATCGCCGCTCTATGCTGTTGGATGTATGTGCAGTCTTTAGTCCGTTAGTCCCCTTTTACCAAATCGAAGAAAAGTGAAGGGTTGGTAATATTATTTTGATGAGCCCATCGCCGCTCTATGCTGTTGGATGTATGTGCAGTCTTTAGTCCGATAGTCGCCTTTGACGACACCCAAGGGAACAGATGGAAAGACTGCACATATCTACTATCCAACAGCATAGAGTGGCGATGGGCTCATCAAAATAATACTACCAACCATTCTCTTCCCTTGGGTGTCGTTAAAGCAACTAATGGGTTAATTTTAAATAAAATAAACCAATTCATATTGTATTGGATTGTTTTATTTTCTCGCATTCGTAGTGAAAAGCAGAGTGTAACACTCGGCGCTAAAAGCCCATTAAAACTCGGTTTCTATATACTCCCTCGCTAAAGCTCGGGAGTAAAACTACCTCGTATATAATGGGTCATTTTAGCCCCTTGTATAACAATCTACTATTGCATGCTTTAATTTCTCAATGTGAAGGAGATATATCAACTTCTTGAAAGGAAAGTGAAGCGTTCATGTCTGCACTTTTGTTATATTTTTTAATAATTGTGTTTTGTCTAATAATAATGTCAACCATTATTTAATGGTGATTTATTAACCGCTAAGCGTTCATGAACGTGCATGACTTTTCAAGATAACGAATTTGAGCGTTATTTAGGCATAAAATCAAATATTACTATTCACTTTTCAAATTCTCCCATGAAGTCCGTCACTTCTTTATCTGAATGTTTGAATGTATTTGGAGGGAATAACATTTATCATTGTTTAATGTTATCTTATCACATTCACACTGGCTAAATGTGCAAACCGCACCAATCTATTATAATTATTATTATAGTATATAAGAATAAGAGTAGGTAATAAAAACAAAATCTCTTTTTATCTCAACATTAATTAAAAGCATTGTTTTTTGCACAACGTAAACGATCCAACTTTGACTTTACTGAGCGGAAAATTGCTGATTTACCTTTCGACGTGATCATAATGATGACTCTTAAAACGTACGAGGGCCATCTGGACCCTAATAAAGTTTTTTTTGCCGTGCCTCCTTTTTACATGAACCTTTTTTACGGTAAAAGCCTTTGTTTTATCTGGTCCGAGTGGTCCAAAATTTTGTCACGTGTAGAAGTCCTTGTTTTTAATTACAGATCACTTACTTTAGCCAAGCTTTAGCTTTTCAGCCTTTGTTATACCAAACTGTCGGCGAGCGAATAATCGTAAAATCTATTATATTCTATTGTTAGAAACTGACATGAAATAACGACATAGCAGGTCGTGCCAGTTCGTCTTATCCAATTAAAAGCGACACAATGGCAGACAAACTAGTAGGTACCTAGAATAACTAATTACCTAGTGTTTTGTAATAATCTTTGTATGCATCTAGCAAGCTGCGTATGATACAAGCCAGTATATTTTTGTTATGTTAGATAGCTATTATAATATAAACACATAAGTAACAATTGTTACAAAATACATATTATTTCAATTTTTGCTTCTGGGATTTGAGGCGCGGAAGCTAAATGTTTGTTAATTAAATTGAAGGCAGGGAATGCAACCATGTTTATTATGAGGCTCGGCGCCCGGCGCGCGTTATAGAGTTAGCGAAATATATTATCATCCTAATCTAAATGTAAAGGCTCAGTTAAAATGAGTACGGGGTACAGGGGTGAGTATTTGGATCTCGACAGTGTGCGGTATAATTTACAATTTGTTTGTAGAGTATTTTCTTTCCGGTAAAGGAATTTATTTATTTCATTTTAGTAGGTATTTAAGTGACTTTGTATACGTGTGCTAAAGAGCATTCGTATAATTGCTGTGATGATACATATTTCCATGTTCGTATAAAATCCTCGGTTACCTACAGAAAAACTGCGGAGCACAGCCTCCCATACAGATTTAACACTGCTAAAAATATTAAGAGGGTTTACGTATTTCGGTTTCCCATACAAACTTCCATGTCGAAATTTTTAAAAACCAATAAGCCAATTTTGATGTAATTTTGCATGCTGTAAAACACAGGGATCTAAATAGTTTGTTGAAAACATTAAAAAATAATGTTTATATAACTGTGTTATTGCGATTTTTAACTTTCTATAGTGGACTTTAAATCGCAATAACTCAGCTAAAAAGACGTTTTTTAAAAATGTTTTCAACAAACTATTTAGATCTCTGTGTTTAACTTTAGCATGCAAAGTTTTATCAAAATTAGCTTATTGGTTTTTAAAAATTTCGACTTAGTTTGTATGGTAATCCGAAATGCGTAAATCCTCTTAAAAGGACTAGTAAAAAAATAACAAAAAGTAAAAAAATGTAAATACGATACTTTCTGGCTCTGGCTGGATGGCGTAAATATAAGTCATAGCCAACGCCATTCAGCTTGAAAATAAAATACGTTTTTAAAATTTAACAATAACGTGCTTTTCCATAAGTGTGCTTTCAAGTAACGAAAAATAAATATTTTTAGAGAGGACCATTTTAATTGAATTGTATCTACTTGTAACCGTACGAATGTGTCTAGAAGCCAAGGTATGAAAATGGTTGTCATCGGTTCACAATCGCACCCTCGTGCATTAGGTACAGTAGTAATACACTTCTCGTTGGCATAATCCGAAGTATCCGAACGTAGTTTACTTCTATGCTAACATTTGAAAAGATAAATATGAATTTGTTTCCTGAACAAAAATTAAAGAGTTGAATTTGTTTAACTTACGGAAAGTTACTGCGTGTCGTTACGCGAATATGTCGCCGGTACTTTCGGTACAGCCTTAAGCAAACTTTGTACCGTTTTCATGATGAAAGTTTATCGAGGTAAAACTTGATGTACTTTGATTTGATGAAAGTTTATCGAGGTAAAACTTAATGTACTTTGATTGCGAGTTTTATGCAACATTCGATCACTATACCGGAAACGAAAATATAAATGGCCCTAAGTAACGCCAACGCCTCCTGGTGACAAAGGAGAAGCAAAACTTTGATAATTTAAAGATAAATTATTGACTTTGCTGTACGCAAATATAATACAGCCGTCACGTATTTTGTGGTGTTTTCATATCTGTATCTTTTAATAAGTAGATACTTAATTTAGAAGTTATTTAGATCTACTTTAAGTAAAGCGTAGTCATACCAAAATCATCTCCTATATGTTACTATTTTGGATTTAACGGTGATTTAACACTATCCAGCCGATGTTAATTTGAAAAAGTAGTTTTAAAAAATATCGTATTTTCTACCTCCTTATCTAGGTTAAGACGTGTGAGTGCTCAAAACGTGTTTCCCGAAACGCCTCTTCCTTACGTGTATAATAAAGGAAAAGCATTCTGCCCTCCGTTTCCCCGTTCAATTGTATTCCCGGAATGCGATACGACTTAACTTTATGGACGAAGAGTGTTTTGTTTCGCTTCGGGATTACATTACGACAGTATCTTAAACATTTCTCTCAACTCCAGTTTACCGGCTTAGTTCGTAACCTCACACTTCTTATATCGCCAGTATTTACCAAGTCTTAACTGAGGTTAACCATCGCGTTTACTGACATTACCTTACTTCAATGGAGTAGTGTAAATTATTATTATTATTAAATTATTCAGGGTGGGCCAGAAAGATCGGCGAATTTGAAAAAATTATAATATTTTTTTATGTGAATTAAAATAGACATCTGGCAAATTTATTTCTTAAAAATAACATCATCCAGGTGTGCACCATCGCGCTGCAAACAGTCCTCGAATCTGAACCTCGAATTGATAAAAACTCGCTGGCACATTGCGCGGGGAATACCTGCCATTTCCTCTCGGATATTGGTCTGCACTTAAATGGGCATGTTAATAAACAGAATTGCCGTTACTGGGTTGCAGAGAACCCACGTGCAAACCATCAAAAGCCACTGCATTCGCCGAAAGTCACCGTTTGGGCGGCCATATTATCAGCACACGGAATTATCGGACCCTATTTCTTTGAAAATCAACAAGATATTTTTTCAAATTCGCCAATCTTTCTGGCCCACGCTATTAACGCCTCGGTGGCCAAGCCGTAAACGCTGGGCTCGATATCCGGACATCCCGGGTTTGATTCACAGTGTGTTTCAGATTTTTCGATACATAGCTCTGAGAGGGCCTACTCTTTTTCTTCGTATCGTAATTTCAGCCGATTTTCGATTGATATTTATAGCGCTTTCAGTTATTTTTAAAATTTCAAATTTTTTCTAAAAATTTATAATTTAAATGCCAAACCTATTTTGTATGAACGAAATTTCGGAAGGAATGGAAAACGCTGTAAGTAATCATCATCATCAGCCTATAAATGTCCCACGGCTGGGCACAGGCCTCCCACGAGGACAATAGCACGTGGGGATATTGGGCCATAACCCACCACGCTGGCCCAATGCGGGTTGGTGGGTTTAACGACTGTTATCTTACGACAACAACCGGGACCAACGGCTTAACGTGCCTTCCAAAGCACGGAGGAGCTCGAGATGTTTTTAATTTGGTCACCCATCCAGCGACCCGGCATGGCGAAAGTTGCTTAGCGGACAAGATCGCAAGCTGAACGCGCTAGCCGTTGTGCCATCAAACTCCGCTGTAAGTAACAAACAATTATCGGCCGACATTTCGTTTCAGAGAAAGAGAGTATAGGCCCTCTGGCTTGTGATGACTAACCGCATATTTTTTATCGTGCTCTACACTCCCATATGATTGGAGTATATTGTTTGCTATTTCTCATCCATACTAGTTCTCGCATGTTTGCTTCTCGCACTTTCATATCGCATACTACGCATTTATTCATCCACATTCATTCCTAAGCGGTAGGTGCTCCGTTTTTCCTATGCCCTACACTGTCTACTCTATTTCTTTATTATTAGTTTGGGAAAATAAGGTTTTTCAGCTACCTAATTCTTAATTCTAAGGTTTTAATTACATACATTTTTCTTATAGTTATACAAGCTAGGGTTTCAATTTTGTGTTACATTTGTTCTCTTTATAGTATTTGTTTTCTTAATTGTTTTCTGAGGTTTAAGCGAACACTACACATTGAAATTAAACACTTTTTTACGGATTAACTCGCTTTTAATTTTCTATTTACATAGTTTTTTATATTATCCTGACGTTTCAAACCTTTACAGGGTCCGTGGTCACAGGGAGACTGAGGTGTTGGTCGTCTTATAGTTAGAAGTTATTTGCCTACCGTCAATCATTTTCATATTTAACCGGGTGCGTTCAAGTTTACACAATACGAGCTAACAATATTTTTAGGTCTGGCAATGTGTTGCTGTTGGGGCTGGGATTTGATGACCTGTATGATGGGGTCCCAGGCAGGCTATTAAAATTTCGGTGATACTTCTTATTGTCTATAGTTCTTATAATTAACTAACGAACCAACCGCATTTGGCAAATGTGGTAATTAAACCAATCCCTATCAATGGAGCGATAATGAATTGATTCCAACGATGAATGCAGTTGCCCTGTAGTGGGACAGTACAAGCTATACCTACATTCCTTTTTAGGGTTCCGTAGCCAAATGGCAAAAAACGGAACCCTTTTATGGATTCGTCATGTCTGTCTGTCTGTCCGTCCGTATGTCACAGCCACTTTTTTCCGAAACTATAAGAACTATACTGTTGAAACTTGGTAAGTAGATGTATTCTGTAAACCGCATTAAGATTTTCACACAAAAGCAGAAAAAAAAAATTTGGGGGATCCCCATACTTAGAACTGAAACTCAACAATTTTTTTTATCAAACCCATACGTGTGGGGTATCTATAGATAGGTCTTCAAAAATGATATTGAGGTTGAGGAATAGTTTGTGCGAGAGACATTTCCAAAGTGGTAAAATGTGTGTCCGCCCCCCCCCACCCCCTGCAAACTTCTACCAAGAATTGGTTTGAACGAGATCTAGTAAATAGTTTTTTTATTATCATAATAATTTCAAAAAAATATACTATTATTAAAACATCGATCAAAGTTACAACGAACTACAAGAACTATTATATGATGTTACTTGCTGCTACGGATTCTTCATAGGCGAGTCCGACTCACAATTGGCCGGTTTTTTTTATTTTCCTTAGGCGTTGTATATACTTACCTGAAATATAGATTATTTTGATATAGGTAACTAATTTTTACCAAATTGTGGATTGTATCATTTCTGCTTAACTTCCAATTTGCATCAAATAAAGATTTTTCTATCCTATTCTGAGAATAGAAATACTAACGGCTAAATCGCCGGTCCCAAAAGAGTTATTTCCGTTGTTATTTAAGTAGAGCTGTCACCACAATTGGGTCAGTCTAGCGCCGGCCGTCTGCACACAGCCTCCCGAAATAAAACTCCTTTATTGCCCTTATATAACGGAAACAAGACCACGGATAAATAATAGACGGAACGACGCCAGTTCTACTTTTAGCTTTGATGATACGAGCTTTTTGTATTTATATGCAGATTGGTTTTTATAATACTCTTAATAACCGTGTCGCGTAACGGTGAAAGTATAATACCACCCCCTCTCTTCCCTTGGGTGTCGTAAAAGGCGACTAACGGACTAAAGACTGCACATATATCCAACAGCATAGAGCGGCGATGGGCTTACCACCCGTCACGCTGAGCACATGTGCAGTCGATATTTGGTGAAAAGTGGACTATGGTAGAGGACTGCTTTTGCTGTCTTCATTGCCTAGTCTCTGCCTACCCCTCCGGGAAACAGTCCTGATGTATGTACCTATATTTTTTTTTATAAAAGTGTATATTGTAGTCACGCTTTTATTAAGACTAGATGATTATTTCACTCTCTACTTTTCTACTGGTTTCCTACTGCAGGACAAAGGCCTCATTGCCTTCGTTCCATTTATCTTTATTTTGGTTTAAGTTGGGCTAATCTTTTTCGTGATTTGGATTGATAGATAAGTATGAAAAAAAGCATCGTAGACTGCGTAGAACAGCAGCATAGACTGACATACAATAACAAAAAAGGTTTCTTTGTAATAAATTACAACTAAAGAAGGATTGAATCACTAATAAAAAAGGTTTAAAAACCTTTCATACCCACCTTAGAAGTCTGAGAGCGCATTCACATAATTATGTTTTAGTCGCGCCACTGCGGCGCGACAGCCCAAGTAGCATATCAAGCTGTATAAAAGCTGTATTTGAACTTATTTTTATACTTACAGCTGCATATTGAGGCTGTAAAAAGGCTGTATAAGCGCTTATACAGACCTTATTAGCTAAAAAAGGGCCCATATTATAAAGCTTTTCGCGTTAGTATAGCTGTATAGTAGCTGTAGAAGCAAAGCAGAAGCTGTTTAGTAGCTGTTTAAGAGATGTTAATCGGTGTAAGGAAAAGCAACAACACTCCAAATAATATTTTATAAAGATAAAAGTTTAAAATAAGAGTTATAAGTGAATTATAAAATTATGAAAATAAAAGAGAAACATGTCGTACAAGAATAATACAATAATTATGACGCATGATGTTCATATTTCAAAGTGCAATCCCAAGTATTGATAAATCTTAGGAATCTGATGGTGTTAATTGGTAAAACAAAGTGCAAATCCAATTTTATTGTCAATGTGTGGTTGGTTATTGGCAATATTTTAACGCGCCAGTAAAACTATAAAAAAACATAAAGAAGATTATTAAACACGGGTAAGTTAGTGTTTGTTTTTAAGGTTATAATATAAATTATATTTAAAATAATAGATTGTAGGACACAGCGACAAAATGTTGTAGCTGATAATCATGAAACGGTTCAAACTATTAACAAACATTGGTTTAATTATATTCGAATATCTTTTTTCATTCGTTCTAAAATGGCGACATTTTGTTATACAGCTTAGATAATATTAGGAGGGTACTAAAGTCTTACTAGCTGTACTACGGCGGATATGGATTGCATAATACATCTCTTAGTTTTTAACCAGCTTTTTTGTTGTCTTTTTTATTATTTAGGCTGTATATGAGTTCTGAGTAGAGAAATTATAATACTGTTTAGAAATCTGTATAAGAATTGATTATCCCTGAGTTTTATTTTAAAAATTGAACAATGAAATGTATTTAATTGAATTTAAAGTGGTAATAAAAATTAAAATATAATATTTAATTTATTCTACGATTGGTTCCAGATTGTTAATCAACAAGAGAAATCATTAACTTCACCTACTGCAACAATATTCACACAGATACTTTCAGAAGTGACAACTGCTGAAAAATATGTTATTCAATATATAGACGAGTGCGAGCTGGCAATAATTTCTGTCGACCCCCATCGTAATGAGTTTGAATCTCAAACCCCTTTTCAAACCCAGAAGATCACGAAGTAAATCAAATAGAAAATTATCTAAAATATATTTTAGATAATCAAAATAATATATTAGACAAACAATAAATGTTCTTGCAGACAATCAAAATAATATTTAATCAAATAAAACATGTTATTGCAACAGTTTCTTTCTTTTTCACATTTTCTATATATATCCCGTTTTTAATTAAGTGTTCCATTTCGTACACAAAATCATCTAAATATTGGTTTGGTTTTCCAACACCAAAATAAATTCCAATTACAAACGGCTTAATATCTGGTCTTTCAAATATAGTGGACAAAATTGGCCAAAACTCTTTATTAGAGCTTCTAGATATTGGGAGACCCTCAAAATTGAAATTTAAAGTAATTTAAGTTGGAACATTGTTCAATCGTTTTGATACGTATTTGTTTGATAGTACCTAAAATAGTTCTAGCGTCATGTGGCGCTAAATCGTTTAGAGCTATTTGAGTTTTTTTTTAATCCACAACGGGTTAGCGCTTGGCCTTTATCTTACCTGATAGTAAGTGAGGATAAGGTCGAAGATGGAAGCGCGCTTCACCCGGAATCCTCAACCACTGAGGAACTGGCTATCTTATCTCAAACTGTCGGAACACAACAATGCTATAAACATCGTTGTTATGTCAACAGACTTAGATAAGATGGTGGTAGCTAGCCAGGCGGACTTAACAGCCCTACCACCAACCAAACCGAACACACAAAGATGTACACCCCGCTGGGAATCGAACCCGGGACCTCTTGGTAAACCGGTGGCTTAGCCACTAGACCACAGAGCCGGTTAAATAAATATATATTTCTTTCTGTAGCCCATTCTTTTATTCACTGGCGAAACTACATATTTTTTGAAAATTCGTTATCATCATTATTACGTTGTTAATCAGGTTCCAAAGTTTTAACTAAATCCAAATATTCGACACCAATTATTGTTTTTCCTACAGAACCTTCGTTGGACGTCGATGTAAAGTGGGCTAAAGCTGTTGTGATATAGTGAATTACACTATCAGCACGTACTCAATAGTACGTGATAATTAAGGTCTTCCTGATTGACAAGGCGTCCTTCCTCTAGTCACGTATAGATGTGATGTTAATTAGTATTTAAGATGATACACTAGAGGATAAAGAAGATTGATTCAACGCAAGACATTGTTTCATTTCGGGTCTCCGTCCCAACGCCATTACATGGCGACCGTGACATGGTGTCACAAGTCCGCGCCGCGAAATCGCTAGTTGAAGTTTACAAAATATCAGGAAAATAGTGCTACACGGGCCTACAAGAAGGACGAAGGAAATAAGAAGAAAAACTGTAAGCCAAAATTGTTTAACTATGGGAAACCCACAATCTAAAGACAATATTATTGTCAGTCAATCACCAACTCAATCGGCGGCAGCATCAACTCCCTTGGCCGTTGGGATGCAACTTTCAGAGATCTTTTTACTGACCATCGTCGTTGTACTAGCGGGCTATATAGTACTTAGGCTGCTACGTTACTTCAACGCACGACTATTAGAAGAGGTAGAACGCAGAGCGGTTCGACGGGCAATTGGACCAGCACAGAACGTGTAAGCCAGCACGAATTAATATAACTATGCTACCAAGAATCTATGTGTGTGTGTGAGTGATTTTTTTTTTTTTTCTAAAGTGTATTCCGCTCAGGGGCAGAATAAGTTTTTAAGAGCAAAGGAAATTAAAAATATTTTTGAACAAATATCTGCAGACTTATGTAAAAAAGGGATAGATGCTGTAGAATTACAAATAACAAAAGCAATATCGTCAAAGTTTTTATGTAATTTTGAGGAAATCGAGTCACTCGTTAACCCGCATCATTCAGAAACGATCACAACCATGGCCACGTTCGATCTAAAAGTCGCGCTTACGCTCCTCCCAGTAGTAGATTGCGACGAAACGCAAATTAACCAACTAATAGACGGAATAGAGTATTATAGTAGTACCCTTAGAAACGAGGACCAGCCTCTGTTAATCAATTTTGTTTTAAAAACTCGTCTTTCTAGCAGTGCTAAAACAAAAATTAATAAGTCTTATGTGTCTGTGGCAGACCTAATAAAAGATATAAAAAATGTTTTAATTCCGATTAAATCATACACAGCCATTTTAGACCGAATGCTACGATGTAGGCAAGGAAACAAGACCATAGAAGTGTTTGGTAGTGAAATCGAAAAAATGTCCAACGATTTAAGTACAGCACAGGCTAATGGAGACGAGTCGGCATATAATTTATTAAAGCCGATTAATGAAAAAATGGCTATCAAGCGTTTCGCTGACGGCCTAAACAATGCTCGTACAAGCATTATAGTTACGTCTAGGTCCGTAAGCACAGTTAGGCAGGCAATAACTATAGCCTTAGAACAAGAAGACTCGGTAGTGAAACCACCAATAAACAATTATGTTAACTATGTTTCGAACCAGCGATTTGAAAAGATAAATAAAAACTATCATCAACAATATAATAAGTCACGTAACAACAACGCGACGAGTCAGCAAGGTCGGGGTCGTGCCTACTATAACTCGAATAGGTTTCAGGGTCAGCGCAACACCAGGTTTACGTCACCTCATAATAAACGTAGGAATGTACATTTCTTAGTTGACTCAGCAGAACAGTCTAATGACGAGAACGAAAGTGAACGTCAGAGTATACGTCAGAACGAACATCATAGCGATGATTTTTTTCGTTCTGAATAGCGCTGAGGTAGATATTTGTAGTTATGGTAGTGGTAATTACGTTTGTTTTACTTGTAGTCAAACTCAAATTTCTCTATTAGTAGACACAGGAGCAAGCATTTCAATTTTAAAGTTAGATTGGTTAAATAAACTCCGTAGCATGTCCCGCGACGCAAAGCTAGTAAGGGATGAAATTAAGATTAAAGGAGTATGTGGGGATTTAGTATCAATAGGTTATGTTTATCTAGACTTATGTGTTAACAATTATAATTTTAGGCATAAGTTTTATGTGTTTAGCAACTTCCACTGTAAAAATGATGGAATTTTAGGAGAAGATTTTTTATTAAAATATAGTTGTAAAATTAACTATGAAAATAAGCTGGTTACATTACAGGATAAGATAAGTCTAGAATTAGGCTTAGGTAAAAACATAATAACGACTATTCCAGGGAGATGTGAGGTCGTAAAATATGTTTCGTCAGAGATAAAGGGCGAATGTGTCATTTTAGCGGAGGAAGTTATTGCAGGCGTATTTGTAGCAGGCGCCGTGGTAGTAGGAGACGGGAAAAAGATTCCGGTGCGATTTTTAAACACACGGGAAGAAGATGTAAAATTAAATAACTTTAGCCCGAAAATTAGAAAATACTCGGATTATTTCGTATGCTCTTTTGATACGGAAAACGGAAAATCTGTCGAGAGGGTTAAACAACTATTCGATTTTCTTAAATTAAAAACATATCTTGGTGATGAAGAGAGACGGTCTATTGAGAAAATATGTGCAAAATATGCAGATATCTTTCATATGCCGGGTGATAAGCTATCCGTTACAAACTTATACGAGTACAACATTAAACTGCAAAATGACGCGTCTCCTGTTTATGTCAAACCGTATAGAATACCGCACGCTCAGAAGGCTGAGTTAATAAAACAGGTAGGTAAATTGTTAGAAGAAGATATTATCGAAGAGTGTACCAGCGAATGGTCTTCTCCATTATTATTACTTCCGAAAAAAGCTGACAGTAGCGGTGAAGAAAAGTGGAGAATCGTAATAGATTATAGACTTTTAAATAAAAAAATAGTAGACGAAAAGTTCCCGTTACCAAATATACAAGAAATTATTGACTCACTTTCGGGATGCTTATACTATTCTCATTTAGACCTCAGTTCTAGTTATTACCAGCTAGGGTTATCACCAGAATGTAGGAAATTCACTTCTTTTACAGCTGATAAGCAATATCAACTGAAAAGATTACCTATGGGTCTCAAAACGAGTCCTAGCGTATTTTCTAAACTTATGTCTATGGCTCTATCGGGTTTAAATTACGAGATATGTTTTCTATATCTCGATGACGTAATAGTTTTCGGGAAAAGCCTATCGCAGCATAATACAAATTTAATGAGAGTATTTGAGAGGTTTAGGTCAGTTAATTTAAAACTAAACCCTTGTAAGTGCGAATTTTTGAGGAAAGAAATTAATTATTTAGGGCATGTTATTACGCCAAACGGGGTGTTGCCAGACAACAGTAAAATCGAGGTCTTGGAAAAGTTCCCAGTACCTAAAAATGTAAATGAGATTCGTCGTTTTGTGGCTTTTGCGAACTTTTATAGAAAATTCATAAAAAACTTTGCCACAATAGTGTACCCACTAAACCGTCTTTGTAAGAAACATGTCGAGTTTCAGTGGACGGAAGAATGTGACGTGGCATTTCAGACCTTAAAAAAGTCACTTAGTTCATTTCCTGTCTTATATTATCCAGATTTTGGAAAAGATAATGTTTTCCGGTTGCAAACCGATGCGTCAGGGGTAGCCTTGGGGGCTGTATTATCAAATGGAAATAATAAGCCCGTAGCTTATCCAAGCAGACAATTAAACAGTTCAGAAATAAACTACCCAACCATTCATAAAGAGTTATTAGGGGTAGTGTGGGCTATAAAACATTTTTTACCATATTTATACGGACGAAAATTTAAAATATTAACAGATCATAGACCATTGGTTCATTTATTTAGCATAAAAGATCCTAGTAGCCGTTTAACTAAGTTTAGACTTTGTTTAGAAGAATATGATTTCGATATTGAATACATAAAAGGTTCCGAAAATGTAACGGCAGATGCCTTATCGAGAGTCATTATAACATCAGACGAGTTAAAAAATCTAAATTCAAATTTTTTGGGGGTATTAACCCGTTCAATGAAAAGAACCATGGAGCAAAATAATGAACCCGCTACCTCTGGAAGTAGCAGGGTTGAGCCCTCTGTTGATCATAGGCAACCAAGAGTGGTAGATATTATGCAGAAATCACAAAATGATGTAAGGTTAGATATTTGTTCGTATGAAAACTTCGTGAAGTTGAGGAAAAAGAAAAGATACGTCTCACAGACGGGTGATATGTTATTTAGTGACTCTACTATTTACATAAATCAGGAATCTCTACTAACGGAGGCGCGCCGAGACGCAACGATAGGAGAACTGAGTGCATTATGTAAAAAATATAATATTGTAGAAGTCGTTGTGATTAAAAAGGGGTTTAATAAAAAGTTTATTAAAATTTTGACCCAAACTTTCATGAAACATAAAGAGTTACCGCGGTTATGTATTATTAATAACCAAGTTGAACATGTTACAAATAAAGACTTGATACGTGTTATACTAAATGATTATCATTTATTGCCGACAAGTGGTCATGTAGGCATAAATAAAATGACTAAGAATATTCGAAAAAAATATTTTTGGAGTAATATGCAAAAAGACATAACTGAATATGTGACTCGCTGTAAAGATTGCCAAAAGCAGAAATTTTGTAATAAAAATAATAAAGAGAAAATGGTAATAACCACTACAGCATCTACTTCTTTTGAAAAATTATATTTAGATATTGTGGGGCCGTTGGAGGTCGATAATTTGGGTAATAAATACATATTAACAATACAATGCGAATTGACAAAGTTTGTAGAAGCTTACCCAATACTTGATAAGTCAGCTGAAACTGTTGCTAGGGTTTTTACTGAAAATTTTATTTTACGATATGGTACTCCCAGGGTTATTGCGACTGACTGTGGAACGGAAATTATTAATTCCACGTTAGAAACAGTATGTAAATTGCTGAATATTGATAAGTTAAATTCAACACCCTATCATCATGAGAGTATAGGTTCGCTAGAAAACTGGCACAAACATCTCGGATGTTACTTGAGAATACAAACACAGAATCAGTCGGCAAATTGGAGTATCTGGATACCATATTGGTGCTTTGCTTATAATAATTCTGTAAATACTAGTACCAAATACTCCCCTTATGAACTAGTTTTTGGGAAAACATGTAACGTACCTAGTAATTTAGTTAGTAAAGTTGATCCCTTATATGTATACGACAATTATCCATCGGAGTTAAAATTTAGATTGCAAAAAGCTCATAATGATGCCAGGAACAACTTATTAATATCAAAACAAAGTAGAAAAACTAATTATGATTTAGATTGTAAGGAAGTACACTACAAAAAAGGTGATCTACTCTTGTATAAGAATGAAAATTATAATAAATTGAATGACTTGTATTTAGGTCCATTTGAAGTTTTAGAAGAGCTAGGTACTAATGTAAAAATATTAAAGAATAATAAAGAATATATAGTTCATAAGAATAGGACTAAGATATTTAGAAAATAAGAGTTTACTTTTCAGGGAAGGGATGCCTAGCCTTTTCAGGGGAGGTGTGATATAGTGAATTACACTATCAGCACGTACTCAATAGTACGTGATAATTAAGGTCTTCCTGATTGACAAGGCGTCCTTCCTCTAGTCACGTATAGATGTGATGTTAATTAGTATTTAAGATGATACACTAGAGGATAAAGAAGATTGATTCAACGCAAGACATTGTTTCATTTCGGGTCTCCGTCCCAACGCCATTACACTGTACTATTGATGTAGTTTATTTTTTTAGTTTTAAAGCACTCTTGTAGACAGTTGTTTTAAAACCACTGTATTCACAAGAGTGCCTAATTACGCTATAAGATTAAGTTTTATAATGGAGGTTGCATACACCATTGTACAGAAACAAGTATCAAGTGATACCATAATAACGCTTAGTTCAGTAGTAAGTAAGTGATCACATACAAAAACCAGCCTCTATACAGCTTTAACGATAAAGCTAGCTTAAAGTGTCACAAAACTCTTAAAGTTCTATAGCAGAGTTTTAATAATCTGTTTTAAAACCTTAAGATTCCGCAGATCCCTTAAAACTAATTTTATACAGCTTGAGCTGTATAATAACTCAAATATCTCTCTTATAAATATAAAAGTATCTTTTGACACTCTTGTACGTCTTTTAAGGGACCTTAAGTTCTAAATGAGCTGGTAAATTAATGTTGTAAACGCTTGTGTGCTGCTTGGGAGGTGTGCGGCATTCGCGCGCTGGTTGGTAGGGCGAGAGGTGGCTATGGATTGATACGAGTATGATAGATGCACGCGACTTAGTCGCGCTGCAGCCGCTGTAGTAAACATACATAATAATCACGAGTTCACGACTATTACGTAATAGTCGTGAACTCGTGATTATTTAGGGGGTACCCCCTAAGGCTTAGTCAGACACTAGGCAATGAGGACATCAAAAGCAGTCCTCTACCATAGTCCACTCTTCACCAAACAGCGACTGCACATGTGCTCAGCGTGACAAGTGGTGAGCGGGGTCCGGCCGACCTACAATGCAAAAAACCTACGTAGCAAATAACCCTCATTTCATATTCCCTACTTCGTATTAGGACTAAATCGCGTAATGACATATTCCCGACTTCGTATTAGGACTAAATCGCGTAATGACATATAGTAGAGGATCCGAGTATACAACGACCTTCACCGAGCGGTTAATGGATGAAAAGTATTTTATATCAAATTTAATGTGTTAAAAAATATATTGCGAGTGGGTTGGCTGAAAAATTTAAGTCCAGTATATAATTAATTAAATATTTAAAAATATATTTTTTTAAATATTGCACTTGTTTCTATAATAGATAAATTATATAGGTACCAATCGAAAGTATGAAGCCTATAGGATATGCAAACGTTAGGTTGACTATTTTTTTCCTGTCATAACATTGGGTAGGCAGGTGTAAACAGGAAAGTCAATATTAGTAATTTGCAACCGTCTGGTTAAATAAATAAAATTTATGTTTATATAAAGATAAGCTCATTATAAACACACACACACCAAACAAGTGCAATGTAAAAAAAAATATCTTTTTTAATATTAAATTAATCATTAATGGTTCTGGACTGAAATTTTTCAGCCAACCCACTCGCGACATATTATTTAACATATTAAATTTGATATGAAATACTTTTCATCCATAAACCTTCTCGCTGAAGGTCGTTCTATACTCGGATCTTAGACTAATAGTAGTGAAATGCCTACTCTTTGAAAATAGGTACAGTTAGATACGGAAATATTTACACGCTAGTCGCTTCACTAAAGCAATAGAATATTACTGTTTTAAAGTTTTTACATGATAAGAATACGGAAGAAAATTATTCACCAATCATGAATTATTCATTAACAGTCTTTTAACGTTCTTTTTATAGGTAAAATTATAATAATTATGTAGATTTTAAGTATGAATAAAATTGATATATGTGTCAAAGTGCTTTTCTTCTCGACTGTAACTTTGAAAAAGTAGGCATTTCGCTAATAAGTCTTTACGCGATTAAGGGTGGATTCGACCAAACTGGAATAAGGTCTTATACCTAGATTAAACGCCGAATTTGTATAGACTAATCTCGGAATACGTCTTACTTATTCCAGTTTTCCTTTTTCACGAATATTCGGCGTGAAATAATGGCACTTGGTGCTGTTGTGTTTCGTCCGACCAGTGAGGGTTCCGGAGGCCCCCCCCCCCTCCTCCCATTCCTATTCCTTCCTTAAACCTATTCCTCCCTTAAAGTCCGGCAACGCGCCTGCGATTCCTAAGGTTTTGCGGGTGTCCATGGGCGGCGGTGATTACTCTCCATCAGGTGACCCGCCTGCTCGTTTGCCTCCCTCTTTTATAAAAAAAAAAAAGTTTGGTCGAATCCACCCTTAGTCATAATACGAAGTAGGGAATATGAGATGTGGATTATTTGCTACGTAGGTTTTTGCATGGAGGGGGTGGGGTGGTAGTATTCTTTTACCGCTACGTAGCTACGCGTCACGGTTACTCTGTAGTAAAACGTCTATAATATGTAAAAGATTAGTCGTCCACGTTGTCGCTGTCCGTTTCATGGTGTGGAGTCTACGCCCACAGCTCGTCCGATCTCTGTTTTTAATTTTTTTTTTATTTTGGATAGAAAAGTTCTTTTCTTCTAGAAGTTGTATAAGTGAAGCTAAGACTATAATAGAGGAAGGAGCTGACACCGAGGAACTGGCTATTCTAAGTTAATAACAAAGTCAGGGGCACCATCCGTGTATCTCCCATCTCTAACAGTTTCTTAGAAATAACTAGTTTGACCAACATGTAAGTGCTAGATTCCTAGAAATCTTGTTTCAAAACATTCGTTACGAAATTCCTGAAAGCTCTATTGACGACTATATTAACCTACCTGTGATAAGTTCACAACTCGTCGTCCATAAGGACGTCTATAAATAACTAGCGATATTTCCATATAAATGCTTTCATACCAACGGTGCTGAATATGGAATGAATACAGGTATTTGCGAGACGGTTCATTTTGTTTTTGCACAGTAAAAATAAACCCACCGCCCGTGTAGGTACGCCAATAAAATACGTTCGGCAAATTGTCGAGTCATCACTAAATGCGAAGGCTTCTTTAAATAGCCTATAATAATAGGGTTAAAAGTCACATTCATTTTGAGTGAGTTGAAGTCGGAGTTTAATAGGTCTGTTTTAACGGCTGTAATCTTAAGAAAATGACTGGCTTTATTCATTCATCATCAGCCTATACACGTCCCACTGCTGGGCACAGGCCTCCCACGTGGACAATAGCACGTGGGCACGTGTTGGGCCATAACCCGCCACGCTGGCCCAATGCGTGTTGGTGGGTTTTAACGACTGCCATCTTACGACAACAACTGGGATCAACGGCTTAAAATAACCAGCTTAATACTTCTTAATTCTTTGTAAGAATCTAATTAAGTATGACATAATCTCTCAAAGAAGTAACGAGTGACTAATGACGCGACGAAATATAAATACGAAGCCTTTAATTAAAAACATTAGATGATTGGTAAGATTAGATTGTGCTGGTAAGGTAAAAACAGAAGAAAAGAAAAGTTGGTATTGCTGAAATTAATGTAGGGACCTATGTTTTTGGCATACATAATAGAAATGAATAGAAACGACTGTCATATTACAATAAAATACAGCCAGAATCAAAATTGCTTTTACTCTGAAGCGTAGTAATCCGTTTACTACAAGACGGGCGTTTTGTTTGTTTGTTATAAAAAAAACTTATATTGTCTATTTTCATTGCTCTCATTTTGTTTGACCTCACAAAATAGTACTTTATCGACACGGATATAAAATTGAAAATTGGTTATCTCTCCAACGTTCTCCAATAGGAATGACTTTTTTATTTGCACTTGGTCCATAATCATAAAATTCGGAGTTAAGTGAGAGTCGGAAAATTGACTTATCTGACATACGATGCCATAAATGAATGACATGGACTTCTTGGCGGGAAAGTGCAGCATCATGGCCGCAGTTTTGTCTTATTTATAAAAAATGTGTTTTGTCAAATAATAGTGTTTAATAATCTTTTATCATTTTAAACAATGATCGAAGGAAAGAATGGTGGAGTTTTAACCGCTAAGTGTTCGTGAACGAGTGTTAGCAAATAAAACAAAACAGTGCAAAACCATCTTTTCAATAAAGAAATCCGTGTGAGATCTCAGTTATGTCCCACATCTTTATTGAAACTCAAGGGATTTTGGAAAATATCATTTACCATTAAACGTTTATATTAATAAATTAAAGAAATTGCGCTTTTATTCATCATTCTGATATATTACTTCAACGCCCATTAATTTTTATTACTTAAAATATTTAGCTTAGTATAATGAACCTTTGCTGATGCAATAACGAATGAAGAATACTTAATTACACAAACCAGGTTCACCAAAGATAGCTTTAAAAACTTTTAGTTGACGTAAAATGTCATGTATTGATGAATAAACTATAAACCTAGAATTATAACTATAAAGTTTAATATCAGAAGCAAAATGAATTCAACTCTTATAGATAATGTTTTGTATCATTATCAAATGTCATATTCATATGACACATATTCACATAACATTATCTATTGGTAATTACTATTAACTATTAATCCTTTATTGCACATAGAAAACACACATTGAAAACACATTAAATAAGACATATACAAAGGTGAGCTTATCTCTAGAAGAGATCTCTTCCAGCCAACCCCAGCTGTGGTTCGGAGAGAAAGTCTGCGGGACTAATAAAGACGAAATACAATATTATATCTATCTATACCTACATCAAATATATATATTATATCATACATATAATACATATTTTCTCTAATTATATTGTATATACATATACATACACATACTTTACATATAATAATTTATAATATGAACGAATAATTGGTTAAAAAATTATTAGGTTTATTATAATTAGGTAGTGAACTACGGAGTTTAATATAAAAACTATTCTAATTACCAAAGTTACCTTTAGATCTGCCCCCTTACCCTTGAAACCGATCCCGATCGATAGAAATTGGTATTGTCAAGTTTCGTACTTTTGAGTTACGACACCCTATTTTGGATTTATATTAGATGAACTAAATTGTATTGAGTTTTGCATTTAGTTCGCTCAATATCCGCGTAATATGAATCCAAATTAACGCTTGTGTCGTTACATAAAAGTACGAAACTTCACAATACCAATCTCGATCGATCGGGATCGGATTCAAGAGTAAGAGGGGTACAGTCACGAGCACCAATATGCATACACTTTGACTCTTATTCCATTGTATTAAGAGTTACAATTGTTTACATATTTTTGCTAGTGACTGTACATTCTTTCGCTTTTTTAGTAAAAGTTAGCCTATAAGTATAGTGTCCCACTGCTGGGCAAAGACCTACATCATTGGAATCAATTCATCGCACAATTGCCAGCTATTGTAAGTATTATTTCAGTGTTAATAAATCACGTTTGCTAAGTGCCGCTATTATATTTTTGTATTAAGTATTATTAGACCCGACAGACGTTGTCCTGTCTAAATCACAATGACAACTCAAGTAACAGGTAAAAGATAACTATCGCGAAGAAAAAGTAAGAAAACAGCAAAAAAAAATTATTTATAATAATACCTAAATTGCACGTCTTTTTTATTTTTTTATTTTTTATTTAGTGTTTTTACTATTTTTCCTCACCGTTTCAAAATTGAAAATAAAAAAATCGGTCCAGACTTTCTCGAGTTTTAGCGAGACAAACGAACAGTAATTTATTTTTTTATATGATAGATATAGATATTGATATTTAAGTACCTATACTACTACTCTGCATGAATAAAACCGAAACACACTTATCTGAGACCCTATCGGCTAAAATTATGACAATAATAATATGCCCATATAAGGACAAAATATGGGCTTCAAATGTCAAATGAAGCCCATGTCCATATCCATATTTTTTAGCCGATAAACCCGCTGGGAGGTACGGGTGGGTGAGAAATAAATACCTAAATATACACAAAAATAAAATAAATAAATAATATACATATGTTTCTATTTCCTATTCTAAAATATTTATAAGACCATTGTATTAATTAAAAAAAATTTATTGATGTACAACAAATAGTTTTTACTTTATAAATCTTACAATATCGGCAAAAAATTCCGGCGCGGCGTACCAGGAATGGCGCTCTTTAAAATAGTCTGTTAAAGTGTTAATGACACGTAACATAATTGCAACTGTTAAATAGAATGACGCATTTAACTGACCACATTTCCATTGTGGTGAATGCACGTGATGTTACTTTGTATATTAGGTGATTGCTAGAAACCGCAAGAAACAGGGCTGGTCGGGTCAAATGTTTTAAACATGACAAAAATGCCAAAAAAGGAATTCGTGTTTTTTTTCATTTTTAATACAATAATTCGTTTTGTGAATTTTAATTGATAGTCTTTGAGTAACATCTAATTTATTTTAAAGCAATAACAAGAAAAATAAAATGAAAAACAATTAAAAATAACTATTATTTAACAACGCGCGGGCAACGGCCGGCCGGCCGACCGTCTGTTGACCCGTTCGCGTCAGCTGGGCGATAAGTACCTACGTTACTGCAATGTGACCCTATTTTTTATTTTTGTCATGTTCAAAACACTTGACCTGACCAGCCCTTGAACCTTCTTGCGGTTTCCAGCAGTCACCTTATATACATACATATAATCACGACTATTATCCCCGAAGGGTTAGTTAGTCAGGGACTAGGCAAGGAGGACAGCAAAAGCAGTCCTCTACCATAGTCCACTTTTCACCAAATAGCGACTGCACATGTGCTCAGCGGGACAGGTGGTGAGCCCATCGCCGCTCTATGCTGTTGGAAGTATGTGCAGTCTTTAGTCCGTTAGTCGCCTTTTACGACACCCAAGGGAAGAGAGGAGGTGGTAGTATTCATTCATCACTACGTGACCCGGTTAACTTTGTATGTGCATGAAATAGAGGCATATAGCATAGAAATACAAAGGCGAGTCCACTGGCTCAATTTTGCTGTTTTCGTAGTACGACGCCAGCACTACAACTTAGTACAAAATGTCAAATTTCTTCAATACATTTTGTACTTTATCAGTAACGTGTAAGGATGAATATCGATTGGAGAAATTTGACGGTTTTGGATAGGCTGACCTGCAGGTGTGTGCGTAGTTTTATATACGTACATATTTGCGTATCAGAGGGCCTACTCTCTTTCTCCGAAACGAAATTTCGACCGTTTTTCGTTTGCAATTTACAGCGGTTTCAATTTCGAAATTTCGTTTGTAAAAAAAAGGTTTGGCATTAATTTTTAGAAAATAATTGAAATTTTAGAATATATTTGAAATTTCATAAATAATGGAAAGCGCTATGAATAACAAACGAAAATCAGCCGAAATTTAGTTTCAGAGAAAGAGAGTCGGCCCTCTGGTACCTACTTTTTCTACTAAGTAAGTATTTAAATTTCTTTCAGATTTTTACTAAACATTTTTTATGTTAATTCGGTAACGGCAAACTCACAACACAACATTTTGCCTGCTTTGTAGATAATTAAAATGAAATTCGGAAAGTTATTAACATTTGTTTTAATGTCACTTAATTATCAAAGAAATTGTTCTACACAATTTTAATTACAATTTCTCTTAATAAATCATCAAAGCCTCGCAGTTTCTTTTAATATTTTTAACATTACTAATGGAAAATGTCTTTGACGCAATATTGGCCGCCTTAAGCGCGAGGCTAATTAAGTCCTCCAATAAAATGACTTCATTAAACCTTAGAGCATTCAACCAATGCTCTAAGCATTAAACACATGATAAAAAAACATACATTATTACATTGAGTTATAATGTACTACGTACTAGAAAAGAGAAGACGTCACAACTAGATTGTTTGCTATTACACGCGTTAGAGCCGGCTCGCTCCAACTACTACATAAATTAGTCTGTGGCAGGCACTAGACGCAACAATACGTGTGTATTATGTGTTCTATTTTATTATAGTATGACTTCTTGTGGGCTAAGGTACTGTTTAAAGAATTCAGGAAATACAAATAAAACTAAACAAATCACTTTTCACCTGTAAATACGCAGCAAATTATCGATATAACATGCATTTGACTAATTATTTTATCAAATCGCCGAGACATGAGCGCCGGCCATGTTTCGGCGCTTTAGACCTTTTAGCACAGCTTTTAGTCGCGAGAAAAGAAGCGGTCTAGCGCTGTATGTTTAGATTGTTCAGAGAGACGAAAAATTTGTTTTAGCGCTGCAGCGCACTTATGTTTTAACTTTTAAAAAAATAGAACAAGACTTTTGCTTGGGATAGCTCCTCTAGTACGTAGTACATTATAACTCAATGCATTATGATAGGTAGGTAGTATAAAAATGTAAAAGATTGCAATAGAATATTTACCTGCATATACATACAACACAGGCGCTTTCTGGCTTATTACATAAGCCGAGGGTTGCATCTCAAACGCCAACACGGCGCCTGTATATGGCGAGAGCAAATATAATTTATGCCAACGTAAGCAGCCGAGGAATACTCTATTATCCTCATAGAATGAAATTTAAGTTGGGAAGCGTTTCCTAACGAAATGTTTGCGTAGATTTGTGCCAATAACATTTTAGGTGTATTTTTTTATTACAGCCAATCATGGGGTTCCGTTTTGTAACCTTATTTTTTAAAAGAAAGTACTTTGGGAGGTGTTTGACGAGTAAACAAACTTTAAATATACTAATTCTGGTCAAACTGAATCTATTCTTAAGGGCCTTTAGGTTTACATAATGGTATTCCATGCATTTAAACCTTGAATTTTAATAGGTATACCCTTCAAAAGGGCAATTATGTCGTAAGTTAGTAGTCAGGGCGATTGAATAAATTTAAACTGTTTTTTTATATTTAAGTCCGCGGTGGAAAGGATTAAATTAATTAAATTCAGTTAATTTTGTTTTGTTTCTTTTATTACATTTATTCCACTTTGAAAAATCTAATACTAGAGTCTAGAGGTAACATGTGGCAATACAAGATATATAACTCTACTCTTTGACAAGAAGTTCATCTGTGACATAGATTCCATAAAAACGTTATGCCAAAATTAACGTTTTTATGGAATAGTTTTTATAGAAATAACTAGTAATTTTCTTTAAAAAAATATATTTCCAGACTTAGACAGGTTTTTCCTATAGTTTCAAAAATCTTACGAATTTATTTCATTTCGTAGTTGTAATAGTGAAATTATAGACGCTAAAGAATTCATTGAACAATGTTTCGCCATTGTCCAAATAGTATTAGTAAGCAATATTTAAATAAATCAATTGTGTAGTTTAAGCACAGACGTATAATAGATAGTGAGTATAAGGTGTCAACTACCGTAAAGCCAGACAGTAGTAATTCAGTTGTTAGTAGCTTTTCACACAGACAAGGGGATTTATAAACATGAACACAATATAGATACATTATACTTAGAAACATTATAATTATTATTAAATATGGTCACTTCACAGTTCATAAAGTACGCGACATGTGGAATAGTTGACATATGATTCACTTAGTCGCAGCAAGAGCTGAACCGATTTGATTGGTTACCCCAGCAATTTATAATATCTTGATACTCTCTCGTAATGCTCTCCAATTACTTAACGAATGGACGATTAAAACGAACTCCTGTCATCCGCAAGGAAATTAACGCCGCTCTGGGGAGAAATCAGGTTATAAATTAGTCGGTGAACATTAACATCTTGTAAACATGATTATGAACATTTTTTTCGTAGACTGCGTACACTCTGCGCCGTTGGTATAATTCACAGAACAGAAGAAAGAGGTCTTTCTTCTGTTCTGTGAATTAACGACCTCCTTGGTCGAGTGGTTTGTACACCGGTTTTCATGGTGTCGCCATCTCTGAGGTCCCGGGTTCGATCCCCGGTCGGGTCAATATAGAAATTATTGTTTTCTAAATTGTCTCGGGTCTGGGTGTTTTCTATGTATAACAAGTATGTATTTAAGTATTTTAAGTATGTTTATCCGTTGTCTAGTAACCATTTCACGAGTTTCTTCGAAGCTTCTCTTGGGCTAGATAATTGGTGTGATTGTAGGAAAGATTTATTTATTTATTTATTTATTTATTTATTCTGTTCTGTGGTATCATTGTAGTAAAATAAAATATCGATGTTTCATACGTTTTGTTGGAGGTCGAGTTATTTAATTTCTGAGTAATTATATTGTTTTCAACGCACTTGCTCGTAAAGTGGCGCTTATTACACCGATTTCAGCATCGTTATGTAGCTTATTACACACTAGTGCGGTAAAGTACCTACTTTAAAAAAATTGAATCTCAACATAGAGTTTTTATTACTAGATTTTTTTATAAAGGCAAACATCTTTGTGAATAAATTAACTATTTCGATTAAAATATGAATAAATCATCATCATCATCATCAGCCTATAAACGTCCCACTGTTGGGCACAGGCCTCCCACGTGGACAATGCACGAGGGGATATTGGGCCATAACCCACCACGCTGGCCCAATGCGGGTTGGTGGGTTTTAACGACTGTCATCTTACGACAACAACCGGGACCAACGGCTTAACGTGCCTTCCGAAGCACGGAGGAGCTCGAGATGTTTTAAATTTGGTCACCCATCCAGCGACCAGGCATTGCGAAAGTTGCTTAACGGGCAAGTTCGCAAGCCGAACGCGCTATCCGCTGCGCCATCGAGCTCCTCATGAATAAATAAACTGTTTTAAATAAATAAACACGAAGTAATTTTACCAAATTATTTTTTGTCAATAAATTATCCTTAATTCGTAACGTTATTGTTTAGTTTATGATATTTTTAATATCTATAGGCTGTTTGGCTGTTGTCCTTTGCCTTATTATTATTTTTACGTGCGCGTGAGAAACAGCGTGCGTAATATAATTTGCCGTCTCTTTCACATACCTATATTTTGTTGATTCATACAGCAGCTTCTTGTTCAATATTAATCTGAAAGTTTAAAAATAAATATGTCTAGTTCTAGTAATGAAGAACTAAGTCCAAAGAAAAATAGGTATATGTTGGGTTACCAAAGATTTATACACTAGAAAAACAACAAAAACACGTAGTCATTTTCAGAAAATGTGTTTTCCTCACAAGTGTGTTGAAAACCGTCGTATGAAACGCGTGTGCAATGATAATTACAATCCTCAGCTCCATTAAGCTCTCGCCTTTGGCTCGGGCTCATAACCCGCCTCGATTAGAATGACCAACTTAGCACACTTGTATCATAATGTACTATTTCAAAAGCTTATGCGATCTGCGTAATGTAAGTAAGTACTACTACTACTACTAATGTGTAACTAAGTTTTAACCTGACGTTTCCAATACATTTCGTATTGGAAACGTGTATTTGCATTAAATAGTTTGATTCCTGAGTAATTGTTAATAACCTGGGATAAATACCATATATTAAGTTTAGTAAGTTTAGTAAGGTTATACCTATATTTAAGTCGGGAAATAAAGAAGACCCCAGTAACTATCAACCAATTTCAATACTACTAGCACTTAGTAAAATTTATGAAAAAATTATGCTCGAACAGTTAGTGGAATACTTTAACTTAAATAATCTTTTACATAGTAAGCAATTCGGTTTTACTAAGGGTCGTTCCACTACTGACGCAGGTGTAGCTCTAATAAAACATATATTTGATGCCTGGGAGAAGTCTCAGAACGCTCTTGGAGTTTTTTGCGACTTCTCCAAGGCTTTCGATTTATTTATTTATTTATTTATTTATTAGGTACACAAAACAGATAGAAATTAAAAAATAACAAAAAAGCATCACAATTTGTATAAGAGCTAAATTCCTATCTAAAACATGTGTACACAGCACGATTAATAATAAGCGTCCATATTAAAGTTTATCTAATCTAAAACTAACATTCAATTAAAAACTAATTATATACATAGTATGAAGAATAATAAAAATCAAACAATTCGAAAACTGATTCCAGCTGATTGTTGACATTACATATAAGAAGCTTTCTTACTATGTGGGAGATGCCGAGCCGAGAATTTCCCGGACATTTTTTTTAAATTCATGTATTTTCATCGATTGCGTTGAACACCGGACACTGGTGATGAAGTTAAATTACTATGGTCTCAAAGGTCTTGCGCGTAATTTGATACAGTCGTATCTTAGTTCTAGAACACAAACTGTCGACGTTAATAGAACTAAGTCATCTGGTTTTCATGTAAAAATGGGAGTTCCACAAGGGTCAATTCTTGGCCCTTTTTTATTTTTAATGTATATCAATGACTTGCCATTCTTTGTAGAAAACTTCTGTGATATTGTATTGTTTGCAGATGATACTTCACTCATTTTTATTGTGACTAGATGTAAGAATAATTATGACGATGTTAACAATGCTCTCTCAGAGGTACTCAGTTGGTTTAGTGCGAATAATTTACAGCTAAACGCTAAAAAACGAAATGTATTAAATTTATAATACCAAATGTCAAGACCGAACAAACCGATGTTAGAATGAATGGTGTTATATTAGATTTGGTAGACTCGACAGTTTTCCTAGGAATAACCCTTGACTCAAAACTCCAATGGAATCCGCATATATCGAATTTGGCCGGCAAACTCAGTTCAGCAGCATATGCGATTAGAAAAATTAGACAATTAACAGATGTTGAAACTGCTAGGACTGTTTACTTTAGTTATTTTCATAGTGTCATGTCGTATAGCGTCCTTTTGTGGGGAACTGCGGCTGATGTTAATACATTTTCTAAACATGGTGATGTACACAATTTCAATACTAGAAATAAGTCAAAACTAGTAATGCCACTGTTTGGGTTACAAAAGGTTCTCGGCTCTTACTTGGGGCAAGGTATACACTATTATAATAAAATACCAAGTACTATACTAGATTTACCTTTAGATAAGTTTAAGAATCATGTAACATCTTGTTTACTTAGGAAAGGGTATTACACGGTCAAAGAATATTTAGAAGACAAAACAGCCTGGTTATAATAATATATTTACATTATTTTTTTCTTAATCCATTATCTTTATAACTGATTGTATAATTTGGTAACGACATGTTGTTTTGTAAATGTCGTTACTTCTATATTATTTTAAAGCTGTGGAGTTTCTTGTACCCGTTCTTCTCCACAGCTAAAAGACTTCCTGAATGGGTGTTTCCTTACCCTATCCATCCATCCATCCATAAAAAAATAAATTTAGACGATTCAAAATGCTTATTTTAAGCTTACTGAATATATATATTTTGATTTGATTTGATTTATTATTCCCGAAGGGTTAGTCAGAGACTATTAGGCAATATCATTGGGCAATGTGGACAGCAAAAGCAGTCCTCTACCATAGTCCACTTTTCACCAAATAGCGACTGCACATGTGCTTAGCGTGACAGGTGGTGAGCCCGGTTTAGTCGCAGAATGTCCAATTCGCAAAATGTCCAGCGGTCGCAAAAAGTCTAATTCGTCATTATTTATTTAATTTGTCCGGCACAATAAAACGGTATCCACGAGTTATTTTTATTGTGCCGGACAAATTAAATAAATAATGACGAATTAGACTTTTTGCGACCGCTGGACATTTTGCGAATTGGACATTCTGCGACTAAACCGTGAGCCCATCGCCGCTCTATGCTGTTGGATGTATGTGCAGCCTTTAGTCCGCTTGTCGCCTCTTACGACACCCAATTAAGTGAAGAGAGGGGGATGATAGTATTCTTTCACTGCTACGCGACACGGCTTATGTTAGTGATTTGATTAGGTATAGTTTAAAAAGTTGCCTTCAATTTCGAACTTAAGGCTAGGTGTTAGTGAAAAATTAAAATAACACGTTCTTAGAATTACTTTTTGAAGTAGTAAATAGTAAAATTAAAATCTGCGAAAATTATGAAATATTGTTGAGGCTTTATTCTGTGAAATACACCCGATGGGAACACGATTTTATAAAGTTGGCTCGATAGAATAAATTCACAAAGTTACATATTTTCGTGTCATTTTATCTTAATTTCCAGGTTTTATTCTTAAAATAAGTGATTTGATATTATGAGTCATTTACTAAAATGAAGCTCGTAAATAACTCGAGTTATTATAACCGATGGTTTTTTATTTATTACATCTATCAATTTTTTAAAATATAAAACGCGATATTTCGCGCCGCTTCGCTGTTATACCCGTCCCTTACCGTTGTACCGTCGAGAGAACGAGAGGGAAGCGCTCGAAATACCTCCCCTTAAGGGATGATTTATATTAGAGCGGGACGTGCACGGAGCTTGCCCCGTGCGGGCCCGGACGGCGCCACTGATTTGAGACGTTGCATACATTTTGTATGAAGCAGTTCATATTACGTACACCGTGCATGATCCGTGTCCCGTGCACCTCCCGCTATATAAATCATCCCATAATTTGGTGCGCCGATATCGTGTAAAGGTACCTACGTACGATTTATTTCTGTAAGTACCATAGTTTTACCAACCCTCGATTACATTGATACTTGCAATAATGTAGATACTTAATACGATTAAATGTAATAAAAAATTACTGGTAAATACCACATTCAATACTTACAGCGCTATTCAAAGAGGTTACAATTTAATTAACTAAAAAGTAAGTAAATTTTTCGTACTAATACTAGTTACTTATACATATATTATCCATAAGATATCTCTGTAGAACTTGTTAGGAGGTACTGGCGGTATAGAAAGTACGTATGGCGACTATAATCAATATTCTGACATATGGTTTTGATGAGATATTCCCGGTGTCAAGGCTTAGCATAATGGCAAAGCTCTGAGCTAATAGACAAGGGACTGGTAAATTGGCTTCCCCACCCATTTCGCAATACAAACCCTTATTGTCTAGCAATTTGGAACTAATACTGATCTTATTATTTATAAGTATAGCTTGTTGAAACCCTCGTCTACTACAATTATATTTCAGTTTATCGTTTGTTTAAATTTTCTACAGTCCTTTGAATATTACTAACAAATTACAAATTATAAAATGTTTTGAAAATTTTCGACAAGTGACATTCTAATGGATTTTTTAACACAATGATGAAGGAAATTATTTACATACATACATACATACATATAATCACGTCAATTATCCCCGAAGGGTTAGTCAGAGACTAGGCAATAAGGACAGCGAAAACGATGCTCTACCATAGTCCACTTTGCACCAAATAGACCACTCGTCTGTGGCAAGGAGTCCTAGAGCTCGATAAAAATTCTATTTTGTCTGGTAATTCAACAGCTGACCTAATAGCGACTGCACATGTGCTCAGCGTGACAGATGGTGAGCCCATCGCCGCTCTATTCTGTTGATGTATGTGTAGTCGTTATTCCGTTAATCGCCTTTTACGACACCCACCCAAGGGAAGAGAGGGGGTGGGTGAGTATTCTTTCTAAAAAATATTTACTATCAGTTTATAAACTTTCCACTGTTGGGGTGAAGCGTTCTCACAATATAGCACTTTGGGAGATTGGGACATTACTCATCAAAATGGCCCAACGCAGGTTGGTGGGTTTAACTACTACCACAACGGCAAAAACCGGTACCAATGTGCATTCCGAATCACTATTTCACTCTGATGTTCCGTCCGGTGACCCGGCATAACGAAAGTTGCATAGCATGCAATATCGCAACCCGAACCACCATTGCCGTCCAAATTTAACACCTATCGTGGTTATGATAGAGTCTAGTATCAAAATTAGTTGTGACTATTCGAAAACAAAGGCTGTATATTTAAACTTCGATTGTATAGAATAGTTGGAACCACTTTTTCGAACTATTTGAAACTCGTTAATATGGATGGTTAAGATAATGGATAAATATACATAAACATAGAAAAAACACCCAGACTCGAAATCAACTTCATAGTACGAAATAGTTTTATTAGTAAAATGTTTAAACAATTACTTCATTTATTAGGAGAAGGAATTTTAGTACATATATGTTCTAACAGTAAAAAAAAAGACACCGCGAACGCGTTTGGCGAGTCCTTTTCTTGTCTGTTTCCTTTCTACGCCCGTTTCTACCTACGACGCAGCGCTCTTATTTTCTACTCTTCCTATAGACTGTATATTTAAACTTCGATTGTATAGAATAGTTGGAACCACTTTTTCGAACTATTTTAATTTTAAAATGTTTTCAACAAACTATTTAGATCCCTGTGTTTTACTTTAGCATGCAGTTTCATCAAAATTGGCTTATTGGTTTTTAAAAATTTCGACTTGGAAGTTTGTATGGGAAACCAAAATGCGGAAACCGTCTATGGGATTGTTTATCTAGTGTTTAGATGATTGAAACATCGAAGCCCAAACGCGCCAACCTACGCCATCGCGCTCCCGTTCCGTTCACCGTACTTCAATATTTAATTTAAATTACCACGTCAATCTACTCGAATCTTCGAGCGTAAACATTTTATCAACGCCGACTCATTACTTACTAATATAGGCTCTTCGGAACGGTTGAAAGTTAAATATAAGAGCTATTTCGAAATAAATTACTGTAGGTATTAGGTATGTTGTATAATTGTCGGTATCTGTATATATTTGCATTTACAATGTGAAGATATACCTAAGTTAATAAACGCGAGTACATCCTTAAAAAGTGTTTCATTTCATTTGTTCATTTGTTCGCGTAAAGCCTAATTTAAATAGTAGAATCTATTAACTAAGTACAGATTTCTATTTTTTTCTTAAATTATGCCTTGGTGTCGGTTAGCACATTTAGCCAAGTGTCAATTTATAGAAATTATGGAAAATATTTTCTCAGAATTTTCCGGTCTCTTCCTACGGATACCTTTTTTAACACGCTTTTATTAGGTCGACCTGTATGTAACAAACTATGTAATGGAATCTAAGGTAACTAATTGAACCATCTTCCAAGGGTCGTAGCGTAATGAAAATTGGCAGCTGTATGTAGTTCTGATGACAATACAATAATATGGTACTGTCGAACTGATCTGATGATGGAGCCGGAAGGTATGAACTGGAACTTCATGATGGAAAATCGTATCATACCTGTTTTGGATTTCTTAGAAAAGTCTTGTAATGAACTTTGACCACGATTAGGTTGGTAATTTCAAGGGCTGGTAATGAAGCCGGAAGATAGGCACTGGCATTCCATGATAGAATGTCGTATCATAGTCGTGTTTGCACTTGTGAGAAAGGCCACGTAATGGACTTTGAACACAATCACGTTTCAAGGTAAGACCAAAAAGTATAAAATAAATTAATAGTTTAAAAAATACTAGAAAAACACGCTTTTATAAATGCACGTAAAAATAAAGATCGTTCAAGTTGTCTCTATTTCTGGGCTGAAGTGTAAACTATGTGCTTTTAATTATAATATTTGATTGTAAAAGCGTGGGGCGCTGGAACAGGAAAGACTTTCTTGTTAAAAAACTAACTTCCTGGCGAAAGGTGCACGAGGTCGCACAATAGCATAACGTTTATGCCACCAAAGGGTTACCAAAGGGAACCAAAGATATCTCGTCCACGAACAAGAACTCTACATTTTGCCACTGTTGACGCATTACCCTTATGTACTTAATTTCCTGAAAGAAGAGGCGTTAAAAATGTCAGTCAATGTCGTCTCTCCTCGCTGCTGGCGCATGTTTTGTCTGAGTTCGACAATCTGTTACTTTGAACAGACAGACTGTTTAATGTAGAGCCACCTACTAGTCGTGCTGCAACTTCAGTTAGAGCGCCAATCATTTGATGCCAATTTCTCAACAAGTTATACAAAAAGTCTTTCCTTTTCCAGCGCCCACGCTTTTACAATCATATAATATAATTATAAGCACACAGTTTACACTTCAGCCCAGAAATAGAGACAACTTGAACGATCCATAATTTATTCTTCATTTTTACGTGCATTTATAAAAGCGTGTTTTTCTAGTTTTTTTTTTACATACATACATATACATATTATAATCACGACTATTATACCCGAAGGGTTAGTCAGAGACTAGGCAATGAGGACCACAAAAGCAGTCCTCTGCCATAGTCCACTTTTCACCAAATAACGACTGCACATGTGCTCAGCGTGACAGGTGGTGAGCCCATCGCCGCTCTAAGATTTTGGATGTATGTGCAGTCTTTAGTCCGTTAGTCGCCTTTTACGACACCCAAGGAAAGAGAGGGGATGGTAGTATTCTTTCACCGCTACGCACACTTTTTTTAGCTACGTATAATGCCGTCTTACGCACACACCAAGACAGGGGCGAACTAGGGTTATGTGGGTGGGACTCTCCTCCCCTTCCCTCGCCCAGTTAGAAAGAACTCGACGACGGGGAGAAACTTACCTACTAAAAATCTAGTACCATCCCTTCTCTGTGCCACCTCGGCTCGGGACCAAAAACAGCAAGCACCGAGTTGTATACCCAAGGATACCTACAGAAAAGAAAGGCTTTTAATAAAAAGCACTTCACTTCGTCCCATTAAATATTCAATGAAACGCAGTGGACCCGAAATGTTATTTCTATGAATGCTTACAATTTTTCTGAATAATGGCGAACCACTCAACTTTTTCTTTTAAAAATTGTTTGACTTGCTTACAGGGCACAATTCCTTCGAACACAAAACGAAGAACCGTCTATTTTGAAAGGAGCAATCCCCTTCGCTCCATTTCTTGTGTAACCCGAGGATGTGTTATTGGAATGTGAACGAATGAAAACAGACTTAATTGCCCTTAATTTAGAAGCTTCAATTGCCTTTATGCGGATTATACGGTTTACAAAGGCAGATTTCAATTGTAATAAGGATTACCTACGCTGTTTGCGGTGACTAAATTAAAAACATTGCGAACTCCTCCAAGATAATAATTAACTTGTCATGTCATAAGTTCTGTCCCAACTTAATTTTTTTCATCCGTAAAGAGAATTGCCTGGTGGTCACCGTCTACGTGTCTCTGCAACAACTTCTTGGCTCTCACGATTCTCTGTGGTACCCCACTCCATGTTTACACAGCTATGTTTTAAATCGAATAGAATAGTATAAAACCTACTTAATAAAATGATATCTAATTATAATACACCGTCATATTATTTATTTTAAAATACCCTCATTTAAGTTGGGACAAAAGTTATGGCAAGACTAGTATAGTATATATATAGTCATATTATTATTCTGTACTTAGAAATAATGTTGTTTATCTAAGCTTAAGTTATGATGGGACTGACAAAAAAATAAAAAAAACTCGAGCTCCTCCGTGCTTGGGAAGTTAAGGAAAGCCTTTGCATAATTCCTTTTCCATATCCTACCGCATTTTGGAATTTTAGTATAGTGAAAGTCTCACGGTTTTAGAGATATCGTCTTTTTTCTTTTATTTTTAGAAAAATCTTCCCTTGTTTAGTTTATTTCATGCCATTTCTACAATAATAACAATATTAAGCCCCATTTTTTTAAATACTCATATTTATTTCTTTCATCTTAAACAATATTCTTTTGTTCCCTAAAGTACTGAGAAAACCACATAAAAAAATCTTATGCAAAGTTTTATACAAACCAAATCAAACCGCTGACTTTGATAGCCTGTGGTGTAAAAAAATATGTACGAGATAGACCGTGCCAATTACTTTAAAACATTGTTTAGTTAATGTTAATTTAAAAATGGTACATTACTAATTTACAATTCTTTTTTATTTTATTTTTTAAGATAATAAGGTAGCAATTTTGTATTTTATTGAAATAAAAGTCAATTAAAATTAAGTTACCTTACAAGTATTATTTCATAATTTGATACATATGAACAATGAAATCGTAGGAAGGTTTGGTACCTGACATGTTTGCATGAAGTTTTGACCTTGACATGTCATTGTTATTGAAATTGGCAAAGAAAATATTCTTTATTTTAACAGGTATTTTGGGATTTTGGTATGGTATGGTTATAAGTAACAGACAATTGATATAAATGAAATTTTTATTAAATTATTTACAGTAAATGCTTAAAATGGCTGCCATTTGCCCATAAGCATGCTCTTTAATATCTTTTAATAAAGGACCTTTTAATTCGGCGAGCAAAATAACCCTCTTGCGTAATTTTTTCGGCGGGGGATTGTATCTTTGCCTGCAGCTGTGTGGCTGATATCAACTCCGTCTGGTACACCAGGTCTTTCAGGCAGCCCCAATAAAAAAAATCCAGTGGGTTTAGGTCTGGCGACCTTAGTGGCCATAAACTAGGGCCGAGACGCTCGATCCACCTTCGTGGGTGTCTGTCGTCTAAGTGGTCTCGGAGCACTAGGCGTAGTGTGCCGGGCAGCCGTCAATTTGCAACCGCATGTGTTGCCTTGTAAAGAGCGGTACATCTTGCAAAAGTAATGGCAGTTGATTTTTAAGAAAATCCAGGTAGGTTGCTCCAGCTAACGATGGTGGCAGTTCGTACGGGCCTATCACTTCACCGTTTATGATCCCAGTCCACAAATTAATTTTAAACTGGGTTTGAGACCTATCTTCCCGTATAGTGTAGGGATTTTCTAGTTCCCAGTAATGGAGATTATGATGTTTAACTAGCCTCTTTTCGTCATCAGCCATCTTTTCGGCACGTAGACTCATCGCTCTACAAAATTTTGTGGAAATAAGTCCAATCTTGATTAATTTTACGAAGCATTATCCAAAAAAATTCTACTCTTCGCTGGTAGTCAGCAGGTTGTAAAGTTTGCACACGCTTCACATAATATGGGTAAAATTCATACCTTTTTAAAGTGTTGTGCATTGTGCTGTTTGCAATGCCAGTTCTCCGTGCTATTTTTCGCACGGAAGTTGAGGGGTCAGTATCCACTTCAGCTAACACCTCTTCATCTACATCCAATCGAGGTCTGTTTTCACCACTACCACTTCCTGGTATCCGTATCCGTAATACTTGTAAGGTAACTTAATTTTAATTGACTTTTATTTTAATAAGATCCGAAATTGCTACCTTCGTGCATTTAAATTACCATAAAAAATAAAATAAAAAAGAATTGTAAAACCGTAATAACATTTTCAAATTAACATTAACTAAGCAATGTTTTAAAGTAATTGGCACGGTCTGCCCCGTACATTTTTTTACACCACAGGCTATTAAAGTCAGCCGTTTAATTTGGTTTATATGAAAACTTTGCCTAAGATTTTTTTAAGTGGTTTTCTCAGGTTTAGTCAACAAAAAAATATTGTTTGAGATGAAACAAATAACCATGAGTGTTTGAAAAAAAATGGGGATTAAAAAAGTTATCATTTGTATAAATGACATGATATAAACTAAACGAGGGAAGATTTTTCTAAAAATAAAAGAAAAAAGACGTTAACTCGAAAACCGTGAGACTTTCACTAAACTGAAATTCCAGAATGCGGTAGGATATGATGTGACCCACCCGCAGTTAAAGGATTATCCTTCGTTTTCTGGACACGCTGTATAGCATCGGGCCAGCGCGGTGGTTTGTGGGAAGGATTTTTCCAAGCAGTGGGATGTAAGGCCATTGAGTTACACGGTTTATTTATTTTATTTTATTTTGATAATGCATAGTAAGTCTAATTGACAAATTCATTGATATTAATTAATAATAAAAATCATTTTGACATTATCGGCCAATTGACCCATTTAGGCTATGCACAGCATTCAAAAAAGAAAACAAATAACAATAATAAGTACTTTTGTAGAAATAAATTTAACAACACTTATCAACCATTCGAAACCTGCAAAAAAAACTTAAAAATAATAAAAAAATAAATAAGTAAAAATATAAAAATTAATAAGTAGCGATGAAATTAAAAATTAAAATAAATAAAGAAAATAAGGTGAATAAATAGTTTAGATGACACTGCTTGTTTAACGATATCCATAATATCTTAAATAATATTTATGGAGATGTAAAACTACAATGTAATAAAGAGCCGCTATTTATTTAGAATTAAAATGTGTTCATTAAGAATTAAAATTAAATACATTTAATTTTTCATAACTAACTAACGAACAATAAGACAAAAGATACCACATCGAGAATCGAGAAAACAAATATAGTTACAACAAAACCGCAACGGCAGCGCCGAAACGGTAAAACGTTTCTCGCTGGCGCGGCGGGCGTTGCAGCTAGGGATGCGCGATCCGGGTCGTCGATCCGATTTTTCGGATCGTAACGCGACGATCCGATCCGCGGATCGGATCGCATGCCGTCGATCTGATCTTCAGGAAATCGATCCGGATCGTATGCAATTATTAAGTAAGACACAATTAATTTTAGATCTTTATTAGGTATACCCTTATAAACCTTGTAAAGAAGTGTGCATGTGACTGGATATACACATTTTATGCTTCTAAACATACCCACAACATTCATCCTATCCTACTATCCTTCCTACTAATATTATAAACGCGAAAGTTTGTAAGTATGGATGGATGTTTGTTACTCTTTCACGTAAAAACTACTGAATGGATTTGGATGAAATTCGGCATACAGATAGTTTATAACCTGGATTAACACATAGGATACTTTTTATCTCGATATTCCCACGGGAACGGGAACCACGCGGGTGAAACCGCGAGCGGTCTCTAGTTTAGATTAATTTAACAGCTATAATATTCTATATATATATCAAAATGTAAACAAAGTTAGAACACGTTCGTAACAAATTAACCTAAGTATTTACTCAATTAATGTTTTTTTAATATTTTAGCGTTTTATTAACGCTTAAAAATACTTAAGTAAAATTGTAAACACTGAAAAAAGACGATAACCTCAGGCGGGAATCAAACCACGCACCATCCGCATTCCGGGCGACTGCCTTAACCACTTGGCTACCGAGGTCTGGCTTTCAACCGTCGAAATTTGTCAGTGCTTGATTTTTATGTTTTTAGTCAACATTGCTTCATCAAATCTTAGAAGTTTTCACCTCTGAGATCCGAAAGAAATATTTTTATAAATATTTAAACATTCGGTTAAGATGAAGCTGCGTTTATAGATTAATGTTTATTTTTATATTTTAGCGTTTTATTAACACTTAAATATACTTAAGTAAAATTTTAAACACTGAAAAAAGACGACAACCTCAGGCGGGAATCGTACCACGCACCTTCCGCATTCCGGGCGACTACCTTAACCACTTGGCTACCGAGGTCTGGCTTTCAACCGTCGAAATTGGTGAAAGCTTCTAAGATTTGATGAAGCAATGTTGACTAAAAACATAAGCATCAAGCACTGACAAATTTCGACGGTTGAAAGCCAGACCTCGGTAGCCACTTGGCGACTGCCTTAACCACTTGGTTGAGGCAGTCGCCCGGAATGCGGAAGGTGCGTGGTTCGATTCCCGCCTGAGGTGGTCTTATTTCAGTGTTTAAAATTTTACTTATTTACTAATTTATTTTTTTTAAATATCGCGTTTTAATACATACGATCCAAGCAATCCGATCTTTCAAGTTTTGGATCGATCCGGCAAAAAATCGTATGACCTCGATCCGATGCGAAAATCGCTGGATCGTATGCCTGCCGATCCGATCTTTCAAAGGATCGGATCGGCGCATCCCTAGTTGCAGCAGTCAGTTAATTTTCTCCGCGGGCAAACTCGATTAATTACGTCCCTCAAATAAACTACCCAATTTGTCTTTCTACCTCTACTCGTGAGATTAGGGTTGTTTTGATGTAACGTGTCGCTCGTGTGCTGTGTGTGTGTAATAGAATACTACCGCCCCCTCTCTTCCCTTTAGTTGTCCTAAAAGGACCTAATATTATTCTGTGCTAAAAGGCGACTCACGGCACAGAATAATATTACTAGTTAACGAACCAAAGACTCCACTTCCCTACCGGCTCGAACCCCCAGAGGATCTGGGGGGGGGATCGGAGACTCGCTTGCGGCGAGATGCCATCCCTCACCGGAAACCCTCTGGGGAATTTCGACCATCACGGCTTGAGGAACCTTAAAGTTTCTCGCCACCCCCAAACAAGCCCGGTAAGGGATGATTTATATTAGAGCGGGACGTGCTCGGAGCGTGCCCCGTCCGGGCCGTCAGGGCCCGGACGGGACACGGATCATGCACGGTGTAATATGAACTGCTTCATACAAAATGTATGCAACGTCTCAAACCAGTGGCCCCGCGTCCGGGCCCCGGGCCCGGACGGGGCATGCTCCGTGCACGTCCCGCTCTAATATAAATCATCCCTAAAGCTGTAAAGGTCATCTGCGACCGACAGCACTCACACTCAACAAAAAAGACTCCACATACATCCAACAGCATGGAGCGGCGACGTGTTCACCACCTGTCACGCTGAACACATGTGCAGTAATTATTTGGTGAAACGTGGACTGTGGATGTGGACTGCTTTTGCTGTCCCCATTGCCTGGTCTTTTACTAAGCCTTCCGCGGATAATATTATAGTCGTGAAATATGTATTATGTGTCGCTTGTGTTGCTTACCGCGATTTAACCATTTTTTTTTAAATTCTATCTACAACTATGTTTGTTGAAGCCTGTTTTACCATTTCTTCATTCATGCAATTTCTCGCACTTACATACAGCATTCCATCACCATTCATTCCATAGTTCCGCTATTTGTCGAGGCCCTGTGAGCTAACTAACTAATATATCTTTATTCTCGTTCTATATTATCTTATGTATTTGGGGGGAAATAATGCGATTACGATGCGATTTAACTATTGAGATATTATAACTAAACACAATACTGCTAAGCAATTTTTTACATACACATAATAATATAGATTTACGACATTATCCCTAAAGGATTAGAGACTAGGCAATGAAGACCTCAGCAGCAGTCCACTGCCATAGTCCACGTTTCACCAAATTACTACTGCACATGTGCTCAGGTGGTGAGCCGCTCTATGCTGTTGGATTTATGTGTAGTCTTTAGTCCGTTAGTTGTGTTTTACGACACCCAAGGGAAAAGAAGGGTTGGTGAAAGTCTTTTCTGCTATAAGACAGGGTCCTTTTTTTGCCATGGCGAAGCCATTTTTTGCGCCTCGATTCACAAATCGTCCACATTCGCTTGGATCACTTATTCAATCAATCCAGTGATTTGGCGGCCGTTCCCAGAAGTCTTACCAGTTGAGACCCAATAGACTCACTGATAGTAAAGACTTTGCTGGTGTTATTATTTCACCTTTAGTTTTACTTTATCTAATTTTATAAAGCATAGACCTCGTTATTGATGGACAGTTAGCTTTATTAAGTGTAAGAGAGAAAAAAATAGAAATAATTGTATTTTTTCCAAATTGTAAGTCTACTGGATACAAAGTTCCCAGTAGTTTTACTAGTAAGGCTTTTGGGAAGAAAATTCCCAATAGTTCAACTGGTAAGACTCTTACCAGTTCAACTATTATACTACTACTATAATTGAACTACTGGGAACTTTGTATCCGTAGACTTACAATTTGGAAAAAAATACAATTATTTCTATTTTCTTTTTGTCTTACACTTTTTTACTACTCGGTAAGACTACTGGGAACCGCTGTTCTTTGGCGTTTGCAGCATGGGCCGCAAGTGCAACTCAATGCGCCAACACTTGCTTCACGGTCCGTCTCTAGTTATAATACCTCAATGGTTGAAGTGAACCAAACATGTACAGCTGTGTTTGATTAAGTTTGACCAATATTGATTCCCGCTGGGAGTTTGGTGCGCCTCAGCCGCTGGGCTAAAATGATATAAAACTGGTTGTATACGCATCTTTACACGAACAGTTTAATTAATGAGACGTGGAAAACGGTGTTGTTGCATCGTACGCTTTCATGTTTGGATCGGTGATGTTTTCCGAACTCGGTATGCTGTTGTTTTATTAATTGAATCTCTTCAATTAAAAACAACAACCATGTTTTATACTACCTGCAAGGTGTATTATGCTGATAAAGTAATCCATTTATTTTTTGTTTTAATTGTAAGTACATAATTACTAATTCTCAATAAAATAAAATGTTTAACTTTTTATTTAAAATAATACCACGAACGAAAACCTTAATTTCAATGTGGTACATATTCATGAAAAAAGTGTACCTTTATGTACTATTATATAGTTTAAAAAATGTACTCTCATATTTTTGCTGTTATAGCATACCCATAGGCCGTGGTCGTGCTAGGTAGTACCTTTCTGGCACGACCACAATAGATTTTAGGTATTTTTAGCAACTTTAAGATGAAAATGATATAAATCTATTGTACGTACTCATTGTACTGCATATTTTTAATAATTTTGATCATTCTTTTAATCGTCTTATACGACCACGGCCGCACGACCACGGCCGCACGACCACGGCCTATATATTATAACAGCAAAAACATGAAAGTACATTTTTTTAAACTCTATAGTACAAAAAGGTACACTTTTTTTCATGAATATGTACCACATTGAAATTAAGGTAATCATTCGTGGTCGTGTTGGGTAGCATCACACCCTTGACCCAACCTTTTATCGAGAGCCTCTCTAGATGTTGAACGAGGCTATTAGTTATAAGGCCGTTTGCTGAAACTACTGTCGGTTAATAATGGTTGAATTCACATCCCACATGGCGGTAACCTCGTGAGCCAAATCAAGGTACATAACTGAGCTTGTCCTTCTCGGCTTTTACGAGGTTCTCATCATGAGGTATGGTGATATCAACCAATATTACTCGGCGCTGAGATCGGTCGACAACCACGATATCAGGTTTATTGGCGACAATAGTCCTGTCCGTGATGATAGAGCAATCCTAGCAGAGCATTGCATGACCATTTTCGAGAAATGGCGCAGGTGCGTACTTATAGTACGGCAGCTCGGATTCAACAAGGCCATATTCAAGAGCAAGTTGCTAGTGAATTATTCTGGCTAATAAGGTGTGTCTGTGCAAATACTCTCCGTTAGCAAGATGAGAACAGCCGGAAATAATATTGTCTAAGCGACGCTCCCGGACGGCGGCATGCCCGGCAAATGTCGCCTGTATATACCGTCCCTCATAATATATTTCCGGTAGTATTATTATTATTCATTATTATACTCTTTATTTTTTTTTAGTTCTTATGTAATTTTTTTCCCAATATTTTATAAAAAGAAAGAAATATTTTTACAGTATAAAATATTGAAAAAAAAAATAACCTAGGTTGCCACCGGCAGCGAGGATAGACTCAAAGCTATCGGTGGTTAGGGCTGCAGAGTGAGGAACCTCCTGGCAATACGTGCCGTGTCAAGGAGTACTGCCTTCTGTATCTGACCCTTGACCCAACCTTTTAGCAAGAGCCTCTCTAGATGTTGATCGAGGCTCTTAGCTATAAGGCCCTATTATTATCTAGCCTAATTTCTTCCATTCCTTAGCCGTGTCTCGTAGCGGTGAAAGAATACTACCACCCCCTTTCTTCCCTTGCGTGCCTTAAAGGCGATTAACGGACTAAAGACTGCACATATATTCAACAGCATAAAGTGGCGATGGACTCACCACCTGTCATGCTGAGCACATGTGCAGTCGCTATTTAGGGAAAAGCTGACTATGGCAGAGGACTGCTTTTGCTGTCCTCATTGCCTAGTCTCTGACTAACCCTTCGGGGATAATAGTCGTGAATATATAATATATGTGAATGAGGGAAACGTGAAATTGAGGGTAATAAACGTTTTGTCTAAAAATTTTATTTCTTAACCCTTCAAGGATCATAAGACCGCCGGCGGTCGCAAAACAATAGGTTTTCAATTGTGTCTAGTTTTACGGTGCTTGAGAGATTAAAATGAATTTCTTCGATCTTGTCCGTAATGATCCACTTTAGATGGCTCACCCTGTATATTAATGGAAAAAGTCGTGCGGTTGCGTAAAAAAATATGGGATATTTTATCGGCACAAATACGTTTTCTTCTATAGCACCTTTTACTTCATACTTGGTGTTTAATGGTTACAGCAAATCGTTTGTACTTTGATAGACCAACAATATTATGTATGTTTTGTAAGGAAAGAGAATTGTTTACTTATCGAAGACCATTTTTTGTTAATATGCTTCGATAACATTCTTTATATGTGATGAAAGATTTGAATAAGATGAGAAAATGATTTAACATGTTATAAATATTTTTATACTTTGGTATAGGTACCCAAGCAGCACACAAGCGTTTACAACATTAATTTACCAGCTCCTTTAGAACTTAAGGTCCTTTAAAAGACGTACAAGAGTGTCAAAAGATACTTTCATATTTATGAGAGAGATATTTGAGTTATTATACAGCTCAAGCTGTATAAAATTAGTTTTAAGGGATCTGCGGAATCTTAAGGTTTTAAAACAGATTATTAAAACTCTGCTATAGAACTTTAAGAGTTTTGTGACACTTTAAGCTAGCTTTATCGTTAAAGCTGTATAGAGGCTGGTTTTTGTATGTGATCACTTACTTACTACTGAACTAAGCGTTATTATGGTATCACTCGATACTTGTTTCTGTACAATGGTGTATGCAACCTCCATTATAAAACTTAATCTTATAGCGTAATTAGGCACTCTTGTAAATACAGTGGTTTTAAAACAACTGTCTACAAGAGTGCTTTAAAACTAAAAAAATAAACTACATCAATAGTACAGCTTTAGCCCACTTTACTGACAGAGTCGTCACGATTGCATCATAGTGTTTGCTGAAGCTCGCATTTATAATGTGGAAAAAAAGAAAAAGATGGACGACAGACGACTTGAGAACGTCCTCATTTTTCTACGTCGGTTAATAACGAAATATAAATAAACCAAATGACAGTAATTATTTATAATATTTTAAATTTGACAACCTACAGTTAAGCGCCAATTCCATCGACGTCCAACGAAGGTTCTGTAGGAAAAACAATAATTGGAGTCGAATGTTTGAATTTAGTTAAAACTTTGGAACCTGATTAACAACGTAATAATGATGATGACAAATTTTCAAAAAATATGTAGTTTCGCCAGTGAATAAAAGAATGGGCTACAGAAAAAAATATATATTTATTTAACCGCCTCTGTGGTTTAGTGGCTAAGCCACCGGTTTTAGACCAAGAGGTCAAGATTTCGATTCCAAGCGGGGTGTACATCTTTGTGTGCTCGGTTTGGTTGGTGGTAGGGCTGTTAAGTCCGCCTGGCTAGCTACCACCATCTTATCTAAGTCTGTCGCCATAACAACGATGTTTATAGCATTGTTGTGTTCCGACAGTTTGAGATAAGATAACCAGTTCCTCAGTGGTTGAAGATTCCGGGTGAAGCGCGCTTCCACCTTCGGCCTTATCGTCACTTACTATCAGGTAAGATAAAGGCCAAGCGCTAACCCGTTGTGGATTTAAAAAAAACTCAAATAGCTCTAAACGATTTAGCGCCACATGACGCTAGAACTATTTTAGGTACTATCAAACAAATACGTATCAAAACGATTGAACAAGGTTGAACAATGTTACAACTAAAATTACTTTAAATTTCAATTTTGATGGTCTCCCAATATTTAGAAGCTCAAATAAAGAGTTTTGGCCAATTTTGTCCACTATATTTGAAAGACCAGATATTAAGCCGTTTGTAATTGGAATTTATTTTGGTGTTGGAAAACCAAACAAATTGACCAATATTTAGATGATTTTGTGTACGAAATGGAACACTTAATTAAAAACGGGATATATATAGAAAATGTGAAAAAGAAAGTATCTGTTGCAATAACATGTTTTATTTGATTAAATGTTATTTTGATTGTCTGCAAGAACATTTATTATTTGTCTAATATATTATTTTGATTACTTATCTAAAATTTATTTTAGATAATTTCCAATCTGATTTACTTCGTGATCTTCTGGGTTTGAAAAGGGGTTTGAGATTCAAACTCATTACGATGGGGGTCGACAGAAATTGTTGCCAGCTGGCACTCGTCTATATATTGAATAACATATTTTTTAGCAGTTGTCACTTCTGGAAGTATCTGTGTGAATATTGTTGCAGTAGGTGAAGTTAATGATTTCTCTTGTTGATTAACAATCTGGAACCAATCGTAGAATAAATTAAATATTATATTTTAATTTTTAATTACCACTTTAAATTCAATTACATTTCATTGTTCAATTTTTAAAATAAAACTCAGGGATAATCAATTCTTACACGGATCTCTAAACAGAATTATAATTTCTCTACCCAGATCTCATATATAGCCTAAATAATAATAAAAAAACACTAATAAAGCTGGTTAAAAACTAAGAGATGTATTATGCAATCCATATCCGCCGTAGTACAGCTAGTAAGACTTTAGTACCCTCCTAATATTATCTAAGCTGTATAACAAAATGTCGCCATTTTAGAACGAATGAAAAAAGATATTCAAATATAATTAAACCAATGTTTGTTAATAGTTTGAACCGTTTCATGATTATCAGCTACAAAATTTTGTCGCTGTGTCCTACAATCTATTATTTTAAATATAATTTTTATTATAACCTTAAAAACAAACACTTACTTACCCGTGTTTAATAATCTTCTTTATGTTTTTGTATAGTTTTACTGGCGCGTTAAAATATTGCCAATAACCAACCACACATTGACAATAAAATTGGATTTGCACTTTGTTTTACCAATTAACACCATCAGATTCCTAAGATTTATCAATACTTGGGATTGCACTTTGAAATATGAACATCATGCGTCATAATTATTATACTATTCTTGTACGACATGTTTCTCTTTTATTTTCATAATTTTCTAATTCACTTATAACTCATATTTAAAACTTTTATCTTTATAAAATATTATTTGGAGTGTAGTTGCTTTTCCTTACACCGAATAACATCTCTTAAACAGCTACTAAACAGCTTCTGCTTTGCTTCTACAGCTACTATACAGCTATACTAACGCGAAAAGATTTACAATATGGGCCCTTTTTGAGCTAATAAGGTCTGTATAATCGCTTATACAGCCTTTTTACAGCCTCAATATGCAGCTGTAAGTATAAAAATAAGTTCAAATACAGCTTTTATACAGCTTGATATGCTACTTGGGTACTTAGCTTACTGTAATTTTACGTAAGTAAGTACGAAAAGTTTTTTTTTTTCACATTTTCAATTCTAGTTATGTCAAACTTATGGAATCCTTCTTTATTACTGGCGTGTATTTTACTTAATGTGGAAAAAACAGAAAAACCGAAGAAAGACAAATCCCTTGATTTTGGCTTTTTTTCTGTACTAGCTTTTTACCTGCTTACGGTTTTCGAAGCAAGGATTTAAATATTCACGTTGAAATAATACTTTTTTTAAACTTAAATACCAATTAAAAATGTTATTCTTCCTACTTAAAAGTTTACTACTTCTCCTGTCCGCTGTCACTCAGTTTACGATTTTATATTTTGTGTTCGTTTTTTATGTTTGCCTTCATGTTATTACCTTCTTCTTATAAATTGGTTCAACGGTAGACCATAATCCAGACTGCAAAAGGCGGACTTTATTCCCTAAGTGCTCTACCAGTCGATTAAGAAAAGTGGGTATTATAAAAAAAATACTACAATACTAAAAAAACTAAAAATTATAAAGAAGACCTAAACGGGGTTATATTACTTAAATATTAGTTAGTATACATTAATATGTTCTCCTCTAAGTTCACTGTAAAGTTTAATTTTCCTTTGAACACTATACACTCGTATTCACACACTACACTACTTTAACTATACTATTAATATTCATATTCGTAACACAGAGACTTCAAACGACATAAATCAGTGCCGCATCAGCAGGTTATAAAGCACGACACAGCCCCAAAGTACAAAAGCTTCCAATGAGCTGCTGAAACCGCCTGTATAAACGATAAACCCAATTGAAGGCATTCGCCCGTGGAATATTAATGAGCTGGCCGGCCCTTTAATTAAACATTATTCATTTATCTTCCGCACGAATATTATAACAGGAATTAAAGGTGAAAGAAACCTTCGTTAACAGCGTATTGGTGTGGTTGTCTGCAGGTACTTGTATATAGGGCAATATTGTTTGAATATTTATGTACAAAGTAGTTGTATACCTATGAATAAGAGTTCTTGCGGACGACCTACTTTTTTTAGTACTTACCGATTTTTGTGTCCTACTTATTTTCGATTTTTTGATTGACTCGACGCACATACTCCGATGAATATTTCATTTATGCCCGACAAAAAGCTAGGCCACCGATTTTTTGTAGGACCGACTTTTTGTAGGATATGTGCGTTGGTTGGAATTCATACGGTTCCAGGAATTACACCCCAGTTCGTAAAAACACGTATGTGGGTAGGCATTATTTACCCAGTAGTGGGTCGATTATAGACTGATAATGATGATGATGGGCTTAATACAAAATTAAATAAATAATAATCACACTAATATTATAAAGGCGAAAGTTTGTGAGTGTGTACGTTTGATACTCTTTAACTTAAAAGCTACTGAATGGATTTGGATGAAATTCGGCATACAAATAGTTTATAACCTGGATTAACACATAGAATACTTTTTATCCCGATATTCCCACGGGAAAGATGTAAGTATGGATGGATGTTGGTTACTCTTTCACGTAAAAACTACCGAATGGATTTGGATGAAATTTGGCATACAGATAGTTTATAATCTGGATTAACACATAGAATACTTTTTATCCCGATATTCCCACGGAAACGTTATAAGAATATATGGATGTTTGTTACTCTTTCACGTTAAAACTACTGAATGGATTTGGATGAAATTCGGCATACAGATAGTTTATAATCTGGATTAACCCATAGGATACTTTTTATCCCGATATTCTCACGGGAACGGGCACCACGCGGGTTAAACCGCGAGCGGCCGCTAGTACTTAATAAAATTTACGCTCACACCAATTATCTAGCCCAAGATAAGCTTCTTTTGAAGCTCGTTAATATGGTAAGATATCGGATAAATTTACATAAACATAGAAAAACACCCCAGACCCGAAATCAATTCAGAAAAGTTTTCTCTAAATTGACCCGACCGGGAATTGAACCCGGGACTTCAGAGATGGCGCGACGCCAGACCCGGCGTGCTAACCACTCGACCACGGAGGTCGTCAACATAATCATCAATCATAAAACACACACAATCATCATCAATCATAAAATTACAAAACCGGGATACACTTGGTTCAATAAGTCCTGAGAATAAATACTAAAACAATGTTTTTTTTTGATAAAATTATTTTTTATTTATCAACATAGTCTCCTTCAACTACAATACAGTCTCTCCAACGATTTTCTAACTTTTCTATTCCATGAGTGTATTACAAGTGTGTGAGAGTGTATATTCTATCTTTGGCTTTAAAATAAGCCTCCGATGCTGCGATTACTTCAACATTTTCGTCAAATTTCTTGCCCTGGAGCATTTTTTTTAAGTCTGCAAATAGCCAGTAATCACCAAATCTGGAGAATACGGTGGATGAGGAAGTAATTCGAAGTTCAATTGGTTTAGTTGGCCATCGTTATTATCATGGACTTGTGACATGGCGCATTGTTCTGGTGAAAGATCACTTTTGTTTTCTTCATTTGAGGCCGTTTTCCCGTGATTTCGTACTATAATCGCTCCAATGATATTCGCTTTTTATATGTTTCCCTCTATCAAGGTAGTCGATGAAGAGTATTCCATGCACATCCCAAAATACAGAAGCCATAACCTTCCCGGCAGATTGTTGTCTTAGGCCGCTTCGGACGGCTTTCACCGGCCGCTCTCCACTCTGCTGACTGCCGATTCCGGACTTAAATGGTGAATCAATGTTTCATCCTTTGTCACATACCGACGTAAAAAATCCTTTTTATTTGTATTAAACAGTGCCAAACAACGCTCTAAATCATTAATACGTTATCGCTTTTGATGAATTGTTAGCAGACGCGCAAAGATATTAAAACCCATTTGGAAAAAAGCTTTTTCGTGGCCAAATTTTGATGTAAAATAGTAAAAACACTACCAGTTGAAATCTTCACTATCTTAGCTATCTGGCGCACTTTTAATTTTCGATCTTTCTTCACGATTTTCAGGACTTGGTTGATGTTTTGTTGAGCCACTGCTTTATTTGGACGACCAGAGCGTTCAGCGTCTTTTGTATCGGCACACCACCGACAAACAGTTGGTTTAGATGTAGCAGATTCCGGATAACACTTTATAAGCCATTGCTGTGCTTGAACGGTGTTTTTTTTCATTAAAAACCATATACGTCAATTAATTTCGAAAACAATGGAAAAAAACGAGTTTCGTGTGTTGATAAATCATTGTTTTTTACACAAACAATGTTTTATCAACACACGACACTCGTTTTTTTCCATTGTTTTCGGAATTAAAAAAGTAATAGCGTCACTTAAATATCTGTAAGTACTTATATCAATATTTTAATTATTTAAAAATTGTAAAACATATCTTTTGATAAAATGTTTACTAGAAAAAAATCAACCAGTCTCAGGAAGCTCGAATGGGATTCGCACCCACGACCTTTGGATTGCCGGTCCACTGCTCTAACCGCTGAGCTACCGAGACCCCAGAAGACTCGCTGAATTTTTCCTAGTAGTTTGATTTACGCTGCAAGCCAGCGGTTGATTTTTTTCTAGTAAACATTTTATCTTATATTTAAATAGCATTGTGAATGCAAAATTTCAATAATAACGATATCTTTTAATGGCTAGTAGGTACGGGTTACACGCATAATGACACATTTCGGCCACGCATAATGACATATACGCGAAATGACATAAACGCGAAATGACATATACGCAAAACGACATGTACGCGAAATGACATATACGCAAAACGACATGTACGCAAAATGACATATACGCAAAACGACATACGCGAAATGACATATACGCAAAACGACATGTACGCAAAATGACATATACGCAAAACGACATACGCGAAATGACATATACGCAAAACGACATACGCGAAATGACATATACGCAAAACGACATATACGCGAAATGACATATACGCAAAACGAAATATACGCGAAATGATATATTATACAGGGTTACAGGTTAAGTCGACCTAATTAGTTTACATCGTTTGTAACTAATTTGACTATGAAACACCCTATCCTAAATCTAACTGTTTTCGAGATATTTAAATTTAATTGTTTTTTTATAAAATAACCCCGATTTTCGGCTATCAGCTTAGATGTTTTAAAATATGTAAGTCTTATTATTACTATTATTTAATTTTTACATGTAAAATAAGATGGCAAAAAAGCTAAATAAAACAATAGGTGAGTACAAGATACTAAATGACATATTTTTTTTGGTACTAAAATGAAATAAAAATTAACTGCAACAATTCATATACTTCCTTGTCCAAGAGACTAAATGCTATCATTCTGTATATTTTTTAGATTTTTAATTACCTAGTCTATGAGGTCTATGGTAATGTAGAAACGATATCGCTAACACAGTTATCTTTTTCGCACTTAAAGTTTTAGCAACGATACACACAAATAACACAACGAAAACGCGGCCGGGAATCGTCTGGCGACTGACAGTCTGACATCTGTCTACGATGCGTATTGACATATAAAACGTCAGACAAGCGTCACTTTTTCACTTTTAATAACATAAAGTGTCACAATCCTACTATATTGTTGCCATTTGCGAGTAGAAATCAATGTTGGTTTTTAATTTATATAAAAAAACGGAGGTCTTTAAATTAATAATACGGTCATAAATATGTTGATAATAATGTATTCTCTCAAGTATTTATACATTGGCGTCAAGTTAAAAGGCTGGAATTTAGTACCAAGCCCCACAGTAAAAAAAAATATGTCCTTTACCAAACTTTCAAGTTCCAACAAACATCTTAACAGAGAGTACGTGTAATTTTTTGTTTTTTTTTAGTACGGTCAGCATCAAAATTAGCTTAATACTATAATACCATGTCTCAGTACTAAAGTGCACAGCTACTTTTGATGCCGACTGTACATAGAATATGTAAGCGTGGATTTTCTTTTTAGTATAAAAATGTTTCATTTTTGTTAATTATTACAATAAATAAATTACAAATTAATCTAATTTATGCATCATATTTATTTTCAAACCCATTGAAATGTGTCATTATGCGTGTGTGTCATATTGCGTGTGTGTCATTATGCGTGTGTGTCATATTGCGTGTGTGTCATTATGCGTGTGTGTCATTGTGCGTGTGTGTCATATTGCGTGTGTGTCATTATGCGTATAGGTAAAATTGTGTTCAGTTGTCATTATGCGTGTAACCCGTAGGTACTTACTTTCTAAAAATCAAAAGAGTTTTTAATGGTGCGCCATCTCCAAGTAAGTCTCGGGACTTATTGAACGATCTAGTATACTTACATACTGTAGGTCCTATGTAGATTAGGATATTTGCAATGCCCTTGCAGAGCTCATGTTTTGAACTTAACTCTAGACCTTACGTTTTTAACATAAAGCAATAAACATGATTACGATTTTAAATACTTACTGAAAATTACTTATATGTAAGTATATAAGGTGACTGCTAGAAACCGCAAGAAACTTCAAGGGCTGGTCAGGTCAAGTGTTTTATACATGATAAAAATCACAAAAAAGGAATTCGTGTTTTTTCTCATTTTTTATTAAATAATCATTTTATGAAATTTTAATTGTATAGTGTTTGAGTATCTAGTCTTTTTAAAGCCATAACATAAGAAAAAAAATGAAAAACAATAAAAAATAAACGATTATTTACAACGCGCGGGCAACGGCCGGCTGGCCGACCGTCTGTTGACCCGTTCGCGTCAGCTGGACGATAAGTACCTACGTTAGTCTGCAATGAGACCATTTTTGTCATGTTTAAAACACTTGACCTAACCAGCCCTTGAAGTTTCTTGCGGTTTCTAGCAGTCACCTTATATATGTATATCCTTTGCATGTCGTTCTTGTTGTCTTTTGTTTTGTTGTCGTTATATGTTTTTTTTAATGGAAAGTGTCCTTCATCTTGTACTCTTAAGATAGGGAGATTTTCTAATTTTGTATTTGACACTGTGTAAGAAAGAGAGAAAATCTTCTTCTCAGTACAAGTGCTCCCGCCCACTGAACTTACGAACCCCGATATCGTAGGACATGATCACAAGTGCTCAATTATATTAGCCTAAACTGGATAAATCTTGAATGACTTATTCTTAAATGTGTGGTGTATTGTAATCAAATAAAGCATGCAGCATGTTACAGTCCGTTTCATCTAAAACACAAACACATTTATATCTCGCGTAGTATTAATTCCAGGCGTAAGTAACGTCTTCCATCGCGCCGACATGAGTGGAATTACTTTTGCACGCGTTCTTGTGCTGTCATGACAGCTGCCACGTTTCCTGCCAACGCAACGTTACGCCTACGGCTTACGACGTCGTACCTACTGCAAAATAAAAATTTACCGTAAAAGTATGCGAAAACAATTTGAAAAAAATAATGATTTGAATAAGCGATCTTTAATTTATAGTGAAGTGTGAGATTTTGAACGATGCTTGCCCTGAAAGGACTAAAGCTTACAATATTCTACTTACATTTAAGTAGTATATTATATATGTGATCTAAATCTTGGAAACAGTTACTAGTAAATATCACAAGTAAAAATTAAAAGGCTAAACCCAAACAAAGAAATAATTCTTAAATCTTTGTCCATCTAACTAAAGGTTGCTTGGAGGAGATAACTTTTATTGGTAAGACTGCCCCTTTTGTACGTCCAATTATTTATGTCTCTTTCTCTTTAGAAAACGATAATGAAATACTTAGCAAAAGCAATTGCTAAAGATGAAATATATTAAACTGTATATGTAGTATTGTTTATCTACAAAGAAGCCGATAAACTTTACCTATCCGATAGAAATATGTTTACGCAAAGACGTGCTAAACACCCACGTCGCGGTAGATTTACGCGGCGGACGCGATGGAAAGAAGGAAAGATAGCTCCATTGTATACACGCTTATGTGAAGAAAAGTGTGTGCCAATGTCTTCTTAAGCTTCAACATAAAACGTGTACACTTGTATTTAAGTATTCTGCCCCTGATAGTAGTAAGGGCGCATGTAGCAATATGTCAAACCGGAGATAAAACAATTTAAAATAAATAAATGGGAAATTGTTGTCAAATAACTCAAAGACAGAGCAGTCTTTGAGTTATTTGAAAAAAGAATTTATAAAAAATTTGAAATAATGGCCAAGATTGTAAAGTTTATCCTACATTATTAAATAACATTATGTTTTTTTCAAATATTTAACTAAAAATAAAAAGAACGTTTCACTTTAGTAGGTATAATATAAGAAACTAGAAAAATACTACGCCCTTAATTGAAAAGACGCAAATAGCCAGATGCGCCGTTTAAATTACAAACACTTATTGCATTACTTTTATGCTCAGTATATCTAGTGTATCCCTGTACATATTGTACATAATCCTTGGCTACGATAAAAAGTATATAAAATTGTCTATTGAGTTTCATCTGAGACTACTTTTATGTCATCCGATTTATTTTAATAATAAAACTAAGGTAATAAGACGTATATGACAAATGTTCCTAGGTCAAAATAAACTACATGAAGTAGAAAGGGCGCAAATAAATGGCAGATCTAGACTTTTTTTCTTAGTATGAAAGAATATTGAAATTACTTCCTTAGGCGCAGATGGTTACTTGCGCCTTAATAATTTTGTCTAAGAAATAAGCGACTTTTAAAGCACCTACCGAAGACAAAAAAAAATGCAACGCATAAAGGCACATCTACGCAAACGCGACTCTTCAATTAAGTTTAAGATAAATTCGTCTTTTCATATTCAATTTGGTGTAAAAATATAAAAATATAAAGTATGCAGAAGCGCCTTATTTTGTTGTGGTAATATCGCAACGACGCAAGTTAGAAAAATAAAAAAAATATTTGTAGATGCGCCTTTTTTCCTAAATCCAGCAATATATACAGGGTTATAGGTTAAGTCGACCTATATCATTTAAGGGGATGTAGTTTTCATCATTTCTGACTGATTTGACTATGAAACACCGTACCCCAAACCACCGTACAAATTCCATAAAGGACAGGCGCAGGAAGTAACTTAACGTAATACCGTTATTTTGATTACTACCTGGGAGTCTTTCATCAAAGTTTTTTCCGAGAATCCTGATAATACCTTAGCTTGTTATAACTTGTTAGAAAGCTAAGGAACCGTAGATAATTTTACGATTATCAGTATCACAACTGTAATAGATATTTTTTGTAACATCGAAGAAAGAAATTTTTTTTTCCGAATTTAATTATTTTTTATACTGTTCATCGTCTACTACGACTCAGTTGGTACAACTACTTGCAATTTTATTGTTAAGAATAATTAAGCAACTAATCTTCTACACAAAAATATCAAAACTAAATAAGATACAGCCACAAACCACAAAAAAAGAGGACAATAAACTAAAAAACCGCCAATTTTTATTAAAAAAACAAAAAAGTACTATAACTTGAGAACCGTTAAGTTTGAGTTACGGTGTTTAGTAGTGAAATCAGTCAGAAATGATGGAAACTACATCCCCTTAAAGGATATAGGTCGACTTAACCTTTAACCCTGTATAAAACTCAAATCCGAAAAAATGTTAGATGCGCCTTTTTAACTATCGGGGACAATATTGTGCTTTGACAATGAATGAACCGTACAGTCATATTATTGTTTGATGATTAGAAAAAAACGTATGATGAAATACTAATTAAACCAATCATTACATACACTGTGGTCTCTCTGAGATACCTATCATCTGCATTGTTTATATCATGTATATTTTTATGAAAATACTAGCGGCCCACCCACGACTTCGTCCGCATGAATAGCCGTAACCCGTGACCATATTCCAAAAAAATTCTTACACACAGACCTTGTCCTCACATTACGAACAAGGCACAGTCACGAGCACCAATATGTATACACTTTGACTCTTATTCCATTGTATTAAGAGTCTCAATTGTTTACATATTTTTGCTAACTTAGGAGGACTATAGAATAATTTATTTTTTCTTTAGCTTTAGGAACAATTTTTTCATTCCCCTTTAGTCCAAAGGCCTCTTTTTTTCTTTGGTTGTGGATGTGGATCCATGATCTTATAAAAGAGAAACTAATATTAGTTAATACTAAAATTCTCATTAATAAGTATACAACATATGAAATGCGAGTTCTAATCACCTACATGATATTGTGTCTATTTTAAAATACCTACACTAGTATGGCATAAAAAGGAAATAAACTAAACAAACCAATTTCGTTTTATTCATACTAACTTTAGTAATTACAATTCAAGCGCATTTGCCTTTAATAGATTTAGTAAAGCCCATTGGCCCCAATGTAGGCCCGGGCCATACTACGGATTTTTCATAGTGGCGGAAAAATTAACACAAAATGACAAATAACTAACTAATCGGTAAACTTACCATTGTATTCAATAGAATACTCCAATGATTATTTAACAATATGATGATTGAATCACTCGAAAACTGACGCTATTTGTGGAAAAATTGGCAAAAACAACCACAACGAGGTTAAAAACACGCGACATCGACGGCGTCCAGAGAGAAATGAACGAGTTGTAACAAAATGGCGGCGCGGAAGTGATTTGGTTTGGCGCTATTGCACTTTTAATATAAGGTGACTGCTAGAAACTACAAGAAACTTCAAGGGCTGATCAGGTCAAGTGTTTTAAACATGACGAAAATGACAAAAAATGTTGCAGACTATCGTAGGTACTATTATCGCCCAGCTGACGCGGGTGGGTCAACGGCCAGCCGCTGCCCGTGCGTTGTAAAAAATCGTTTATTAATAGTTAATTCTTTCATTTTATTTTTCTTATGTTATTGCTTTAAAATAAATTAGATAGGTACTCAAAGACTATCAAATTAAAATTCATAAAATGAATTATTTAAGTATTGAAAAATATAAAAGCACGAATTTCTTTTTTGTCATTTTTGTCATGAATAAAACACTTGACCTGACCAGCCCTTGAAGTTTCTTGCGGTTTCTAGCAGTCGCCTTATATAGGGCCAAGGTGAATGTGGGCGCGAAATTTCGAATGTATTCGACAGTGGCAAGTGCGCGTTTTTTAAAGTGGGCCTTCGTAGAGGCCGGACCGTCGTATGTGCTAGTACCTCATAACAAAAAAATAATCAGCCAAATCGGTCGAGTCGTTCTGAAGTGATGCGGCAAGTGCGCGTTTTTTAAAGTGGGCCTTCGTAGAGGCCGGACCGTCGTATGTGCTAGTACCTCATAACAAAAAAATAATCAGCCAAATCGTTCTGAAGTGATGCGCGTACAAACAAACATTTTGGCAATTGATTTTTTTTTGTCTAAATAAATACGATTCGTAATATTTCATTTTGCTTGCATTAATAACGTTCAAATAAGTGAAAGAACGCAACCGCCCGTAGTGCCGTTGCTATCCTATCAATAAATAATTAATTTTTTACCTCATTTTTACGTCATACCTACTTAGGTAATTTACCTTTGTCTTTGTCACATTGAAATTCCAAGAGATGGTGTCCTTTAAATATATCTCGGAGGCGCTGTCGCGTACATAAACTTAAATTAGTGTGAAGAACGCCAACTCCTTCGTCAATTAAAAGGTTAATTAATTAAAGTCAGCATTTGATTGCCGTTAGGAGGAACAAGTTGGGATGCCTCCATCCAAACTTGCTTCAGCTTGATAAATCGATCTGCTTCAGCTTAATATATCGATGTGTCCCTATGTTGGTTTTCTACGTTGTTTGCTGACGCTTTCCACGAACGATAAATTGTAGTTAGCCAAAACAAGATATGTTTTTATTTTTCTGATAGGAACTTAGCACCTTTATTGCCTTATTAACAAATGAATCAAATGTATGTCAGCCATATATGGCTGACGTGGCCGTATTGTGTTAAGTAGATAGGTACATGCATGGCCTATACAAAATGTAAAAAAAGACCCTTTAACGAAGCCGAAAACGTACTTACATCATAACACGTACTTAAGTGACCTAAGTATCAAAATAAGTAATGTTGAGCAGAAATACTTAACAGCTGCGAAACCACATATATCAGTTATTGTAAAACGCAGTTTTACTACCAAGATAATTTATGTAGTGTAATAAAAAATACTCACATTGATACTAGAATACTAGCTATAATATAACCCTCATCCCATGGAACTTCTACCCGTTTAATAAACATCAGCCAAATCAGCTGAAACAATTGTCTAGGCACTGACCTCAAAAACTGTGTAGGTACCTATAGATATTGGCGAGATATCTGTATATTTATAAACAACCACTAAAACCGAACCCAAACTGATCTATTGTACCACAATATCGTGTGAAACACGCAACGTTTGATTCGAATAGCTAGCAGCATTCAATATGTAGGTCAGTGTCGTACTTTTGAATCCAACCGAATACTTTGCGACTGAGCGGGCTCAATATTAAAATACTTTTATTGGAATCAGTCAAGTTTACCCGATAAAGGGGCTCGACGGCTCTGACATGCGTTGGCAAAGTTTGCGCGATGCTAACGAGATTATTGAACCTGCTGCGAGGCTTGTTACTATTCTGAGGCTGAGTGCACGGGAAATATAATAATATTGCGTAGTTTGAGAGCTATGCTATGATACGGTTTATCTCAGCGAGAATATTTCATTAATTTAAAAAAAATCTTCAAAGGCACTTTCTAAGCTAGATAAGAGGTTATTAAAAAAATAAAACGTCGGCATAATACTCGTAGTATTAATATTTGCCTAGATCCAACCTAGATCAAAGAATATTAAAACAAAATATTTGTCTTTAGCAAGGATTTGAAAAGGATTCCGAAGGAGTTGGAAGGGTCTTTGTGTTTTTATGTTTACACTTTATAATAGTGTACCTATCTACATTATAAAAACAAACTATAGAAGTGCTCGCAAGTTTTCTTTGTTGCTATAATACTTGTTGACTGTATAATTAAAACAAGTCGTTTGTTCCAGGCAACCCGCGCAACAAATGTGCCCTACAGCCGGGCCACAGTCTCATGGACTGGATCCGGCTCGGTAACTCGGGCAAGGACCTGACGGGGGTCGGCGGGCGCATGCGGTCTGTCAGTCCACAAGAACTTGCCGCACACAACACGCTAAGTAAGAGACACTGTCACATTCAACAGTTCTATGACATCTATTAGCTTTTGCGACTACCTTATCGACTGGCTCCGGCTCAAAAACTCGGGGAAAGACTTGACGGGGGTCGTCGGTGCACCATGGGTACTATATATTTTTTTATAAGTATAATGATTGCAAGTTTATAACTTATGATAAAGGTTGAAGTGAGAGAATGAAATAAATGCAATTTTGAAAATATCTCACTGTGCAACTACTTCAAATATCACAATGGAGGCATTGCTATTTACTCAGCACAATACAATATTGAAATCCTCCTTTAATGAAACAAACAACAGTGAAATTCAATATACAGCCAACTCTGATTTCCTCTGGCTTCTCTGATATTTTATACTTATTAATGAAGCCAGCCAACAATGCCTGGCAAAACTTTTCAATATGAGCATTGTTTCAGATGACGCGTGGTTAGCCATTCGCGGCAGAGTCTACAATATCACACATTATTTACCTTATCACCCTGGAGGTAAGACCTATTTTTAATTAACCCCCACGCCCGCCTTTCCACTGCAAGAGAAACGAGCTCTCGACTTAGTTTTAACCGCAACGGTAAACTTCATAATTGTGCTGCCAATGAGTGAGCGACGAGCGTAGTAAGCGTAGCGAACTAAACGAGGGCAAAGAGTCACAAAAGTGGTCACAGAGTTGAGCTGATTTCCAACGGACTGCGGTCGAATTGTAAGCACAAAATTTTGGTTTATTCGCAAATTGTCAGATTCGCAAGTTTTCAAGTCTTCAGAATTTCTAGTTCTTTAGTTTTAATAATAATTAAAGTCAACTAATTAATAGGTAGAAAATATGCCAATTTGCGAATTTGACAATTTGCGAATAAACCAAAATTTTATAGAAGTGTTTCTACTAAACCAGTGAAGTGAGCGAGCTAAAACGAACTGTGTCATAACGTTTAGTGCTAGTTTAGATTAGCACCCTTGCTACTTCAACAACTAGCTCTTCATCGTCTTCAAAAGCCGCAAGTAATTATGTTTTTGTATTTAAATACGACTTCGATCAAATTGTTCCGCCTAGCTTACTCTGCAAGTCCCTCTCATCTGTGGAGTGCTCATTAAAAAGAAGATATTTTTTCGCATTGGAAGGCGAGCATTGAATATACTAGCCTTCCTTGTGGTGTGGTTATATAGGATTGTTCCTACATTGCGATCAAATAACACTATTTAATTGGCACCCAATTCAGTGCATTTATCCCACAGTGACTTTATAAAAATGCTAATTTTTGTTAATTACATTTTTTTCATGCAGGTCCCGATGAACTATTGCGAGGAGCGGGAATAGATGCAACACAACTATTCGACAAAGTACATCCTTGGGTAAATTTCGATTCACTGCTGGCGAAGTGTCTAATAGGACCTCTGCGATACGACTTACCCGACGCCGATGAGCTATTCGACAGCTCGAACCCCTCCCCGAAGTCAGACCGTCTCAGAGAACCGTCTAAAGCGCAAGAGCTCGTCAGAAAGTCCATGGAGAACTTAGCCAATTGTATAACACCGGTCAGAAAGAAAATGACGTCGAAGAGCGAGGAAAACGTCAAAAGTAGTCCGCCCAGCAAAATTATGCAGAGTCTGATACAGTCTAGCGACTTGCCTGTCTCTATAAGTAGGAGGGCGGCGTCCAGCCCTGTAAAATCTGTAGAGAATGCTGAGGTGCCAACTCTGCGATACGATTGGATACAGACTTCCACGAAGCTGACTGTGTCAGTATATACGGGACCATTAGCGAACCCGGGTGGATGCGCACGCATTACGGAAGGCGTCCTATTAATTGAAGTGGCGACTAACGGTAGGCTCAGAACCCTCAAGTTGGTACCCGAGGCGAAATTACAGGAACCTCTGCAAATACGTGTGTACGCTGAGAGCGGAAAAATGGATGTGAGTATTATTTGCCAATACACTTGCCGGCTTCTTAACAAAGTGTTAATGAAGGTGACCTTTAAAATACTATCATTTTATTTATTTTTTCATTAAAATGAAGGCGACGCTGCAATTGATGGTAGATTGATAAAGGCTATATCACCACATGCTTCCGAAATGCGGGTTGGTGAACAAAAACCTAAACAAATGGGCTAAAAATTAAAATCCGAAAACACCAGACCTGTAATTTATATACTTAGGTACCTACTCTGGGTAGTCTTACCTTTCAACTATTGCCGCGCACTGATCAGTGCTAAATTAATAGAATTTACAATGTGCTGCTTTTAATTTGATCTAGGACACATTCATCAGATTCCTTTTTCGTCAGATTAAATTATAGGTAGGCTGTTTTTTTCTATCGAAAACGGACTTTAGGTCGGATTCCGCTTTCATCAGAATAATATGTCGGCTGCATTTTACTGACAAAAGCGGAATCTTATACAGTTGTGGTCATATACTTAAAGGAACGAGTAGTATTCAATTCAGACCTTTTCTGTAAGAGTCGCTTGTAGGCAATGCAACCTCTCAATCCGGTGATTTTTTGAGGTGTCGAAATGTGACGCAAATTGAAGGTCGAATTTTTCATAAACAACCGTGTCGCTAAAAAATGTCGGTAAAATAATGCTACCACCCCCTCTCTTTCCTTGGGTGTCGTAAAAGACTACAGGATTAAAAATTGCACATACATCCCAGACCAGAGCATAGAGCGGCGATGGGCTCACCACCTGTCTAGCTGAGCACAATGTGCAGTCGCTATTTGGTGAAAAGTGGACTATGGCGAGGACTGCTTTTACGGTCCTCATTGCCCTAGTCTCTGACAAACCCTCCGGGGATAATAGTCGTGATTATACATAGGGTCTAACAAAATCAATAAGCGAACTACGAATCACGAAGCGTTTAAGGGGAGCATCTATACGTCATACTGAGCATGCTCACCAAATTTGGTCCAAAACTACAGGGCTCATTACCGAGATAATCAACAAAACGTTATCATAATTCACCAAAAAATACACCCTTTCCAAACCCGTACAGCTGTACTACACGCACACAGAGATAGCCGAACATGCACACTAAACTCGGAGCACACTGAGCTCTCTTTATTGACGCTTGCGTGCGTGTTAGTAGAGATACAGCATGTTTCATGATATGCATTATTTTAATTGATTTAGTTTGTTAGAAAACATAACTTTGAAAAATCACTTCAAAAATGGAGCCCATTTTTTGTCATTGTATTTAGAATGTATAGATACCGCCTTTAAACGTTCGCTTATTGATTTTGTTAGACCCTGTATATTATATAAACAATGTTGTCTCTCATCAGATAACAGCCCACAAAGCTGAGTCGCGAGTATGGAAGGGTTGCGGGGAGGTGGCGCTGGGCGTCGCCACTCGCGTCTCATCACCCAGGACTGTCGAGTGCGGTGTGGTGGGCAGTGGGGTAGTGTCCCACGATACCGTGATGCTGTCGGTGATGCCGCAGTGTGGGCCGGTGGTGGTACCGCTGGGACACCACGTGCGAGTGCATATGAGGGTCGCAGGTAATTAAATTCCAAAAAAAATGTCATATTAAATTTTAATATGACATTTTTTTCTGTCCCTAGTTAAGCGCTTGGCCTTCATCTGGAGTGATGGTTCTTCATTGGAGTGACGTCTGAGCCCCGGTTCATATCAGACACGTATTATTTTGCTCCCCATTTATTTAGCTAATCCAGTTGTTAAAAGTTGTCGAATATTCTTTATAACATTTTATTTTTTATTTTACAAATTGTTTGTATCAGAACCGGAGCTCCAAACAAAGTTTAAATCAAGCAAATTCGGCAGATCGCTCTCTGGTTACAGCGTTTCAGGCCTGCGAGCCTTGTGCGGTGACCACTGAAATTACCTAATACACTCTAGCTCTCAAAAATATGTAAATTCCTTAAATAAGGACTACTGCCGTGTGTATATGTATTGTTCTTTGTCAAATAAACGATTTATATTTATATTATTTAACTATATCTCGCCTGACGGTAAGTGATGATAAGACCGAAGGTGGACACGTTTCAGCTGGAATCCTCAACCACTCGGGAACTGGCTATCTTATCTCTAAACTGACGGAATGCAACAATGCCATTAACATCGTTGTTATGGTGCCAGACATTAGATAAGATGGTGGTAGGTAGCCAGGCGGACTTAACAAGCTCTGCTACTAACCAAACCAAGTACAGTCACGAGCACACTTTGACTCTTATTCTATTGTATTAAGAGTCACAATTGTTTACATATTTTTGCTCGTGACTGTACATAAATGGTACTCCCCGCTGGGAATCGAACCCGGGACCTCTGGGCCCCAATTCTCATTTTTCGAGATGTAGTCTCGAATCGAGTTTTGATTTCGATCTCTATCTCGATAATCGACATTTTGTTCACGAATCTCCTATTCTCAGCGCTAATCGAAATAGACTTCGAGTTTTTTTTTCATAAATATTGCCATTCTTTTTAATGCAATCAACTCGGGATGCGTTCTGTTTGACACGTTTCATCCGGTTTTAAACCGGTTGCAACTATGTACCTCAAATATTTTTACTGTAAAGGTATTTAAATGTATTGAACTTGCTTTTTAATTAAAGAAGTAAATTTTTAATAAGTATCGAAAAATCATTATATTTAATGTGTTGTGATCAAATTTAATTTCCTTAAACAACTTGTATTGTTTAAAACGTGACGTATCGTCGATAAATTTTATGTTTTTTGTTTGTGGTTGTGTGCTTGTTTGGTGACGAAACGATCATTTTAGTATTCACAAGACACACAATGTCACAATGTCAACAAAAAATACCCAACGCCACAGCAGAAGCAGCTTCTTCTACAAATGTTGAAAGCCGATATACAGTTAAGGAGTGGAAAGTTTTCTTCCACTTTTTAAAAAAAAGAGAGCGAGCTCTCTCAATATTTTAAATCACATCTACGACAAAATTGGAAATTAACTCCTCCATATCCACCGTAATTTCGCCGCTATTTGACGTTTCATTAGCTTCTCGTAGTCGAAATTACGTCTCGACCACTGCCGACCACTCGAAGCAATTCGAGCGGCTCTCCTTTGAGAAATGTCGAGTTCGAGATGTTCAGAATAACTAAATTGGAATTACCACTCGATAAAGTTCGAATTCGAATCAAACTCGAAGCCGATTAGCGCTGAGAATAGGAGATTCATTAACAAAATGTTAATAACGAGATTTTATGGTCGAGATAGAGATCGAAATCAAAACTCGATTCGAGACTACATCTCGAAAAATGAGAATTGGCCTCCTGGGTCTTAGGTCGGTGGCTTAGCTACTACCACTAGACCACAGAGGCGGTTAAAACATAATTGTTATGAAGTAAATAAGATAGTTGTTAAAATTATAGATAACCTACTTACCTATAATAAGACACATTATTGGAAGTGATAAAACTAGCAGACTAGATCACCACTGCTTTCGTAGTAAATTATCCAATTAAATCGAGTTTTGGTTAATAGAGTTTTATGTAATATTTTTAAACACTGAAAAAAGACGACAACCTTAGGCAGGAATCGAACCACGCACCTTCCGCATTCCGGGAGGTCTGGTTTTCACCCGTCGAATTTTGTCAGTGCCTGATGCTTATGTTTTTAGTCAACATTGCTTCATCAAATCTTAGAAGTTTCCACCTCTGAGTATAGAGTTTTAATAAAAATACATGACTATTCCAATTAGGTACCGAAGTCAAAAGAAGCTAAAGCAATAAATTATGTGACCAAAATCACTTCAAAATCTCCCAAGTTCATGATTTACGTACCTACTTATGAAAAATGTTAAAACGCTCGTTCATAAACTTTTGAAAGTGTCTTGCTTACATATAAAAACTTTTTTGCTATACATTTAACTTTTACTCATCGTATGCTTCTAGGGTCCGAGAGTATACGTTCGTATACCCCTGTGGGTGAAGGGTGGGGGAATCAGGACGACAACGTGGCCCTCAGACTGGCGGTGAAGAAATACCCCTCGGGAGCCGTTACTCCTCACCTCACAGCGCTGAGGGTTGGAGACGAGGTCACGCTGTCTGGACCTTACGGCAACTTCCAATTACAAAAGGTAATATTGTGTGTATGCCACTTAACTAAATAATACTATAAATATGTACTAACAAAAATTTTTTTATCATAGACAAATAAGACAAGTGGCCAAACGGTAACACAATTTTTTTTGTGTTACCGTTTGGGCCCCTTTTGGGCCACTTTGGGCCACTTTTGGGCCACTTTTGAGCACATTTGGCAAGCGTGGTGATTAAGCCAATAGCCATCACTAGTAGTGATGACTTGATTGCAATGATGGAGGCCTTTGCCCAGCAGTGGGACAGTATACAGGCTGTAGGTACTTTTTTTTTCTCTTAAATAATGGCTTCGTGCGATCAGCACATTTAGCCAGTGTCAAGTAAGATATTATAATAGTAATTATTTTCTTTGCATTAAATAGAAGATAATGAGTGATAATGAACGTTTAATGGTACTTAAATGATTTTCCCCCAAACCCCTCGAGACTCTATAAAACTGTGGGACTTTATTGAGATCTCACACGGACTTCTTGAGAGAATTTGAAAAGTGATGTTGCACTGTTTTGTTTTATTTGTCAACACTCATGCACGTTCACGAACACTGAACACTAAATAATCCACCATTATTTCACATTAATATTTGACGAAACACAAATTATAGAAAATAAAACAAAACTACAGACATGATGACGCTTCACTTTCCCGCCAAAAAGTCCAGGCTGTACTTTACTTTACTTTATATACCAAACCAACAAGGTTTGTATCAACACAACCAAAATAAATACAATCCACCACCTCCACCTCCATCTGCATCTCCTTGAACACTGCACTGCCCACGTTTTGAGAGCAAACGTTTTGACCATAAACTCAACTCTCAACTTCTCAATATAGATCCCTTTAATATCTTAGATGTTATCATTATAGAAGCAACAATGAATTCTCTACACACATTAATAACATAATATGTTGTCACACAATTAAAAGATTTTAATAAATAAAGCAACGTGACTTAAAAAGCCAATGTTACACAATAAAAAACTTGGAATGTGACCTTGAAGTAGACCGTTAGATTCCGTGCCGTTAGCTCCGAGGAATCTTACAATTCCTATTGTAAGTTCATCAGAAAAAAATAAAAAAAAACAATCTGAAACTTATAACTAAACACAAATCTTAACACGGCATAACGTGCCTTGCACTGTGGAGGTTTAGATATTTTAATTTGGTCACCCACCCAAAGATCGGATATTTTGATAGTTACTTAACTTTCAAGATCGCAACCCTAACGCGGTTAACCTTTTTGCGCCATCAAGCCGCGAACCCCGACTCCCTATAGATCATTTAAAATTAATTTAAAATGTCTAAAACTAATAAAAACAGTTTATAGAAACAACTTAAACAGAATCATAAACTGAGTATTGAAAAGTTTGCCTAGTTTTAAAGTTTAACTAGTTTTCAATGCCCAAATTAATTAATATGGCGCTCGATAACCTATTCACAGTTTGACAAATTGAAATATAGTTGTTCAATTTCAAATTGTAGTTTAGCAATTATTTTGTTTAATGGTAGGTCTACAATAATTAACGTTACAGGCAATTAGTATGTACCAATTGTTTCAGTTTCTATTAATTACTGGTTGGTTGTTTTAATTATAAAGATCTCGATGTCGGCACTTAAATAGGTATAAACCTTAGTGATTCTAAGTGCTATTGACATAACCCTAGAATAAGAACGCCCATTAATGTATGTAAAAATAGATGCTCGAAACGTTACTTAAATGAAAATAATACTAAAAAAAAATATGTTGAGAGCCCTGTATTATAATATTATTATGTGGAATCCTTAAGAGGGTTTAAGCGTTTCGGTTTCCCATACAAAGTTCCAAGTCGAAATTATTAAAAACTTATAAGCCAATTACAATGAAACTTTGCATGCTAAAATAACATAAGTACAGAGATCCAAATAGTTTGTTGAAAACATTTTTAAAAAACGTTTAATTAACTGAGTTAATGCGATTTTAAACTTTCTATAGTGGACTTTAAATCGCAATAACTCAGCTAAATAAACCTTTTTTTAAATGTTTTCAACAAACTATTTAGATCCCTGTATTTTGCTTTAGCATGCAAAGTTTCATTAAAATTGGGTTATTGGTTTTTAAAAATTTCGACTTGGAAGTTTGTATGGGAAACCAAAATGCGTAAACCCTCATAAGTGAGACCCTTGGGGCACGAATAAAGATTATTATTAATGTGCGTTTAACACATTATTAATTGTCCTGTTAACCCATCCCGTAATCTGAAATGACTGTGTCGGAGTGGGTTCACGTCAGTAGTCTAACGGAGGTAAGGGGTTTGAACCACGTTTTCTCGCGTTCAACCCGAGCGTCTATCCGCTTGGCTACCGACGCCTCAAAGTATACACTCACTTAAGTTATTATTAGAGTGTACCTATCCCTATTGTGAACAAAACATTCTTTATTTAAGTAAATTAGCGAAGTATCACATTAAGTAAAACATTAAGTAAAATTTTAAACACTGAAAAAAGACGACAACTTCAGGCGGGAATCGAACCACGCACCTTCCGCATTCCGGGCGGCTGCCTTAACCACTTGGCTACCGAGTTTAGTCAATATTGCGAGCGACCGAGGTCTGGCTGGAAAACATAAGCATCAAGCACTGACAAATTTCGACGGATGAAAGCCAGACCTCGGTAGCCAAGTGGTTAAGGCAGCCGCCCGGAATGCGGAAGGTGCGTGGTTCGATTCCCGCCTGAGCTTGTCGTCTTTTTTCAGTGTTTAAAATTTATATATTTAAGCGTTAATAAAACGCTAAAATATAAAACATTAAGTATCACATTTTTTGTTCACAGTTAAAAGCAGTGAAGACAGTTTTCTTAATAGCGGCGGGCACAGGTGTCACTCCAATGCTGGGCTTGTTAAAGTTTATGCTTTCAAGATCGAACCCTAGATGGTAAGTTCAAATACTTGAACATTGATGTACTCAATAACAAATTATTTTGAAGTGAGTAAGGTAAACAACAAAAAGATGCAAGTCTCATAAAATTATACCAGCTAAACTGTGTTGATATTAGTGGAAAAATATGTTGGCATTTATGAAAACAAAGCTTAGTTTTTGTGATTTTAGTAAGTATATTAATACTGTCAATATTTTAATGGTTAGATCTGTTTAATCTTTTATTATGATTTAGTTAAATACTGACTGTAGATAGGTAATAGGTATTTTAACAACAATTACTATTAGTGTCGCGATATTTTAACCGTGCCGCGTAGTGGTGAAAGAATACTACCACCCCCCTCTCTTCCCTTGGGTGTCGGCGACTAACGGACTAAAGACTACACATACATCCAACAGCATAGAGCGGCGATGGGCTCACCACCAGTCACGATGAGCACATATGCAATCGCTATTTGGTGAAAAGTGGACTATGGTAGAGGACTGCTTTTGCTGTCCTCATTGCCTCTCCAACCCTTCGGGGATAGGTACTAGTCGTGATAATATGTATGTATGTCAGTACCTATGTATTTTAACCATTAGTAAAAGTTTTGACACTACTAAATGAGGAGTAGATAAACTCGAAATACACTGGCCTGCAATCACACTTTCAAAATTTCATTATTTCTAAACTATAGAAGTTAGAGATTTAAAATAAAAAAAAACGTTTTATAGCAATTTTATCAGCTTTCTTTGAAAACATTAGTTACATTTTTAAGTCTTGGTGTCTTGTTTATCTTGTGTACTTTAAAAGTTATTACAATTTTAAAAGTGTGATACTTATTTTTGCAGGCCAGTGTAAACTGCTGACAATTCAATCACATTGTAAATAATGCAATAAATAATATATTATTTCGAGTGTCGTTCAGTTTCGTGGTCATTTGGAAGGTAAAGCTAAATTAGCTTCGAAAAAGCTGGGTGTGCTTAATAGAGCGGGTCAGTATTTCACGCCGGCCCACCGTTTACAACTGTATAAAGCACAGGTCAGGCCGCATATGGAATACTGCTCCCATCTCTGGGCTGGAGCACCCCAATACCAACTCCTTCCATTTGACCGCATTCAACGCAGAGCTGCTCGAATTGTCGGCGACGTGGTTATTTCAGGTCGGCTCGATCCACTGGCTCTTCGGAGAGACGTTGCGTCTCTCTGTATATTGTACCGTATATATCATGGGGAGTGTTCTGAGGAATTGTTCGGCTTGATCCCTGCCGCTAATTTCCTTCACCGCACTACACGCAATCGACTGTCATTCCATCCACATCACCTTGATGGATGGCGGTCTACTACTGTGCGTTTTTCAAGAAATTTCTTGCCTCGAACTACAGTGTTGTGGAACCAGCTCTCGGCGGCGGTATTTCCGGACCGTTACGACTTAGGGATCTTCAAGAAACGAGCCTATTCCTTCCTTAAAGGCCGGCAACGCGCCTGCGATTCCTCTGGTTTTGCGGGTGTCCATGGGCGGCGGTGATTACTTTCCATCAGGTGACCCGCTTGCTCGTTTGCCTCCTTCTGCTATAAAAAAAAAAAAATATATATATATATTTCGTAGTATTGTTTTAGTATTTTGTATTTTCAAGGACAGCTAGTGCCTTTGTAGATACTATTTTTAACAAGTTGGGGCTATGCAAATTAGCTCGTTATGTTCAAATCAAATTTGATTCGCACAAAATTCATTAGAATCTCCATTGATAATCAAAACCTATGCATAGATTAACCCTTCGGAGCGCCAACCCTTTGCGCCGCAGAACTAATTCTGCGTTCCGCGCCTCAAAACCCTTCCGCATGATGTGTTCTTATCTCCACAAATAAATCACGGGCTTATCCACAACAATACAACAAACATCCAGTTAACTCCGATCATATTCAGAACGGAGATTGCCGTGAACCAAAGTTTGATTTAATAATTTATTTTCCAGTGAAAAGGCGCATCTGCTGTTCTTCAACAAAACTGAAGATGACATACTCTTCAAAGAGAACTTTGAAGCGATTACAAAAGAAGATAAAAGGTAATTTCACATACAAGCAATAGTGGTATGGTTCATGCCTTTATAAAATAAGAGCACATTATAGTAAAAAATATATTCTATTGACTTGATCTTGACTGATTGATTTATTAGGTCTTTTACTTTGTTTTTGGGTACAAAAATTTGTAGTAACTAAGGGGAAGCGTTTACCTTGATTTTACATGATGGTGTGTGCTATCATATGGAATCCTCAACCTCTTATGAACTGACTATTTTATACATAATATAATCACGACTATTATCCCCGAAGGGTTAGTCAGAGACTAGGCAATGAGGACCGCAAACGCAGTCCTCTGCCATAGTCCACTTTTCACCAAATAGCGACTGCAAATGTGCTCAGTGTGACAGGTGGTGAGCCCATATCGCCGTTATATAAGGTGACTGCTAGAAACCGCAAGAAACTTCAAGAGCTGGTCAGGTCAAGTATTTTAAACATGGCAAAAATGACAAAAAACGAATTCGTGTTTTTTTTTCATTTTTAACTAAATATTATTCATTTTGTGAATTTTAATTGGATAGTCTTTGAGTATCAAATTTATAATAAAGCAATAACATAGAAAAAATAAAATGAAAACAATTTAAAATAACGATTATTTACAACGCCCAGCCGGCCGTCTGTTGACTCGTCAACGTAGGGTACTTATCGCCCAGCTGACGCGGAAAAAACACGAATTCTTTTTTTGTGATTTTTGTCATGTTTAAAACACTTGACCTGACCAGCCGTTGAAGTTTCTTGCGGTTTCTAGCAGTCACCTTATATGTTGTTAGATGTATGTGCAGTCTTTAGTCCGTTAGTCGCCTTTTACGACACCCAAGGGAAGAGAGGTGGTGGTAGTATTCTTTCATCGCTACGCGACATGGTTAATAAGGGTAATAATGATGATAAAAATTATGTTCATTTTCAGGATAAGTGTGACACACGTGCTATCAAATGCGAAGCCCAGTTACACTGGTCATAGAGGTCGCATCAACAGCGACCTCCTTCATCAAGTTTGGGGCAAAGAGACCCTAAAGTGTAAAGAGCAGTGCACCCACTTCGCCTGCCTCTGTGGCCCCACAGAGTTTACGCAGACCGGCCTACAGTTGCTAAAGAAATGTTCCATGAAAGACGATTGTATACATGCGTTTATGGGTTAAGGTGTAAATAATAGGTTAAAAGTTATCATTTGTTTTAAGAAAAATGGTTGGCGAATTGCTTTGTTAATCCTATCTATTGGAATTGTTTTTTTTTTACGAAGTTATATGATTAAAATTTTGTGAATGTTAACATTTAAAGACACGACTTTTTATAGATTAAATGTTTTACTAAATTAGTTTAAATTGCGGGGATTGCAAAGCGAGTGTTTTAAGTTATCGAAACACAATTAAATCTTTGACTATCCGCGGAGATATATATATATATTCTAGAGCACAGTTTTTTAAACATAGTCGTTTTTTTAGTTACTGACCCTTAATCCCATGCCATGAGTCACAAATAGTGAAGGGTCTGCATGCATGTTGTTCTCGTGAATGTACACTTACAACATTATACAAAATATTGTATGTATCTACGCTTACCTCTAAACGATTTATTTTAAATAAAACCTATTTCCCTTGATGTTAGGTTAAATTGTTTTAAGACCAATATCCCGAGAGTGAGAACACAAATATGTATAACGTCGTGATAAAGAAATTTATTAGTTTAAATAAATTATTATAAATAATGTAAAATATTATAAGTAACATGATTTTTTAATGTAAATAAGAGATATTTTGGCCAAACATTATTTGACTTCGTGAAGAAATATTCTGCAACACTTTTCGTTTATAAAATTGTAGGTACCTGCCAAGATTACTTAGAGAATTGTAAAAATAAAGTGATTTTAAAACATTCTATATAGAAATTTGTCCTAATTATTTTAATGAACACCTTGACAAAAAGACATCAACTAGTGAAGACATCCAATAACTTTGATAACTATAAAATACGTTTACCTACTCTTTAAACGTTAATCATTTGATAAATAGGGAGGAAATTATTTGTGGTGTTTGTAAAATGAAGCATTGTGACATTTGCATTATCTAATAACACTAGCAATGACTAGCATTCCATCCATTCTTATAAAATAATAATGTATAAAATACGGCATGCACCAATCTACTTATATATATTAGTACATAAATATTGTATCTAATTTAGTACTATTTTTTATATTATATCCATCATAAAGTATTAATCATTCTTTTACCGCCGTCCATTCACAAAGAATAGATGCCTACTATTTACTGACCTAAATTATATTTTAGTAGAGTTATAAAACTACAGTAATAAATGTAAACTTACTTTATTATTATTAATTGATTCGAATTTATTCAGTTTTCGTACCAAAAGGGGTACTTAGATATTTAAACTTTCTAGAAAGCTATTTCCAAACTAACAACCAATTAAATGTAACTTATATATTATTTTTAAACAACAACGGGGTATATAGCGCTTGGTTTTCATTTCTTATTGAGTCATGCTGAGAATGAGGAATTGTAATGAAAAATTGTAACATACCCCATTTCTCACCAGGAAGCGCTGCTTCGATGCTATACAAAGTCTTGGTTAACTTGATCATGCTTAAAACACGCACACGACACTTTTGGGCCTCACTCCGTCGTCATTCCGTCAGCCCGTAATTTGTCTTACATTTCTGTGTGTATATGTACTGTGCCAAACGCTTGTAAGACGAATAACGGGACAACGAAGATTCACATGCACTTAGAGAGTGAAGCCCTTGGATCACATACCAATTATCAATCAACCTAATGCAACCGTGACTCGCGTACTTCATCGCTTCACGTAGGTAGCACAGTCAGCAACAAAAGTAGCAAAACGTTTTGGTACTTCGTCAAAGCAAACTAAGGAATGCAACAAGCGCTAATTATCAACTTCTAGTAAAGTTATTATGGCATGATACTAAAATGTTTAGTGACTCGTCAAAGCAACTAAAGAATGCAATAGACGCTAATTATTAACTTATAGTAAAGTTATTATGGCATGATACTAAAATGTTTAGTGACTGTTGTTGCTGCCTGTACACGTAGTTTTCCGGAAATCATGGGTACAAGTTGTACATATCAATAAGTTAAAGGACTTCTTACGCCATAACCATATTGGCTTTAACCAGTTTTACTTTCAACAAAGTCTACGATTAGCCTTCTGTTTGTGCAGATATATTTAAGAGTGGTGGCCAACTTTAAAATAAACATTGTAATCGATCCTATGCTATAGACGAAAAAATTAAGAATGTCTAGGAAAAAATATTTTTAATAAATTCCTGAAATAAATATTACAAGCCTCATTCATAATGTTTTACTATTTTGTATAATAAAGTCATACTGTAAAAAGTCGAAGTCAATGATTGTAAAATATTAATGTACTTAGGTGTGCTTATTAGGTACATACCTATGTTATATTTTTCAGAATCAGTTACCATTTTTAATATTGTAATTAAAAATAAATGTGTATATTTAAAAAGTGCCTACATTCCAGGTGAAATGAAATGATTTTGTTATAACTTTTTGGTGTTGTTATTTTATTGTTTTTGAATAAATAGATATAGAACTACTGAGTCGTTTCTTAATATTACTATTAGTTCTAAATGCTTAATACCAAAATAATAAACAAAAATATACTTACATAGGGCTGGTATAGTCAAATTTTAACTAATTTAAAATACATCAGTAGCTTATTAAAGTTAGTTTATTTTGTCTGTAATAAATAAATATTATTTGTAAATTAAAAAAATATATGATGAAGTTTGAATCTGTCCCAATTTAGTAATAATAATCTTAACGTGCTACAAAAAAATAACAGAGTTTAACAGTCTCTATAATTGGCATATTTATAAACCAAACAGACTTTAGATCGGATTCAGATGAAGCCATTTTTAACATGTTTCATTTAGGGAATAGGTCTCATTATTTTAATTAAATAAAACCATTAAATACGGAAGGAACGTTATTATTATACAACAAAAACATATCATACACATTTAGAACTAAATGCTTATACATACATTCTGTGACTCAATGCACCTCTTCAACAATCCAATCTTACATCATTGTACACTATTGCACGGCTGTTTATAAACTAAATTTTGAAATTCGACAGAATTGTGCTAAAATTATTCAATTTGTAGATAGTCATAGACAAGACATCATAGCTGTAATAATAAGCTAGCCGTTTGCTAACAGTTACTTGAAATGAGTCAGTATCGTCGCGACATAAGGCTTATTTTAGGTTGTACAGTATGTAAACCAACATGCGTTTCGTATGATTTTAGCACGACTTAATAAATTCATTTTAAGTGACGTTGTGATCGTTTATTCTGTGGTTGTTCATATCGTAGATCGATCCTTACGCATAAGATACTCAAATACGCAATTACTTTTTTAAAATAAAATGATAGAAATCAATCTCATTTCAAAAATAATCTATTACTTGTACGATAAGGGTTACTTTTCTTTGTGATGAGTTTTGTAAGTGGTATCTTCGCAAAATGTCTATTTCACAAAATGTCTTCCGTTCGCAAAACGTTTCTTTCTCATAATGTCTATTTCGTAGAATGTCGCTTTCGCAAAATGTCTTTTTCGCAGAATGTCACTTTCGCAAAATGTCGCGATTATACTTAGAATAAAACTTAGATTTATGAAGGATTTTTACAGTTATAATGTAAATAACCATAATTAGTTATTATAAAATAATTTGATAATTCCGTTTCAGCGATGAAGACATTTATAGTTTGTTTGCATTATAATTTCAATGAAGCACTTAAATTATTTTTCTTAAAAATCTAAATTTTATTCTAAGTACGATTATACTTACGACATTTTGCGAAAGTGACATTCTGCGAAAGAGACATTCTGCGAAAGAGACATTATGAGAAAGAGACGTTTTGCGAACGGTAGACATTTTGCGAAATAGACATTTTGCAAAGGTACCGTAAGTGGTTTAGATGTACTCATAATCGTGGGAACAAAAATGGAACCATTAAGAAAGAAATTTTTAGACGTAAAGAAGAAGTCTGCAGGGCCTTGTACAAGGTCTGCCGTTTTGCACCTATCTAAATGTATAGCTGCAGTTAACTGCAGTTTATGATACGTAAGGATCTGTCTAAAATTTAGTATAACTCTAATCATAATGCCAGACAAAAGGCGCAAGGCACATTATAGTTAAGTTAATACAATATTATCATAATATGAACATTGTTACTTGTATTACGGTGCAGTTTATTATATTATGCATATAATAAATACGCCCGTGTCCAGAGACTACAGTGTCGCGTAGCGGTGAAAGAATACTACCACCCCCTCTCTTCCCTTGGGTGTCGTAAAATGCGACTAACGGACTCAAAACTGCACATCCTTCCAACAGCATAGTGCGGCGATGGGCTCACCACCTGTCACGCTGAGCACATGTGCAGTCGCTATTTGGTGAAAAGTGGACTATGGCAGAGGACTACTTTTGCGGTCCTCTTTGCCTAGTCTCTGACCTAACCCTTCGGGGATAATAGTCGTGATAATATGTATGTATGTGTCCAGAGATGCTATAAGCAAAGGTTCGCTAATGCTAACTTACAAAACATCAACCACAACTTACTTATAATCACTTACATAAAAATGGAACCAAACTACAAAACAATAAGAGGAAAACAACTCAAATTTAATTTGGTCGCATTATTTATGAAAACAACAATAATACTGCCATGTAGTATGGCCACACTTTACACTTTCACTTTGCAGATTTTGTCTTTCAACATACCTAACGCAATAAAGAGACTGTTTGTTCCAATTTTCACTACGCGCTAAAATTACATAAATTATTTACGAACAACTTCAACCAAAAAAAAACATCTTGATATTAAAACAACTGAAACTATAACGCAAAATAAACTCATAACTTTAACTCGAATGTTTTATTTCTATAATGTTATTTTTCTGCTAGATTTTATCTGTAGAAATAAAAATGCTATAACTATTTACAGATACAAACAGAGATTTGATATTATTACATATTATTACAATTTGATTCACAAAATCATTTGGCTACACATATACCCTGACCAATTTGAAAACAATAGTAAGTATTATAATAATCAATAGGGAGCCAAATTGCATTTAGATGTATTTAATACATGCATAGTGAACTAACCAATGCACCTCACGTAAGAGAAACTAATTAAAAATATTTGAAGGATTTAAAAACTTATCACAATTACATAGAACATAATATCCATTGGCAGTAATCTTATGACAGTCACCAAAAAGCGTGCCTTATGCGAGATTTTCCTCTATTAGAGTTAAAGATACCTACACTTTGTAGGGCATTGGAGCAGCGCCATCTAGTTAAGTTAAGCTTTTATAAGTTGGCGCCACTTTAACTCTATCGATGAAAAATCTTGCACTAACCACTATTATATCGATACCCTCAATTTATTAATGTTTTATTATGCAACCTTTATTAACTTTCAGGAATAACGAGTTGGTAAATTAAATTTATGCGTATTTACTTCGAACTTTATATACCTTTGGGACAACTAACCTAATATTATCAATATTTCTGTAATCATTATTTCGATTTCTATTTGTACATTATTATAATTGATTAATTGACAATATTAAACCACACAAAATGACGCCTAAATGTACTGTAAATGTAGGTGTAAATCTAAAATGTTATTAGTTACGAATACGCAAACAATGTGGGGGCCTACTATCATCTTATCGTAGCCGCTAGCCGCTACTAATGCGATATTATAACCTTTTTGTTAGTTTCAAAGACAATGGTAAAATTAATTGAGATATTAGATTTATTTTTTCTTTTTTTTCAATTATAATAATTGTGCCAGTATCATATTGTGTGGCTCACTATTTGTTTAAACTAGGCTTTAACACGCTCACAATCTTTTATTTATATTTCTTTTGTCATTCTTACAATACATTCGTGCCTGTTTTGTTGGTACATAACATAATAATAGCGATAATTATTAGCCGCTAGTCCCCTAATTCTGAAAGCGTTTTTTACATTTTAAGCGGCATTTGCTTTGTCTCTCTCTAAATTTATACAAGTGACAGTGACAGTAGCAAAATCGAAAACATTTCACTCGGACTCGAAGTCTTTACCTTTATGGCACACTATAACAAATGCCAATAAATAAAAGGAAAACGCTTTTGTTGCTTTTCATAATTGAATTAATATCAGTAAAAACTTTTTTGTAAACGGTTTATCAATAATTGTCATCATACAATGTTTAAGGTTAGAATTAAAATTAAACACTAACGATAGTTTCATAACACAAACAAATAATATAGAATGGAAATAAATCGAAGCTTCATTAATTCAAATAGGTACAGACCTGTCAAGTTCAAAAGAAATAGACATTACGACACTTTGCTAAATCGTAACATACATAACTCACGTAGGTATGTGGAACGGTAAATTAATTTAGGAACCTTGGACTGCTTGCTTAATAGCGTCTTAAGGCGATGACTCTGAGCATTCTTAATTCCTCTAGAGAATGCGAAATCAGAAAATGTTGTTGATTTGTTTAAAAATGTAAATGCTCAATTACTTTTAAATGTATAAAAAATAATTAACAGCAACAGGTAAATAAATTTTGAATTGTTTTTATAAAGTAACTTAGGAATTTTTGTCGATTATTGGAAAATCATAATAATAAATCAGTTTTTTGGAATCAGTAAGATTTTTTTATATATACACCATAATACCGCACATGTATATTTTAGGCGTTGTATTTTTTAACATAAAACATGTTTTACAAAACGCGTATTTCGCTGTTGTCAGCGCCTTATCAAGTTGCAACAGAGAACGTGGGTTCTGAAATGTATTTGAATATCAACTTTAAACCAACTGAGCTAAGGTGCTATTGAGCATGAGTTTATACACAGATTTAATTTACAACTGGGGAAGGGGTCAATTGATATTTAGTTTATTACAGCCAACATTTACTCTGCATCAATTATTGTGACTGTTTAACATTTGTAAGTGAAATGACAAGAACAAATGTGCCAGTAAGTTAATTGTCAAGATTTAGAACGTATTTTCTATGTTATCACACTAACAAATGTGTCCGCAGACATTTTCTATTGTAAATGAATGACTGTCATTAGTAATATACCTTAAAACCGACGGCAAAGTGTCAAAATATCGCGGCTTCAATTTTCCACAAAATAAATTTTACGTCTTTGAAAAGTCATAATTATCATTTATCATCAGCCTATAAACGTCCCACTGCTGTGCACAGGCCTCCCGCATGAACAATAGCACGTGGGAAAATTGGGCCATAACCCACCAAGCTGGCCCAATGCGGGTTAGAACAAAGGCCATTTTGCATAAAACATCTAATCTGTTAAATCGCAAAAACCTAATCTAGAAGTACATCCTAACGAAACCGGCTAAAGGACATATAAAAGTACTATTTTTTGTAAAATAATATTCCTATCTCATATCTGTGATAGGGATAGCGATCTCAGATCGATTAATCGAAGAATTAATTTCACGGGACCAAAAAAAATCAATTTTTTTGGTTCGATAAATGTAGTACTGATTCGATCCAGTGAATCGATATTTCAATATAGAAAATCGACAAACGATTTTTTCAGTTTTGATATAGACCATAAAAGATTTACAGTTCGTTGAATGTACTCAAACACATGTAAAGAAATAATAGTTTTTCACTAAATTACTCAAAAACTTACGAGATAGCAGTGTGGTTTGTTTTCTTCGCCTCTTCATAATAAATAAAAGCAATTAAAAAAAAGTTACGTTTGCTATCTTAGATTTATTATTATTGTAAGTAAATACAAACTCTAAAATAAATGGATTTTTGAGAAATCGTTCTTTTTGAACTCGATTTTTTTGTGAATTGTTTTATTACATTGCGATTTGAATCGATTTATAAATCGGTCTTCGTTTTAAAGAATCGCCATCCCTAATCTGTGACACTTCGCCGCCAACACATCTCGCCGTATCGCAAAATATCGTTCGTCCAATAAGTAAAACAAATGCAATAGAGTACTTAACTTTATTTCAGTGACTCCACCAGACAGTATTATGCCAAACACCACTAGTTCCTAGACTCCCCACTGACACATCGGTCCATTTGTGACGTCACGGGTGTGCCAAAGCGTCTCCTATGCGTTTATATCGTTCACGAACAACACGTCGCGGTCTTTGAGACCCACCTCGCACAGATTAGCGGAGCCTCGTACAAGCACTCGCTTAGGAAAATTGGTGGTGATCTCAAACTCTTCGGGTGATTGCGGGTGGCTGAACACGAAATTGTACAAGTCCTGTAAGAGAAAATTACGATGTTATGCAAGAATATACTAAGTGCGCAGTGTAAGTTTATAAACAAACACTCAAACTGATATTGAATTTAGTTTGTATAATTGAATTTTTTTTATTCTGCAACGGGTAAGCGCTTGGCTTTCGTCTCACCTGCTGGTAAGTGACGATAAGGCCGAAGGTGGAAGCGCGCTTCACCCGGAATCCTCAACCACTGAGGAACTGGCTATCTTATCTCTAACTGTCGGAACACAACTATGCTATAAACATCGTTGTTATGGCGACAGACTTAGATAATATGGTGGTAGCTAGCCAGGCGGACTTAACAGCCCTACCACCAACCAAACCGAGCACACAAAGATTTACCCCCGCTGGGAATCGAACCCGGGATCTCTGGGTCTGAAACCGGTGGTTTAGCCACAAGACCACGGAGGCGGTGAATGTCATAATATAGGTAAGTTGATGCAAAAGAACGTAACCACAGCAAGACACCTCACGGCTTAGCGCGATGCAGTATATAACTTATCTGCTACACAAGAAGGTACCTTTCGTTGAGAGCAGGGACTGAAAGCGCTTACGGTATAAGGTTACGGTACCGGTCTAAAATAAGTGTACCTTAATAAAATAGAGGTAAGGCTATACCGTTAGTTACCTTTATGCGATATCGGTACCGAAAAACGTTGCATTAACAGTTGCGGGGCGCGGGGTGCGGGGTTTTGATATCGAGAACAAAGCAAACTAATGCTAATTGATGAGAAAAACCATGATAATGCTTATAAGCACACGAAATTCACTTTTTTCCATTTTTTCCTCAAATTACTGGGTAGTCTGATAAAGATAGCTGTCAAACACAAACTAACTGACGCAGCAAGTTCAAATTTTGATAGGAGTCAACTGACAGATGCCTGTTGACAGGAGTAGTGTTGCTTTTTCAGTAAAGATGTCAGAAATTCAAAAAGTCACGTACTTATTGACCCGCCCGGGTAGTAGTTTATGCTTGAAATGGTTGTTAGCAGTCTCTTACATACCCAAATATACCTTTATTATTGATAAACTCAAAGATATGGTACCGAAATAAATTCTGATATCGGAATATTCCGGTAACGTTATTTTTCGTTATGACGTCATACCGCAACACAGGGTTAATTTTGGACCCCCCGCCGATTTTTTTTCACGTGATCCTATAACAGCAGTACAACCAAATAATCAATAATTTTTTGTCACCTAGCGCGCGGCCGCCTCGTTATCAAAGCGCATGCGCGTGACCGCTATTATTCACCCCGTGCAGCAATGTAGAGGCACAGTATAAATATAAGCTAAAGCAGTACGGAAACTAGGCCTTTTTGTTGTTTTATATACCTACGCGCCAATTGAGCGTTAGGGTTGTCCTCTTATTTTTGTAAAATTTAAAAGTTTTTGTTTAGTTTGCGCTTTATCTCAGCTAGTTAGCGCTTTTTTTTAGATAACTAAATTAAAAGGTATTTTTTTATTATTTATCAAAACGTTTATTTGGGTTCTATAATGATCAAATAATCGAATGAATTGACTAGTTTACGAACAACATTCTGTAATAAAAAAATCTTCAACATTTTCAGAAGTCTTTATCTTCGTTAAATAACATAAATTACTCACTGAAAACTGCTTTCGCCTTCTACGACACGTTCGAAAAGCTTCATTTTAAAAATTTTTATACTAAGTGCCTTACAAAACAAACCAAGAATAAGCTACGAATACACTCATATTTAGACGGGATTTAACGCAAAAACTACTTTTAGTTTTTGCGTTAAATCTCGTCTAAATATGTGTGCATAATGGAACGCGAAAGTTTAAAAGCTACGAATAGTTATTCCGTATTTTGTTCCTGTCATGTAAACATATTTTCAAGTTAAAGTAAAAGAGACAAAACACGGAATAACTATTCCGACCCTATTATATGTTTATTTGTAAGGCAATCAGTGTAAAAAAATCTTATTCTAATGAATGCTTTTTAAATAAATTATCGGAAAACATGGACTATAAAATTGATTTTGTCTACTTCTTTGTAAATTAATACAGCTACTTATTTAATTAATTGTACAGCCGAGTTCAAGCAGCCGTAAACTACGCAATACACTCGCGGCATTTTTAAAAATCGCGCGGACAGCGCACTCTATACACAACAGTGACGACGTCTCGCCGCGTCACCACGCGCTACTGAGAGCACTGCGATGTTCGCTTAACGGCCCTGTAAAGACGTGCGTCTGTGGGCGTGCGTCGTTTCGAGCGATTATACATAGCTTCCTCACTGCTTTAGCTTATATTTATACTGTAGTAGAAGTGAGCATTAAAAGCAAAAGCACTTCAAAAAGTATACTTTTAGGCAAAAGTAATAAGCATGCTTTTAGGTTTACACTTATTATGCTTTTCACTTTAAAAAAGTGTACGTCCCGCCCTCTAAGAGGTCTCTATAAAACTACTTCAATACTTCCAGTATTTCAGTCTTTCATCACAAGAGGCAGCACCATGTATGCATATTATTATGCGACAAAATGCATTCCACAGAATTGCACTTAATATAACACACGGCTGTGACGTCACCTGTGTGGTGTGTGTGAGTGTGAACCGCCTGGTGAGCCGCTCGCCGCCCGGCAGCCGTATCAGCAGCGCTATATCATATAACACACGGCTGTGACGTCACCTGTGTGGTGTGTGTGAGTGTGAACCGCCTGGTGAGCCGCTCGCCGCCCGGCAGCCGTATCAGCAGCGCTATATCATATAACACACGGCTGTGACGTCACCTGTGTGGTGTGTGTGAGTGTGAACCGCCTGGTGAGCCGCTCGCCGCCCGGCAGCCGTATCAGCAGCGCTATATCATATAACACACGGCTGTGACGTCACCTGTGTGGTGTGTGTGAGTGTGAACCGCCTGGTAAGCCGCTCGCCGCCCGGCAGCCGTATCAGCAGCGCTATATCATATAACACACGGCTGTGACGTCACCTGTGTGGTGTGTGTGAGTGTGAACCGCCTAGTGAGCCGCTCGCCGCCCGGCAGCCGTATCAGCAGCGCTATATCATATAACACACGGCTGTGACGTCACCTGTGTGGTGTGTGTGAGTGTGAACCGCCTGGTGAGCCGCTCGCCGCCCGGCAGCCGTATCAGCAGCGCTATATCATATAACACACGGCTGTGACGTCACCTGTGTGGTGTGTGTGAGTGTGAACCGCCTGGTGAGCCGCTCGCCGCCCGGCAGCCGTATCAGCAGCGCTATATCATATAACACACGGCTGTGACGTCACCTGTGTGGTGTGTGTGAGTGTGAACCGCCTGGTGAGCCGCTCGCCGCCCGGCAGCCGTATCAGCAGCGCTATATCATATAACACACGGCTGTGACGTCACCTGTGTGGTGTGTGTGAGTGTGAACCGCCTGGTGAGCCGCTCGCCGCCCGGCAGCCGTATCAGCAGCGCTATATCATATAACACACGGCTGTGACGTCACCTGTGTGGTGTGTGTGAGTGTGAACCGCCTGGTGAGCCGCTCGCCGCCCGGCAGCCGTATCAGCAGCGCTATATCATATAACACACGGCTGTGACGTCACCTGTGTGGTGTGTGTGAGTGTGAACCGCCTGGTGAGCCGCTCGCCGCCCGGCAGCCGTATCAGCAGCGCTATATCATATAACACACGGCTGTGACGTCACCTGTGTGGTGTGTGTGAGTGTGAACCGCCTGGTGAGCCGCTCGCCGCCCGGCAGCCGTATCAGCAGCGCTATATCATATAACACACGGCTGTGACGTCACCTGTGTGGTGTGTGTGAGTGTGAACCGCCTGGTGAGCCGCTCGCCGCCCGGCAGCCGTATCAGCAGCGCTATATCATATAACACACGGCTGTGACGTCACCTGTGTGGTGTGTGTGAGTGTGAACCGCCTGGTGAGCCGCTCGCCGCCCGGCAGCCGTATCAGCAGCGCTATATCATATAACACACGGCTGTGACGTCACCTGTGTGGTGTGTGTGAGTGTGAACCGCCTGGTGAGCCGCTCGCCGCCCGGCAGCCGTATCAGCAGCGCTATATCATATAACACACGGCTGTGACGTCACCTGTGTGGTGTGTGTGAGTGTGAACCGCCTGGTGAGCCGCTCGCCGCCCGGCAGCCGTACCAGCAGCGCTATATTATATAACACACGGCTGTGACGTCACCTGTGTGGTGTGTGTGAGTGTGAACCGCCTGGTGAGCCGCTCGCCGCCCGGCAGCCGTATCAGCAGCGCCACGGTGCCGGCGCCGCCCGCCGGCTCGGCGGGTAGCCGCTCCGCCATCGCTAAACGGGCCGCTACCACCTGACGAACATTGCATCTCATAAGTTACCGCTATGACACACGAACGGCAGTTTGCCGACGAACGTAAGTAACTGCAGCCGCCATCATGAGGCTGCGGCTAGCCGTAGTATGGACTGGTGGCGACGCTAAGTAGTTGTGGCGTGCCTCAACAGAGGTTAGGGCCTACTTTCTTAAGTAAATTTTTTTTATTTAAATAAAAGGTGCGTGGTTCGATTCCCGCCTGAGGTTGTCGTCTTTTTTCAGTGTTTAAAAATTGTACTTAAGTATATTTAAGCGTTAATAAAACGCTAAAATATAAAACATTAGCCTACTTTCTTTCTTCGAAACGAAATTCCGGCTGACTTTCGTTTGCTATTTCCAGCGGATTTCATTCCTTCCGAAATTTCGTTCATACAAAATAGGTTTGGCGTTTAGATTATTAATTATTATTATTACAATTTTTTTTTAAATTTCAAAAATAATTGAACATTTCGTTTCGTAGAAAGAGAGTAGGTCCCCAGTTACTCAACTGTCATTACGTGCCACTCGTGTGTTAGAGCTCTAAAGTAAAGTATAGGTTATAAACCATTATTTTTTTATAAAAAAGGCTACGTTTAAATAAAATTTTAAAGGATTTTTTTTATCTGTGCGCATATTGTTTAAACTAGAGTAACTTAATCTAGAGCTACAGATTTAATTTTATTTTTTAGGTGAAAAATGAAGAAATTAAAATTGATTAAACATATCCACAAAAATACCCTTGATCATGGTCAATCGACCGGGACCGCGCAACTGAACTCTGACACATTCCCATACCAGGCGGCCGGGCGGGTCAATGCACAATTGCACATGTACCGACACGTGACCTTTATTTCGCCCGGTATCCACGAGTTATTTTTAAATGTGCCGGACAAATTAAATAAATAATGAAAAATAAATAAATTAATAAAATTAAAATTATGTCTATTAACGTTACTGAATGATATAAAAAATTATGCGCATATATAAAAAAATTCTGTATAACACTGAATGAAAAGTAAAGTTTATTTTATTTTTATGTATTTATTGCTATCTATTCACTTTTATTTAAATTCCGTAAAAAGTTTACACCTCCGATTTTCGAGTGTATAAGATCTCTCCATCCGACTGGTTGTCTGGAAGAAATCGCTTCATAGGATAAGACCGCCAAATTTTAACTATGTATTTTACCTATTTTCATGTTTTGTATGTATTTGTATATGTAAACTGTTGCAATAAAAGAATTTCTAATCTAATCTAAAGATAAGTACGGTATGCATTTATGTATGTATGGCTTCGATCAACAATACAACTAGAAGTCAGGTCGGCGCTAAAAATGTTTCTCGGTATATAAGAGCGCACTTGAGAAGTGAGCTCTTATTTTCTCACAAGGCAATAACTGGAAAAAGTACATTATTTGTTGCCCCTTAAGGTTGATTTCACCATTAAATGTCACTGACGTCTTTTAATTTTTAAGTGACGAAGTAATTTATTGCTTTGAAAAAGTATTTATTCACGTGGACAGAATTTAGCTTTGATTTTGTACGTGACGCGTTATCTAGTTGGTATTGTTGATCGAAGATGTATGGTATATATACGCAAAGCGTCACTCACGTCCTGCTTGTGCTTCTCCTCCATCTCCCTCTTGCGCACCTCCTCGTTCTGCTGGTGCTCTATCTCGGCGCGCGCGGCGGCGCGGCGGCGCTCTTTCTCTTGGTCGGCCGCCAGCGACTCTGCGTACGCCTCGTCTTGGGAGGCGCGAAGGCGGGCTGTCACTTCACGCTCCACTCTGTATTCAGACACAAATTAAATGCAATCATTTATTTATTAAATTTTTACTTTCCATACTTACATTGGAAGGTAACTAACGGTAGGAGAACATATAGGAAACACGCGGTTGCCCCGCGTTTTCATAATAAAGCACAGCCTGCAAAGTCGCCGTGAAAGCACTCTTAGACAAGATGATTACCCTATGCAATAGTAAAGCTTATAACTGATCTTTCAAACACAATAACAAAACAGAATTAAAAACATAAAAAGACACAAAGTACACAAGTAAACAGTGGATGTTCCACATACTAATTACAGCAGCGGGATATATTTACAATTGTGTCAGACACAGTTAAGAGTACACAATCTCACCTGTCAGTCATAGCCGCCGCCAAATGAGCCTCGTTATCCGACACGACGCGTCTCAACCGCTGCAACAGCTGCGAAGGAGTGCAAGCGCCTTCGCTGCGGGCCACCACCGTCATTCGGTGTTTCCGCACACCACTTACAGCAGCTGGTATGAGTGGTATATACTCCACCTTGTGTCAGACACAGTTAAGAGTACACAATCTCACCTGTCAGCCCTAGCCGCCGCCAAATGAGCCTCGTTATCCGACACGACGCGCCTCAACCGCTGTAACAGCTGCGAGGGAGTGCAAGCGCCTTCGCTGCGGGCTACCACCGTCATACGGTGTTCCCGCACGCATACAACGCATAACAGCGGGTACCGGCGGCCTCCTACGGACTGCGCCACTCGCCAACCCTCTGAGGTATCCACGGAACAACCCCAGAACAACGCGTGCGTGTTCACGTATTGGATCACATCGGGGTCTGCTAGGGTCGTCCTAAAATGAGTACAAATGTTTCATGACACAGTCATAAGAATCAGCCTATAAAAGTCTCTGGGGAGATTGGGTCTTAACCATCACGCTGGCACAATGTGTGTTGGTAATGGTTGGTAAGACACAGAATAACGTTAAAAAAAATCTGTGCTTCCTGCTTAAAGTGATACATCTCAAAATGACAATTTTTAGTGCAGCAGGTTTTTTTTTTCAAAATATTTAAAAAGAGGAAACTCTATTATTTTCAAAACTTTCATGCAGGTTGAACAAAATAACAGATATTCCTCTTTTCTTATTTTTTCAAACACTGCAAAGTTGACACTGAAATGTTGTCATTTTCAGATGTATCACTTTTTACATGAGACACAGAATTAAGACTACCTCTGGTTGGAAGGTTCTACAATGTTTTACTATATTTACGCATTATTTGCACAAAAACTTCTAATATTCCGATTTTATGATACAGTTTGTATGGTCGATGGCGAAGTGCCAATATTTCTTATCTTCTTGTTAATATTCCTATTCTTGCTGTGCTGTGGCAGCCGTGGTGTCTGCCTACTACTGTGCCTGCCTATGCATGTGATGTATGTATATTCTTCCAAAAAAGTACTGTTTTAGAGTATAAATAAATAAATACAAGAGTTTACATACAACTTGTTTCTTTTAATGTCAAAAGAATGTCTTTTTTTTATTTATTTAAAAAAGGTTCAGAAGTTTTATGTAACATGCGCAAAATGACCTTGGTAAATAAAACATAAATTACATTATGGAGACACTTCTCCATAATGTTATTTGCATTTTACACGAAAAATAGGTAGGTATTAAGTACTTGAACTTTTATTTTTTTTGACCCTGGTAAAAAAAAGTAATTCAAAGTTATTGCTGAGTACCAATGCACCCACAATGTTTACATAGATAGTACTTTAACTAGTATTTATAAATTTTTTGGTACTTATCATCATCATCATCATCATCAGCCTATAAACGTCCCACTGCTGGGCACAGGCCTCCCACGTGGACAATGCAAGAGGGGATAGGTACTTTTAGGTAACAATAACCCAGTTAATCAAATTCAATTCTTGACAATAATAATTTAGAGTGGCAAAATAATTATAAGTACAGATACTCCCATAACTTGAAAATATAATTAGATTTAAATTCCACATTTTACATTCTGTGACAAAGGTGACACTAGCCTTCAATCTCTTTACAAAGCTCATTAACAAAAACTTGTAATAGGTACTTCAATTTATTTACATTTTATATACACATAAATTGAAACATTGTTGCATTACATAATATATTACAAACAATTAAAAACAGAAAACTAATGTCTTTTAGGAAAAAATAGTTTTAAGGTATTTAGTATGATTTTAACAGTTTTTTATTAATTATGAGCATGACTGTTAAAAATACTAAACAAGTACAATATAAAGGTACAAAAAATAAACTAACCTGCAGAAATTCTGTGTTTCAGTTGCTGACTCTGAATGGAGATATACAATAAGAAATCTAAGCTCATTCTTGGCATCATTGAGGGCCTGCGCATACGTGCCTTGGTAGAATACTGGGTGTGGGTTGAATCTTGATTGATAGTTTGTTATAAAGCCCATAACATCCCCCAGGGGATCAGTCACCACTGTGAAAGATAACAATTGACAACGCATAGTTGATATGGAAACACATTGCATGACATTTAAATTTAAACTTTATTCGGCCCGGCCCACTCCTTGCCGCTGTGACCAGAGAGTATTTGTCGACCGTTGCACATTATACTACGGAAGTCTCAGTCAATATTCATAGAAATAACGCCATGAACAAAGAATTTGCTAGCTGCTCCACTTACAGAGGCAAGGTTGTGGCAGAGCTGTTAGGCTTTCAAAGTAAAGAGTAGATAATGTTGATAAATTGGGCAGACAGCGCAACAGAATGTTTAATTTTCTAAATTTAAATAAAAATAGTGGAATACTCAATAGTTTAAAACCTACTACATTGTGAGGACTGCTAAAAAACCAATAAACTCTGTACTTAGGTAAAACTTAGATTTAAATAATTGTGAGTTGTATTTGTGTGGTTAATTTATTATAGTTGCATAATAAAAAAAACTTTATTAGTGAAGATACTGCAAATGACTCACAGCTTTCATTTTGTCACACCAGCCAATGTTGACCTGGCTTATAAGCAGTTAAGGACAATCACAAAACTAGGCATGATTGCTTATACAATCTAATTCATATTGAGTTTTGTTGTAAAATTGTTGGGTTCAATTATTGACCCAGTAAGCCTTATAAAACCTTGAAGTCTATAACACTAGCATTCTATAAGAGAATAGGTATGGCTATTAGAATATACAGCCTTATTAGCTCCGCAACTTTAAAAATAGACTTATTCCAATAAGATACCCTTGGCTATTAAATAAAATCAATGTTGCAATAACATACATCTCCTATCGTCATTGCGTATGAAGCTCAGCAACATATTTAGTACTGATGATATTGTGCTATAGCACATGGATACCACCAAGTTCACGACATAGCGCAATAGACTGCGCACTCCGCCCGCCGGGCCCTCCGCCGATTCATCAGTAAACACCTGCTGCGATATGTGATCATGCACCACTGGGGGCGCCCGCGCTTCTGTGGCAAATACCGACGGACGCCCCTCTCTTATATTCAACTGCTCTTGTATCGCTACCTACAAACAGTACAAAACAATCGTCAAATCACTTCTTACAAAGTTAAACAGAGACCTACACACAAACAAGACGAACATTACCTCTAAGTCCCATTGGTGTCGCTGCAACACATCTCTGCATATCGACATATCTTCTATACCAGTAAGATCTTGAAATTGAAGAATTTTATCAGTTTGTTCATGGGTCAAGCCCATAGCATTGTCTTCGAGATCCATTGTTAAGGCTATGTGGGTATCTTATAAATTATTATAATAATTACTAACTAAAACAATATTGATTATACAAGCCTACATGAATATACTTAAAAATACATATTCGTCTAAAAAAATGTTGCATAGGTTTAAAAGTTGGAATATTTTGATACAATCACCAAAAGTGGAGTCGAATCGAAATCGAATGACAAAGTTGAATGACATGTCATCCATTGCCAAAATGAATCCATAGACAAATATTACAGATAAAAAATAAAACGAAAGTACGGCTATAGTTTCGTGTAGAAATTTCTTTAAAGTGTAACTGAAAAAATCAGTCTAGCTAGGTCTATAATATTCATAAGGCCTAGACAAGTGGAAAACGCTCACCCCTGTCTATTCGTAATTCGTTGCACAATAAGCGCGCGCGCTGCTGTATTTTTTACTATATAGCATTAACACTAGGAGTGGGCGATACAAAGCGTATGAGTATTTCTCAAGAAAAAGTGTACATATGTGGAAAAAAAGTGTGCCTTGAAGTAATATATAAAATACATATGTTTTTAGGAAGTGTATAAAGTGCCACAAGCGGTACTGTATCTCCATCGGTTAGGGAACCGTAAGTTTTGCGGTATAATAGTGACGCCGCCTAAGCTGCCGTAAAGTTTTGTTAAACAACAGAAATACTAGCTGCCCTACTCCTGTAGGTCATGTGATAGGTTAGATATTTAAGAAAATCGCGAAGCGCAGCGTAGCGATTGTCTTGAATTTCGAGGTTATTTTTTTTTATTAGACAATAGAAATCTAACTCCATACAAAAATATCTTTTGAATATTATGTCGTCTGAACATTACGACAAATAAAAAATATGTTACGGTTCCCGAACCGATTGAGATAGAATGCCGCTTGTGGCACTCTATTCACTGCCTACACTTTGTACTAGGATGCCGTAATGACGGCATCGTAACCGATCGTACTAGAATGCCGCTTGCGGCACTCTTTCCACAGCCATGTTTTTATCACATCACACAAAAAATGTGTATATATTTGAAAAGGAAATTTATTAATCTTTTAAATGATATGATGAATAAATAGGAAAAACTTGTATAACTATTTTTAATAAACCCATTTTAAATCATCGTTTTTTGAGTTTCATACAAAAACCAAAGTGACACCCTCGTTCCCTCGTGTGTTTATACTTCATAAAATACGTTAGGTCAGTTTAATATTGTGCATGTTTGTGTTTTTTAAGACCTTGATTAAATGTAGTTTCTGTATTAAAATGATTTCCTATGAGGTTTCATAATAAAAAAATAAGTTAAATGCGAAAAACAAAATGAGTCGTAATGATTTACTATTTAGTTAGTACTCTTTAGTTACAATGTATAGTTGAGTGTATACTGTTACTGTTAATAATTTATAAAGTACTACTAGTGGATAGTGATAAAGTTAAAGTTATATTTAAATATGGCCCTTAAAATTGAACTTTATGCTGTGTTCTTGTAAAATGCTTATTATATATTGTGTTACTATAATTTGAAAAGTTTTTTAAGACGATTTCAATAGTAAATGAATATTTTAATTTATTTTAAATCTATTACAATATGTTTAACAAAATACAAATTGGTACTCATAACGATAAATAAATAATAGTGTAAATCCTTTAAAAAATAAAGTAATTAAATGCATTAAAAAATATTTTTCCTAGTGACTATTTCGTAACAATATTTCGTAACAACCTGTTCGTTACGTGCATTTATTTTGAGAAATACTCGTATATAGTTACTGAAACGTATATTGCATCAATATCGTAAAATTCGATATAGGTACTTAGATGCTTTCTGAAACTATATATATTGGAAAACAATATACCGCGTCAGGAATGCGGTGTGCGGTGTGCGTAGTTAATGAAACGTGACTGAAACGTAAGTTGCATCAATATCGTCAAATCAGATATCGATGGGTATTGCGTTCTGATTCGTTGCGTTCTGTTCTATTCTGAAACTATATATTTAGGAAAACACTAGGTATATCGCGTCAGGAATGCGGTATGTGTTGAGATCACTATAATAATACGTACCTATATTGTACATGTACATGATCTGATTCAAGAATATTGTACCGTATCGCTGATATTTATTTAATTATCAATGATCGGTACTTTTTAACAAAATGTGCTTTTAAAAGTTTCATGAAATAAAAATCATTATTGTTTGTAAGCCTTCGGCCGCGTATGATACCAGAGTTTGGTAACCAGTATCATACGAAGAAAAAATGATCGTCATAGGATACCGGTGTCCAATGAAGACGATTTTTTACTTTTCTGATACCTTTCATATTTTTGGTAACCAGTATCAGGTAAGGAATGAAATATTCTGCCTATGAAACCAACTGTGTTAAGCAAGGTTAGTTCCCAACTCAACACTATGGTTGATGAGAACAATAAGGTTGATGAGAACCCTAACTGGTTATGTCATTATCCACTTCTGGTTATATTATTTTCTTCTTTCATCCGAGTAAAAGCCATTGGATCGCATTATGTCTCTACGCTTATTGTAAAACCCTCGCTTTTTTAAAAATATACAAGAAAACAAGGAAATAGTTAAACTGTGAATCGTTTATTACCTACAAGCTACAACCTATTGGAATAAAATGGCGAAATGATTTCGATACAATGTCCAACACTAATTTCGTTTTCATTTAGCTGAGTTATGGCGTCATTTATTTCTTCATCAATTTCTTTAAACTCTCTGCTTAGTTTAGTTTTTTTCTTATATATATCCATTAAGGTGGTTTCTTTTCTTAAAATATCCAAAAGTGCCGCCAATGACGGTTTTTTACGTCCAATATATCTGTTAAGGCGACTGTGCCAACCTTCTATGTTATTGGTGGTACGTATTTTAGATGTTGAACAACAGCAAATTTTTTCAAAATCAATTTTTGCCATCCATTGTTTATTGAAATATTTGTTAAAGTTTTCTATCTCTTCTCCAGATGGACTCTTCGACATAACATACTCATACCCCTTTTGAAAATAGGCTTTGGGTAAACGTGCAAGGCCAGCACACCTGGCTACATGCCTTTTTTTTACCCGTGTGGTTAATTTCAACGATTTAGCTTTTCTAAATAAACACCTATTCAGATGATAATAACATCCCTTAATATCAATGTTGGGGAAAACTTTTCGGACGGCTTTAATTGGAGCCAACTCGAAGTCAACAGTAATTGTTTCTGGTAGCCACTGATTGAATAGGGAATTCATCAAATAAAATAGTACCTCGTAAGTATGCTGTGTCTTGTCTGGTAGTAAACAAAAAATTAAAGGTACAACAGCCGAAGTAGTTTCGTCGACGCCATGAATTGTATATAACTGATAAAATTCTGTCGGGCATGAACTAAAAGTACCGTCAGATAAAATATGCTTGTACTTTACGACTGATGCAGCACGTTGATTGCAAAATAGTAGAATCTTCTTGTTTTCATCACTATATTCTGCCAAAAAGAACTTTTTGAATTTATCGGGTACTACGGCTTCAATCGAAGATTTGCTTTTCAATCTTGGTGCTCCTAATACTTTATTTCTTTCGTTATACAATCCAGTTTTGATGTTTTGGAATTTAGGGATTTACCGTACAAAGTCAAGTCCTGCTTCTTCCAGGTTGAACACCATATTTTCATATTGTTTTTGAATACTATCAAAATTATGACTACATGTTTCTTTCAAATTATCTAATTCTTTCATTATTTTATTTTTTGCAAAGTCTTGTTTGCAATTTTCCTTGTGGGTTTTTATTTTTACGACTTCATTTTTAACATTTAGTGTAACACTCCCTGTACATCCATTATTAATATTGTGGCAAAGCCAAAAGGTAGAGTCGTTTGAGTAAGTTTTTTTCCTGTGGTACTTGTGCCCATCACGTAATAGTGCTCTTCCTCCTCTCTTCGTAGAGATAAATTCAATTTCTTTACTCATTTGGATAACAGGCAACGCGGAAATTAATTCGTTGTAGATTAAAATCAAAGAGTATATAAAGAGTATAATATAATGTCCTATGTTAAAATCATGAAATGAATAATTACTTACTTGTTATTCTAATACACTGACATTGACAACAATTGTTATAAAAACTTCAGTTATCTAAAGTGCCAGTGCATTGATATCAAAAGAGGTGATATATCAATGCACATGGCATGCTTATCAGTTACATGCGAGGAAATGTTAAGTACTCCCTTGTAATTATTTGATATTTTCCTGAGTTGATACTCGGTATCAGAAAAGTAAAAAATCGTCTTCATTGGACACCGGTATCATATGACGATCATTTTTTCTTCGTATGATACTGGTTACCAAACTCTGGTATCATACGCGGCCGAAGGCGTTTGTGCCTAACTAGTATCAGGTAAGTAAAGTTTTACGAATCCTTTATTGATATACTATACAGTGATAGATATAGTCGATACGATATCACCGATATTTTTAGAGTTTCAGAATCCGCTATCAAATATCGATATATAGATTCGAATCGATACACAAAAAAATATATATTACCCGCCACCACTAATGGGCGATTTTCTGACAGCCCAAATAAAAAGTAAAAATTAGTTCAAAAACACCCGATAGATGTCGTTTTATAAAAGCCGTACCTACCTAAGGGCTGTAATAAATTCTACACTTTTACTTGTCTACCAAAAGAATAAAAAAATAGTAAGTTAATTTCTATTTTGGAATAGAATAAATATTACGCAGCCATACACGTGCTCTTCATGAACCCGCCTTTTACCATGCGCCATACTAATCTATGCTAAGCGCCATCTATGAAGTCATTTACGAACCAATTTCTTTTTATTTTTGATCTCGGAAAATCGCCCATTGGCACAGTACACAGAAGTGTACAACAAATTACGAAAAGACAGGGGGTGATCGTTTGCCACTTGTCTAGGGGGTCATGAACATGATGTGTAATTCGTATCACATCAAGATTTAGATTATGTTCATCTCTCCAGAGTAAAATAAAAAAAAATAGGAAAGGTATAAAGGAAGAACGCAAGCTCAAAAGAAGAACGCAAAAACTTATGTCATTTTTTAAACACTTTTTAACACACAATAAATACACTGACTATTGGTAGATAGGTAGGTTATCACAAAGTGGAGGTGGTTATCACTTCTTTTTTTTTCCCTTTTTCGCTGCTGCTGGTGGTGGAAGTGGAGGTGGTGGTGGAGGTGGCGGCGGTGGCGGCGGCGGTGGCTCTTCTTCTTCAATAACAGGTGCAGGTGGTACAGAAGGATCTTCGTCGGGATCTTCATAAAGATAGTCTGCCTGGAACATTACAAAATTATTGCTAACATAAAAGGAATCATTGTCGCAAGATCCACAATCACTTTGATCTGATCACTCACAATCAGAATCACCGCAACTTAGTGCGCAAAAACTTGCTTTGCGGTATCGTATGTAAGTAGTTACAATACCTCAATAACAGGAATACTTTATTATTTATACGTATAAAGAAGCTTTTGATGGAATCTTCGCCTTCTACTACTGTGTTTTAATGCAGTTACTTAACAATTTCGATAGGTACTTTTACAATTTGTTTGAAGAAGACCGAATATTTATGTGTGACACTCACTATATAAGGATATAAGCTAACGCGTTACGTATTCAGCTACTTAAATCAAAGCCAAAGTGAGTACTAATAATTTCCTACCTTGATTTCATGTAATTCCGGTGCCAAACTGAACATACTCTCTACGAAATCTTCGTAAAAAACATTGCCATCACCACGAACGTTGGCGTCACGAAGTAATTCACGTGTTTCATCTGGTTGAAAGGTATCACCAAGTTGCGTTACTATCTCTTGAATCTCGTCAACTTCCAAAAACCCTCTCTCTTCTGTATCAAAAACCTTAAAAAACAGATTGGTGTCTATCATTTGCAGAGTCATAATAAACAAAACAAATAAACATAATAATAAATGTACATAATTAATTAATTGTTATAATTAACGTGTTTTTATTCAAGTGGGTACAGGCTGCGGTTCAGTCAGGAGGCCTCTTGCACTCCGCGTTTTGAGGGATTAAAGTTACCCGCGTCCGTAGGTTTACCCTTGAGACACTACACGTGACTCCTGGGTGGTGCTAAATGAGTGACACTGACTGAGTGGTAGAGCCACGCTGCGTTGCAGCACACATTGGGTTAACTCGCCCGGCGTAATACCACCCTCTCACGAATATTCGGCGTGAAATAATAGCACTAGGTGCTGTTTTGTTTCCTCCGGCCAGTGACCTCCCTCCCAATAAAATTCCTATTCCTTCCTTACACCTATTCCTTTCTTAAAGGCCGGCAACGCGTCTGCGATTCTGGTTTTGCAGGTGTCCATGGGCGGCGGTGATTGCTCTTCATCAGGTGACCCGCCTGCTTGTTTGCCTCCTTCTTTTATAAAAAAAAAGGTGTTAAGCTACAAGTAGCTGACCGGACGGACGCCCACGACCACGAGCGCGAACACCCTGCAGTCGTTAAAAGAGTTAAGAGCTACGCGATAGTACGCGATAGAAAGAGAGGCAACTTCTAGGTGAATTTAACTGTAGGTATGGGAGCGGTGTGTGACCTGAATTGCACTTTATTGTGTCTTAGAAATCGTCGCTATTTATTTTAATGACTTAGCGGAGTGAATCTTCTGTACTTGTACTATTATGTATTCTATGGTTCAGTTGTGGTTTGGTGAAGATTAAATTTAGCGGTCCCCAGTCCAAGACACTGAGCACTTTTAATGTTGTCAAAACAAATAGGTAGGTAATTAGTTATAATAATCGTATCTAACTAAAGCCATTAGGTTTATCAAGGTATCTATTAGTTCATAAGAAAATCTGTCTAACTTACTTTGAAAGCCATCAACAATTCATGTTTTAATGTCGTTTCTAAAATCCATTTGTTTAAAATATAAATAACTTGTTCTTTTGTTAATATTCTGAGTACACCAGCTTTAAGATTTTCTACTTCAGTCATTATTTCCCCGTAAGTGGGATAGTGAAAACTTCTTCTATGGTACCTAAAAAAGGATTTAAGTAAGTACGAACTTTCATGTTTAACTTAAACTACAGTAGTAAAATGTAACAAAAACCCTGGGGATCGTTTAGCTTCGTGTAAGTGTTATAGATGCTCAAACAATATGTTAAGATATAGGTTATAGATAGGTATTTTAACCAAACCAATCACAATGTATACAATTAATTATACAAACAATAGCTAGGCCTGTGTGCGGCGACAATGGCGACTTTAACACAAGTCTACAACTTCGACACAAACTTTGTCAGAGATACCTAATCTTCATTATAATGTAGTCAGAAAATACGCAATTACATTTTTTTGTATACAGAAAATCATTACTATTATCCCCGAAGGCAATGAGTACAGCAAAAGCAGTCCTGTACCATAGTCCACTTTTCACCAAATAGCGACTGCACATGTGCTCAGCGTAACGGGTGGTGTATGAAAACTATATTATTGTATTTTGTGTTTTTGCAATACCTACATTATTTTAGATGGGTTAAAAAAACTGATCACGACCACACATAATATTATGATCACGCACGACCACATATAAGTAATAATAATATCATTCATCACGACCATCGCGGATCCCTCAAGTTTTTTGTTACAAAAATGTTTTATATAAAAACGTGATACGCTACTTTTTCAGATTTAGGAATTCTATGAATTGTTCTATAGAAATTACATTTATTGGTGCTCCATCGTTTATTGTTAGGAGCGGTTTTGCTGTAGCATCAAACCAATTAATTATTTCCTTTAGCTGTTCCTCAGTAAACTTTGGTGTTACATTTCGAAGAGGGTCAAATACATCAAATTGAGCCATTGCAGAACCGATTAAACACTGAGAAAATACTCTTATGATATTTTCAAAACCGAAATTTAAAAACTAATGTAATGAAATGTGGGTGTAAAAAAATTGACAAAAAATACGTCATCATTGACGGAATGTCACATTGACAACAATAGATAAATACAATAAAATTAATTGTTTACGCTCACACCAATTTATCTAGCCCATTCTATGGCCAAGATAAGCTACTTTTGAAACTCGTTAAAATGGTATTTAAAATATCAGAAAATTTCAAAAACATAGAAAACACTCAGTCTCGAAATTAATTTAGAAAAACATTTTTCTCTAAATTGACCTGACCGGGACTTGAACCCGAGACCTCAGAGATGGCACGACGCCAGACCAGAGGGTCTACTCTCTTTCTCCGAAACGAAATTTCACCCGATTTTCGTTTGCTATTTACAGCGGTTTAGATTCCTTCCGAAATTTCGTTCACACAAAATAGGTTTGGCATTTACTTAGATAATAATTTTTTAGAATATTGATTGAAATTTCAAAAATAATCAAAAGCGCTATAAACAAATAGGCGTGGCCTACGTACATATTTTGGTTGGTTGAATCTCAGAACAATACCTATGCTTTAGTTATTGTTCTGAGGGTTGAATGCTTTAAGATATTTTGACATATTTTGTTAGATATTTAATGTTAGGTGTTACAAAACAGTGTCGCAGGAGACCCGCCATAGACTATAAAATGTGTAAATATTTGCTGATAACATTATACTTTAGTAATTTAGTGTTGTGTTCGTGTAAATAGATTTTAGTTTTAATGTAATACATTTATAGTAATTACCATGTTAAGTTTTTGTATTCCTTATTAAATATAAATAAATAAATTTAGTCTAGAATGTTGATCCAATATTTTTACCTATATAGTTTTTAAATGTTTAGAATATTGATTTACTATGTCTAAATAAAAATGTGAATAGAAATATAAATAGGTATGTAGGTATGTAGAATCTCTACAAGTATAAAAGTAATTGTTTTGGCTTTGATTTTTTTACTCTATAGGTGGTGTGGAAATGCTTATAAAAAGTCCAGATTACTTACCGTTAGTCTTTAGTATGTCATACTAGCACCAAAATAGTTATTGTTTTGAGCCAAAAACACATAACTTTAATAACATCATTTGCTGCTCCATGAATTCAAAAAAGAGTAAGTACGTATGTACTTACTTAGAAAAAAACTTAAATGACTTACTTTCTTAAATCTGCTGGCCAAAGAAATCGGGGACGTCCGAAGGTACGCTAGGTTGATGACATCGCCAGGGTCACTGGAAGCAGCTGGATGAGATCAGTACAGAACAGAAGGGACTGGCACATATCCCAAATCCCAATTTTCTGAATTATATTTGATTCACATTTCGTTTTTTTCCAGTAAAATTAATAAACCTTTTTTAAAAATCTAAGTTTTTTTTAGGTATAGGAATTATTATTAATTAGATTTTGGGTAATCGACGCCCGATCCGACCCGATCCACATAATTTTTAAAAGGACATCATATTTTTACTATGGGGTTTGGTACTAAATTCCAAAGTCTTTTAACTTGACGCCAATGTTTATATACTTACTTAAAGAATATATTATTACTAACATATTTATCACCATATTTTTAATTTAAAGACCTCGGTTTTTTATACAAATAAAAAACCAACATAGATTTCTACTCGAAAATAGCAACATTATATTCGGATTGTGACACTCTTAGTTATTAAAAATAAAAATAAAAAGTGACGCTTGTTTGACGTTTTATATGTCATTACGCATCGTAGAAAGATGTCAGACTGACAGCCGCCAGACGATCCCCGGCCGGCCGCGCTTTCGTTGACTCGTTGTGTTAGCCCCTTCGTACACAAGGCTAATACAAATTGGAGTCGCGAGACAAATGTCGGCGACGCGACTCGTGTACGAACCTTAATGGATTTGTATGGCGCTAGTCGCTTGGAGACTAAAATCGTTGAGTATCGAAGATTTGCATAGCCTTGTGTACGAAGGGGCTTAGTTAATAGTTGTGTGTATCGTTGATAAATGGGTCCATATTGGGTTGCATAAAATAAAGAGGCATATTTTAAGGCTGCTAAACGTTTTTTGGCATACTCTTCGTTTCGCATAACGTTCATACAGAATAAATCATTAGGCATACTTTATTTCCCCATAACTTCTTTTATAATAATGATAAATCAGCATCAAATGTTCATGCATAAATGTTTTTAGAATAACGATTACTAATCATAACATTTATTGGCATCTCACCCTATGGCATACAGATTACAGACATGTCAGATTATCGTTTGTTATTTTTTCAAAATCCTTATTTTTTGAAATCCCACTCAACGTTTGGCCGAAGCTAATAATGCTAGTTTATTCATTTTTCAGAAACACGTTTCCAATATTATAAAAATACAACATTTCAAATAATTGAAATCCATAATATTATTATCAGCGAACAACAACTTGTAATCGTAGTAACATTTAGAGCATGCAAGCAGGCATGCAGCATGCAAGCAAGCATGCAGCATGCAAGCAAGCATGCAAGCAAGCATGCAGCATGCAAGCTAGCATGCAGCATGCAAGCAAGCATGCATGCATCATGCAAGCAAGCATGTGGAGCATGCAAGCAAGCTGCAGCATGCAAGCAAGCATGCAGCATGCAACCAAGCATGCAGCATGCAAGCAATCGTGCAGCAAGCATGCAGCATGCAACCAAGCTCGCCCGGTTATCGACCACCGTGCGGTAGTGTACGCGTACTACGTAGTGTAGTGAACTGTGCTCGTCGCAGGTCGCGTTCCGCGAACAGCGCCGCACTACCGGAGCCAGGGGAGCGGCTATTGTTGCAAACTGTGAACCAGAGAGTTCTGCCGTGGAACCATTGAGCGGTCTCCCGCTCGGGACTCGACACGCCGGCCAGGGAGACCCGTAGAAACGGTGGTGCCGCTGGCCGCCCGCGGCATAGTACAGGGGTCCGACCGGGGCTAACCACCTCGGGAGGCTGCCTCACCAGGTCGCGCATAATCTCGGAGTGGATCGTCGTGCCGGTTGGTGACCGGAAATGGTGGGACCCGGCGACCACTTTTTTTTTTTTTTTTTTTTTTATTGTTCAAAACATATAAAATACAATTTTTTACATTTAATATCCTCAGCAAAAACCTCGTGGGTTTATGTGCCTTGGAGAGTTCGAAATAAATTTTTTCTACTTACTAACTTAATCTTAATAAAAATAAAAACACAATATCAACATCTGCCGGAGCACTCGCACCAACAGCGGCCGTGGTCAGTGTTTATAGCTACAATTCGCACGATGGTAAGCAGACGACCGATGAGAGATGACCGATGTTCCTGCGAGTGCTCCTCACACTAAACAATACTATTTTAACCACATTCATAATATAAAATCAGGTTCATTTTTATCTATAAAATATTTTTTTAATGATTTTCTAAAATTAGGGTTATTTAAGTATATATTTTGCATATTTTGTGGTAAGGTATTTAGTACTTTAGGTAATATATATTTATAGTTTCTCGCGCCGTACAAGTTATTATACTTATTCATTTTAAACTGGTAATTGTTACCTACATTTCTTAATCTTTCATCTCGTGTATACATATCTAATTTTTTTACGTTAATGTGTTCATCTTTTAAAATAGCTAATTTTACTTTATTTTGTACTGACAATAAATTACAATGTTTAAAAAGCTCGGAATAATTATTACTATATCTTTCCTTAACATTTTTTGCCACAATAGTTTTTAGTATTCTTGTTTGTAAATTATTTATGTTTCCCAAATAGCTTTTATACGTTCTGCCATAGCTGCTTATACCATATTCAACAACAGAGTCTGCTAATGCAAGGTATAACAATCTTAAAACCTTGTATGGTAATTTATATTTTAGAATAGACATCTTGCTAAGTATAGATCTAAGTTTATCGCATACATAATTAACATGTGGACCCCAGTTAAATCTGTTATCTATTAATAGGCCCAGGTATATATGTTCCCCGACCACGTCTATTTGCTGACACGTGCATTGTCCGACCGGTTGGTGAAGACAGTCATGTTGGTGAGCAATGATATTAATCACGTGGCTCGTTTTGTTGTGCGCGGAATGTATATGCATCACTTTAGTTTTTTTTGCATTAATCACGAGTCCGACGTCATGCGCCCATTTACATAGTTTATCAAAATTTTCTTGCATTATTCGCTCAGCCTTAGCCAAGTCACGGTCGGCCGTCACAAGACACGTGTCGTCCGCAAACTGGTACACAGAGCCCTGCCTAATCAGGTTGCACATATCATTCACGTAAATTAAATACTCGGTTGGACCAATGATTGACCCCTGGGCCGTTCCTTTAATAGTTTGTATGTGATCACTAAGGGTGTTATTAATTTTAACGCTATTACATCTGTTCGTATGATAATTTTTAAACCAGTCCAGACTAGGGCCCTGTATTCCACCCTGCTGTAACCTCTTATATAATGTTTCATAATTAAGCATATCAAATGCTTTGCTAAAATCAATGAAAACAACGAGCACATGTTTTTTTTCATTCATGAGCTCGTTGACCTCATTGGTAAATTGACAAAGTAGTTGTGAGGCACTTTTTCCTCTTTGGAAACCGAATTGTTTTGAGTTGATGATTTTATATTCTTGTAGAAAACTATTTATTTCGTTGCCTATGTGTCTCTCAACTATCTTGTCCACACATGACAAAATTGTTATTGGTCTATAATTATTATAGTCTGTGTGACTTCCACCTTTGTAAATAGGACGAATTATACCTATTTTTAAGTCGTCCGGGTATCTGGCGGCGGCGATGCTTGTGTTAATCAAGTGTGTCAATAAAGGTGTTATTTGGATATTTATTTTCTTTATATCGGACGCCCGAATGCCGTCATAACCTGGGCTCTTATTATCGTTCATGCTGTTAATTATTTTTGATATCTGGTTGCAAGTTGCTTTTCTGAGCCGCATTGCTACCTCCGGAGCCCCGGACAAGGTGGAATGGTCAAGTATGACATGGTTACAGAACAAAGAAATATCTTCAACATTTTTCTGAAAAGCTTTAGCAAAATTATTTGTTAATTCCATGTTTTGCAGTTTAAAATATTTCGAGATAACTTCATCAATGGACTTCGTACATTTGCCACACAATTCATTAACAATCTTCCAAAGAGCCTTCGAATTCCTAAAGTTTTTGCATATTTCCGTCCTGATAAACCTGTTCTTTATAAAATTAATATATTTGTTAGTTCTATTGCGATATTTATTGTACAATATTCTATTTTCAATATTATTGGGATCCTTTTTCCATATTTTATATAATTTACTTTTTTGTTTACACATTAAAATAATTTTTTTATTTATCCATTTACATTTCATTTCACCATAACCTTTACATTTAATAACTTGTTTGCATTTACTATATACGTCTTGAAATTTATGTTTAACAAATTCAAATATCTCATTAGGGCAATTTAAAGTGAGCGCCGCGTCCCAATCCACCTGTTGTAAAGCAGATTGTATTTTTTCATTATCTAGTTTAGTGACTAATCGCGCGCCGGAGCTCGCCGCGTTATCGGCCGTCTTTGTTATTATTGTGCAGCCTGTTATATAATGGTCAGCTATAGCTATGTTTATCGTCGCCGTATGAACTGTACGGCAGTCTACGGAGCGAATGAACATATGATCTATGCACGATTGTGATACTTTTTGACCGTTTTTCTCAACTCTTGTGTATTGATTTATTCCGGAATCTAGACCCAATTCATACATTTTATTTAAATACATATTTGTGTTATTATCCTTTTTTTTAAGATCTATATTCATATCTCCAATGAGCATTAAATTATTTCTTTTTGACAATTTTTTTAAAACCGAATCAACTTCATGGATAAACCCTTTTTTACACAGTTCAGGTGGTCGATACGCGGCACACACACTTAACGTTTGTTTGTTTTTTAAGGTTATATGGCCGCATAATGTTTCAAAATAAAAGGTGACAGTTGGAACACATGCAAATGGATAGGTCTTATGAACATACATGATAATTCCGCCTCCCTTGCGGTTTTTTCTAAGGTTATTATACATATTATAGTTAGGTAATTCAAACAATGATTTACATGAATCATTTATGTTTACTTCTGTTAATACAATGAGATCTATGACGCGATTACTATTCATAACAATAAATTCCAAATGAGAGAAGTTTTGTAGCATTGATCTAATATTTACATGAAATATATTAAAAGACTGGTGTCCTACTGGAAGTGTTTCTATGTACTCATTCCAGCAGTCGAAATTCCTTTCGTCTATTACATTATTATTTTCCCACATTAACATTCAACATTAGAGTAAATATTTAATCGTACATTACAAGGATATACTAAAAGGATTGCCTACTCACTCTTTCTGTCCTTAGACGCCGAGGCGGCCCACTGTTCAATGTCACTCACTGACCTGATAGGATGTGTTTTGCTCGTATCATCCTTCTTCACTAAGACACATCCTCTCCTACACCATACATACTTGCATAAGTTAGTAGCCTTTAATTCGGATTTCGCTTTCCATAGCAAAAACGCATTTGATGGAGTCAGTGCCTCACGCAAAAATATCCTGCCCGCTTCCTCCCGGTCTATGTCTTGACCTGTCATGGTGACTGTCTTCGCGCTGTCTAGCCAGGAATCACGACGTCCCTCACGGAGTGTAACGACCAGGGTAGATGCGTTTCTTTTCTGTCCTAAATGAGCCTTACTTTCCTTCCTGTACACCATTAGAATGTCTTTGCTGTCCTGTTGTATTTTTCCAGCTACTTTCTTCATGACATCCCGCAGATTCTCGCCTTCAGTTTTTTGAATTCCACACACCTCCAAATGGTTCCCAATTTGTATTTGTTCCACAGTCTGTAATTTTTGTTCGAGTGATTCGACTTTATTTTTTATGTGGGTATATTTATTCTTTAATTCTTTATTCTCATTTTCTGTGATTTTTATTTTTTCTTCATATTTATCTATGCATTCTTGATAGTCGTCAATCTTATCCGAATAAAACTGTAAGCAGCTTTTTAGTTCTTCTTGGATCGCTTCCCGTAGGTATTTTTTAAACTCGTTCTTCATAACGTCTTTTAACTGGCGTCGAATCTCCGTAATGAGTTGGCCACTGTACGATTCGGATAATGGGTTGTCGATACTGTTGGCATCATCTTCTTCAGGTTCACGTTCAGGTAATATTATCGATGTCCTTTTTGGTTTGGAGCCGGTGCAGTTACGACATTTCCAAATCGCGTCCGTTGCCGATAACGCAGCTAGTTGTTCATTTGATAGTGATGCACAGATCGCATGTATCCACTTATTACACGCACCACACTGCAATCCTGCATTTCGTTTAGACACTAACTTTAAACATTTTACGCATTTCGCCATCTTAGATGATATACTGTGAATACTTAACACTGTTGAACTTAAAGATGATATTACTTATCAAATATTTAAATCGACATTTAAAAATCGATAACACGTCCATTAACAACAGAGCGCGAGCGTGGTATGACTTCCGGGAGGGTATGGGGGCCCTTCCGTCCGGCGTGTCGGCTGTGGTTGCAACGCTCTTCCAATGGTGAAGCGGAAAACTCTCGCTTTGTTCATTTCTTTGCAACAGTAGTGGCTCCTTGTTCACGTCTCTTCCTTCCCCTTTTCCAATGACAGTGCCTAAAAGGAATGCAGGTAATACAGCGGCTTCCTCCTCTCCCACCACCAATTCGCTGTTTGAGGTGGAGTTCACTAACATCCGTGGACTCCATTCTAACCTCAACGCCGTCCACCAACACCTCGAGACGGCGCGGCCTGCATTGCTTTTTCTGACGGAGACTCAAATTCGTCGCCCTGCTGACACGTCTTATTTAAGGTACCCTGGCTATCAGCTTGAGGAGCAATTCTGCGCGAAAGCCGGAGTATGTCTGTACGTGAGGGCTGACATTTGTTGTCGTCGTCTGCACTGTTTGGAAGACCCCTCCTTTCCCATCCTTTGGGTGCGCATTGAATTCGGCTCTTGTTGCCGTGTCTTTGCGTGCCTATATTGGTCCCACACAGGAGATGCTAACACAAGCAGCCTTTTTGACCACCTCGGCCGAGTGACTGATGTCGCGCAGGAGCGATTCCCAAACGACGAGGTGGTGGTTTTGGGGGATTCAACGCCCACCATGAAACATGGTTGGGCTCCTCCAAAACTGATCACGCTGGTAGAGTCGCTCATGCCTTCGCTCTGACGCAAGACCTGACGCAACTGGTAGACCAGCCCACCAGGATGCCAGATATCGTAGGTCACGCGCCCTCCTTGTTGGAATTATTGTTGACGAGTCGCCCTGCAGGGTATAGAGTGTCGGTGCTTGCACATTACTTGCACCTCTAGGCTCGTCAGACCATTGCTTTGTCATTGCCACAGCACCGCACAGCGTTGGTCCACCGAAAACTGTGGAGACCAAGCGTCGTCTGTGGCACTACTCGTCGGCGGATTGGGACGGATTGCGTGATTACTTTGCATCCGTCTCATGGGGCCAGAGCTGCTTTCTTGAAAAGAACCCATCGGAGTGCGCTTCTGCCATCGCTGGTGAGATCTTGTTGGGTATGGAATATTATATTCCATTCACAGATCTTACCAGCGTTGGCAGACAGCGGCCTTGGTTTAATCGCGAATGCTCTTTGGCTGCTGAATGCAAGCAGGCGGCGTATCGTGCTTGGACGAAGGCTTGCGCTCTCAATGACCCTAGTACCAGCTCCTTGAAGGCGGTCTACAACAAGGCCTCTAAGTCTAACAAGAGGGCTCTCGCAGGAGCGGATGCACAAAGAGTGACAAGGGTGGGGCGGGAGTTGATCTCGCACCCTACGGGTAGCCGTAGCTATTGGCGGCTCGCTAAGACCGTACAGGCCAACTTCTGCTCTCCCTCGCTTCCCCCGTTGAAACATCCAGATGGCTCGTTGGCTTACCAGCCGCTTGAGAAGGCAAACTTGTTGGCTGAACTTTTCGCGGCGAATTCGCGCGTCGACGATTGTGGCGCCGCTCCACCTATTATAGCACATTGTGGGGCCACCATACCTGATATTCGTATCAGGCAGTGTGATGTAGGTACGTGCCGTGCTGCGGTCGCTCGACGTGCGGAAGGCTAGCGGGCCGGATGGTGTTCCGGCGATTGTGCTGCTCAGATGCGCGGCTGAGTTGCCTCCTGTATTGACACGATTGGTTAGGGAGTCTTACGATACTGGTATTGTGCCGGTGTCTTGGAAGGAGGCAAACATACAACCCATCCCCAAAAAAGAGGATCGCTCGGACACGGCCAACTATGGACCCATCGCTGTAACTTCTGTGCTGTGCAAGGTGTTTGAGCGGTTAATTAACTCCCAGCTCATTCACTACCTAGAGGATCACTCGCTGCTCCATGATTGCCAGTATGGGTTCAGACCAAAGCGATCAACGGGTGATCTTTTAGCGTACGTTTCTCACGCCTGGGGTGAAGCGATAGATAAGCATGGCGAATCCCTGGCGGTTAGCCTTGATATCGCCAAAGCTTTCGATAGAGTGTAGCATCGTTCCCTTCTTTCCAAGTTGCCGGCCTTCGATGTGCCGCCCCGTTTGTGCGCCTGGGTTGCAGACTTTCTAGAAGGGCGGAGGATTCGTGTCCTTTGTGAGGGTAGTTCCTCCGCGTTCTACAAAGTCAATGCCGGAGTGCCGCAGGGTTCTGTGCTCTCACCTACTCTATTTCTTCTGCATATTAATGACATGTTGTTTTTGGGCAATATTCATTGTTATGCGGATGACAGTACGGTGCATGAGCGGTACTTTTTTATAGGTTAAAAGTTCTTTACAAAATACGTAATCTATTGAGCAGGGAGGCCCGAGTGAGTGTTGTTGAAGCTTTGGTACTGTCGAGACTTAACTATGCTGATCTTGTTTATGGACCCCGACTACTGTATAAATCACAACGTTTAATACAACGTGTGCAAAATGCATGCTTTAGATATTGTTATGATGTGCCACCTCGTAGTCACATCTCTCCCTTTCTTAATAACGAATCGATTCTAAACATGGAAACTCGAAGATAGAAGTTTTTTTTTTTAGAAGTTTTTTTATTTATTTATTTGGAAACAAAAACGAAGTAAGTACATTAATTTAACGTAAGTGCGATAATTACTGCAGTAGTCATAGACTGAGTTGCAGTCCTTAACGCCCAAACCTCCAGTAGTTTGAGGCGACAGTGTTCCAATTGCTTAAATATTTCAAACTTAACTAACTAGTAATATAGAACAATGATATTATAATCTTTTATATAAGAGTGTGTGTGTGTGTGTTTGTGTGCGTGCATGTGAGTGGGGGTGTGTGTGTGGGTGAGTGTGTGTGTGTGTGTGTGTTTGTGTGGTTGTGGAATTGTGCGCATACGTTCCATCATGCAATCATAACTATAGCCTGTTTAAAGCAGTAGATTTTCAGTCTCATTGTAATTTAATGAAAAAAGCCATTCCATTACTCTGTTTTTGGTTGCACGATACGTAAGAGGGTAAATATTTAATATTTTGTTAATCTTGTTGTAAATTTTACTGCTTAAATAGAAATAGTGAGTACCTGCAGTGGAAAGTCGACATGGCTTTATGTAGCAAACTTTAAAACAGTTTCGCTTGTTTTTTGTGAGATTCGGATCAAATGGATTTTGCATCTGTTTTCTTAAGATAACGTTAAGAATAAATATTTTTCTAACAGTAAGAACTTTACATAGATCGTACAACTCTGAGGTAGGAAAAGAAAAAGGTTTGTATGTCATTACTTTTAAAACTGCCCTCTGTGCCCTTTCGAGGCGCATTAATTGAGTTTTACCGCAGCCACCCCAAACAGTTATGCAATAGGAAATTATAGATTGTGCTAGAGCAAAATAAACAGTTTTTAGAATAGATGCATCTGCACTAGATCGAAGGTTTTTAAAAACGAAGATCAGTTTTCTTACCCGTGAAATGAGCGTATCAATTTGCAACTTCCAAGATAAATTATTGTCTACAATGACTCCAAGGTATTTAATATCCTTAACCCATGAAATTTTTGCACATGCACATGATGTATTTTTAAATTGGCCACATGTGTGAGCCATGATAGAGAAATCGAAGTTAGGTTGTAGGTTTTTGTTAATCGAAAATGTAAGGAATTTGGTTTTAGTAAATTTAGAGTAAGTTTATGTCTGGAAAGCCATTGCATGATAGCTGAAAGGGATTTTTCAGCATTTTTTTGGGTTTCCATCCATGTTTTGCCATGAACAATTATAGCTGTGTCATCAGCGTAAGTAACTGTCTGAGTCTTTGGGTGTGTCATATTGCATAAATCATTGATGTAAATCAAAAAGAGGGTTGGTCCAAGGACACTCCCCTGTGGAACACCGTAGTCAAGTATTTCTTCTCCACTAACAAAACCATTCAAAACAACACTCTGTGTTCTATCAGTAAGGTAACTCTTGAAGATATCAAGAGATAGCCCCCTGATACCTTCATGTTCCAGCTTTTTAAGAAGAATGGGGATTGAGACAGTGTCAAAGGCCTTGGAGAGGTCCAGGAACAAGGCTATTGTTTTGTTCTTAATGTTTAAGTTTTCAACTATCGTTGAGGTCAATTTTAGAATAGCGTCTTCAGTAGAACGCCCTGCAATGAAACCAAATTGATTCTGAGATATGATTTGTCGGGAATTTAGGTAAGTAATAATCTCTTATTAAGAATTTTTTCTATTATTTTAGATAACGCTGTTAACACTGATATTGGTCGATAGTTATTGACAATATTTCTGTCCCCACTCTTGTGGATAGGATGTACTTTAGCTTTTTTGAAGACACTTGGAAAAACACCCGTGGAAAGACAGAGATTAAATACATAACAAATAATCGGAACAAGAACATGTTTGGCAGCTTTCAGTAACGATGCTGAAATACCATCCAGGCCAACAGCGCAGTCAGATTTTAAGTTTAGGATGATGCTTTCAATCTCATTGTTGTCGGTTGACATCATAACCATTGAGTCAAGTTTAGCATCACCATGAAAATAACCAGAACCATAACTAGTAGAGTGAGGTATTTTTGCGGCTAAGTCTCTACCTACATTCGCAAAAAAAATTATTTATTTTATTTACTGACACTGTAGGATTACAATCCATGGATAAAAGTTCGTGTCCTGTACTCTTAGGGTTATTTAAGTGTGAAATTTTCTTGATAAGGTTCCATGTAGCTTTAGGATTTTTACTATTTTTTATAAATTCAGCGCGTTCGTATTCTAACTTTATTTTTTTGAGTAAATTATTGCAGAAGTTCCTATATCGCTTGTATGTTATTTGAAAAATTTCGTTACTAGGTTGTTTTTTAGTTTTTTTAAAGAGTTTGTCTCTGTTTCGAACACACCGTAAAAGACCTGGAGTCATCCAGGGTTTAATAATTCTTTTTCTAGATGGTATTTTTACATTGTGAGAGTTAGAATCTACAATTGAGGCTAGTAAATTTACTAATTGAGATGAGGCATGCTCTGCATCTTGTGAATTTAGAATTAGTGTGAAGTCTGAGTTTTCTATGGCAGCAACACATGTGGGTATATCAACACGTTTTGAATTTTTTTCTGTGGATTTAGTTTCAATGTTAGAGTCTATAGACAGAAGAATTGGGGTATGGTCAGTTAGAATGGAATCAAGTACTATGCTGACTGTGCGTTTGTTCGTTTTAAGAATTATATGATCGATACAGTTCTTATAGCGTATAGAAAATAGATGGGCTGGCAGCATAGCATGGGATGCGGTAGTATTAAGGTATAAGTCAGAGTTAGGATCTTTATTACCAGGGGTAATGTTTATGTTTATATCACCGATAATTGCAATTGATTTATATGTATTTAGTGACTTAAGAATGGTATCAAGACTGGAGATAAAATCAGCACAGTTTTTTTGTGATGGAGATCGATATATAGCTAGTATTGTAATGGAGTTTGGGAGTTTAAGTAGAAGGCAATTTGCTTTTACAATATTAGGTTCTTCCACACTACATGCCATATCGCTTTTGACGTAGACTACCACTCCATCATTTTGATTAGTGTAATGTGTTTTAAATATTTTATAACTTGGTAAACAAGGTATAAAAGGACATTTGCTCAGCCAGCATTCTGTTAAAATGATTATATCAAATTGTATATTTGTTCTTTTTAGTAATAATAAAAGATTATTAAAATTTAATACATTGCCTATACTTCTAATATTAACATGGAATATTTTAATACAGGTACTTGTGGTAGGAAAATAAGTAATGCAGCGTTCAGGGGAGGCAATAAATGAATTTGATACCGAAATTTGATCAATATCATTTATAATTTTAGAGCTATCATTCATTATAAAATAGTATTAATTTTAACATGTATGCTTTATTAGATTGAACCAAGAAAGATAATTGTAGACCGAAAAAATACCAACTCATGATTACACATGACAGTACTGTGCTAGTTAATGCGCGTGCATATGTTATGTATATGTTTTTGATTAGTGTAAGGAAAAATGTATAAATTGTCAATGTGTGTAAATGAATTATGTGTTTATTGTACTTTTTTATATAATAAAACTTAAAAAATAAAAACAATATGTAACTAAAATACCTATGCATCTTAAATACATTTTGAAAAACCATGCGGTAAAATACTGTAATAAAAAATAAAGTTAGTCATTGTATTATCTTATTTAGTTTCATTAAATCTGTCTCATCCCTGACCCAATGCAATGGATCTCCCTGCTTCTCACGTAGAAAGATTTTCCCATTTGAAACCCAGCAGTAATTAAATGAATTAAGATGTTTGCATCTGGCTTCTTTGATGTTTGATATTACTAGTTTTAAAAGCCCAGACTATCTTTTTGCTAAACTGATTTTCACTAGCTCTAATGAATACCACCATCATTCCCCTAGATCAATTAGACCATCGCTTAAGTCTCATCACCACCGAACCGCAGCTTTCAGGGGTAGTTTCCGTTACCACGCGACAAAATGTTGGAATAATATCCCTCCTCCACTAAGAATGTTAAAGAACAAATGTAATTTAAAAAAAAATTAAAGTGATACTTACTAGACCAACAAATGTTAGGTATTCCAAAGTTCTTTTGCGGGTAGCGGGAACTGAAACTGAAACTTAAAGGAAGTAATATACTGTATCTATATATGTGTATATTGTGTTTAAATCTATTGTATGTGTGTATGTATATGTATGCATGTATATATATTATATTTTAAAACAATTTTATATCTTATCTATTAGGTATATCTCATCTCAGATGCAATTTAGGCAAGCAAAAAGGTATCATCATCACAGGTTTTTTCAAGTTTAATACTTGGTATATTTAATTTTGAGTTATTTAGTTTTGATTTTATTTTTTCTAACGTTGGTAAACGTACTCGCGTTTACACTCACGGTTGTTGCTGAAAACCAGCGAACCGCTCGCAAGGCGAGCGAATATGACGCTGAGCTGCCACCCTTTTGCTGCTGCGGCACACACACACATACTGTATTGTTTTATTTTTTTTTGTACTGTGTTTTTTATTGTGATTTTGTGTACCAACATGTGTGTGTCTTTTAGCAGTAAATAAAGTTTTTTATCTATCTATCTATCTACTTGGGACATCCTGCGGCAAAGCAAGCCGATATCATGGTGAAAAGCCTTGCCCCTCCGCGCCTACGCAGGCTTAAATTACACTCTAGCGTAGGACAGACAAGTCTACGTGGAGTCGGTTTTGCCGCGATTCGTTTCTATCACTGACTTTATAGCACAACTTTACCGAAAACACAAAGTATTAACTTCTTAAGACATTTTCGAACAATTGAAATTCGTACCTTCAGGAAAGTTTCGAATTTATGATAGGTTACCCAAATAAAGATTACATAATATGATGTACCTGACTGGTTAGAAATTTAAGACAATCGCGAAGCGCAGCGCAGCGTAGCGTAGCTATCCCGTGATCTACAGGAGTAGAGCAGCTAGTATTTCTGTTGTCTAATAAAAATATAAAAATAACCTTAAAATTCAAGACAATCGCTACGCTGCCCTTCATTCATTATGCGTTTCGTATTTTATGTTAAATAACATTTAGACGTATAGCAATTATGTTATTTACATTTATGCTGATTAAAATTATGATAAAGACAATTATTACTAATATAAAATTATGCCAATGAAACCATTATGGGTTTACAACACTCTGCTTATCGTAATTTATGCGAAATAACTTTATGCTGAAACTGTTATGCCAAACTACATTATGACGAAAGAGATGATGCGACCGAAAGGGCTCCCTTGATAAATACTATGTGCGAAAAAGAAAACTGACCGATATCGTTCCCTGTGTTCGTTAAAAAAAAACCAAAACTCGTTTAGAAAACTTACAAAACTTAACTTTAATCACAGACATGTATGTTATATGTCTGTGACTTTAATATTAAAAATACAGTATTCTTCAGAGGTAAATAAAAGTCTAAAATATATACAGAACGATAGCATTTAGTCTCTTGGACAAGGAAGAATATAAATTGTAGCAGTTAATTTTTCTTTTAATTTTAACCAAAAAATTATATCCGATATTTTGCGATTATGACGATTTGCGATGTGTACTAAGTGAGAAAATGGTAATTTAGATAATCAGACGAATTGCGATTTAGGGAATCCGCGCCCGACCCGTTTAAAGATGTTTCAAAGAGAGAGCCGAAACATCACCCGCGATTACTTGCATTTTACAAGCTTTTATTTTTTATAATAATTATGATCGACTTATCATGCAGTATAGCAAGACCACAGACTTAGTAGAGATTATAGTACTCTATGGTAGAGATACTAGCAAGACCCTTGTGTCTTAGTATCACAGACATGTCTGTGCTTAAATCGCTTTTTTTTATTTTTAAATTTGTTCCGTGAAGGAACAGGCTAAGGTCAGACCATACTGCCTAGTCATTAGTACCGTAAAATGGGGTGACTTTGAATAATGGGGCGACTTTGATGATAGCTTCCGTTTTGACTTTTTTAATTCTAATTTAATAAGTTTTGAACGTATCCTTTTCGTTTTTGTTCTGTTGGTAGCCTTGACAGATCAACCATTGTTTGCAGAAGTCAGCGACAGAGCGCTACAATGATTTCGATGTAAAATAAAATCCCAAAGTTGTAGATAAATTTTCGTGAAAAAAGTGGTGTAAAAAACTTCTTATGTGTGGCCGTAAGTATAAAATTCATAGTAATGATAATAAGGTCATGTTATATTGACATGCTTTGCATAATCGACAAGGTTTTTGTTTTTACCTAAGTCGGCCATTTTATATTGCACAACGAAATCTGTTACAAGGGGCCACTTTGACTAGAGCTACGGGGCGACATTGATAGTTATCAATATCGCCCCAATGGGTATTGTTCTAGAGATATACTTGAAATTGTATTGAATTACAAAGTAACCCCTACTTTTTTTTTAGGTTCCTAGTGATGGTTCGCACATACAAAAAAGTTGCAGGAAGTCGCAACTATAAGAATTATACAGACGATGCACTCGAAGAGGCCCTTGCGAAGATCACCGATGGTGATCTCTCTATTTTTGCTGCTTCTTTGACATATAACATCTCATACATTTAGACTAGAAGAGAGAAGAAATTATTAAGACTTTTTGTTTAGTTATTAATACATATATTTACCTTTGATTATAAACATGTCTAGATAGAGCCTGGCCGTAAAAAAACGTAGAAAAATTTATAGGCCAAAATTGGCCTATCGCGCAATCCTGGCGGTCAGTGTCATTGTGCCGTCAAGCAGTGTTTACCTCTCGCGTTTCGGTGAAATTGTTTGCAAAATGACTGTTTGCTCAGTGAAATTCTGTCGAAACTACAAAAGAAAAAATTTTTCGAAAAGGAAAGTCACGTTTCATCTGTAAGTATTGATAAATTTTAATGAAAATTTAAAGTTTAACAAAAATAACGGCCATGTATGCGTAGTGTTGCTGGTATCAAAATGTAGAATTCCCATTATTGGTGGCAGAATATAAAAGGAGGTTTAAATATAATAAGTATGATAAAAAATATCAGTCTTGTAAGTTAGTATTTATACATGGTCTTGTTGTAAATAAAGTAAATACATTAAATATAATTATTATTGGAACGCTTTTAAAGTTTTTATTTTTTTTAAGTGATGTCTGATTTATAAGAGCGTGAATAAATGCCACGGTTCCTATTCGATGCCGAATGTTTGTAAACATATTACTACCATTTGTGCAATTGTCTAGTTTCACTAGGATTTTTACTGTTTTTTGAAAGAAAGACACAATAGTTAACTGTTTTCTAGTGAATGTCTCTCAAGAAAAAGTAAAATCTTACTGCAACTAGGTATAACAGTAATCTGTTTACAAACATTCGTCATCGAATTTGGCTAGATTATAGGTTCCGTTCTAAAACAAGAAAAAATATAATACTTACTGTAATATTTTATAATACTATTATTATAAATTGTTATTGTGGTATGGTATTGTTATACCTGTTCCATGTTCCCTATTGTGCTGATCCCTAATCCTTAACCGCTTACGTATCCACAAGCTACCGTGAACCCTAACTGCCTACTCATTTCCAATTAGTCTCCATCCAGCTTCCATATCCGACGGTTGTGTCGCTAAACTTAATTATTTTCTTTTTTATAAAGTCTACTTCCCCAAGCCTTATAACTTTAATGGTGGCAGCGTTAAGGGATTTTGAAAATTAGAAATCCCCGGTACCGTCTCCGTCTCAGCCAGTACAAAATCCAAATTCGACGCGTGTGTATTGCGTTGTGTCTGTGCGTGTGCACCAATAAGTGAGCTAGGTGTATTAACCTATGCTGTGCCCCTGATTATTATACTACGTGTGTAATCCTGTTAAGTGCATCAAATCTGACCCGGTTCGTTACGCTTCGTGAGAGGCCCACTGCAGTGCTGTGCACTGCTTGTGCTACACCCGGACTTCAAGAGGATCATCCAACAAGTGTCTTCACCCTGTGATCTAAACGCAACTCCCACGAAGTGTCGTGCCTTATCAAGAGCGCCCACGTAATAGAACATGTACATTTTCGTCATTGCTATATTCGTTACCAAGTAAGTGACCCTTGGTTATTGCGATTCTCAAACTTTCGTGTTCCATATCCGTGTTACATTTTTATTGTCGATATTGTTTTATTATATGTTTGAATCTTAATACACATAGATCAAAGTATACCTATTCACGTTCAATTAATTGTTTCGTAAATTGTCCATTTGTAACATTGTACTGTTTGTAACTTGTGACATAAAATATCATAAAATCTATTACCATGTCGGAAAGCAGAGTACCAAGTCCTAAGCCAGAAATAGCAGTAACCGACGTGGAAGACGATTTCTATCAACCTTCCGCGCCAACTACACGGTCACAGACAAAGAAAAAAGTGACCGCTGTATCAGCAAAAATTGAACTCGATCTTTCTACATTGCTAAAGTTCATTAAACCGCATGACGGCTGCAGAGAAACTTTAAATTCCTTTTTAGTTAACTGTAATATTGCCTATGAGTTAGCATCAGAGTCTCAACGTGATGTTTTATTTAAATACATACTGTGTCAGTTACAGGACAAGGCACAAAATGCCTGTTCCGTTAAAGAATTCGCTAACTGGATACAATTCAAGGAGTTTCTTAAAACTCAATTTAGTGAACGTAACCACTACGCACACTTACTAACTGATTAACAAGAAAGTAAGCAACAAGCCAATGAACCCATTAGCCAGTATGCTCTAAGAATAGAGACTTGTCTATCGCAGCTTCTAACTGAAATCAGTATCTCTCACGGGCACAAAAATAGAGAGATGATAGGACGCACCGCAGCCATGGAGGAATTAGCACTCCATCACTTTCAAATGGGGCTGACCCCTACAATTTCCAACATTATTAGGTGTAAACATCCGAAAACGTTAAACGAAGCTGTTAATATAGCAATATCTGAGGAAAAGGTACAACAGTTCTTATCTAGACAAAACTCTACTACTCCGCGTTCAGACAGGCCCACTTTTAATAGACCTAACTTCACTAAACCCAATCCAAATCAATTCAGATCCAATCCAAATCAGTTCAGATCCAATCCAAATCAGTTCAAATCCAATCCAAATCAGTCCTACCAAAATCGTCCAAACTTCACAACTAGTTCCGCAATTCTCGTGTGCAGATATTGTAAGTCCCCCGGACATGTATTAGAACAGTGCCGTAAACGTGAATACAATAATAACCGTTTCCGTTTCGAGCAAAACAAACCCAGACCCGTCAATTTCGTCTCCAATGAAAACCAAAATCAAATTGAGGGCGAATATAACGAATATCCTATCCAAAATGATGATACCGTTGACGATAACGTAAAAAACGAGTAAGTGATCCCATTCCGTGTCGTGCGGGACACAATCTTTCTAAAATCGACACACAAAAATCTGTTCCTACAACCAATGAGACTCCGCTACATGGAAGTCAACCTAAAAATTCAAAAAAAATACGGCAAACATCATTAAATAATGCTTTGCGAAATGTCGCTTTATCCACTAGTGTTGACAAACTCGGTAACCAGCCCCAATCTCACAACACCAATCCTACAAAATCCTCGTCGAATCCTAAATCCTCTGTATCCAAGGTGTTTGAGATCACCAATAATCCTGTGATGATGCTTTTACCACATGTCCTTATCGAATCCTCTGTATCCAATATCCCATTGTCTTTACTCGTAGATTCCGGATCATCCATTAGCCTGTTAAAATATTCATCTTTTAGTAAACAAACTAAACTAATAAAAGAACAAATTAAAATTTATTCTTTTATTAGTTTAGTTTGTTAATTTAAATTAATTTAAAAGGCATTGACTCGTCTGAAGGACCTATACTCACTCGAGGTCACCTCCAACTTGAATTACGATTACCTAAGTCTATAATATCACATCAATTTCATGTGGTAGATAACATAGAGCTACCATATGATGGAATAATAGGATCCGATATGCTTAATGCGCATAAGTGTAACATAGACTACACTAACGTCTCTCTCCACATCGGAAAATCTTCTCTCAAACTGTACTTCCATGAACCTTCATATCTAATTCCATCTAGAACTGAAACTATTATCGAATGTTCTGTTCAGAACCCTAAACAGAAAAAAGGATTGATTTTAGACCAAAACCTGTCAGAAACATTACTAATCGCTAACTGCGTAGTACGCGTAAAACCAAACAACAGAATTAATATATCAATTGTAAATACATCTGAAAACTCAGTTACACTAAAATCTGACCTTAACTTAAAGATTGTTCCAATTCCTCTTGAATCTAAAGAATATCCTATTAATCTAGTTAACCATAAACATGCCTCAAACAACTGTGCTACAAGAACCGATCAAGTGTTGAGTCAGTTGCGTGTTTCCCATCTCAATAGAGAAGAAACCGAAGCCCTTATCAGGTTGTGTTCCGAATATTCCGATATATTTCATCTCCCTGGCGAAAACCTATCCCATACTAATGCTCTGAGTCATCAAATAAAGACTACAGCTGATATACCTATCCATACTAAAACGTACCGTTTCCCCGAAGTCTATAAAACAGAAGTTCGAACTCAAGTTGGAAAAATGCTGGAACAAAATATTATAGAACCGTCAAACTCACCTTGGTCTTCGCCCATATGGGTTGTTCCTAAAAAGCTAGACGCTTCTAATATTCGAAAATGGCGAGTCGTGATCGACTACCGGAAGTTTAACGATGTCACAATCGGTGACACTTACCCTTTGCCTCAAATCGCAGAAATCCTTGACCAACTGGGTAGCAGTAAATACTTTTCAACACTCGACCTATCCTCAGGCTTCCATCAAATTTTATTAAATGCGACCGATAAACCTAAAACAGCTTTTAATGTTCCCGAAGGGCATTTCCAATTTCTCAGAATGCCGTTCGGACTCAAAAATGCCCCTTCTACCTTTCAAAGGCTGATGAACACAGCCCTATCTGGACTTCAAGGACTCCGTTGCTTCGTGTATTTGGACGATATAGTCTGTTATTCCCATGATATCCGTACTCATATCCTCAATCTCAGTTCCATTTTCGAAAGATTACGCGAATTCAACCTCAAACTACAACCCGAAAAGTGTGAGTTTCTCCGGCGAGAGGTTTGTTATCTCGGACACGTAATTACTGAACAAGGTGTCAAACCGAATCCAGACAAAATCAAATCCGTCACCGAATTTCCTACTCCCAAAAATCCGAAAGACGTAAAGTCGTTCCTAGGACTAGTCTCATGTTATCGTTGTTTTATTCCCGACTTCTCAAAAACCGCCAAAGCCCTTACCAATCTCCTTAAAAAAGATGTCCCCTTTAAATGGGAAAATCCACAACAGCTTGCCTTCGATGTATAAAAACAGAAATTGACAACAACTCCATTATTAATTTATCCTGATTTCACCAAACAATTCATCCTTACCTGTGACGCTTCAAACTACGCCGTAGGTGCAATACTTTCCCAAGGTATCGTAGACAAGGACCAGCCTGTAGCTTTTGCGTCACGAACACTGAACAAGAGCGAATCCAATTATAGCACGACTGAGAAGGAATTACTAGCCATCCTCTACGGCTGCAAAACATTTCGCCCTTACCTTTATGGTAACAAATTCCAAATCGTGACTGATCATAGGCCGTTAAAGTGGCTCTTTAACCATAAAGACCCAAGCAGTAAACTCCAACGCTGGAGACTGAAGTTAGAGGAATATGAATACGAGATAACCTACCAAAAGGGTAAATTGAACTCAGCAGCTGATGCACTATCCCGATACCCCGTAAATCCAAATGTACCAAATCCGGTTGTAAATACTAATCCTCCTACACCGACTAACCCTACAAATGACTCTGAATCCGATCCTGTGTTCAGTCCCCTAATCTTAGATGACCTAGGACTGACTTTACCTACTACTTCAAATGACGACAGCAGTAGTTTTCCCTGTATTGACCTGTTAGAAGACGACGATGAGTTCCCATTTGATTATAGCCCTAACCTACCTTCGGTGCCAGATGAAAATAAACCTAACGAAGGTCAAGAAGACCAACCCGTACCAGGTTCAATGAGCTCCTCCATTCCAGTTCTAGTTCCTGAAACTCAAAACGACTTACCTGTACCAACTCCACTGAATCCGTTTCCTCCTACATCAGAAACGCAGACTAGTAGAAATCCTGAACTTACCTTTGATCAGCAACCGCCGTCACGTCCCCTTGTATCCAGTTCAGAACATATATCTGCTAATGATGAATACTCCAAGTTCCTGAAAGAGATAATTGACAAAAATATAGATTTTAGTACTAATATCACAGAACATAATGAATACTTGTTAAAAACAGCGCAAAGTCTAATAGTAGTACCTACCACAATTGACATGGACGATTCCATGCCGTATATTCACGAAATCTTGAATAATTGTCCAAGTCCCGAACGCGACGAATTCCTGAAAAACGAAAGAACATTATGTACCTCGTTACCTCTTTCATATGAAAATAAAACTTACCTTTTGTTATTTACAAAAGTGCATCATTTCTATGATCACTCTTATCCAGTTATATTTAAATGCCTAAAGTATGTTCGCGATGAAATAATAATGTCGTACCCAACGGTTAATGATATTGCTATATCCGACTTTAGAAACGCGTTCGATAGACATTCCTACACAAAAATAAATAATATGTTGACTTACCTATTTGACGGCACTAATATTAGTATACGCATTTACCGTAATTATATTATCTATCCCGCACTCAGCGACATTCCTAAAATCCTAAAAGAAAATCACGATATACCTATAGCAGGCCACCTAGGATCTGCAAGAATGATGAACCGAATCAAAGATAGGTATTCCTGGAAAAATATGCGCAGCGACGTCGAAAACTACATTAAGAATTGTTCTTCATGCCAAGTCAATAAGGCCCTCTGTAAAGCAAATCGGGCGCCGATGGTCATTACTTCTACTTCTACTTCCCCGTTCGAAAGACTAGCCCTGGACATAGTAGGTCCTCTCCCCGAAGCTGGTTCAGCCAAACTCAAGTACATACTGACAATGCAGGATGATCTGACGAAATTCTCGCTAGCCTATCCACTTCGCAGTAATACCACAGCTGAAGCTAGCGATTGCCTCCTTCATTTTGTATCCCTCTTCGGAATTCCCAAACATATTCTGACTGATCAAGGCACAAATTTCACGGCCGACCTCTTTAAGAAAACATGCGATTTCCTAAAAATAAAACAGTTATGGTCGTCACCTTATCACCCGCAGACTCAAGGTGCCTTGGAAAGATCTTATTCTACTCTTAAGGAGTATCTTAAATCCTATGTAAACGAAAGTCAGGACAATTGGCCCCAATACGTGTACACATCTATGCTAGCTTATAACACGGCCGTACACTCAACCACACATTACTCCCCGTACGAGTTATTGTTTGGTCATAAGCCTAATATCCCCGACTCAGTATACGACGATAAGTCCAATGCAACGTATCCCTAATATGTACGACTCCTACAACACCGCCTGAAACATGCGCGTGATAAAGCTTTAGAATATATACAAAAATCAAAAGAAAATTAAAAAAATATATTGTGACATACGTACTCGTGCAGTCGAATATAAAATAGGCGACTATGTTCTACTAAAAAATCATGTCCGCCTGCGGAAAGCCCTATCACCTTTATGGAAGGGCCCATACAAGGTAATAAAAATCCATGGTAACCACACGTTATCTTTATTAATAAATAGAAGGCATGTCAGACACCACTACGATGAGGTCAAGCACGTCGATGTTCCAGATGTGTCTCCCTAAATAAAAAATAAAAAAAATATATATATTAGTTACTTATACATTTTTATTTTTCTTACAATTTCTTATTTTTAGATGTTTATATACATCAATTTAATGAGTATACCTATTTTTTATGTTTAGTTTAGACGTTTAAATATCAATATGTCTCAATCTATACAAACCTTGCACACGACATAGTTTTAGAATGTAAGGATAGTGTAATTACCGTAAGTTTTAGTAATTAAATACAGATATGTATCTTTTCTTACAGAATACTGGCTCAAAATCGTCAAGAGTATGTTCGACAAATTTATCCGAGTCCCGGTATATATTTCGACCCGATTGGCGAGCTCAAAATTAACACTGGATATCTAGATATAGTTACCCCTTATGATGTATCTTATATTGGTTCCCATATCGATAATATCAACTCAATCTTAGGCACGATTCGTTACTTATGTGGGCAAGCCCAATTAGAAAGCTCTAGTAAACTAGAGTATCATAATATATAAGAGCCACTTAGCGTTAGATATCATGACATAACTTCCGAATATTCAACTCTCTCGCATCTTATTAGCAACAATATATATAAGCGCAGTGCTTGGATTGGTGGTACCATATCCAAAACAATATTTAGTACCCTTAATGAGGATGACGCAATCAAATATGACAACGCCATACAGGATTTACATAACAATGAGAAAAGGATGAGTTCATTAATGAAGGAAAATATTTTAGTCACAACTTAAATTTTTCTAAGTTTAATACAACCTTGCATAAAATAAAAATAAATGAAGCTAGACTCAATGAAGGTATCGTTAGAATTAAAAAATGTTTCCATAGCTTTTAACAACCTAAAAATAAAATCCGATATTAACTCGATATTGAACAGTTTGGAAGCCGCTGTACTCGCCTAATCGTTCCAACTAGACGATATAACAAATGCCATACTGTTCAGTAGCCAAAACATCTTGCACCCAGCCGTCTTATCGAGAGCTTGTCGATAACTTCATATACTTACCTGCTGATTTAAAGCTTCCGATAACTTTAGATTTAAGTAACATGTATGTTTTGACAAATGTATCTAATGTGGTCTGTTACAGCTCCAATAAGAAAATTGTGTTTGTATTAAAGATCCCACTTGTGTCCATCAAAGATTATAGTCTATACCACAACTTAGCTCTACCTACACACCACATAATGTTGTTAAACCAAATACGTATAGTTTTATAATTCCTAGCAGTAAATATATCGCAATAACCAAGGATAAGTCGGAGTACTGTAATCTCGACTCCCTAAGACAATGTAGAGTGATAAGACCCCGCGAGTATTTGTGTGACGTCATCACCGTATTCCCGACCAGCGCGAATCCCAGTTGCGAAAGTGAACTAATTTCAACAGTGTTAAGTGTTTTACCGATACAATGCCATACTGACTTCATTTACGGAAATTTGGATTTATGGAAACCACTTAATAATAATGACTGGATTTATGTTCAATCCCATAGTAATAAGTTGTATATTGAATATCCGAATCTTATCAGTTTAGAATTTAATATTATTGGAACGGGTATTGTGTCTGTTCTGTTAAACTGTTTAGCCTATTTTAAAAGTACGAAATTAGTTCCAAGATATCATCATGTAAAAATTAATGTAACAATAACTCACCCGAATTTTAATATTATAAATGACTCGTGCTGCACTTTAGATAAGTTCAAGGATGTCATAAATAACGATTCTCGTATAAAATTACAAACTTTTGATTTAGATGTTTTCACCCCGGAGACAAAATTAAAATTGCAATCTTTATCAGATAAATCTAAGGAAATAATTAACCAGCACCCAATATTAAGGTACGAAAATCATTATTCAATAACTTTAATTTTAATTATAATTGTAATCTGTATTTTTATTCTTTTAAAATTATTTTTTTATGTATTAAATCGCGCAACCGTTTTTACCTACCAGTTCCCTATTGTATTTTCCCGCCAAACTCCTGCTTCACCTGTCAATTTACCTACAACCTCGCCTGTAAACCTACCTGAAGACTTCCCTATAAAGTTACCCGTAAGCTCAACTCCTGAGTCTGCACCGAATTCTAATCCTGTCTAATCATCACCAAGTATAAGAACCAATGTATAGTTTCCGATATAACGCTTCCCTAAACTTAGTACTCTAAACCCCTAAGTTTAGTCTAGCCCGGGGAGGTGTTATACCTGTTCCATGTTCCCTATTGTGCTGATCCCTAATCCTTAACCGCTGACTTATCCACAAGCTACCATGAACCCTAACTGCCTACTTATTTCCAATTAGTCTCCATCCAGCTTCCATATCCGACGGTTGTGTCGCTAAACTTAATTATTTTCTTTTTTAAAAAGCCTTACTACTTAGCCTTACGTACTTCCCCAAGCCTTATAACAGTATCGTATCGATATTCGAAACGAATAAAAAAAATTATTATGTTTGAAATGGAATGTACGTAAGTATTTATGTAAGAAGTGTGTGTTTAAGTATATGTATGTAGGGGATGGTAGTATGTATGCTTCAGAGCTCGATGGCGCATCGGCTAGCACGTTCGGCTTGCGATCTTGTCCGCTAAGTAACTTTCGCAATGCCGGGTCACTGGATGGGTGACCAAATTTAAAACATCTCGAGCTCCTCCGTGCTTCGAAAGGCACGTTAAGCCGTTGGTCCCGTTTGTTGTCGTAAGATGATAGTTGTTAAAACCCACTAACACGCAATGGGCCAGCGTGGTAGGTTATGGCCCAATATTCCCACGTGCAATCTCCACGTGGAAAGCCTGCGCCCAGCGGTGGAACGTTTATAGGCTGATGATGATGATGACGATGTTTGAGAAAGTGCGGGTGTATGTTTGTGCCCCTAAAAGGTCAATATTTCTCGTCTCATGTAGGTAAACTATTGGACACGGATAATGATGAGCAGTCATCACACTATGTAACCTTTACAACTGTTCGAACACATAGCAACAATTTAAATTTTCAGATTTCCAACTGATCCGGTAGAAAGAAGTCGTTGTCGAAATATTTAACTATAAGGTTTCAACATAATAAGAAATTAGAGAACATGAAAAATGATGTAACATCCAAACGAAAGTTATTTAAGAAACAAATACAAAGAGAACGCCATTAATTGTTTTGATTTTAATTTAAAATATTTAAATTTCTAATTAAAAAATCAATTTTGATTAAGTATTAAATATAAATCATCCTGCCTGTTGCGTCTATTTCGTCCCTATTACAAACATATCACACGCACGCAGCGCAGGCTTCCATTAGCGCATTATTTTATTGTACTCGCCCTCGCCTTCAATCATCCATTTTTTCTAAACACACCAGCTTCTTTTATGCGTTATTATACCTACATATACGATAGACATACCTAATTTAAAAAGTTATGTAATGCTATGAATCATTTTAAAATTATATTGTGCATAAATATTTTTTCCCTACTTTATCGGAAATTAGGCATTCGCTGGCAACTATTCGCGCTAGTGTCAGATACGCGGCTTTCACGCGCACTTCAAATTCAATACAAAAACCGGGCGGATTTTGAGAAGCGTTTGTATATAGTCAAAGATATTTACTAATTCACATGGTTCTATTATGTTCGTACTTCAAGTAAAAATTATTAATATATGATATCTTTAATCAGAAATGCATAGTTTTACTTAAAATGCCACTATTTTCTATCACAAAATGCCTATATTAACTTCGCCCCTTGTGTCAAAGACGCCCCCGGTAGATTTCAAAACACAATAATTCCTAAAATACATTATCAAACATTGAGGTACATTAAATAGAGTAGACGTCCCATACAAAGATTGTGCTCCGCTAGATGACAGCGGGCATCACGTGATACGTTGGGGAGGGGCCTTGGTTGTTATAGAATAACTCCGAGCGCGCAGATGCGACACACTATTAGTACAGTTTTATCGTGTATTATGAGAATATTGTTAAAATATAAAAATCAATGGGAAGTTACTTTTTATGTTTTATTGAATGTTGTTAATTGTAATATTTTAAAATATGTAAAATAATGCTAAGAATGTATAAGTAAATAATAATAGGCATGTGTCCACTAAGAATAAATCGTGTGGATTGGCGTTCCTAATGATCAATTATGATTTATAGAAACAAATTATCTAAAATATTCATTATAAAAAATTGAGATTATTAATATTTTTAAAGAAAAAAATCGACAAATACACATTCAGTCATATGACATTAAACGGAAATCAGAAGCCGTGACATCACACCGTGTCAAATGTCATTTATTGTTGTGATATTTCTATAGAACAAGCCTCGAACGAAACGGATGTTTGGTAAGGCGTTACGTCATTTACTCAACATGGCGGTCTTGAGCGTTTTTGCGGTAAATTGAAATCGGAATATAAAAACGCAAAATAAATATTATAAATGATCGATTTTTTTGAAAAATTATGTATTTTAGATAAAATAGGTAAACAGGTATCGTTTTAATATGATTTTGAAATTTAGTCAACTAGCCTATTTATAAAATCTTTTTCTTTTTTAATCAGATGTCAATAATATATTAATAAAATATGAGGTCTTCCTGCTTCATCTGACATTACTTATTTTACGAACTTATGTAGGTACAAATTTTATCAATATTTCCCTATCTTTAAGGCCCAGGCGTAAAGATTGAATAAACAAAATGTAACAAAATTATCCCAAACAAAATTCAATAACTATTTTTCGTCTTGTAATAACCACAGTCAGTTATTTTCTAAGTATGTGTAAAATTATTACTTTCCGCTGTAAAAGAAACGTCAACTAATTCTACCTACACTTTTTACATACACAATGTCACATCTTAACTTTTTTACTCTATGACAAATGACGCAACATGGCGTCTCCGCTAAATATTTTGCTTGAATTAAGTTTTAAAATGATTTGCTCGTTACTCACCGACGGAAAGTTATTCCTTTGCACTTCGCTGTATTACTAGAGTTATTAGTGCAATATCGTAACACACACGAGGGCATATTTAATGAGTTTTCACCGTTTTTTTCGTTTTAAACAAACAAGTTTAGACGCTCAAGAGCTAGCAAGCAACTGAGTGAAGTGCGGCCGGCTGGCCGCACTTGAACGGAACACAATAGTGATGAGCGGTGTCTTCTCTATACGTAGTAATAATAGCTCAATGTTATCAAAAGAAAATTATTTTTTTGTGTTAAATTCCAAATTGGGATTACTTTCGACATCAATAATAAAAACATCAGGTATCAAAGCAACCCCATTTTCAGTCTAAAGTTGATAGGCCACATTTAATTTTTTTTCTCCGAAAGTATCAAGCCAAAATGTTTGATTAAAAAAAATATAAAAGTTTGTAATGAGTCGTCACTAAGATTTTTTTTTCACATGTCTAGTACGTAAATTGAATGAATTATAAGCCTTTCAATTTATAAATTGATCAAAGTCACCCTATTTTACGGTATTTTAATTCTTTTTTTCCCTAGATGATAATGAGTGGTGATTATGATGATGAATGTTACATGATATTCCCCCAAACCCCTTGAGTCCTCAGTAAAGATGTGGAACTTTACTGAGATCTCACGCGGACTTCATAAGAGAATTTGAAAAGTGATATTGCACTGTTTTGTTTTATTTGCCAACATTCATGCACGTTCACAAACACTAAACGGTTATTATTCCACTATTAATTCATTAATTCACATTAATATTCGAAAAAAACCACAGACATATAATAATAAGAATTATGTATTATCTTATTTATTATATCTGTGGAAAAAACACAAAAGAAAATAAAACAAAACTGCAGACATCACATCGGGTGATAAATTCAGAAAAAAACAACTTTGTCTATATTTGTCGTTGTCATTGTCAATGTCATTTGAAATTGACACTGACAGACAGTTGTTGTGTTAGTTGTGTTGCATTTTTATTAATCTTTGATAGTATTTATGTTGTTGCTATTAATAAATTGAATTGATATCGACTATTGTTTCACTAAGTGTTCAGAATAATAAGGTTTGATAATAAATAAAGGCAACTAGAGCTTAACACATATGTAAGAAAAAGCACACAATGTTTGAATCCGACGACTTTGATCAGGTAATACAATAAATTTGTTTATTGTGTACCTACTTACCTACTTTCTAGTTATTTATTATGAGTAAATAACTAAGATTTGTTTCAGATTTTATCTCAGTTTGATTTTCCTGTTGCGTCGTCATCTAGTAACAAGCCGGTTGAAGTACAGAAAGAAATCTATGAAATAGCAAAACAACATTTTGTTTCTAAAAAGTCGGACTTATCTAATGAGCTATTTAAAGAAGAACGCAACGAAAGTATAAAGGCTGTTACTCCTAGCTTATCGTCCAAAACAAATAGTATAACATCAAGACCTAATGAAAAATCTCCCAAATACTTAAAACGTAAAATAATAGACTCATATTTTGATCACAGTAGTAAAAGAAAGTTTCCCGGGCCCGCTGGACTCCTTAGCGGTAGTTTTAAAGAGAATAATGATGATGCGGCCTGTCAAGTTGAATTATTGTCACAAGTAAGCATTATAGATTGCTCTACTTACGCCATTTGAGTCTTATTGTTTAAAAATCTAATCCAATCTGTTTTAATTTTAGGATGTAGATTTTTCGCAAAATGTGCTTGAAAAGGATGCCTTTGATTCTCCTTTATGGCTAAGACTACAAGAGGATGTCAAAGACTGGAAATTGGGATATGTAGACACTACAAAAGCAATTAAACAGTGCACTATACCTGGACATCTTCGGAGGAAGGCACAAACAGTTGCAGCTTTTATTGAATCTGTTGATAGATCCATCACTGATCCTTTGATAACTCTAAGAGATTCCACTGGTGAGCATTTTTTTTTAACCCTCGGCCTGTTGAGTAGGGTCGTTCAGAGCCTGGCTTTTAGAAAGATGCCAATTTTGTAGTCTTAAAACTGTCCTAGCAATTTAGCACTTGCTGCAGTCAGTCTGCGTGCTAGGGCTATGAACTAAGGACTTGTGTTTGCACACATGGCTTCGAGACACACAACGACTCGAGTATATAATATTTTATAAAATAACAAGTTTTTACTTTGGTTGGTTGTAACATTTATTTTAAAGATTTTTTAAATTGATGATAAAATTTACGTATTTTTATGTTGCTTGTACTATGCGCTGAATTAGTTTAATACATTAAAAGAACTTATGTAAGTTAGCCTGATCATTGCACAAGGTCATGCGGCCTTGTTGAAATTTAAAACAAATTCTTTAAACAATAACAAACAATACATAAATCTAACTTGAACTGACTGACTTTTTGAAATTTTTTAACAACTTTCTTCATTTTACGCATTTTTTTTTTCTTTATGATTTTATCTTGCGATCAGCCCTTAGGCTATGAGCAGATGTTTTGAATGGCTTTTGGCAAGTAGAGTCAATTCCCCAGCAGGAATCTCTCCATGGGCATAATTCACAGAATAGAGTCCAGGTCTATAATTTTGCGCCTTTTTAGACGTCTTATTGTGTCCGGGATAAAAAGCTGCACTGAAAGCTGGTTTGGATGGTTCTGAAGTCGAGATTTGTATGTTTTAGCATAACTTCGTATTTCCTCCTTTACGGTGCTAATGTTCAGGTGTTTGTGAACTTCCGAGTTTCTAATAAACCAGGGAGTATTTGATATGCTCTTTAGAATAGAGTCTTCAGCTCTTTGTATAATGTTCAAATTTGAGTCGCATGTGGAACCCCAAAGCTGTAAACCATACGTCCACACTGGCTTTAGGACAGTCTTATATATCAAGAGTTTATTGTCCAATGACAATATGCTGTTCCTTCCAAGTAACCAGTAGAGTCCACGGAATCTTTTATTAAGTTCATCTCTTTTGGCCCGGATGTGGTTTATCCACGTCAACCTACGGTCAAGGTGCATTCCCAAGTACTTCACTGAATTCCTATGAGGAAGTTGTTGATCGCCCAGTCTAACTGGTGCACAATCTCCTTTCTTTAAGGAGAATGTGATGTGGACTGATTTGGCTGTGCTAACTCGGATACGCCATTTTTGTAACCATTCATGAATTTTGTTTAATCCTGTTTGTAGGGTCTTTGACGATTCCTCGGCATTTTTGCTAGTCGCTAATAATGCTGTGTCGTCAGCAAAGGTGGCTACTGTTACCCCAGTCACTTTGGGAATATCATGGGTGAACAAGGTATATAGTACCGGACCCAACACAGACCCTTGGGGAACTCCTGCTACTATGTTGTAGAGTGGTGATGTACTTTCTCCTTCTTGTACTTGAAACTTTCTATTCGAGAGGTATGATTCCAGGATTCTGTAGTATCCATGTGGTAGTGTAGTTCTTATTTTAAAAAGAAGACCCCTGTGCCATACCCTATCAAACGCCTGCTGGATATCCAGGAAAGCTGCCGAGCAGTATTCTTTTTTCTCAAGTGATACCCTGATTGCCTGGTACACTCTATGAATTTGTTCTATGGTTGCGTGCTCGTGCCTGAAGCCAAATTGGTGATTCGGTATTATTGATCTTTCCGAGACCTCTATTAGGAGTCTTTTCAAGAGAATTTTTTCGAATAGCTTGGACACAGTAGGCAACAGGCTTATGGGTCTATATGAGGTTACTTCATTATAATTAGCAAAACCTTCCATAGAGCTGGGAAGTATCCAGTCCTCAACATGCTGTTAAAGAGAAGGGTCAGGAATATAAAGGCATTCCATGGTAATTCAGTAAGCACCTTTTTATCTATAAGGTCGAAGCCCGGAGCCTTGTTGTTTTCCTAATGGTTGGTGACAACAGTGTATATCTCTCAGGGAGATGTTGGTTTGACTGGGTTATCAAATTGTAGGTCTTCATTCATAACCTCATCTATGTCCGATTCATCGCATCCAGGGCTATAGGAGTGAACACACCTGACAAATGAGTTGCGAAAATGTTGGCTTTTTCGTCTGCTGTTCTAGCCCAGTTATTCACTGTTGTCCTTAGAGGGGGCTTGGGAATGATGGGCCTGTTTGTATTTTTGCAAGCTTTCCACCAGGAATACATTTTACGCATGAAACAATAATTCTTACATGAAAATATTTGTATTGATATTCTGCAGGGCACCCCCTTCCTTAAATAGTAAATTTTAATTTTTAACACAAGCGCATGATGGTTTTGCACATTTTGCAGAATAAAACATTGCCTAATTAAATTGCTAGGCTGAAACTTCAAAGCAGAATTGTTCTAATTTTAAATATCAATATGATTGATTTTGCTATGAAGTTCATTAACCGATTCGTTGCCTCATCCTCCAGATGAAAGTTACACTCGGGGCCCCATACAAAATAAGCGTGACACGGGAGGCGTGTCATGATCCCCGCGTATTGGTGACACTACTCTCGTGTCATAGGCCCCGCTCAAGTTATTATTGCATTCTAGCGGGTTCTGGCGCAATGAGCGTTAGTCTGTGTTTGTAACTTGAAGAACTACAATAAGTTTGTGTTTTAGAGTATAACAAAATGGAAATTAATAAGAAACTGGAGCTTAAAAGTAAGTTTCTATTTTTTTAGGCATATGTCGTAAACCTTTTTTACGATCTAGTCGTATTTCTTTCGTCTATCGACTTGCAAATCGGCGTTAATCATCTTCTTATAAAGCATTTAAAGTAAGCAACCTCTTTGTAGGAGTGTGCTACTTCATCACGAAACATGGAACACGAATAACTCCATCAAGAAATTAGTTAGAGATTCGATATACTTACCGAGATATGTTTCATGATGGAATACCACACCCTTTGGAGGGATTAGTAGCACTATGTCCCATTTGCAAATGGTCACGTCGCGGATGGTCCCGTTTTTTTGGGTTATGAATGGGTTTGCTCTTGATCCCGATCAAGCCCAGGGGTAATACAGGATTCACGATGGAGCAAGCTAACTCAGAAGGTGCCTATTCACCCTTGCGTAGAAGATAGATGGGTTATGAGTAGGTACTCGGAAACACAGACGCAGGGAGGGAGTTCCACTCCTTTGCTGTACGCAGTATAAAAGATAAAATGTTTACTAGAAAAAAAATCAACCTGTCTCAGGAAGCTCGAGTGGGATTCGAACCCACGACCTTTGGATTGCCGGTCCACTGCTCTAACCGCTGAGCTACCGAGACCCCAGAAGACTCGTTTGAATTTTTCCTAGTAGTTTGATTACGCTGCAAGCCAGCGGTATTACGTCACTGTGAAGTCTACCCTCACATTCGAAAGAAATACTATTGCAAGTATTTAACTATCGATAAAGACGTAATTGCTTATAAATATCTTTGTTATTGAAATTTTGCATTCACAATGCTATATAGATAACGGATAAAATGTTTACTAGAAAAAAATCAACCTGTCTCAGGAAGCTCGAGTGGGATTCGAACCCACGACCTTTGGATTGCCGGTCCACTGCTCTAACCGCTGAGCTACCGAGACCCCAGAAGACTCGTTTGAATTTTTCCTAGTAGTTTGATTACGCTGCAAGACAGCGGTATTACGTCACTGTGAAGTCTACCCTCACATTCGAAAGAAATACTATTGCAAGTATTTAACAATCGATAAAGACGTAATTGCTTATAAATATCTTTATTATTGAAATTTTGCATTCACAATGCTATATAGATAACGGATAAAATGTTTACTAGAAAAAAATCAACCTGTCTCAGGAAGCTCGAGTGGGATTCGAACCCACGACCTTTGGATTGCCGGTCCACTGCTCTAACCGCTGAGCTACCGAGACCCCAGAAGACTCGTTTGAATTTTTCCTAGTAGTTTGATTACGCTGCAAGCCAGCGGTATTACGTCACTGTGAAGTCTACCCTCACATTCGAAAAACATACTATTGCAAGTATTTAACAATCGATAAAGACGTAATTGCTTATAAATATCTTTATTATTGGAATTTTGCATTCACAATGCTATTATAGATAACGGATAAAATGTTTACTAGAAAAAAAAGGTTACAGCAGTGGACCGGCAATCCAAAGGTCGTGGGTTCGAATCCCACTCGAGCTTCCTGAGACAGGTTGATTTTTTTATGTCTTTTTTGATTTTTTCCTGAGAGTCTATGAGCCGAGTCGCCTCCTGGTCACCGCTACGCGATCGGTAGACACAGACGTTATCTACCCCAGTGTCCACCAGAAGCCAAATAACGTAGAACCCGGATTTTTCAAAGCAATGAAGACGCCTACAGCAAATGTCATCGCTATTCTCTTACACGCTCACATACACACACATGCACTCTCATATACAAACAAACCTTATAATCTGGTATTTGTTTTTTTTAAATATCAAAATAAACAATTATTAATCAACAAAAGAAAGTAGTCATGTAATATTCTTCGAGGAGCTCGATGGCGCAGAAGTGGTTAGCGCAGTCTGCCTACGATTGCGGAGGTCAAGCAACTTTTGCATACTTATTAATTACACACTTACATAAGTACCTACACATTTTCATCAATGTAGTTTGACGAAATATTTTCCATTTCGGTTCCCAAAATGAGTTTTATAATTTAAAATATTAATTATGCAATTTTAAAAACGACTTAATAACATAAAACTATGTTTTTAATTAAAAAAAAACACATTTAAACTGATATACCTACTCGCGTTCAATTTTACTTTTTACATTCGGGTTCGAAAAGTCAGGATTAAAAACGCGAGTTGTCCGTTCAAACGTGTTTTATTTAAACGTGTAGGGTTCGCGTAAACTTTAGAAAACAATAAGTTTAATGTTTTCCATTTTATAAGCAAAGAAAGTATAAGTTTGTAAAAAGGTTTGCAACCTCTGATTAAAAGTTTATCTCTGTTAATCAAAAAACCAAGCACTGTACGCCAAACTGCGCGTAATTCTAAGAACAATGATATATTTAACTTTAACTTTAGTCTGTTTTTGGTTGACCTATAGTATTTTTTTGCGTGACACGCCAGCCGTGTCACAGGCTCCCTGTGAATATTTGGCGTGACACGCTAGTCGTGTCATCGGCCACGAATCGGTTAAGAGACTTAGTCAGATTTTGCGATCGTGCGGCACCCCCTTAAAAAAAAGGATAATAAAGTTTTAGGTGGCGAAGAGAATGAAGAGAGTAGGAAGGAGGAAACATATTTTGTTACAGGACGACGAGGTTTTTAGGAGGAGAGTTTTAATGAATAAAACACTTTATACATTAAAACTGTTTTAACGGGACAAACACGATTAATTTTGTGAGTAAGTACATATCTACTTACTGCTTGACGTTTCGGCCGCGATGCTGCGGCCGTGGTCACAAGCGAACTCTTTTAGTCCCGTTAAAACAGTTTTAATGTATAAAGTGTTTTACTGTGTCGCGTAAGGTGCGTTGGGGTAACTTCGGACGGTTTGCAGTTGTATTCGGAAGATATTAGCGGTTTTTTTCTTCTCGAGAGTAAAGTTAGTTAGCACAATAAATTAAAGTGAAAATTTATCGTTAATAAACAGGCTATAAGGTAGAATGTGTTTTATATAGTTATATACGAAACTACTACTATTTTTCTGGTGTTTAAAATACAAATAAAATCTATTAGTATTTTTTTTTAGTTCCATAGTTATTCCAATCTCAATTCCTTTGGTAATAAAAATAATATTTTACCATTCACTCACTGTGCTCGACTGTACCACACGTAATTTTTGTATGTAGAAGTTTGCTATCAAAAATGACTTTCTAGTGTAGTAGCGTACTCACCAAACTATGTCTATAACTTTTTAACTATAAGGGTACTATTTATTTCCTTTGGGCACTATTTGGTACTATTTGGGTACAGTTTTTTTGGCATTCTTGAAATAACAGAATTCCATGGTGAGTACGCCAGGCGTAGGTACACATATTTTTTTATTTCAGTAATATTTTTTTAGTAGCTTAAATTGTGTCCCACTGCTGGGAAAAGGCCTCTCTATCTAGTTATTAAAAGTAGAATCTACCTAATATCATTTAGCAAAAAAGGCTGATGTTCAAACTTATATAACTATAGCTTTCTATTTGGAGATAAATAAATACCATAAGGTTTGATAGATCAAACAACTCTACTTTAATTTTGTAGCAAAAAATATGTCGTAAATGATTGTTTTTTCTTTGTTTCCAGGTAGTATAAAGTGTACCCTACACAGAGATGCATGGGCAACATTTTCACCGTACATTGTTTCTGAATATTGTGCCTTAGTCCTGTGGAAACCCACTATACTAACTACGGGTAGTGCATTCAAGAAACACTATTTAAACATTACATTGAGTAATATATTTGCTGTATACAGTTCTGCAGTTTTAAATGATAATGATAACAAAGAACTGCCAGATAGCTACCTCAAAGTTTACGAGGAAGACTTCACTGTAATAAAGAGAAATGATACATCACTCTATTCAGGTAACTGCAAAGTGTATTTATGTTTAGCAAGCATGTGTCTTTATTTTACTAAGTTTACGAGGAAGACTTCACTATAATAAGGAGAAATGATACATCACTCTATTCAGGAACTGCATATTTATTTTTAGCAAGCATGTGTTTTTTTTTACTAAGTTTACGAGGAAGACTTCACTGTAATAAAGAAAAATGATACATCACTCTATTCAGGTAACTGCAAAGTGTATTTATGTTTAGCAAGCATGTGTTTTTTTTTTTACTAAGTTTACGAGGAAGACTTAACTGTAATAAAGAGAAATGATACATCACTCTATTCAGGTAACAGCAAAGTGTATTTTATTTTTAGCAAACATGGTGTCTTTATTTTACTGCCCATTATCTGAGGGTTCTGATCCTTTAAAGACTATTAAAGGGAAGAAAGAAAGAAAATTAAAAATAAACAGAATTAGTTTTACCAAAAAAAGATCGCCTTGCCGTGAATTTCTCCTATCTACGATAATATTATTGAGCAAATTTATACAAGAATAATTGTTACTTCATGAGGAATAAAGATTTTATAATGAATTTATTATCCTATTTCGATAAAAACGATAAATACAACTGCAAAATGACTACAAAATGCGATGCGCTGGCCGTCCGAACTCAGCTTATTCTCGCAGAGTGGAGATTTGTAATATTAAGCATGAATTTATTATCGCATTTCGATAAAAACGATATTTATTTTGTTTGTTTAAACTGTATTTTTATTTTGTTAGTATGTTTTTGTTTTTTGTTTGATTTGTCCACTTTTAATCTATTTTGAGCTTGAGCAACTAATTCATTGTAATAATATGTAGCTATTATATTTGTCGTCTTGTATATGGTGTCCCCTATATTTCTTTATGTATTGCCTCACGCGCCCGCACACACAAGCCAGCGTCGTTGTGGTGTCTGTTCTCAGCACTGCAGCGGCACGAGCTGAGGCAGGGTCCTATTTGGCTCTCACACACAAACACATACATTTTTATTTTATTTTTTGTTCATTGTTTTTTTTTGTGTCCTGTTTTTGTTAAATGTATCTACTGTGGGTATGTGATTTCTGTGATTGTTAATAATTGTCTACTTACTTACTTAAATACAACTGCAAAATTACTGCAAAATGCGAAAATGTGCATTTTACACAAAAATCACAGTTGAGATGTGTTAAGGCCTCTTAAAGGCTTTATGATCAGAAAGTCTAACTAACTTGCAGAACGTCTTCAAAGCATTACGTCTACAGTGCTTAATGACTAAAATGCAGATAGCACTAGCCTGACTGAATTAAATAACATTGGTCACAAATAAATAAAATATTAAAAAAATATGCCTCTTATTTATAATACATAAAAAATAAATTATTCATCAATCGTACTTTCTTGTTTCAGGTTTAAATAACACAGTTGAATCAATACCTGATGAGAATGGGCTGTTTGAAGGGTTGGATAACATTTTTTCCGATGAGATATTTTAATATTTTTTAATGTAGGTATGTTTATGGTAATAAAAGTTATGTTTGATTATAATATTATCATGTTTATTTTCTTTTAAGTCTTCATTTTTATATGTCTCGCGAGAATATGCTTGGACAGCGTCGACGGGTGGAAGTAAGTGCAAGGACACATGTTGCATTTGTACACTTCATTAGTGGAACTATTTTCTGTTGCGTTGTCACCACCACTTTGGACTTTCGGTACATGCGTTTTCAAATGGTTTTTGCATACATTCAATTTGCTGAATTTAGCCTGAAATTAAATAAAAAAACCTTTATTTGAATGCAAAATGCGTTATCGAATTTGACCCAAATAGAAGTAGTTTGCGTGAAACCCCAATAAATAACTTGTGTATTAATATATTATTATTGTCATCCATTGGAGTTGTAGGTTAGAATAGACAAAAATATTACCAGAAAGCTTTTGGAAAGAATTCATGTCAGGATTAATTCCCCCCCCCCCCCCCCCTCCCCCAAAAAAAGTAAATATGGGGTAATAAAAGTGATAAAATAACCCTGTATAATTATCTATTTTATTGCATTAAGGGTGCATTCGACCGAACTGGAATAAGGTCTTATACCTAGATTAAACGCCGATTTTGTATAGACTAATCTCGGAGTAAGGTTTATTCCAGTTTGGTCGAATCCAGCCTAAGAAATCTTGTGATTTTGATTTCAAAGTTTATACTTACATCACATTGCATACACGCATAAGAATTGGTTTTGCGTAGCCTTGTCGCGTCGCGTACCGGTGAAAGAATACTACCACCCCACCCCCCTCTCTTCCGTTGGGTGTCGTAAAAAGCGACTAAAGGACTAAAGACTGCACATACCTTCAATGGCGTAGAGCGGCGATGGGCTTACCACCTGTCACGCGGAGCACATGTGCAGTCGCTATTTGGTGAAAAGTGCACTATGGCAGAGGACTGCTTTTGCGGTCCTCATTACCTAGTCTCTGATTAACCCTTCGGGGATAATAGTTTATTTATTTATTGATTCCTCAAAGTTTATACACACCAATACACTTAATTTAATACTAGATTACAATCATATATCTAGGTGAGACAAACACTTAAAGGCAAAATACATCATGCTCGGGTACTTCTAAATATCAAATAAATCAGGGTTTAATTAAATTAACACAGTTTAAAAATGTATCTTACACTGGAATATTAAATTAAATTACTACATCAACGTGTTTAGAGGGGTGAAACAACAATAGAATGAATTCTTCTGGGTGGGTCAAAAAAGTGATTCTATGTTTGTACGAGTATGTATGTATGATTTCAAAGTCTATACTTACATCACATTGCATACACGCATAAGATTTGGTTTTGCCATGCTCCACCACGCAATAATCAGCGGCGGTCAAGTGCTGAGCCCTGTCTATAGTCAGCATGTCGTCAGGTTCCAAGCAATGATTCTAAAATAAAAATATGATATAGATAATTCAACACTTTAGCTAGCTCGCACACCGAGCTTCTTCGATCTCATAAAAACTAGATGCACAATAAACGCTCTCAAAACGTCCGCACAACAAGAGTACAGTCCGATTCAAATAGAATGTCGTCCGTGAAGTTAGTCACAAGTCGCGTCGCAGTAGCGAGTTTTAGGTGTCGGCGAGGCGTTACAGCGCGGGGAGGGCGATGCACCCCCGCCCACTAGCAGACCGCAACCCGCTGTGGCCCTCCCGCCGCTCGGGCACGCGTTCACATGAGTAAAGAAACGGAACAGAGACAAAGCTTCATACAACCGCGCCGTCGCGAGTCAACTACTACAAGCATACGGCGCATGTGTGCGTTTCCACTAGCCGCTGCGTTGCGTATGCGCCGCCACTGGATAAAACCGGTTTACCACAGTATTTATGCTCGCTCGGCCAGTGGACAGACGAAGAGACTCGCGACAGCGCGTTGTATGAAGCTTTGTCTCTGTTCCGTTTGTTTACTCATGTGACGCGATGTCCCTGCGCGCACCGGCACTCGCAGCTACATTCACAACCGCCATCCTAATTGAATCGAACTGTACCTAGCGAGATTTGTGGTTAGCTGTAGAGCTTGGGAATGTTTGTTTGTCCTGGTATTGTGTGCCAGGGCTTTCAAACTCGTGCACAGCGAGCGGGGCTTAGTAGCGGTCTCTGTGGGGCCACAAGCGAAAAGTCCAGTCCACTAATCTATAATGATCTTTATACCCCTACTACCGTAATTAATAAAAATGGCCAAATGTTACACCTCGGTTTAAAGTGACGCTGTCTCGTTTTAGTTAATGAAGACAGATAGAGAAAGCGTCAATTTAACCTAAGCATAACTTTTATTAACGTTTATTAATAACAGGGCTAAAGTTTAAAATTTATTGACGAAAGGACAATGCCCACGGCCAATACATTAAAAACCTGACAATGAGTTGAGCTTGTTTTTAATGATCTTGGTAGCAAAATGTAATCTTTATATTACTGTTTAAAGGTCTAAATTCAGATTTTTATTAAAAGCCAGAGTTATGTAAGAGAAAGTTTAAAAATAACAATTTTAAGTTTGTGGATGAAAAAGTTTTTTACTAGACAACAGAAATACTAAGCTGCCCTACTCCTGTAGGTCACGTGATTGGTTAGAAATTAAAGTCTTGAATTTCGAGGTTATTTTTTTATTAGACAACAGAAATCTAACTCCATACATAATATTAAAAATATCTTTTGAATATTATGTCTTCTGAACATTATGGCAAATAAAAAATATCTTACGGTTCCCGAACCGATTGAGATACAATGCCGCTTGTGCATGGCACTCTATACACTTTGTACTAGGATGCCGTAATTACGGCATCGTAACCGATCGTACTATGTTGCAAGATATTTTTTATTTGCCATAATGTTCAGAAGACATAATATTCAAACGATATTTTTGTATGGACTTAGATTTCTGTTGTCTAATAAAAAAAATAACCTCGAAATTCAAGACTTTTAAATTTCTAACCTATCACGTGACCTACAGGAGTAGGGCAGCTTAGTATTTCTGTTGTCTAATAAAAAACTTTACGGCAGATTAGGCGGCATCACTATTATACAGCAAAACTTACGGTTCCCGAACCGAAGGAACACTTCCTATTTTTTTATGAAGCCAATATATTCAGACTATATATGAGTTTCGTTAAACTAAAAATAACGAATCGGACAACCACTAACGAGAATTATTCCCCGTAGATACACTTTTAACCTTTCAACTGCGGCAGTGCACTGATCAGCAGGCAGTTACTGAATAGAATTTCTATTGTGTCTAATGGAGCCGCGTTCTAAGTGTTAATAAAACTGCGCTTTTATGCCCCAGAGGAGACACTTTCGACTTGAACACTTAAATAAAAAAGTGTTTTAGATAAAGAGGAAAACTAAATAAATCAAAATCAAACCAAACTAAAGCTTCTATTCCCCAGAGATTCGGCCCCCTTCCGGCTTGAACACCTAAATAAAAATGTTTTATTTGAAAAAAAAAAAAATTAGTTTCATTAATCATAATTAAACAAATTATAAAATCACTTAACACTGTGGAATTGTATTGTAATATGTATTGTTTGTAATAATAGAAATAAGAAATAGAAATGCACTTTTTTTGCTTCCTTTCACATATCAAGCTCCCATTCCACGTTAGGTTGGCTGGAAGAGATCTCTTTTAGAGATAAATCCACCGTTGCTCACCATTATCTGTACATTATTTTACGTATGTTTTTTCAGTGCAATAAAGAATATTATATTGTTTGTGCTTGTGGTTTATAAATTCAAATTAAAAGTGTACCTAAGGGGACAAATTGGTAGGGTTAAAAAAAAGTGTATCGTATCTTACAGGAATTAAAGCGCAGTTTTATTAAAAGTGTATCTACGGAGAAAGTGTATCTCTGGGGAATAATTCTGTATTTTTTAGTTTTATAAACATCAAATTAATTTATATATTTCACGTTAGCAGTTAAGAGGCGATTCGAAACGAAACGCTTTGAGTGGTAACGTTCAAAAATCTAGAATTGGTTCCTATGGTAGGAAAATAAAACTTAGTATTGTTTTTTTCCTGACTTTAAAGGGAAACTATGAAAGCATGGTTAGATTTAGTGAATTTTGAGCAATTTTTACCCATACTTTTTATATTTATACATTCTCAAAAACACACAGGTCCAAAATGGGCATTGTCCTTTGATATTTTGTGGTCGGAAGACCTGCTTTGGCCTCTGCACTCTGTACCGACTCGGGACTGTAAAAGTAATTTATTAAAACAATTACCACTTGGTGTTCCTTCAACAATTCCTCTGATTTAAATAGCGCTGCGCAGGCGCTGCACGCGTAAGTGGTAGTAGGCAGCTTTTTAGTGACGTTAATTATCAAATCCATTGGTATACCTAAAATAAAGATATTAGTTTTAGTTTACAGGTCTCTCAGATATGTCAGGCTTACTTGTGGAAGTTCTCGGAAAAATTATAAGTTTAATCGCGTAAACCCTGATTCGTGAAAGGACTTATTCTCAAAAGTACCAATTACTAAAATGACGACTACTCTAAAAACATTCGGCACATGTCTAATACTTCGTAAAGTTTACACATAAAATGTAAAAAAACAACAGATAATAAAATCTTTACTATGGTTGAATGATCATTAAAACGATAACTATTCCGCACTTAAACGAATTTTCTCCTGTGTTTAAGAGCGGGCTCCCTAAAATAATTCCAGCGCTAGCTCCGCCCAGCGCGCCCCGCCACCCGCATGCCACACTCGTTACACTAGCGATACAAATCAACAAATTCAAAATTCGCGCGCTCGCAGGTCATCCGAGTTCATGATCCAGGAACATAGAATGAATAGAGCATTTTCGACAATTTTTTTTCAACTTTATTCAGTATTTTTAAAGACAGATTATTCAATTTTTTTATGAGCAGTAGTATGTTAACTTTGATTATAATATATTGAAGATCATGTTTGTACTTTTTATACCTATTTAATTTTTTTATTTATGTAAGTTAACTTTATCATTATGAAACTACTTCGGGAAAAGTAGTGTAAATTATATTTGTCAAGCCGAATTGCAATGTAAATAATTGTATTATTATAATGTTGGTGTTCTTTTTATTTGTTTTATTATAATGCACAAAAACACACTTCAATTTTACATATTTTATTAACCCCCGACGCAAAACTAAGGGTTTTGCAAGTTTAACGTGTGTATTTGAGTAATTTGTTTAACTGTACGAATTATCGTATCTCCCGAACGAATGCACCGATTTTGATTTTGTTTTTTTTTTATTTGAGAGGTGTCTTGATCGAGAGTGATTTTGAGCAATACATATCAATTTTTTTTACTTTTTTAAGAAGAATTATGTTTTAAGAAAATCTGTTTAACCTTTTGAAGATCATTATCTCTACATAGTCGAGAAAAGGATTTGAGCAACTTTCATAAGTCTAATCGATTTAAAATTTGATTTTCTAAATTCATTACTGCTACGTATAGCTATAATGTCAGTGGGAGTGATTGTTTTAGCTGAAACTTATTCTGTATATCCTTCGGCTTGATAATACCAATCCGATTTATTATTTACAGTAACCTAAAAATATAAAAAGAGACGAGATACTTATACGAAATATGTGATATATCTAATTATTGTGATTAACTGATATAATAATATATTATATTAGTATTATATTAGTTTAAATTAATACTCACTTGGCCATTCCTGTCACGCTTCCAGAAATTAACTTAATATAAAAAAGCTATAAAATTTTTAGTGGCTCTGTAGAATTTAAACTTACAACCTAATACCTAAGTATATCGAAGCTCAAGAAACAACATGATAATGACACCGAAACATTTAGCTAGACCACTCACAACTACGGGTAACACTCCGTAATTCGGTCGACTTATTCACCTACACGCTCGTTTCCCCCGGGTGGGCTACGCAGGACACGACCGATTATTTGAAATTTAAAGATAATGATTTAACCTTTCACAGACTTCCCAAGAATCCTGTAAGGTAAGTAAATAAGTAGGTACTTGTAATATTTATAGACAATTAATAATAATATGATAATGATTTAACTTAGTTTGATGAGAGAAGTAGACAAATTCAATGCAGTTATCGTTGTAGGTTAGGTATATAAGGTACAGTTTGTCTATAAAGTCGTGAATTTAAATAGTGGCAATACTGTATGGAGTGTTTGTCAAAACTGACATAAACCAACTGCGTATAAAAAGTAAATTTACTCAATTTGTCAGCGATCACGCTTGAATAGATTTTAAGTTCGTAAATAGTTTATTGATTAGGTACTGATTGCGGTCGACCTTAACACAAAACGCGGTTCAAAGTTAGACTAGGTTTAGTAGACAGGTACTGTGGTTAAGCATTAATAACGCCCCTCTACGAAAATAAACCTAGTGGTAGTCCTTGGTAAAATTACACCATGAATTATCATCGGTAGGTATTTACCAATGGATTGATGGATTCAGGCATTTAAAATTTGTATCTATACGTACGGTTTTTATAGGTATGTAACTATGTATATGAAAAGCAAATGATCTTGTATTTGATACTAGTGGCCCGGGGACGACTTCGTCCGCATGAATGTCGATTATCGCGCAATGCGAACGTAATTTAAAAGTAGCTCATGTCCGTCGATTTTGTACCAAATTACTTTAGTAGGCATTACCTCAGTAGACGTGTCCCATCATCTTTAAGATGGCAGAATATGTTAGTCAAGTTGGTCAAGTGTAATATTAGTTAGTTTGTAATCGGCATCACGGTTCCTGGTCCTATGTAAGTGTGCGAGATCGGAAAATGGATTGTACGCTAGTTGGTCTACGTGAGTTCTTCTGACCGCCCAAGTCAACTAATATCTAAGTATTTATGTTCTGTTATTCTATTTATATAGCGCTTAAAATACCTATCTACCTACATAAATATATTTCGAGATTGTAGGTTATGTAGGTTGATCTATTGCCGCCTGTACTTACTTTACATAAGCACATCATAGTAAGACATAGTAACAGAAGTAGATACTACAGAGTATTAATATGTACCATAACTACCTACTTCAATGTTTGGTGGTTAAGTATTACTTACATAATAATATTGTACTTTATTGATCATTATCAAACAAACCACGAAAAAGCGTAAGTATGTATTTTTTATTATAGGTAGGTACGTGGCGCAAGTGCTTTATATTTGCAGTATTTGCATTCAACCAACCCTATGAGCAACACGCGGCCGGGTTACGTCAAGCTTGCCAAGCAGGATTTTGTGAATGCAGCGGCTCGCGCTCGTACCGCCTTAGATATAAGATTTACTTTCGATTGTCCCGGCCGTTGAAAATGTTAGGTATGAGTACAGGTGCAGAGTTATTTTGGACCGTATTGGCGTGCACCGTAGGTTGATATTGTATTGCAATTGTGTTGATAGTGTCGTTTCTGCTACTAATATTATTCTGTGCTATACGGGTATAGAAAATAGACCGAAACGTCAAATGATAGGTAAGTAACTGTTTAGAGTATGTAATTTGTCCTTGCGTTATCCCGTACAAATCAAACTTGTTCAATTTGAAACGCTGAAATGTATCTTATGTTTAAAAACAACAAAATAAAAAACGTAATTGAGTTAGATCTTCACATATTTTAGACAGTAATGGAATGGTTGCGCTTTGAACATTAGCGTTATTTTTGCCAGTTCCTGAGCTTAGGAACGTTAAATTAAAAAATATCAATTCAGGTTATTTGAAACAAACACTAATACAGTATTTAAAATTAAATATCGAAATAAATTATAAAAGTCCTAAGAATCAAATTAATAAAGACTTTTTTCTTTAAAAATTGGATTTGTATTAAAAAAAGTAGCTTTGCTGAAATTATCTATTAAGATACTATTTGATTTGAATAACACTTACCTTTCCTCTAAACAAATTGGATTCGGTAATAAATGTATTAGTTTATTTGGCGACTCCACGCGTTGTCTTTGTTCCGAAGTACAAATTGTTCCTTTAGTTAGAGAAAGCGTATTATTTTGTTTATGCAAAGCGCTTAGTATCATTTTTATTATTGTATGTACATTGATTATTAATTTTGAAGGACTACAGACCATCGTGGCGATGGTTTAACAGCCTTAGTCAAATATTTTTTTTAAATAGCTAAGTCAAAAATTCTTAACAAATCTGCTTTTAGTTTTAGGACTGATCGCAGATTAGCACAAACAAATAAGTTATTAATATTATGTGATAGACTACGGCAAGACACGATAGGTACCCAAAATTTACTTACTGAAATGGATTCAAAATTATATATACTTCGAATCCCCTTTTTATTCTCGAAACATATTTTTTATTTTTCTTGTTGCCCATAATTTGGCTAGCACAAACGACTTGCTAAACAATTAGTAGTACCTACGTAATAAAATAATAACGTAACCAGCAAGAACGCGTACCTATCTCTGTCACGTGCGCTAGCGAGCTGCACAGGTCACCGTTCATGACGCGCATTGCGGGACTGAGAGTGCGCTCGCGTAGATTTTAGAAAAGTTCTATTTCTGCAGTCGTACGGTTGAATATTGCGTGCGCCGCTTCAACACGCTTAGCGCAGAAGTAAATGACGTAAGTCACAAAACTGTTTTCATTTATAATTCGATTATTAAGTACTCAATTGAAAAATGGTCTTACCAGTCCCTAACTAACTATCTTAGTAATATATTCGTTGTATTTTTATACGTAAGGCTCTATACCGTAAAAAGATATACGTAATAATATCTCAAAAACTCATCATTTTCGATAAATTAAAGTATCGTACATAAATCAATATTTTTTGTTTTTGCTTTGCTCAAGCCTTAGTCAACTATACAAAGAATCTTAAACTTAAATTTGATATGTCTAGTATGCTGTACACATATGATAATTTATCTTCAAAATCGCTACTCGTTTAGGCAGCCGCCTCTTAACTCACTTCTTTTATTAACTGTGACAGAGACCTTGACGATATTCATCCCGCTTTGTTTCGATTCCGATATCTGCACGTGGAGCACACAAAAATTCTGTTTCTGCGCATCCATAGATTCGTCGCTTTTACACTTTTTAAAGATTTGTTCTGCAATAAAAAATTTATTAGTAGATTGGCAATTTTCGTTGGCAATTTCAGTTAAGCTAGATCCACAAAGAGGTAAAACAGCATCCGTGGTTTTAAAATGCTGTACTAATTTTTAGATGTTACAATGTAATTGAATAATAATAACGTACTTACGTACCACAACTATTAACCATACTTTGTAACATATAAGGCAGGTGTACAAAATGCCACTGGCCCTCGAAGGAGGTCACCTTTCCCGTGACGACAGCCGTCAGTCCTTTGTTTATGGTTTTCCCTTGAGAGTCCTCATTCTGCACCGTCTGGAATAATATTACAAACTTGTGAACATCTCTGCGAAGACAAATCTTTAGGTACTATGAATACATTCTTCATACATGTACAGTCAGCAATAAAAGTAGAATCAAGAATCAATATGTTTTATTCAGGTTAGGCCATGTTTAGGTTACAGCACTTCATCATCAGCCTATCAACGTCCCACTGCTGGGCTCAGGCCTCCCACGTGGACAATAGTACGTCAGGATATTGGGCCATACCCCACCACGCTGGCCCAATGCGGGTTGGTGGGTTTTAACGACTGCCATCTTACGGCAACAACCGGGACCAACGGCTTAACGTGCCTTCCGAAGCACGGAGATCAAGATGTTTTAAATTTGGTCACCTATCCAGCGACCCGGCATTGCGAAAGTTGCTTAGCGGGCAAGATTACTGACTGACTGATGACTGCGCCATGGAGCTCCTCAGCACTTATGAAAGTCATTATGCCATCGGTTCGTAAGTCTAACTATGGGGCGGGAGCCTTGTACTGAGAAGAACCGGCAAGAAACTCAGCAAGGGCATTTCTTTTCTCCCTTTCTTTTACAGCGTCAATTAGAATTGAAAAATGCCCTCCCTTTCATAGAAGGGCACCTTTCATTAAAATAATAATAACTTAAGTAGATTAAAGTACATACAACTTTTGACCTTATGTCTCTAGGGGTGGTGGGTTTTAACGACTGCAATCATATGACAACAACCGGGACCAACAATCTAAATTGTCTCGGGCCTGGGTGTTTTCTATCTAAAATAACTAATAAGTATGTATTTAAGTATTTTAAGTACGTTTATCCGTTGTCTAGTAACCATTTAACGAGTTTCATAACGAAGCTTCTCTTGGGCTAGATAATTGGTGTGTGTGGGAAAGTAAAAAAAAAAAACTATAAACGTCTTGAGCTCCTCTGTTTTCGGAAGGCACGTTAAGCCGTTGGTCCCGGTTGTCGTCGAAAGATGACAGTCGTTAAAAATCCACCAACCCGCATCGGGCCAGCGTGGTACGTTATGGTCCAACCTCACCATGTGGGAAGGCCTGTGCCCAGCTTGCGATTTTGCCCATTAATCAGCTTTCGCAATGCCGGATCACTAGATAGGGTAACCAAATAAAAAACATCTCGAGCTCCTCGGTGCTTCGGATGGCACGTTAAGCTGTTGGTTCCGGTTGTCGTCGAAAGATGACAGTCGTTAAAAATCAACCAACACGCTTTGGGCCAGCGTGTTGGGTTATGGCCCAAACGCCCAATGTGGGAAGGCCTGTGCCCAGCAGTGGGACGTTTATAAACGGATGATGGAAACCGAAATACCTTCGTGACAACCAAGTTGCTGTCCATGACGGTAGCCTTGAACGCTGGTATTTGCAGCAGCTGTGCTATGACCGAATCGGCGGCGACGATATCGTCCGCGCCGCACCTAGTTATGTTGTTTTCGAGCAAATGCTGTATGAGCAACAGGAACTCTGATTCGTTCAACAAATTGTCTGGAAAAAAAATACTTACAGTAAGTATCTTATCTTATCTCCCAGCGGATCCTGTCGAAGTTTCCCTCACAAAATCACACCATGTCAATCTATTGGGATCTTTTGAGCGGACACGGACAGTTGAAGTGACACCGCAAACATATTACGGATATTCCGGGAAAAATCACAACACATCTTTATATCCTTTAGCCTATGAAACGACTCTTAAAAATATATTGTATGTTTGCAAGAATATCCTTGCTCTCCTTATATAATAAATTTTACTTCTTCTGCGTGAACACCCTGTATCTCGCGGCGATTTTTTCAAAAAAAAATATTTCACACAAACTTAGTCCTGACAATTACGAACACAACAAAAAAAGAATTAGCCAAATAGGTGTAGCCGTTCAGAAGTGATGCGCGTACAAACATTTCGGCAATTGATTTTTATTAATACAGATTGTAAACAAATCATAATTCAGAAAAGTGTTGGAAACTTTCACGAACGGGATTTGACCCGACTCCTTACGAGTCGCAAGGTTTCGAAATTATCAAGATAATTACGATTCTTGATAATTATCGGATAATTATCACCTTAACAAAACAATGACTTAATATCATGGAACAACAATCTCGTTCTTGTAATGTCGAGATTCAATGCTTGCCTGAATATAGAAGCGAAAACCTTTTATCCACTGTCTTGAATATCGGGAAGGTGATATCATGCGCAGTGACTGAAAGTAATATACACCAGGTAACTCGAATCGCCAAAATTAATGCTGCCAACGACCGTCCCAAGTCAATTATAGTACAGTTTTGCAGCCCAAGAGATCGCGACAATTTCTTAGCAGCATCAATTAAGTTCAATAAAAACAAGAAGCCAGAGGATAGACTGAACAGCGCCCTTATTGGGATTGGAGGCAAGAAAGAGAATGTCTACATTGTTGAGCATCTTTCACCACAGAACAAAAGTCTACATGCTGCGGCAAGGTTAAAAGCAAAGGAACTGGGCTATCAATATGTGTGGGTCAGGAGGGGCAGAATATATATGAGAAAATCAGATGGTTCTAATCACATATATGTTAAAGATTTGGAAGTGCTCGATAAAATTGAATAGTGCGGTTGAGGTTATTAAACGGGTCTTTTTTCTTGCCAATTATTGTTTAAAATACGCGGATATAAGCATTTATTATCAAAATGTTAGAGGTATCAAAACCAAATTGACTGATATTTATTGTAAGTTAGCTTGCTGTAATTACGATATAATTGTATTTACGGAGACTTGGCTGGTGCAAGGTATTTATGATTCGGAGATACTGGATGACCGATATACACTTTTTAGACAGGACCGAACGATTAACATTCTTAACAGTAAGGATGGTGGTGGCGGCGTCTTGATAGCAGTTTCCAAAAAAATCAAATCTTACAGACTTTGTGACTATGAGAGTTCTTGTGGTGATCTATGGGTTAAGCTGTTGTTGCCTACTGGCTTTTTACCTCGGGAAATTTGTTTATGCGCTGCATACTTGCCATCTCCTCTAAAGTTTAACGTTCTGGAGCACTTTATAGACAATACCAACAAAGTTATGGAAATAGAAACCAATTGCTTAATTTTAGGTGATTTTAATATAAACTCTATTAATTGGCTCAAAGACGACGGATCCATTATTAATTCACCCAGTACTGTGGGTTCCCGTTTCGAGCAGTCATTGTGGGACTTTATGGCTTTAAATAGCTTAAGACAGTTTAACCACGTGTTAAATCACAAAAATAAAATTTTAGATCTAGTGTTGTCTAACATCGATAACCTTACCTTGGCTGAATCTACTCAAATATTATCCAAGATAGACCGTTATCATCCACCATTACAGTTGCTACTCGCTCTCTCAAACTATACCGTGCTGCCTTAAAAATCGGCTGTTCGTTGAACTACTTTAAGGCAGACTATAATTCTATTATTGCGGCGCTTGATAGCATTGACTGGCATAAAGATTTATCTAAGTGTACTTCGATCGATGACGCGGTTGATAAATTCTACATAGTTATTCGCGATCTTATACATAGACATGTTCCACGAAATACAATAAAAAATAGACGGTACCCATTTTGGTTCTCAAGGCAACTTATTAGACGATTAAACGAAAAGAATAGACTTAGAATAAAAGTATAGAAATATAACAATCCCTTAGATAAAATTGAATTTGACCTACTTAAAAGGCGATGTGAACATATGGCCGTGACTTGTTATAACTCTTATACTGCGGATTTGGAGGGCAAAATAACGCGTAATCCTAAGCTCTTCTGGAGTTACTTGAAGCATAAAAAAGGCTTGTTAAGTAGCTATCCTAGTATTATGTCGTATGGAGAAGTTAGTTCTGGCGACGTCGAGAAGATATGAGACTATTTTGCGTCTCATTTCTCTAAGGTGTACGTTAGTTCCACTGAGAACGACCATGTTAGTAATACAGATTCTTCAAATTGTATAACTAATAATAATTTGAATAATATTACCTTAACTGAAAACCAAGTTATAAAGGCTTTAGAACACCTTGACATAAATAAGGGTACCGGTCCAGATGACATACCACCTGTCTTTCTGTCTAGGACTGCCGATAAACTTGCCCTACCACTGACGCTGATTTATAACAAGTCACTAAAAGGTGGTGTTTTTCCTACACTTTGGAAAAACACTAAGATAGTTCCTATTTTTAAAAATGGCAATAAATCGGATGTTATCAATTACAGGCCAATAGCTATTCTTTCTGTAGTCGCCAAAGTATTTGAAGCCCTTATTTGTCCTATAGTGTGGTGGCATCTAAAACAATTAATGTCTAATAATCAGCATGGTTTTGTAAAGGGAAGATCTATTGCTACAAATCTAGCAATGTATGTTGGGAATCTTGTGGAAGCGGTAGACTCTCGTGTGCAGGTTGATGCGGTGTATACCGATTTTTGCAAGGCTTTCGACACAGTGAGTCATAACATCTTGATTCAAAAGTTGCGCAATTGCGGAGTTTCGGAGCCGCTGCTCGGTTGGTTTCAGTCATATCTCGCACAGCGTGACTTAAAAGTTGTCGTGAACGGAAGTAGTTCAAGTCCATACATTGCAACATCTGGCATTCCGCAAGGATCCCATCTTGGGCCCTATTTGTTTAACGTCTTTATTAATGACGTGGATCAATGTTTCCTTAACTCTCATCTGTACATGTTTGCTGATGACTTAAAAGCTACTAAAACGATAAAAAATAATATTGATTCCTCGTTATTTCAGGATGATTTAGATCGATTTGCGGATTGGTGTAAGCAAAATAAAATGTCGCTTAATACTAAAAAGTGCAAACATATAAAATTTACTCGAAACCGCAATATTAGACGATCTGAATACCGGTTAGGTGATGATGTACTCGATGAAGTTCAGGAAATACGTGATTTAGGCATCCAAATTGATTCCAAGCTTAATTTTAATAGCCATATGAATATCTGTGTTTTGAAAGCATCTAGAATGCTCGGATTTGTTTTGAGAGAATGTAAGAATTTCAAAAAACCTTTAACTAAAGCTATTATGTATAACTCTCTAGTCAGAAGCGGTTTAGAATACTGTAGTATAGCCTGGTCACCAACCTACAAAATACATATTCAGCGCATTGAAAGGTTGCAAAAGAGGTTTATGTGGCACTTGACCTACTCTTGCAACTTAGGCAAAAAACTTAGATCGTATGAGGATCGGTTACAACACTTTAATATGGCTACATTGGAAACTCGTAGAAAAGTAGTAGACTTGGTGTTTTTGAAAAGAATTGTTACAAGCTCTGTGGATTGCCCTGATCTGCTCTCTAGAATTGATTTTCATGTCCCGCGTTGTTTGCCGCGACACGGTAATAGTAAGCTCTTCCAAGCGCCTAAATGCCAAACAAATTTAAAATTGCACAGCTTCTTATTGCGAGCTATAACATTGTACAAGAATTACCAAAATGCAATTGATCTTAGCTTTGATTTTATACCCAGCATCAAGAAAGCAGTATTAAGCTTAAATCAAAGTAAAATTAAAGTTTTGGTTTTTTTTTAAATATTTATTGTATACCTAACCAAAGTAAACATTTTTCTTATTGAGCATGTGGTGCCCTCCTTTAAGTAATGGGACACTTAGTTAAGAACTTTCTGTAATAGCATAAGTATTGATTGTATTAGTGTACTCATTGTTGTGAGAGCCTAATTAAATAAATAAATAAATGACACTCTAGTTTTCTCAACTTTGCAAAATCCGAAATATTCTTTTTTTGTTAGGGTAATTCCTACGGCGCGGCACGTTGACATTGATACTTCGTACGTTGAGAAACACGCAAGTGCGGAATCACACGTTTAAATACTTCGAAAACAGTTCACTTTAACGAGCAAAATTTTTTGTTATTATCAATCGATAATTATCTATCCGTTATTATCATGATAATTATCCGATTTTTATTCGAACCTTGCTTGCGACATTCCGGCGCGTGTTGCCGCCCTACTAATTATGTCACGAATGGTTACGATAGCCTTATTAGTTTACTATCACAGAACTTCATAACGCTTCAACACTACTTTAAGAATTATAATCTATAACTTAAAAGTGCTCTTACTCAAATGTATTGCCGGCGGATTTTTCTCAACCTCCCATTTTCGATCATTCACTATCTCCGAGTGTGGATTGCTCTCTGGTCCATCTTTATTAGTCTCCATGAGATGGTTAATTTTTGGTTTGACAACTCTGGCTACTAATCGTTTTCCGTTAATTGACTTGCCTAAAACAATTCTATCGGGAAAGTCTGCAATAGAAAGGTATGATTAATTATTATTTTTTATGGAGAACCTAGGATATCGGCCCTAACGTTTTGCCACACAGCTATCTAGGTATTTCAGAGGAGGAAGTAGTAAGTAATAGTCAACTCGAGCGTCGCGATGCCGACTATCAGCAAAAAACAATTAAAATTCAATTGTCTGGCGCGCGACGCTCAATAGGTAAAAAAAACCCAAAAAAGGAGAAACGGGAATTTCTATAAAAAAAAAGGCTAAAATTGTATACAAAGTATTTGGTCATAAAGTAATGCTAATATTATTTAATAAAAAAAAAAGATTTGTCTTATTTTTATCGAATCGCGGATAAGAGTTATTTAACTTTTAAAATGGAAACAATGAGTCTTAAGAGGCAGACATGTTACTTTAAAAATGTCTAACGTGGCTGCATGAACCATAATTCTTTTGCTTTTAAAACAGTGAAATGTCAACAATGCCGTCACGTCATGTTTGACTTGACAGCCAGCGGCTGTATAACTGTCATTTGTTGACAGATATTGCCAGATAATACTGAATTACAGATTAAAAAATTAAAAAAGTACTTATACAACTTAAACATAAAACGCCGGATCTCCTTTAACTAAAAATATACTTACTTCTAAAAGACAATCTGGATTTAACTTTCAAAGTGCTGCCCTCCCTACGGATGTCGTCGTTCTCTATGACAAGCACGCGCGCCCCGCTATTGACGATGGCTGGCTCGTACAGTTCATCCTTTTTAAATTCCACATTCAGCACATTGCATTCGGGTGCGTTTTCGGTGAGCTCTTCAATGTTTTCTTGGGCGAAAACCTTTTCATCTGTTTAATTTTTCAAATGTTTTTTATATTATTAGTACTTTTATGTTGAGATGCCTACATACAGCTAGTCTTTTCTCTTAATTTATGTTTATATTGTAGGATAGATGAAAACTTAAAAGAAGTTTTAGTATTGGCCTTTATTTACTTTGACACTTGTCAATTTAATATTTCCACCAAATTTTTACTGTATGTCATTAAAGATAAGATCGAAAACCAATAAAATGAAATATACATGTTCTACCCTATAAAAAGTAAAAGGTATCATCATCAATCATTATCAGCCCTTCTCAGTCCACTGCTGGACATAGGCCTCTCTCTCTCTTCGGCTCTTTTACTTTTATTATTATGTGAAAAGTGGGTAAACGAGCAGGCGGGACACCTGATGGAACGTATTTTAGGATGTTTGTAAACCACAATCGATCCAAATTGGGTAAATCCAAAAAAAAGTTGTTCACTAAAAAAATTTGGTTTGTCCAAAATGCGCAAAACCAGAGGAGTCGCAGATGCGTCGGATCTTTGAGGAAGAAGTAGCAAGATGCGTTGCCGGCCTTGAGGAAGGGCAGCAACGAGTGCTACGGCTATTTGACGGTTGTAACAATAAAATATTAAATATGTCGGAAACGGTAGTTTATAATTTAACGATAATTATCCAATAGTTTTTTTTATTAAGATAATTTGAAAATGTTTTATTTTTACAATATAAATTTGCGATTTTTTATCTGTGGATTACAAGACCCGAAACACGGGCGGCCATGATTGAGCTGCATGTGACGTCACATTTCACAAAATTATCAAAAACTATCTGTCAGGTTTCAAGATAAAGGACACCGTCCACTTTATATAGGTCCTTGGGCCTCTCTTATGAACAGTTAAATATCTTAATGTTATTGATTGTTTTAAGTAGCTTATATTATGTAGAAAACATAAATAAATAAAGTTTTGTATCAGGTTGGTTAAATAATACAACCTAGATTAATGTTTTATATTTTAGCGTTTTATTAACGCTTAAATACACTTAAGTAAAATTTTAAACACTGAAAAAAGACGACATTAACCACTTGGCTACCGAGGTCTGGCTTTCAACCGTCGAAATTTGTCAGTGCTTGATGCTTATGTTTTTAGTCTGCTTATGGTTAAGGCAGCCGCCCGGAATGCGGAAGGTGCGTGGTTCGATTCCTGCCTGAGGTTGTCGTCTTTTTTCAGTGTTTAAAATTTTACTTAAATACAACCTAGGTTAAAAACCCAAGAACACAAACAGTACAAACGAAACGAGCGCCAATGAATGACATTGGGCAGTAGAATGACAGATCACAGATTTAATATAATAGTGTCGCTAGAGTATAAAAATAACTTATTTCAAGACACTTATATTTTTTATTATTTGTTTTGTATCAATATCCGGAATCCATCTTGAGTCAAGCACCTGTCTTTCTGCCGTTTAAATCAGCGTTTCCGGTTCCTCTCCGATTGTGGCGCCCTCTATATCGTGAATCGGAGCTAACCTACGCGCGCACCGGGTGACTGTCCGCTATTTATAGCGTCGTTTTTCGCGCCGTGCAAGTCAGCACTAATTACAAACTATCTACGCGAAAATAGTGTTCAAGTTTTTTATTTAAATCGGTTTCCTCTCCGTTTATAATGGAGAACAAAGATAGGGAAAGCGACAAAACGGTTTCAGAAAGTGTAATCGAAAATTCAAACTCCCGAAAGCGAATGCGTTCTCCGTCGCCGGGTTCAGGCAGCGATGATAGCGAGTCGTCTTCGAGCAAAAACTCGAGCCCGCCGAGAAATAAGGCAAGGAAAGATTGAGTCAAGCACCTGTCTTTCTGCCGTTTAAATCAGCGTTTCCGGTTCCTCTCCGATTGTGGCGCCCTCTATATCGTGAATCGGAGCTAACCTACGCGCGCACCGGGTGACTGTCCGCTATTTATAGCGTCGTTTTTCGCGCCGTGCAAGTCAGCACTAATTACAAACTATCTACGCGAAAATAGTGTTCAAGTTTTTTATTTAAATCGGTTTCCTCTCCGTTTATAATGGAGAACAAAGATAGGGAAAGCGACAAAACGGTTTCAGAAAGTGTAATCGAAAATTCAAACTCCCGAAAGCGAATGCGTTCTCCGTCGCCGGGTTCAGGCAGCGATGATAGCGAGTCGTCTTCGAGCAAAAACTCGAGCCCGCCGAGAAATAAGGCAAGGAAAGATTGAGTCAAGCACCTGTCTTTCTGCCGTTTAAATCAGCGTTTCCGGTTCCTCTCCGATTGTGGCGCCCTCTATATCGTGAATCGGAGCTAACCTACGCGCGCACCGGGTGACTGTCCGCTATTTATAGCGTCGTTTTTCGCGCCGTGCAAGTCAGCACTAATTACAAACTATCTACGCGAAAATAGTGTTCAAGTTTTTTATTTAAATCGGTTTCCTCTCCGTTTATAATGGAGAACAAAGATAGGGAAAGTGACAAAACGGTTTCAGAAAGTGTAATCGAAAATTCAAACTCCCGAAAGCGAATGCGTTCTCCGTCGCCGGGTTCAGGCAGCGATGATAGCGAGTCGTCTTCGAGCAAAAACTCGAGCCCGCCGAGAAATAAGGCAAGGAAAGATTCCCCAACTGTGAGTTACGCACATTTTGAATTTTTATCGCAGCAAGTCTCCCTCTAGACTAATCTCATTACCGCGAATTTAGAAAGTAGAGATACCATTTCGAACATTGAAAATTCAACCATTACTTCAAGCGAGTTTCAATTACGTCGTCCTGAGTCTGAAAGCTGCAATAAGCTTGACATTTTATCGAATGTGAGTACAACCGTCAATATTTTACTAATTTATTTATGACTGCTAGATGCGACATAAAGCCTGCATCTAGAACAGTGATTGGAGGATGGGTTAAGTCTCTTTTAAATGAAAGTGGTATTGAAGCTACTCCTGGATCGGTGCGGTCAGCTGTGGCGTCCCTAGTGATGTGCCGTTCCAGAGAACGTTCTCCTACCTGAGAATATTGCCGGCAGCGCTCTCGGCCACGTTCTCCTAAGTGAGAATGGTTGAGAATCATTTTTATCAAATGGAAACAACCAACATTTCTTAAGTAAAATAGTATCAAATAAAGTCGACAGATCATAGTGTATAAAACAAAACACTCTATTTGCAGTAATAGACTACGAGTATATTCCCAGTGTTAGTAAGTATTCTCGAGAATATTCTCAGGAACTTTCTCGGCAATATTCTCAGCATTACTGCACCTTAAATAAATTTTACTTTTTTCTTGGTGAAATATTGATAATGGGCTATGACAGCACTTTCTTTTTACACGTAATTTAATAATGAACAGTTAAATTGTTTTTTTACTCTCTAATTAATTAAAGTCAAGCATTAAATATAAATTTTGTATATACAAGAAGAATGGTAATAATGAAACAAATTTTCGGAATGAACTCCGTTTAATGAGACAAGAAAACATCAACTTCAGAACTACAGTATTGACTAAAGGTAGGACCGCACTAGCCGGAACTGCACTTCTTAAGTCGTGGCAAAAGCGTATAATACTCGCTTTCTTCATATCGCGAGTTTGTTATGTCATGTAGCCATATTAGCTTTTTTCTTGCCTGTTCTTGCTTGATCCTTTTCTCTTTCTCGCACAACAAGGAAATAATAATAATATCCATTTCGTCGTTCATCTTGATCAGAGGTTGCCTAGCTACTGAAAATATTTTTGTAGCGCCACTGTAGTTCAAGTGCGGTTTATCAAAAAATTAAGCTTATTGCTATGTTCCGCTGCGGTGCAGTTCCGCCTAGTGAGGTCCTCCCTCTGAGTAAACGGTCTGAAATCTGATAAAAAAAGATAATGCAATCGTATTAACTACTGGTTAATAACTCAAAATAAATCAAACACTATCTAGAGATAAAATCAACTGAAAATATTAAAATATTATAGAAAATATTATATCTGAAATATCTGTAATCTGATAAAAAAAAATAAACATAGAGATCTGATTTAAAAATATTTAGTACGACAAAACCGTTTTCGCACGAGAAAAAAAATAAACATATCTGATTTAAAAATATTTAGTATGACAAAACCGTTTCCGCACGAGAAAATAATTTTAGTCTATCGTAAGAGGATCTTCAAGAAGTAATGGTTGTTCTTCTTGAATATCCTGAAACTCATCAATATCAAAAGTTTCCATGGATTCAAGCATAGATTCTTCATGTTCAGAGTCACTTTCGTGGTTTGCTGAGGTGGCCGACGATTGAACTGTAGAAGAAGATGAGTGACTCTGTGTTTGTGTCTTATTTTAGGACTTAGGAGTTTTATTCATAAGCTTCCAATTATGAGCCTCGCAATATAGTTTTCCAGCTCGATCTGTCTTTAGTTTGTTTCTTTTCTGGGTATGTATATTAAAAAATGTCGAGAAACTCCTTTCCACAGTTGCCGAAGTTGATGGTATTGATAAAATTTCCCAAATCTGAGTTGGGAAAAAATAAGTTCCACCAAGACAAACGTTTTATCGTGTATGCTGATTCCCAAAGTAAACTTTTGTCATAAATGCCAGTTCAGATTCGCATTAGCAGGTATAGTTGTACCTTGGTTACCAGGGTCCAAAATAGTGGCCGCAAAATAAACTCATTTTAATGCATTTTCTTATCTTTGTGTAAACTTAGCCAATATTTCTTCTAAATGGCTTCCGAATTTTTGGTTTGCATTTTCGGAATGAAGCATTTCCTTGATTTCCGTGAATCCTTGGTGAACTAAATGAATTTTTCCATAGCCTCCTTCTAATTTTGTTATCCAATCTACTATTGGCTTTAAAATTTTTGCATGCCGCTCTATTTCAACCCATGTAGCTTCATACAAAATTTTATTTTTATATTTAAGCAAGTCCTAGCACCCAGATAATAAAACATAGAAACACTGTACTATAAATCGCCTATAAATAAACAAAAACATCAAATTATAAACTAAATTTATTTTGTTGAGAACGTTGAGAATATTCCCGGGAGCGTTCTAGGTTCTTGAGAATATTCTCACTGGCAATATCCGGCAACGAGAACGTTCTCAGCGGCACATCACTAGGCGTCCCTAAACTTTGTAGAGAATTTTCCCATAGATCAAATACTTGCAAACGGTAATTGGAAAATGATTCATACCTTCAAAAAGTTCTATCAGAAAGAACCACTTGATTGTAATTCTCTTAATCCTAATGAATCTATATCATTATCAAATTATTTTGATCCTGTTAACTAATGGTGATTATATCGTGATAATTAAAATATTTTTTATATTTGGTATGTAATTATAATTTATATTTGGTATTAAAATGGCTATTTATTTATTTTTTAACCAGACAATAATAATGTGTAGGCATTATAGCGTCTATAGCTTCTCGCACCAGGTGATAACAAACAAATCACTCAAGATGGATTCCGGATATTGATACAAAACAAATAATAGAGAGTTTTAGCAACAAATAAAACTTACCTATTATTTTTCATCAATATCCGGAATCCAGGTAAGCTCTACCTGGCGCATCATGAGATCTATAATAGCGGACAGTCAGCCGGTGCGCGCGTAGGTTAGCTCCGATTTACGATATAGAGGGCGCCACAATCGGAGAGGAACCGGAAACGCTGATTTAAACGGCAGAAAGACAGGTGCTTGACTCAAGATGGATTCCGGATATTGATGAAAAAATAATAGGTAAGTTTTATTTGTTGGTAAAACTCTCTATTTTTTATTATTACCTTTGACCTCATAGGAATTAAAGACGTAAAAAGTAATAAAAGTAAATAATCTAACAAGTAGCTATTATTTTAAAACCCGGATTTACATTTTCAATCGTTTTTTAACAACTTGGTTAAATTATTAAATCCCTTGGACACACAGTTCAGTCACAGATGACCGCGCCTTTTAAAATAATATTAAAATTAATTTTTATTAAAATTTATTTTGATACTCCCAAATAATGATCGATAATCAATAAATATTTTTACAAAACTAGTTGTAAATTACTTAATTCACAATATGATTGTTCAGGGGGGTGGGCCCATATTGGATGTTGTCCTTCCTATATTTATTGAAATGTGACGTCACAGAGCAATATGTCACGTGACCAACCGTTTTCGCACAAAATTTGAAATGATAAAAGAAAATAATGTTTTTTTCAATTAAATAAAGCTTTTTCGAGAAAGAAAATATTGTACAGGGTATAAAATAAGCGTTTGCAATTTTAAAAATACTTTTTCGAAAACTGTCAAGTAGCCAATTGTTTCACGCTGATATTCAGTGAGAGGGGGGGTATATTACACAGTGCGAGCCGGCCCAATTCGTGCTGCAATGCAGGCGGGGCCTTACCACTCAGAAAATTTCTGCCGTTGTCGTAAAAGGTAAGTATACAATGTTATAATTACTTACCTTTCGTATGATCAACAAAATGCAAGTTGTCTGTGGTATTCTGATTTTGGATTATTAAATCATTTTCAATGACGAAGTTGATTGCATCTTTGTTATCGGGTAAACTTTGAGTTACCTTTTCCAAGTGATGGCTTTCTATTTCACTAGTCCTAGAATTGAGAAAGTATTATGATGACAAGTTAACTTTTTACGAATTATCTCTATTTTCTTTGTAGCACTATGACAATTTATCACAAAGCTGCCAGAACTATTAACTATTTAAATTACCCATTATCTGTGTCTTGATTATAATTGCTTTGGCTTTCAGTCTTCAATTTATGTATCAATTCTGTAAATTAAAACGGAACGAAGTGAGAAAAATTTGCCACTGTTGTGTATTGCAGCTTCTTGTGTTCTAATCACTTGCAATAGCATTGAGTGGGGATGGAGGCATTCAGCATTGAGCACAGGCATCCTAGACAAGTGGCAAACGCTCACTCTCTGTCTATTCGTAATTCGTCGTACATACTGTATCGGCGTGGCTTGGCAGACGCCGACACAGCAGTGTTAAGGGCCCCACACACGATTAGTTCGCCGGCAGGTATCGGCCTGTCAGTTAGTAGTACAACGCACGGGCGACGGCGGGCGGGCTAGTACATACTGAAGGGCCCCACGCACGATCAGTTCGCCGGCAGGTATCAGCCTATCAGTTGCTGCCGCCGCCGCCCGTACGTTGTACTACTAACTGACAGGCCGATACCTGCCTGCGGACAGATCGCGTGTAGGACCCTTTAGGAAGGATATAGGAAGTAGGCTTTCTTGGAAGAGCTGATGAGGTTGAGGCCCGCTGGCAGGCAACAGGCATAAAGGGTAGGTTTTCCGGTTTCTTGTTTGCTGCACGTATGCACTCAAAATCACACTTACTAGGTTGATTTCACTGTGTAATGTTCAATGGCGATTTGCACGGGCTGAGGACGCGTGCGTCTGCGTCGATGATCGATTCCAGTCTGGCTCACTTCGTTCATGGCGCAGAATGAATGCACAGATACGCGAAGGGGCGCGCGGGTCGGTCGAACGAACGAGACCGGATTTCGAGACGTCTCGTCGCGCTTGAGCAGGAACAACTACTGTGTACTGTGCCAATTGCTAGTGAATAATACTACAGCAGCGCGCGTATTATTCGACGAATTACGAATAGACAGGGGGTGAGCGTTAGCCATTAGTCTAGGGGTGCAGATTAACTGAGGTTAAAAAACAGTGACATTCCTGAGTAACGATAGTAAAGTAAGTAAAGATTTCCCATTTAGTTGACTGAGTAAGTACCTCCGCACGCGGCGGCGTATCGTAAGCGTACGGTGTCTCCTACGATTCGCTGCAGCAACGCTTTGTGTGCGGACTTGTTTAAAAATGTACGTGCTCGTATTGCTCTCGTCCTACGCGCGTATTACGATACGCCACCGTGTGCGAAGGCACTAAGAGTTCTCTAGATAGAACATCTCTTGGAAGTCTAAGCTGTGATAGTTAGTGGAGTCACATTTAAATCAGAGAAAGTGGCTTGTTGTTTAAAAAGAAAGTGTCATAATTATTGCTGTTACATCCGATGCTCTTCGGGTACTTACTGTCATTAGAAGTGATGTCATGGAGTCCTAATGTGTCAAGTATATATATTTTATCATTCGTTTCCAGTAGAATCCATCCTTTTTGCTCTAACATTTGGTATTGTTCATCGCTGAGGGTTATCTGTAAGCAATTTATGGCTTATTTTAAAAAAACATTTTTGGGATAGAGTATCATCTATTGTAAAGCTTAGTGATATAGTGGTTTCGACTGTTGTCGTGAGATGGCAGTGATACTGATAAAGTATTGTTGCGTCGCGCGGCATATTCGAGCATAGATTGCGCGCATTATACGTTTTTAGTGCTGAGTGCAGAGTGCTAGTTTCATTCACCATTCAAACACGTTAGCGACAGCAAGAATTTGTATGACCAGTGTCAACTGGTAACAAATGACATGAATTGCAATTTTGCCAGACAAACGCACTTAGCACTCGAACGCACTACGCGGTAGGCTCTGTAAATAATCAGCATTAAAAGTAGCTTTTTTTTAATCATCCTATTTTGTCCCACTGCTGAGCAAAGGCCTCCCCCAAACCCTTCCACCCATCTCTATCAAAAGTAACATACATACATACATTGATCACTACTATTATTATCACCGAAGAGTTAGTCAGAGACAAGGCAATGAGGACAGCAAAAGCAGTCCTCTTCCATAGTACACTTTTCACCAAATAGCGACTGCACATGTGCTCAGCGTGACAGGTGGTGAGCCCAAGTAACATACCTCTGTACAGTTACTGGTTTGCCTATTGTCTTGTGCTACTACATCCAAATTCAAAATTGGTTCTGTATGCTTGTATGTATCAACTGCAACACTTTCTTCCATCTGAAAGTAACATAAAAGTATTAAATAAAGAAAAGAAATAGGTACCTATAAAAAAAGGTTACTGGTCATCAAAAACAAGGTAGATGCATTGTTGTGTAAAATTTAAAAATAATAAGCTTTAAAAAATCTGTCAACTGTAATGCAAGCACATGAGACAACAACTGAAAAAAAATACAAACTAAGTACCTGTTCATTGGATGTGCTTGATCCCGGTTGTAGAAGATAGCTGTTTGGATACAAATCATTTCTTCCATCGGGTAATATATATTGATCTGTAATTTAGAAAAAATATTTGCATTTTGTTAAGATATCTAAAAATATTATTACAGAAAGAGAGAGGGGAGAGAGAGGTATATATACATTATCGTATCATCTGTCACACACAAATACAAATGTTAAATATAGTCCACTTTATTCAACATAATAATAGATGACATGAAGTAGGTAAGCATCATATTATAAAATTTTGCAATTGAAAGTTTACTTGTGTATCAATATGCTGAGTTATTAATTTTCCCTAAAACAAACAAGGCATTAATAATAAATTAAATTCTTGAGAATAGTTATTTACTTTTAAAAAAGTAAACTCACCAGATACAGGTATTATTTCCGAGGACTCGAGTAACTGTTGCGGGGTGACATCATAGACTGTGCTTGACTGGACTCCGTCCACTCCATCCTTGACATTTTGCACCTGAGCAACATACTGCACTTGCCTGTTGACTGAGGCAAAAATTAATACTACAGTGTTACTATTATTTGCATAGGGTGTTTATTTATACAATGTGCATTCAGTAAAAAGGTATTATTACATTAGCTGTAGACTGTCGTAAAACCAAACAATAAAAATACCAGGAGTCTTGGTGACAGACAAAGAGGTAGATGGTACTTTTTTGACGACAATTGTGGCAATTCTTGCAGGCGGTAATTAAAGTAACCTATAAGCATCTACAGCTGCCAGCTTGAAGTGGAAATGGGCTGGACACGTCTGCCGCATTTTGGATGAGTGGTGGACAAAACTCACCACTGAGTGGAGTCCACGCATTGTTGGACGACGTCGCAGCAGCCCCAGAAGGAGATGGCGGGACGAGCTAGACTACTATCAGAAGGACTGGCAAGTTACAGCCCTAAACTGTGAAGAGTGGGGGTAGGGTAGGGAGATCTTTGCCCAGCAATGGGACAAGCCGAGCTGAATAATAGTAATAATAATAAGCATCTACAGGGCCCCATGAATCTCTATACAAAAAAACATGAAAATCAGTTAAGCAGTAAAAGTGTGTAAGCGTAACAAACAAATTAAATCACTTTTGGCATTTATAAAGGCAATTAAAATATCAATAGTACAATATTAAAAAATAAACTTTTCTAACTTAGAAATGTCCCGTCGTCTTGAACCACAAAAAACTGCTCTGTTTCGCTATTGTTAGCTGGTAGGTACTCGTACGTTTCAAATGAATTTTTGTCCATTTTGTGTGTTCAACTAAACACCTTTTTCTCTAAAGTGAAAGTTGAAAATATTTTATTTGGCTTGCTTTGCTTTTATATTTATTTTAATGTTGTTAGTATTTTATAAGTTATTTTATTTATTTTGTAATGTTACCAAAGAAAATATCATTGTATTGATCTGAAACTTCTAAGTTAATATTTTGTATAATATCCAAGTAATCAAGTATTATTGCCATCCATGATCCCCAATCCCAAAATTCCCAAATCCAAATCCAAACCAAATTCCGTCTTATTCCTGTCTCTGTCTGTCGTGCTTTTTGTTTTGACATGACAGTGACAGTTTTTTTTTTAATTTATTTGTTTCGTGAAGGAACTGGCAAAGGTCTGAGACCATACTGCCTAGTCATTAGTTTTTTTATTTCTTTTTTTCCCTTGATGATAATGAGTGGTGATTACAATGATGAATGATAAATGATGTCCCCCAAACCCCTTGAGTCCTCACTGAGGATGAGGACTCCTCAGTAAAGTTGTTGGACTTTACTGAGGGCCTAGTCAATTGGCAAACAAATTAAACGCTACGAAATCTTCGCTACGATAAACCGAATGTATGGGATTGACATAAGCAAAAGTTACCTACGACGTAAAATTTACGCTAAAATAGACCTAATTGACAGTTTGACAAGCCAAGAATCGCTAATCTAGCGATCACTCAAACATTGAAGATAAAAATTCACACAAAATGGCGATTGTTTGATCAGCTGATTAAGGAATAGTTGTGTTGTGTTGAAAGTTTTGTTTAAAATGCTCTTTTTAGGGCTATTGTGGACTGCGATAATCAAGTGCTCAGGCGCTAAGGAAGAAATGTTTCCCTACGTTACTTGGAGCAAATTAACGAAATCGAGTTTGTTGTACTTGTGAATAGTTCTCGGAGTTCTCGTTTACGAACTTTCAAATATCTAACTAAGGTCTGCCGGGAATTGCGTGCTGATATAGTTGTTGCGATGTGAGTGACCAAATAAATGTGTGTCATGCAACATTTTTCGCAACGAAGAGCAAGTCGCTGCATAACAATTTGTAGGGGCTCTCAAACCATACAAACATTTGGGCCAAAAAAATCCACCTAAGTACCTTTAATCATGACAAGAAAGGTCAAGAATAAGACAACAGTAAGGGACTTTTTGTATAAATATTAAATGTAACCTATCCATAATGTCCATTTATCAATTTATAACTTAGATTGCCTATTTGTTTTACAGGTTCCAATGAAGATTTAATTTGCCAGGTAGCTTAGAGTATTAAACCAAGGCTCTAAGTGTAGTAAGGTGTACCTATTGACTATACCCTATAAATCTTATACAGACAAGCATCTTTCTTAATAGGAAAAGATATCAGTCCTTACGTTCAAACAGTAAGTGTTAATAAATAAATTATTACTTACATAATAAAGGTAAGTATTATGCCTATTATTATATTGGGATTAACCAGGAAATGTCAGTTTTGTTAAAATTGCTAGAATAAAGAGTATTGACATAAAGATAAAACTATTTTATGTGGTTTTGCAGATTTGAGACGACGATTCAAAAATCTTAAATGTTACCTCATAATTTGGAGGATGGACTTCCTCAGAATGGTGAACAAACATGGTTATTTGGTAAAAAACAATATCAAGCAATTTTGTATAATACATAGGTACTTAATGTTCGCCACTTTGTGCCAGGCTAAACATCTGCTCCGTACTAAAAATTTTAATTAAAAAAAATCCTATGAGTTATTATCTTTATATATTCCAGTGTTAGAAAGTGTCGTATCTAAATATTTCGCATAAAAGTTATCTCTTAAATATATCAAGTGTGTGTGAAAATAACGCATAACAGAAACTATCAACTGTTGTGAAGATCAGAAACAAGCATATTAATTGTATAACCGATATTTATGGACTATTGCGAGTGAGGAGAATATCAACTGGACTAATAATAGCGCAGTGAGTAAAAAAAACAGCCATAAAACTAAAATTAAGTTAATCATCAGAATTTCCGTTGAACAAAAGTTCAAATACAAACAAACATCAACCGACTTACGTATCGATCAGCTGTAACAACTCCTTCATCACTAGTAACGACATCTTGCGATAATTAAAGGAACAACTGATATCACCGCACACGCACACCATCAGATTGCTACACTACACTACTGTTTTTTCCTGTTTGGTTGGAAATCAACCTATAATTCAAATGGATAATTCACAAGAGAACGTAACACAAAGACGCCGTACACTAAGGTCCAAGTCAATAGACAGATCTAGATTCTACAATTCCAGCTTAGAACGGGACTTCGATGACACTACTATTTTTGACACAACAATGAAAAGTTTGACGAATGATTCTTCCTTAGACGAAAGTATGACAACTGAATTAAAATTAAAACTAGACGAACTAAAAACACAACTATGCTCAGCGAATAGAGAAATAGAAACATTAAAACTAGATAATAACAAACTCAGAGCGGAGTTACAGAAATACGCACAACATCTACCCACGAAATCGACATTACATTGTCAAGATGACCCACAATTAATGACAACGTCAAATGAAATATGTTCAGAGCCACCTATTGATTATACTCGTTGCTGCTCCCGTGAGGACTTAGCCATGACAAACTCAATCGAATCCTCAAAGCATCGTCAAAATACTGACCGTTTCACCATACTACCACTAGATGGCGCTTTGCAGGATAATTTGACCTTAAGATTAATCAATTACGAAAAATCTACTGAAAAATGTCTGAAAAATAATGTATTAATTTTTTGCGACCAACAAGCCCTTAACCTGTCAGAGTATTTAAAGAAAATATATAACAACGATAGTCGCATAATTACCTCATTTATTAAGCCTAACGCCAGCAGTTTTGATGTTCTTAATACTGAATTACATGAGACATTAACTAGTGATGACTTTTTGATTCTATTAATTGGTGCAAATGATAGAATACCCACTAAATTATTTTGCGATTTATCTGTATTTTTGGCTAAATGCAAAAACACACAAATACTATTGATTCAAGCAATAGAAACCAATTATTTAAATACAAACGCACTCAATAATCAACTTAAATTAATAAGCAGAAACTACAATAATTGTAAATTTATATCATTAAACCAAATCAAGCAAAAAGTGTCATTAAAAGATATAAGCTATAAAATAAAATTAGAATTTGATACTATTGATTACTATAAAAAATCTATGAAAAAACTAAAACAATGCATCTCAGAAAAAAATATAAGTAAAATGAATATCGATGTGGTAAAACAAAAAAAAGGAACAATTCCATATTATTTTAAAAAACAAGAAAATAATATAATGTTACAAATTACCAAGTCCCGTGACGTAAACACACCAGAACCGCGTTCACAAAAGCAAAAAAAGGGAACAATTCCGTACTACTTTAAAAATAATCATCTTCCAACAGTAACCAACAAAAACACTTTTTTTCGTGAAAACCAAAAAACATAATTTCTTTTGCTTTCATCAAAACATTTGCAGTATTCTAAAAAAAAAGGATGAATTAGAAATTGCCCTCAACAATTTTAAAAAAAGCTGCAAATCCATGGACATAATCTGTTTCTCAGAAACTTTTATCAAAAGGGGACATGAAAAAAACTTAATAGTGACTAATTATAAAATGGGATCTTCATGGTCACGCGACTATGAAAAATAAGGGGGGTACTTGTATTTTGGTAGCCAATCATATTAACTGCATAAAGCTACAATTAGCAGATACACTGTCTGAAAAAAACAATTTTGAATGTTGCGGTATAATTAAAAAAGGTATAAATTTATTCGTAATTTGTGTATACAGAACCCCATCTTCAAATATATCTGTATTTTTCGATAAATTAGAACAACTTTTAAGCAAAATCAACAAAAAACCAAAAAAAATCATAATCTGTGGGGACTGGAACATTGATATCCTAAAAATAAACAAAAATACTCAAACTTTAATCGGTATCCTCCAGAACTATAATCTAGATATACTAATAAAAACACCAACTAGAAAAAACGCCTGTTTAGACTTGATAGCTACCAATTTAGACGAAGCAAATGGATTTACAAAAGAGTTATCATTATCTGACCATACTAAATGCCAAGTTTTATCTGCCCATATAGAAAACTATAGTAAAAAAATATACTGGTATGAACTACAAAGAGATTACCACGTTGAAAATAAGGCAAAATTTATCGGACATATCAACTCCCTGACATTTAATGAAGTATTAGAACAAACAAACACTGATGAAGTGTTTAACACTTTTCATGACAGTCTTTCCCTTCTTTATAATCTTTGCTTCCCTATTATTAAAGTAAGAAAAGATCATAATTTTAAGAAACTGAAATGGCTTACCAAAGGTCTAAAAAAAAGCTGTGTGAAAAAACGTAAACTATATTATAATTATATACACTCACATAAAATAAAGAAAGATGAAAATAAAAAGAAATATATAAAATACACAAAGTTATTACAGATATGTATAAATGCTGCACAAAAAACCAACAATTCTAAATACATACTTAACGCAAAAAACAAATGTAAGGCGTCCTGGAGAATAATAAATAATAACATTAACGAAAATCCAACATGCAATGAAATAAAATTAATAAGACATAAAAACGACATTATTTATAATAAGAACGACATATCTAAATTATTTAATGACTATTTTATTGAAATAGCCCAGAATACAAGAAATAGATTAGTAAATACAAATAAAAAACAAATAAATAATAGCATATTTTTGTACCCAACAAATAAAAATGAAATACAAAAAATAATTATGAACTTAAAAAACACAATATCAGTAGGTTATGACGAAATTAGTACTGATATTATTAAATTATGTTCTCCAGTGATCAGTATTCCTTTAGCCTACATAATAAACCTTTCTATGGAAAATGGTACTTTTCCAGCAAAATTAAAATTAACTGTAGTTAAACCTTTATTTAAGAAAGGAGATGAAAGCGATATGGGAAATTACAGACCCATCGCATTAATACCAATCATATCAAAGATTTTTGAAAAAGTTATCGCCATACGACTACATGACTTTATTAACAAACACAATATTATAAACAAGCAACAATTCGGTTTTCAGGAGGATAAATCCACTTCATTAGCATGTTTCTCATTACTCAAAAAAATCACAGAATCAATTAATGATAAAATACCAACTGTAGCACTATTTCTAGATATGTCTAAAGCTTTTGACTGTGTAAGCCATGACGTACTTCTACAGAAGCTCCATGATTACGGTATTAGAGGAATAGCAAATCAATGGTTCGCCAGTTACCTGGCGAATAGACAGCAGTGTGCCGAAATAACGCAAACAGTTAATAAAACCAAAGAATATGTCCGATCTAAATATCGTCAAATAAGCAATGGAGTGCCTCAAGGCAGTATCTTGGGACCACTGCTGTTTCTTTTATATGTTAATGTCCTCCCAGATGTGACTAGCAATGATTGCTTCTTATTTGCTGATGACTGTACACTATTGTTTCAAAATAAAAATATTGACATAATAAGAAATGACATTAATAATAGCCTCTCTGATGTAATTGAATGGTTAAATAAAAATAACCTGAAAATTAATATATCTAAGACTAAAGCAATACAATTTCATACATATAAAGCGAAAAAACATAATATTGACATACAATACAATAATAATAAAATTGACATCGTAAATAGCACAGTATTTTTAGGTATAATTTTGGACGAAAATTGCAATTGGAAAGCACACATAGACATCTTGTGCGCAAAAATAAATAGGTTTGTATTTGCACTATATAGAGTCAAAAATATTGCGTCATTTCAAGTAGCCCTTCAAGCGTACCACGGATACGTATCTTCTCTGCTGCGTTACGGTGTGGTAATGTGGGGTAATAGCGTTGACATCGAAAGGGTATTTAGAGCTCAGAAAAAATGCATTCGTGCGATTTGTGGAATCAAACAAACAGATTCATGTAAACCCCTATTTACAAAACATAAAATACTCCCTCTACCCTGTATGTACATACTAGAAATGTGTCTATTGGTTAAGAAATACCCAGAATATTTTGTGAAAAATAAAGACATCAAAATAAATTTACGGGATTCAAGAAAAAATAAATTGGCTATACCTAAATGTAATTTAGCCTTATTCCAGAAAAACGTCTTTTACATGGCCATAAAAATATTTAATAAATTACCGTTAGACATGATGAATCTCCCGTTAGAAAGAAATAGATTTAAAAATAGTTTATTACAATGGCTCCTAAAGCACAATTTCTACTCCGTATTTGGAAATAATGTAACATCTTGCTTTATTATCATTGACATTATCATAAATAATATTGATTTTTAATAATTGTGACATTTTAATGAATTATAATTTAATTGTATTGTTTGTATAAATTGTACAGACATTTTGACATTATCATTAACTTTTAATTTGCAATAATATTAATCTTTAATAATTATGACATTTAAATATATTGTAATTTGATTGTATTGTTTCTCGTAATTTGCAATAATATTGATTTTTAATAATTATGACATTAGAATGTATTGTAATTTAATTGTATTGTTTCTCGTAATTTGCAATAATATTAATTTTTAATAATTATGACATTTAAATGAATTGCAATTTAATTGTATTGTTTGTATAAATTGCAAAGATACTAGGTAACATTAATAATTAATTTCAGACAAAAAATCAATCGATGTAGTTACAATTATGGATATTTGCATGCCTACATACTTATGGCAGAATATTGTTGATACTTTAAATCATTGTCTTACATCTCAATGTTGTGTACATGATATTCGGCAAATAAATGATTTATGATTTATGATTTATGATTTACCTACTAACTTTTTATCTATGACAATTTTCTATAAGTAAGTATATTGTTCTAATTTCTTAGGAGATTCTGGATACCTTCAAAAAGCATGGTTAATGATAATAACAACAATATTTAATGCTGCATCAGACTCACAAGAAAGGAGGGGTGTGTACCACATGTCATATCCAACAATGAAACTGCATTGTACATGGCTTTGGCATCGTTGAATTTAGTTATTTATATGATTTTTTCTTGTGGAGCTCTAATGTTGACAATGTTAATATTCTACAAAAAGGAGCAGTCTGTGCCATAAATATATTTATCCATAAAATAGTAATTTGGTTTATTTGATGAGGAAAAGTTAAGTATAAAGTTAATTTAGGTAGTTCTAAGTTTATTGTGCTTTATTTAAAAAGATTTAGTTATGTACAAAAAAACAGTACCTTCGTTGACAACATTTTTATTTTAAGAAAAGGAACAGTGTGCCATAAATATATTTAACCCATAAAATAGTGATTTGGTTTATATGATGGGGAAAAATTAAGTATAAAGTTTAGTTCTAAGTTTATTGTACTTTATTAAAAAGATTTACTTAGGTAGGTACTAAAAAACAGTACCTTCTTATACACACAATTGGCATTTATTTTTATACACATATAGTTTTAATGTCAATAAGAGAAAGTGAAGCCTCATATTTAATAAACTTTGACTCTGAGAGAGTTAGGTAAGGAAATAAGAATATATTAAGAAATACAACATTAATGTTATTTTTTACTTGATATTTAATTTTACTTGCAGTAGGTACCTATAGAAAATGTTTAAGTACCTACTTATATCAATTTCTACTAGTCATAACGTTCAGCTATTGAAGTTGTACTTGATTCATTATCAACATACAAAGGTAATTATATGTATAAACTTGCATTATTATTATCCTATTATTAAATCTGGTGGGTTCTATTGTGTTTGTTATAATATTGTTTTTTCTTTAATTAGGTGGCTTAACATAAGGTGGCTTGTTATACATATAATACAAATTAAGTTCCATATCTAGCATACTCTGTAATAGTTTAGTTATTATCAATTTGGCGATTGTGAAGTAATCGATTGTAATTGTTGCTTGAGTTTGTAATGTTACTATCACATTTTTATTTGTGTGAATCTGTAAATGGTTTGCTGTTTCACATTTTCAGTGTTATACTTTTTATAGAACTGTCGATTCACCTGTGAATATAAAATAAATAAATAAAATTAATTGTTTTTAAATTATTTTTGGTAAATATATACTACCTACTAACTTTTTATGTATGACAATTTTCTATAAGTAAGTATATTGTTCCAATTTATTAGGAGATTCTGGATACCTTCAAAAAGCATGGTTAATCTTATTAACACCAATATTTAATGCTGCAACAGGCTCACAATAAAGAAGGGATGTGTACCAAATGTCGTATCCAACAATGAAACTGCATTAAACATGGCTTAAAGTTGTACTTGATTCATTATCAACATACAACCGCAGTGTGCTTTACGTGCCTTCCGAAGCACGGAGGAGCTCGAGACGCTTTTTATTTGGTTACCCATCCTTTAGCTCGGTAATGTGAAAGTTGCGTAACTAACTGGCAAGATCACAAACCGGTGCGGCGCGGGCGGGGACTTTTTGCATTAGTTTAACCTCTAGCATTACCTTTCAAGTAACAGTAAGTACATTGCTTCGCTAGTTTGCATATTTTAAAATTAGTTTTAATTTAACTAGCAAAACCATGTACTTGGAATGTTTTTTATTTTATTTTATTTAGGACAATAATCAATTAGAAAAGTAATGTGATAGGTGTTGTAGTTAGACAACTAAACCCGAAAGCATTAGCCGCTACGCCATAGAGTTACTTTAGGCGATGTACTCATACAAGATGAAACGTTTTAATCACTACCTATTGGGTACTCGCATCTAAGATCAAACTGTTTAAATGTTCGCGCGGTTTGTATTATTTAGTGTTATCACTTATTTGATTACAGACGGACGTCAAGTTGTTAATATTTGAGAAATTCTTGGCAGCAAGCGTTTGCTTGTGGTCTTCAGTCTTAATTTATTTATATTATAAGCTGAAAAATGGGTTTGGCTCATATCAATATCATATTATGGTAGGTAAGTCACTCGTCATTATTATAAGTACTTATTTACAAACGTGCTTGCCTGGCGAACTTCCGGCGAAAAAAGCGATTGATTCATTTTTCAAATTGTCTCAAGGAGTCTACCCGAATTTCTTAGTAAAGTGACATTCAATTCACTAAAACTCAAAAGGATCGGTGTGGTTACTACCTATTTATTAATCTTACATAAGCGTTACATTATCATCAAACAAAAAAATACTAAGACAAGCCTGTATGTTTTATATCCCTTAGCTTATCGATATCGATTTAACCTAGCGAATTTGATGAGCGATTTTGACGCTGTCACCGGTCGAGCGTTTGCCAGTTGACTAGGCCCTCTGAGGTCTCACGCGAACTTCTTGAGAGAATTTGAAAAGTGGATGTTGCACTGTTTTGTTTCATTTGCCAACACACTCATGCACGTTCACAAACACTTAACGGTTAATAATCCACTTTCACATGATTAATCGAAAAAACACAAATTTTAGAAAATATAACAAAACTGCAGACATGAAGCTTCACTTTCCCGCCAAGAAGTCCGACAGTGACAGTGAGAGACAATTTCTTCTTTTTTTTTTATTTGTTCCGTGAAGGACAAGGCTAAGGTCAGAGACCATACTGCCGGGTAATTAGTTTTTGGAAGTGTATAGAGTGCCATAAGCGGCACTGTATCTCCATCGGTTAGGGAACCGTAAGTTTTGCGGTATAATAGTGACGCCGCCTAAATGGGCGATTTTCCGAGATCAAAAAAAAAAAGAAATTGGTTCGTAAATGAATTCATAGATGGCGCTTAGCATAGATTAGTATGGCGCTTAGTAAAAGGCGGGTTCATGAAAAGCACGTGTTATGGCTGCGTAATATTTATTCTATTCCAAAATAGAAATAGGTTATGGATGTCCTGAATATAAATAGGTAAGTAAATACTATTTTTCTATTCTTTTGGTAGACAAGTAAAAGTGTAGAATTTATTACAGCTCATAAGTAGCCCAGCTTTCATAAAACGACATCTATCGAGTGTTTTTGAACTTATTTTTACTTTTTAATTTGGGCTGTCAGAAAATCGCCCATTGCCGTAAAGTTTTTGTTAGACAACAGAAATACTAGCTGCCCTACTCCTGTAGGTCACGTGATAGTTTAGAAATTTAAGACAATCGCGAAGCGCAGCGTAGCGATTGTCTTAAATTTCCCCAATCCCAAAATTCCCCAATCCCAAAATTCCCCAATCCCAAAATTCCCAAATCCAAATCCAAACCAAATTCCGTCTTATTCCTGTCTCTGTCTGTCGTGCTTTTTGTTTTGACATGACAGTGACAGTTTTTTTTTAAATTTATTTGTTTCGTGAAGGAACTGGCTAAGGTCTGAGACCATACTGCCTAGTCATTAGTTTTTTTATTTCTTTTTTTCCCTTGATGATAATGAGTGGTGATTACAATGATGAATGATAAATGATGTCCCCCAAACCCCTTGAGTCCTCACTGAGGACTCCTCAGTAAAGTTGTTGGACTTTACTGAGGTCTCACGCGAACTTCTTGAGAGAATTTGAAAAGTGGATGTTGCACTGTTTTGTTTCATTTGCCAACACACTCATGCACGTTCACAAACACTTAAAGGTTAATAATCCACTTTCACATGATTAATCGAAAATACACAAATTTTAGAAAATATAACAAAACTGCAGACATGACGCTTCACTTTCCCGCCAAGAAGTCCTACAGCTGATGTCGCAGATGTTGCTCTTGCTTTTCGTATTGACAGTAGACACCTGTTTTGTTTTTTCCCCTAAATAATGGCTTCGTGCGATCAGCACATTTAGCCAGTGTCAAGTTTCTTTGCATTAGGTAGACGATAATGAGTGATGAGATGAACGTATAATGGTAAATGAGATTCCCCAATACCCCTCGAAACTCAATAAAGCTGTGGGACTTTATTAAGATCTCACACCGACTTCTTGAGAGAATTTGAAAAGCGATGTTGTACTGTTTTGTTTTATTTGACAACACTCATGCACGTTCACGAACACAACAGTAAATAATCCATATTTTCACATTGGGGGTTAACAATGTGAAAATATGGTGGTTAACAATGCTCGCATCCGTGGGTGTGTACCCTCGTGACCCTACATGTGACCCCTGCTGGGTGGTGCTAATGGGCGATTTTCTGACAGCCCAAATTAAAAAGTAAAAATTAGTTCAAAAACACCCGATAGATGTCGTTTTATAAAAGCCGTACCTACCTAAGGGCTGTAATAAATTCTACACTTTTACTTGTCTACCAAAAGAATAAAAAAATAGTAAGTCCTTACCTATTTATATTCAGGACATCTAGAACCTATTTCTATTTTGGAATAGAATAAATATTACACAGCCATACACGTGCTCTTCATGAACCCGCCTTTTACCATGCGCCATACTAATCCATGCTAAGCGCCATCTATGAAGTCATTTACGAACCAATTTCTTTTTTGTTTTGATCTCGGAAAATCGCCCATTGAGCATTTGGTGGTAGAGCCCCAGCTCGCCCGGTTATCGACCACCATGCGGCAGTGTACGCCCGCCAAGTGATCTGTGCTCGTCGCAGGTCGCGTTTCGGGAATAGCGCCGCACTACCGGAGTCAGGGGAGCGGCTATTGTTGCAAACAGTGGACCAGAGAGTTCTGCCGTGGATCCATTGAGCGGGAGATGGGACTCGACACGCCGGCCAGGGAGATCCGTAGAAAGGGTGATGCCACTGGCCGCCCGCGGCATAGTACCTACATTGGCCCAACCGGAGCTAACCACCCCGGGAGGCTGCGTCACCAGGTCGCGCATAATCTCGGAGTGGATCGTCGTGCCGGTTGGTGACCGGAAATGGTGGGACCCGGCGACTACTTCCGGGAGGGTATGGGGGCCCTTCCGTTCGGCGTGTCGGCTGTGGTTGTAACGCTCTTCCAATGTGCTGACTCTCGATCGTGTCTCCAAGTGGGGATCTGAAAACCTGGTCGAGTTTAATGCCAGAAAAACCCAGGTTTGTGCATTCTCGTCCAAGATAACTCCCTTCCTTACTTCGCTCCCTCTCTTCAGAGCTCTCCTTTACCCATATCAGTGGACCTCAGCATTCTAGGCATGGACATCGGCCAGGAACTGAATCCAAAATGCTACATCGAGAGTGTTATTTAAACTGCCTCCCGTAAGTTGGGTATTCTCAATAAGGTGAGGCGGTTTTTCACTCCCGAGCAGCGCTGTTTGCTGTGCAAGACTCAGGTGCGATCGAGTATGGAGTATTGTTCCCATCTATGGGACGGCTTCGCTAAATACCTCCTCGATGCACTTGATAGACTGCAAAGGCGAGCGGTACGCATTATTGGAGATGCTGAGGTTACAGCCTTTCTTGAAGACCTCCAGCTGCGTAGAGACATTGCTTCTCTCAGTGTCTTCTACCGAAATTACTACGGAGAGTGTTCTGAAGAACTTTTTGATCTAATCCCGCCCTCTCCTTTCCTGTCCCGGACTACACGTGCTGGTCTTAGGAACCACCATTATACTGTGCAGAATATCAGCACTCGTACCAAAAAATTTGGCAAGTCGTTCCTCTGTAAGACCATTCGGCTTTGGAATTCTCTGCCGGCGCATGTGTTTCCCAGTTCCTATAATCCCGGGTCTTTTAAACGGGGCGTGAAACGGCATTTATGCAGGCCTTCATGAATGGGTGCGTTTGTTACCGTGCTTGTTCCACGGTGGGGAGCGCTCTCATTATTTTGGACTACATCGGCTGCTTACCATCAGGCAGGATGTAGTCACTATGACGTGTCACATTAAAAAAAAAAATAATATTCGACAAAACACAAAATATAGAAAATAAAACAAAACTGCAGATATGACGCCCCACTTTCCCGCCCAGAAGTCCCTGTTTTGTGTTTGATTTAACTTTATAGTCTGGCAACGAATCGATACTTATACATCCCATGTAGCATGTTACCAAATTACCAATGCTATATTACATTCAATAGTTCTAAAACTGTAGCAAGGCAAAAGAGCCTACAGTACTACTTACTTATATTCCAGAGACCACATACCTATCTGTGAGTCAAGGTAATAAAATGGCAAAGAATCTAGACAAGCAAGCCTCTTTATATATTACGCCTTCATCATTAACCGGTCAAGGATCATAAGAGCGCCGGCGGTCGTGAAACAATTGATTTTCAATTGTGTCTGGTTTTACGATGGTTAAGGGAATAATAAAGGCACACTCTACCTATACACGCCAGCAGGTCAACTTATCCATAACTGTTTTTTGGATGATTCTTTTGGTGGTGCTAAATGAGTGACAATGTTCGAGTGGTAGGTATAGAGCTGCGCTGCGTTGCATGCAGCACGAATTGGGCCGGCTTGCCCGGCGTAATACCACACTCTCACGGAACATCAGCGTGGCACTCGTTGCTGTTGTGTTTCGTCCGGTGAGTGAAAGTACCGCAGGCCCGTCTCCTCACAATTCCTACTCATCCCCCGAGAGGCGACATGCTTCTAGACTTCGCTTCGTAGTAGCGGAAGCTGCGGTCCACGAGGCGCATCGCGAATGTTCAGAGTGATAACTGATGAATAAACTGCTATATTATTTATATTTTAGTCTTTTAGAACTTTATTGAGTCTACGCAGGAAAAAACTATAAAGAAGTCTGAAGGTACTGTTACCTCCTCTTGCTTTCTCCTTTTTCGCTGACCTAATGGGCAATTTTCTGACAGCCCAAATAAAAAAATAAAAATTTGTTTAAAAATACTCGATAGATGGCGTTTTATGAAAGCCGACCCGTTCCTACCTAAGGGCTGTGATAAATTCTACACTGTTGCTTGTCTATCAAAAACATAAAAAATAGTACTTACAAATTTTTATTCAGGATCTCCAGGACCTATTTCTATTTTGGAATGGAATAAATATTACGTAGCCATACACGTGTTCTTCATGGACTCGCCTTTTACTTAGCGCCATACTAATCTATGCTAAGCGCCATCTATGAAGCCATTTATGAACCAATTTCTTTTTTTTTTTGGATCTCGGAAAATCGCCCATTACATACACACATCATCGCCTTTACCTTAACTTAAACTATTAATCTAATTCTTAAAACTAATTAACCTACAATATACCGCCGTTCAAGATTACCATCAATTACGCCTTCCCTACCTCTCAACTTAACCTACATTATGCTAACTTTTATCTTACAGTACCCGTACTGAGAATTTGTTTCCCGGGAAATTCGGTACTTTCGGTTTCGGTATAGTCGTTACCGGTAACCTCGGCCTATGCCCTTTGTTGCAAACCAGGCAAATTTCGTAGCGTTACCAAATTTTTATCTCCTGAGTTTTCAACAGTGTCGTCACCGGTACTATTTATTGGGGAAAAAATTGTAACTAATGTTCCCGTACCCTACACCGTACGGTTTCATCGTTATCGCACTCCAATAATTTGATAATTCCATTTAAATAATTTCTTTTCTGTTTGCTAATTTAGCTTTACCTTCCAAATGACCTCAAAACTGAACGTCACTCTAAATATCGAAGCCAAGGATTCCAATAGTAGGATTGGTATCAAGGAGAGCTCCCTCAAAGATCAGAGGTAGGACGAAGGAATGTTTATTCGTGGTAAATGCGCAAACTTGTGTTTTGGAGGGGTTATAGTGAACTAGGTTATGTCGGCCCCAATTCGAGACATGACTTAACATGTTCTCGGTGTTAGTCACAAGTTTATTCCGGCTCTCGAGGACGCTTTCCCGAGAAATATTAGCTCGTTCGGTGTAGAGCGTTACTCCCGTACTGTTGTTATGCAACTGTCAGTGATATGCAGAAGAAACAGAGTGGGGCTATAACACACCTCTGTGGGACTCCAGCATTCACGGGCTTCATGTCAGAGCACGAACCGTCGACTACGACTCTGATGCTACGCCCAGAAAGAAAGCTGGCAACCCAAGAACAAAATTTCTCAGGAAGCCCGTATGATGGAAGTTTAGAGAGAAGAGCCCTGTGCTACACCCTGCCAAAGGCTTTCGCTACGTCCAAGTTACCTGCCAGTGCCTCCCCTTTACTCTCGACTACCTCCGCTCATCGGTGAGTAAGGTACACTAGAAGATCACCAGCCGACCGACCGCGACGAAAACCATACTAGCGATCGCTTAGTAGTTAGTTTTCTTTTAGGTACCTTAAAAACTGGCGGTTTGTAATGGACTTCATTACTTTGGAGAGCAAAGACGTGATGGCTATTGGCCAGTAGTTGGACGGATCTGAGCGATCGCCTTTTTTGAGAATCGGGTGGACAAGGGCCGTCTTCCAAGAGCTCGGGACAACGCCAGTGGTGTAAGAGAGCCGGAAAAGGCGCGTTAGAACCAGCGCCAACTTAGGAGCACATGTCCGAAGCACACTAGACGCACTAGCCTTTCGCCAATTCCGCTTATGAATGATGACTTCGCCTTGGCAATGTCCTTCTTAAAGGACCTGGCGGCAAAATTGTACCTCTTTCTGAGCGCACTGGTGTTTGCATCCTGTGATGACACCGCAATAGGCACCCAGGCTTGGTAATGTCGCTTTTGGCGAGACGCCATTTTGCAGCAACGACCAAACCATGGTTAGGACCTGCCGCCAATGGGAACCACAGAGTTTGGATTGAAAAGTTTCATTCCCTGCAGTATCACATCAACGACAAAGTCGGCGGCGACATCAAGATCATCCAGCGAGAAGCAAACTTGCCACAATGGGTAGGACGCAAACTTCGCATCCCATCCCAGTCCGCTGACCAATAATGCCAGACTCGACGTTTTTGAACTTTCAGTGAGAGACACAGTGCTACGAATCAGACAGTGATCTGATGAGCCTAGTGGTGCATCAACAGAAACTTGATAGCCGTTTGGGTGCGAGGTCAGCAGAAGGTTCAAAGGAAGGAAGTTGCATGGCCCTCCACATCTAGAACTCGCGTAAGCTCGATTACCAATTGGGACAGAGAGTAGGCCAAAGCGAAGTCATGAGCGGCTTAACCCGCGTGGTCAGTTGTGCGTGAACCAAGCCATTCGACGTGGTGGGCATTGAAGTCTCCTACCACAATCTCGGCCGAGGGGATCCGTTGGAAAAGGGTCTGTCGCCGTTTGAACGGTCTCGGTTTGGACGAATTTATTTTATTTACTCACCATAAAACTCTCATGATAAAAATTCATTGTATATAGACCCCTTTAAATTTAAAACATTGAACTCGGACGACCTCTAACCAATTCCATTCGACAAAGTGATTCCATAGCTAGTACAACAATTGGCAAAACATTTTTTTTATTACAAACATTTTGTGTAATATTTTATTTTGCTCAATGATCCATATATCAAACGTTAGTTACATCTGGGCTTAAAAAAATCTCAGTACCGAAAAGTACCGAAACTTCCCGGTTTTCCCGGTACCAAAGATGGCGCAGTACCGGGAATCCCGTTTTCTCCACAGTACCGGGGCTGCAACCCCTAGTAGCCTATCAGTGACTTCGTCTGAACTGTGACCTAAATCCCTCACAGCAGCTGCGGGAAAGGAATGTCTAACCACTCAAAGATAATGAGATGATAGCTTAGCTTGCAGGTATTATTATCATTTATAATCGATAGCATTATACTCGTACATAAAGAGTTTTGTGGAAGTTTATTACATATTAGAGGATTCTGGTAATTTAATTGTTTTATATCAGCTCTGACCAGGTAGGAATTTAACATTTACTCTTGGTGTTAATTAGCCTGTGGCTTCTAATTCTATTAAACTCAAATTTAATTTCATCTTACATTAGGAAGGTATTAGGTTTTGTATTCAATTATTTCTTTATAAATCAATAGAATTCACCTTATGAAAATTACGTATTAGGTTCTATATTCAATTATTTCTTTACAAATCAATAGAATTCACCTTATGAAAATTATGTATTAGGTTCTATATTCAATTATTTCTTTACAAATCAATAGAATTTACGCAAGTAACCGTGGACGGTTGAGTGGATAACCACTTAGCTGTCCACGACCGTATATACAATATGGCTCCTACCGTCCAGTCATTCTGACAGCTGTCCGAAAGTTGGCCGACGCTGACCGAGACTACCCGAGCTGACAAAAAAGCTTAGAACTAACCCATTGCTAAAGCTATATCAAAACCTAAACTACGTACCAAATGCTTAGAAAACTCAGTATTTTAATAAGTTAACAGTTAATTACGAAAAGCTATAACAAAAATGACAAAAATGAAGATTCCAAGACAAAAAACAAAAATATTTTTTTTATATCGACATTTAGAAGTCGTTATTACTTGGAAGTCACTGTTTCAAACTATAAAGAATCATATCATTTTCGACAGCTAAAACCATAACGATTGTTTTGATGTGCACATTATTAGGAAGAACGATGATTACGAAGAGTAATTAACACATTATAAAGCTATTACAATGTAACATTCTTAACTGACTGTCCTTATTGCCTTATTAGAATATTAACTTTCAGCTCTATAGATGGTGAATAATTTATTCCAAACCACTTTCAGGCAGTGGACTAAAGTAGAATGCTATTAATAAAGGTAAAATTACTTTTGTTTACTCTTAGTATTTATTATACAGATCTCACAAATCACCAATTCAACTAAATTGTACTGACTGCCTTGACAGTACTTACATCACTTCTCAAGTTTATTAAAAGATGCCTGATTTATTAAATATCCTCTAACTTTAGGAAGTGAACTTAATCAGAATACTATCATTTGAAGTAAACTTACTTTTATTTACTCTTAGTGTTTATTATAAAGATCTTATAAAGTACCAATTTAACTAAATTGACTGCCTTGACAGCATATTACATCTCAAGTTTATTAAAGATGCCTGATTTATTCAATATCCTTAACTTTAGGAAGTGAACTTAAGTTAATTATTTTCATTAACTTATACCTCAGTCTCTCAGACTGGGTGATTATTTAATAGCCTACTAAATCATAGGTAGTTAGTATACTTCAAGTAGGTAGGTACCTTGTAATTGTCCACAGTTGTCCTTGTTAATAATTAAATCAATTATATTTAGAAGTTATTCTTTACTCACTTTAATAGGTATAAAGCAGACTGTACTATTAGTCTAACCGGTTCTGGATGTTACCAATCAAATATTTCTGTGTTTCGTAATATTAGAAGTACATAACTTGTAAGGTCTTTGACCATTAAGGTGAATTCGCAGCTTCAGGCGAAATAACCTAGGTTCCAAACTGGTTTTTAGTTGTTTAATATCAGCTTAAATTTTACCAATAGGTTTCTGGATGTCTATTTATAACACATTGAAGAGTAGCAATTTAAGGCCGTATTGTACCTCAGGGAAAGCTAAAAATGCCTGTTTGGTCATTTCAGTATCAGAAATCAAACATCACAGCACAGTCATGCTTATATGCTATAACTTATTAGTATTTTTCTTGTAATAGGAAACCAGCCTAGACTCTTAGGTAATCCAAAGTAATGATGGTTCAATATTATCTCACTTCTGCTAATTATTTATAATGAATAGTTAATTGGTAATTCCCTGAAGAAAACAATTAGAGTCCTATTGACCTACGGTAACAGCTTACATGCCTAGACCGGTCCTTTCAGTGCTCATAATCAACATCACTTCATAGTAATTTCTATTTAGGTACCATATCTTAATTATCCCTAGCTTTATTAGTTCAAGTTAATCCAGCCCTAGTTTCGCGGCCTACGTACCTAGTTTATGTAGGCACAGCGTGTACACACCGTGCTATCCCCAACTACCTAACAACATAAGAGACGCCTACCTACCCTACAGTAAGTTTTCGACCAGCGCCTGTCCCCTCGTCAGCCTAGACAAATTCCACTCTCAAAAAAAATATCTCCACCCGGTCTTAGATCGGCTTTCGCCTTATCTTTCCCATGACACATCCGGTTAGATCCGGCTTTACCTTCATCGAGGTATAGAGGTTGTCCCGAGAAGGAAACTGCCCTCCTCTCACGAGGTTCCAAACATTACCCGAAAACCCCCTATATTTTGTCGAACTACCTACCCTACTTGTATACCTTTGCAATCTAGGCCAAAGCCACATTTAACTTAATTTCGTGGTGAGTTGTGTAAGTCGAGTCGCCCCTGTAAACAACAGATCTTTAAGTGAACTATCATTTGAGCCAGTAAACTCAGGGTGTAAAACCTAACACTACACTATATGTACGGAGTAGGGCATGCTCCCGGGAATTCCCGGTACCGATTTTTCCCGGTATTTCCCAGGAAATTGACTTTTTACGCAGTACCGGTACTGAGAATTCGTTTCCCGGGAAATTCGGTACTTTTGGTACTTTTATTATAACTTAAACTTACGCCAATATTAATTAGCCTAGCGTTATCTCCCAAATGACCTCGAAACTGAACGTCACTCGAAATATCTACGCCAAAGATTCCAATAGTCGGATTGGTATCAAGGAGAGCTCCCTCAAAGTTCAGAGGTACGACGAAGGGAAGTTTTTTCGCGGTAAATTCGCAAACTAGTGTTTTGGAGGGGTTAAAGTGGACTAGGTTATGTCGGTCCCAATTTGAGACATGACTTAATATGTTATCGGTGTTTATTCCGGCTCTCGATGACGCTTTCCAGAGAAATATTAGCTCGTCCGGTGTAGAGCGTTACCCCCGTACTGTTGTCCGCATAGCAATGAATGCTGTTGTTATGCAACATGTCATTGATATGCAGAAGAAACAGAGTAGTTGCTAACACACACCCCTGCGGGACTCCAGCATTCACGGGTTTCATGTTAGAGCACAAACCGTCGACGACGACTCTGATGCTACGCCCAGAAAGAAAGCTGGCCACCCACGAACACTATTTCTCAGGAAGCCCGTATGATGGAAGTTTAGAGAGAAGAGCCCTGTGCCATACCCTGTCAAAGGCTTTCGCTACGTCCAAGCTAACTGCCAGTGCCTCCCCGTTACTCTCGACTACCTCCGCTCATCGGTGAGTAAGGTACACTAAAAGATCACCAGCCGAACGACCGCGACGAAAACCATACTGGCGATCGCTTAGTAGCTAGTTTTCTTCTAGGTACGGTCGGGGTCAACGTCGCTTTACCAATTTGCAGCGATTTTCGTATGAAGCGCACCGACCGCCCGGGTACGTGTCCATACCAAATAGACGACGCGGTGTGCAGGGGATTTTGAACTTTAGAGTACCAGGAAAGCGACGGTTGTTGTACCTTAAGATCTGGGGGTTTGTAATAGACTCCATTACTTTGGCGAGCAAAAAGGTGATGGCTATTGGCCTGTAGTTGGACGGATCTGAGCGATCGCCTTTTTGGAGAATCGGGTGGACAAGGGCTGTCTTCCAAAAGCTCGGGACAACGCCAGTAGTGTAAGAGAGCCGGAAAAGGCGCGTTAGAACCGACGGCAACTCAGGAGCACACGTCCGAAGCACAATGGGAGGAACTGCATCAGGCCCACTCGACTTATAGATATCAAGGAAAAAAAACCTTACGAACAGACCTTTGCATATATATTTCTGTGACCTCTCACAGAAACTTCAAAAACGTCGAGTGTGTGAACGCACAGTGCTACGAATCACACAGTGGTCTGATGAGCATAGTGGTGCATCAACAGAAACTTGATAGCCGTCTGGGTACCGTGTCAGCAGAAGGTCCAATAAGGAAGGTGCATTGCCCTCCACATCTGGAACCCGCTTAGGGTCGGTTACCAATTGACTGTAGGCCAAAGCGAGGTCATGAACGGCTCTACCCGCGTGGTCAGTTGTGCGTGAAAGAAGCCATTCGACGTGGTGGGCATTGAAGTCTCCCAATACCACAATCTTGGCCGAGGGGATCCGTAGGAGAAGGGAGTCCGTCGCCGTTTGAACGGTCTTGGTTTGGACGAATTTATATTATTTACTCACCTTAAAACACTAATGATAAAAATCCATTGCATATAGACCCTATTAAATTTAAAACATTCAACTCGGATGATCTCTAACCAATTCCATTCGTCAAAGTTATTTCACAGCTAGTACAACAATTGACAAAACAATTTTTTTATTATAAACTTTTTGTGTAATATTTTATTATTTTGCTCAATGATCCATATATCAAACGTTAGGTACATCTGGGTTAAAAAAAATCTCAGTACCGAAAAGTACCGAAATTTCCCGGTATTCCCGGTACCAGAGTTTGCGCAGTACCGGGAATCCCGTTTTCTCCACAGTACCGGGACTGCAACCCCTAGTACGGAGGCAGGCCCGAATTTGGACTGGGTCATACGTGCCTACCTCCAGCTAAAATGGTGTCTGACCTATCTTCGATTCTCACTAGGGAGACAACTGTCTCTCCCCCGTTACTCTCTCGAATATAGTGTATTGTTTAGCGTTGTAATAGAAAACGCCGGCATTATTAAATACAGTCAAATCCATCCTGACCGAAGTCAGTTGAAAGTTATATAGCTCCGTTGTCACCGTGATGCGTATCCGCTATATGACCCGGAATACTTCATTCCGTTAACAGATTCGAGTTGCGACAGTAATAATTTTACTTCAATAATCACTTTCTATTTCATAAACAATTTTAGTTAATATCGCAGCTCGAATATCACTTAGCGCGCTTTAAAGGCTAGGACGCTCTTTCCCGCGTATGAGATCGTTACCGCCACTCGTAAGTCGGACCGCGCCTCCCACGACCTTGAATTGAATGCCCCTCTTCCCTACAATGATGCCAAAAGCCCTCCAATTTCGCGCCACGCTCGCCCGCACCCAATCGCTAGGCCTATCGCTTATTCGCCTCTACTTCACCCTTGTTATCTTTTGTTAACAGGCCAACTTCACGCCCTTACACGTGGAGACAAAATCTCCTCTCTCTTTCTATCTTCCAATCTCATCTTCCGCCCTCTCATGACCGACACTCCCGCGTAAATTTTAGTGTTTACCATAAATCAACCAAATCTCTTTAGATAGCTAACATTACATGTTTGAAAATCTAGATGTAGCCTTCCATCAACAATTCCCTCTTAATACACACCCACTTATCCTAATAATCCCGTATTTAGTAAAATGTTAAAAGTTCAGCATTCTGAACACAGATGGCGCCTGGTTGTTTTTTTTTTAAACGATTTTATCGACCCAATCCCGTCTTCCGCGAAACTCAAGTAAATAACGCACGGTAAACGGCGCCAATGTCGGGAGGGACGCGTTGACCAATCCAGGCGAACCCCCCCCCCCCATCACTCCAAACCAATAGACAGTGCCCATTTCGCAAGCGACGCCCGGAACAGTCCCCGCGAAATTCAAATAAAAATAAAGCCCCTAGTCCATTGACTCATTCTTACACCCTTCAACCATAAAGCCACTTGTCCACATGTCCATTATTTTAAACTAGTTTATTTTTCCTTTTTTATGCTTATTACAATAACGGTGCAACGCATTAATATTGATTTTAGTGCTACACTCATGTATTCCTTATTAACGGACAGATACCATTCATTCTGTACCGTTACAGTACGCTAAATAACCATCACTGACAGAGTACATACGTATTCAATATTAAAATACACTTTTTACAATAGGTAAGTTATGGTTTATTTGTTACGTACTTAGTTACTGATAAATATTTATTGTGGCAGAGTAAAATCAAAAACATAATTCATAGTAGAAAATGCTTCACAGTGGACAGTATTTCGAAAGGCGTATACGAAGTTTTTCAATTCAACAGATTCATAGATGGGACATTTCACTTTACCGATGACCATTTGTTGCACAATCTCATTGTACATGATATCTTTTTCGACGCACGTCGCTTTTTTATCCCAGTCGAGCAAATGGAATCTACAGAAGGTAGCATCACAACGCAAAAATTGTTTTACCAAAGGCATGTCGAAGGCGCAACCATAGTTTATTATCATCCCGTTGCGTTCGAGTAGTTTCAGCATAATATCTTCATACCTTCCACCGAGGCAATTCAACGCTAATACTGGTCTAGATAAGGAGGTATTAAACTCTGCTAACTCGTCAGCTTCTTCCAAAGTATACACGGCGGTTGCTCCGAGGCTTAACAGATGTTCCTTTACAGTTTCATAGCCACAATGACTCGCGACAATATTGATAGTATTAATACCCCAAGCTTTACAAAGCTGAATTACGAATTGGCCGCACGAGCTGTTGGCCGCGTTCTGTATGACCGTCTCTCCTGGTTTGACGAGTAAAAAGTCCTTAAGCATTCTATAGGCAGTGCAAGGCGCTATACTCAGCATAGACGCTTCAGCAAGGGGTAGGTTAGGGGAGATGATGTGAACGTCCCTTTCGTGATAGATTCCGTAGTACCGCCATGTGCCTAGTAGCCTAGAGGTCAGCACAACTCTCTCGCCAGGCTCTACTGTGCACACGTGTTTACCGATTTCCACTACATCACCCACTCCTTCGTCACCGGGTATAGCGGGCAAGAATGGCAAAGCTTGGCTTTTTCCTGAAATCAAATGATACCAAGGTCATATAAAGTCTGTGATATTGACACCATTTTACATCCTAACATGGTACAGACAGGTGTCAAAATCTCTAGGCACGGAAGGCATAATTTGTACTTTGTAAGTACCTATTTAATACACAGTGCGCTGTGTATTAAGTACTTACACAGCGCGCTGTGTAAAAAGTACAAACATAATCAAAGGTGGTGGGATGACAGACCCGTCACTTTAAGTAATTGTCGATATTTTTATAAATATGAAACCAATCTTGCGGTGCTCAAGAGTACCTAGCTTCGCAATATAGACTAAAGCTAATTTTGCCATTGCCCCGCCCGTGCAGCCTTCAGTGCACTTGCATTGCATATTGCATCGGAGTAGCACGTTTGTTAAGTGCGTTTGGGTCAGAGAAACCCTACCAGGGGCACGGGGCTATTTCTTTCTACCTAAAGTTAGATGCATTTTTAATTTAAAATAAATCTTTATTCTGATTAGGTTAATGAAGCTTTTTAATACATATAATTGGTTTTATTTTGTAAATATATCACTAAAATAAAAGAAAATATGAATTGAAATATTTCTATAACTTCTAAGTACTTATTAATTTATATTTAAGTATATAATATTTTTATAAACGGGTCCATCAGACCCACCAAGCACGTGTGAGTTTTACCCACCAGGCTCCCCAAGGGTTAAATAAGCACCTAACCAATTTGTTATTTAAATAAAAAGAAATTTGTTTTCAGCTAATTATGTGAGTTTTTTAAACTATTCAAACAAGTAAACTAAACAAGTGTGCTACGACGATCAATGGTTTGAGTTTAAAAATACTACCACCCCCTCCCTTCTCTTGGGTGTCGTAAAAGGCGACTAACGGGCTAGCGACTGCACATACATCCAACAGCATAGAGCTGCAATGGGATCACCACCTGTCACGCTGAGCACATGTGCGGTCGCTATTTGGTGAAAAGTGGACTATGGTAGAGGACTGCTTTTGCTGTCCTCATTGCCTAGTCTCTGATTAACCTTTCGGGGATAATAGGGTGAAGATGCCTATAATGAGATAGGCGCCCAATTTGAGATAGCAAGGTATTGGCCAACTTACTGACGGCAGCCACCTGGCACTAGTATCTCGCGAAACGTTATCGAACACCTCCCCTCGCACGCCAGTATAGCCCCGCTCAGCCAGCAATGCAAAAATGTGCAAACGGTGATTTTATCGAAAGAAAAAAAAAATTTTTTATCTATCAAATGTTTACGAGGTATGTAAGAATGTTATTATTAAGCTAAATATTATGTGTTTAACGCCATTGCATCAGTTTTATACTCAATTTTACGAAACAGGTACCATAAATACTGTTTTCTTCATCAAAAACAAAACTAGGTGCTTATTTTGTTCAATTTCGGTTTTTCCCTAATATGAGACACGCTGGGGTTTCTAAGATGAGATATCTCATATTAGGATTTTTGCAGCACGTGAATAAATTTTAATTTTTGTTTTATGCCTCTCATCAAAAGGAAAACCTGGGATCACAACGAAATTACTGTAATTATATTACAAAACTTTAAATTAATAAGTAAGAAAAGTATGAACAAGACTACGTTTAATAATTTTAGTTGTTAAAATAATGTTAATTAACAAACTATTGTGATCTCTATTTGTCTGACAACAGACATCTGCCGACTGATATTTGTTATCAAGAAAACTGTATAAAAGTCTGATTATCACTTGCTTGTTTTGCTTATTACCTACCTGCCATAATTTTGTAAACCTTATAGAACCTAATTTGAGACACTATCTCACAATAGGAACCCCTAGTATCTCAAATTAGGAGACCTTTTACCCAAGTCACAATTTCTGTCCTTTTTTATTCTATCAAACCCATAAATGAACACATGGTATGTATATATGATTAAATAGCAACTATTTCTTAAAACTCTAATAAATTCCCTATCCTAAACTATGATTTTGAAAGTTCTAATTTCTATTACTTATTTTTTTATGGCAAAAAATAAAAATGGTATCTCATAATCGGCATCCTCACCCTAGTAAGATAAAGTTTACTAAGTACATTTTATATGGGTGTGCGTGTGTGATGAACTTGTGTAACCAACATGTAACTGCTGCGATGCCAGTTTACGCTGACTGTGTATCAAAGTCAAATTATTTATTCAATGTAAACCTTTACAGGCACTTATTGACGTCAATACTAATAATAATAAAAAACAGTTAACTAACTTGTAGTTAAGACTTAACAACTAATCTAACGAACTATAGTCTGTGCCAGACAAACGCGCATCGCTACCCGCAGTACCACTGCAAGCCGAACGAAACAGGGATCGCGTCGAACCGAAATATAAGCCGTGGCGATAGAATTCTGTGTAAACAAACGTATCCTGGTACGAGACAAAAATGGCAGGCAAGTGTCTCTCCCGTAGCGACACAAACGGCTAAAACTTATAATTTATCGTTTTTGTGATAAATCATAATGAATTGTTAACATAAGTTAACACTTTAAGAGGCCTACTACACCTCGAATGTGATTTTTGCGTAAAATGCCCATTTTCGCATTTTGTAGTAATTTTGCAGTTGTATTTATCGTTTTTATCGAAATAGGACAATAAATTTGTACATAATATTACAAATCTCCATTCTGTGAGCATAAGTTGAATTCGGACGGCCGGCGCATCGCATTTTGTAGTAGTTTTTCAGTTGTATTTATCGTTTTTATCGAAATAGGATAATAAATTCATTATGAAATCTTTATTCATGATGAAGTAACAATTACTCTGGTATAAATTTTGCTCAATAATATTATCGTAGATAGGAGATATTCACAGTTAACTTATAGCGATTTTCGAAGTTTTTTTTGGTTTAGAATAAGATTTATTTACTATATAAAATCAATGATATCTAAAAATTCCGAGGCCTCTAAGCACTGTTCGACTATATAAGAGATTACATTATATTTTTTTTATTTCACTTGTTTAGAGCAGTAGTTCAATCGATGAGCTTAAAAAAGTGCCTTCGCGCACTTTATGAAAATCTTTCTCTGCAATTTTGGGTTTAATTAAAAAGTTAAGCAAAATTTACAAAAAGCGAGGCCGCTTCGCACTATTCCAATAGCTATTCTACACTATTCTATAAGTCATAATTGTTAATGTATTTTGTTTCTGAGATCCATAACGCCAAAATTGGCCATTTTACGCAAAAATCACAGTCGAGATGTAATAGGCCTCTTAAGGAATAAATGTGATTAGGTACCAATTTATCCTATTGATACTGTGGTAATAGAACTTAGAAATAACTGGGTTTTTGAAGTAAAATAAAGTAACGGCTGAAATGAATTTTGGAAAACATTAGTACTTAATAAGGTCGACATTTTTAATCATTCAAAATATTTTCTTATAAAAACATAAGTATAAAAAACGTCAAATATTGATATTGACATTAATTTATGTGTAATAATGAATTGTTACGTTTTTCGTCTTGGTACAAACACAGAACAACTAATAGTAGGTACTACTGTACAGAAGGTTCACTCTCTAACGACTTTCACGCGAAATTTAAATTTTTAGTGTAGGTATACTTTACAATGGTAAAGCGGAAGTCCAGAGGTTGAGCAGTCCCAGGCGCACCCAAATAACACCCATGTAAGTTCCGCGATTTTCAACGGTTTTTAGTTAATGTGACGTGAAAATATGGCGCACATTCTTCATATTACAAGGTCCTTAAAAAAATACATTACCTTATCGATTAGAGTCAGTGACCAAAAAAGTATAATATTATGAGATTTTCAAAAGTTCATAGTTTGAAAACTATTGAATATCGCGGAACTTAGGTACATGAGGGATCACCCTCATGCACCTAAGTTGCAGATCACTGCAGCAGGCCTATTCTCTAACGCGACTGACAGTTAAAGTAATGAACACCCAAGAAAATCGCCGTCACCTGTGTGTGTACAATGTGTACCTACCAAATTGCCAAATGCTATTGAAAAAGACAGAGCGCGGGCGCAATGTACGGCGATTTTCCTAAATCTCATTAGCCTGCTGGGTGCCCCTAGATCTTCATATAACTGGCTCGTATTCTTGAACCAAACTCAAACCTCTGCTTGAGTACAGTTAGAAAGGGATGGTGCTATTCATCGCACATATCGCCATCCCTTTCTAACTGTATTTAAGCGTGGATTTTATTTTGAGTTTGATTTTAGAATAGGTACGAGCCTAAAAATCCATTGGTACGAATGTTAATTAGGGATGGGCAAATGGAAAAAAAATAACGATATTTTCCAAATATATCGATATATATCACCCAAGAAATATCGATATTTCGATATATCGATATTTTTTGCCCAATTTGCAATTATTTATAAAAATTGCCAAAATTATCGAAATTTTAAAGCAAATATACATCTGGCTGTTTCACCATAAGATTTATTATTTAAAAAAATTTTTTCGAATTGCTTGACATAAAAAAAAGAAACAAAAAAAAAACATTATTCAAACCAGTATTTGTCTGATATTGACATCAGGAGCACTCTTTGTTTGATGTGTTCCCCTGTTAATCTGCTTCTATCATTTGGCACAGCCAAATTTACCACTGAAGCTACCCTTTCAGATGACACTGAAGATGCTTGACAAATCAAATATTTTAGAGCGATATCCGAGAGAACCGGCGTGAAATGTTGACAATTTACCCAGAACTTTATTGGATCAGATTTTCTTTCTAAAAGTGGTTGGTCCAAATACTGCTTCAGTTCATTGGGGACACAGCTACTGCTTGGAACCTCTGACGAAGTTATGCTCAGATTTAATAATTTCTCATGTCTGGACCAGATAGAGGACCCACTAGCTTGTTCTGATGCTGCTTGATCAGGATTTTTATCCGGAGAACGTTGTATAAAATATATCGATTTTGATGTCTGAAAATAAATATCGGTAATTGATATATCGCGGGAAAAAATATCGCTAATTAGTATCTATATTTTTCTAAAAAAAATATCGATATTTTGATATATCGATATTTTTTACCCATCCTTAGAATGTTTGTTCTCGCATCGTTTGAGTAACTACGGCTGCACCCTATTTGGCTAATTCTTTATTATTTTGTTGTCAAGACAAAGTTTGTATGAAAGAAAAGGAGAATGCCGGTTTTTGTATGGAAGCCTGTACCAAATGCTTTTAGATGAAACAACCATTTTAAGCTAGCTTATAGTTTAATATTACCATTGGCAATAAGCGTTTTTGTTTTCGAATCCGCAGTTCTGAGATTTTTCCTCATAACTATATTTTTAAAAAAGCCGCCTAAAATATTGCAAAGATACCATTCACTATTTAAGGGGCATACGTTTCGATTTCCAAGTGTTTATAACAGTTTAAATAAATAAAATAATAAACTATCAGCAACGCAATATAGCTAGGTACCTGCAAAAAGATAGATAACTTACCTAAAATCGTACATATGTACATTTTCAAGAGATACCAAATAAAGAACTCATAAAAGGAAGAAACTACCATATATTATGAGGCGGGTTTTAAAAAATATAGTACCTTTTGATAAAAAATCTCAGCATAGTTATGTAATCAGAATACTTTTATGATATACATGAGAGACTTCTGCACTACAGTGGTCATCTAGAGTATGTTAATGATCCCTACCTTTAGAAGTTATGTGGAAAACTACAGGTGTCTAGACATTAACAGAATAATATGAAGGATAATATTATTTAAATAAAATGCAAACGTTATGACAGTTGTTTAGGAGTGTTGCTATCTTGATTCAATATGTCTAAAATCGATATCGCCTATGAAATAATCGATTAATTAATAAATTGATCATTCAAAGTCTGAAATCAAGTTCAGCAGCCAAATCGATGTACCTCTTTCTATTCAAAATATCACACAGAACATAGATTTTTTGACGTGACAACGTCTTAAATTAGGTTAGCTGGGAGACACTTATGAAAAAGTGTAACGCTCGTCGGGAACGTAACGATGAGTCACCGAACGAGAGAGAGGCCCGCCGAATGCCTTGCGTCTCTCTCCCACTAAATAGTTAAGTTTAAGTTTACATGTACAATGTTTTAGTAAACAAAATAAAACAAAAAAAAAAAAAAAAAAAAAAAAAAAATAATAAAATAAAAAAAAAAAAAATAAAAAAAAAAAATAAAAAAAAAATAAAAAAAAAACAAAAAAAAATTTATATATTTCTATAGTTAAAATTTGTGCAATTCTTATTTTCATTCAATTCCTTGTTCCTATTGTGCAATTTAATTATATTCATATCAATAAATATTCTACCGAGAAAAAGACGTTGTCACGTAAAATCTTCGCCCGTAAAACCGACTTTACAGGCAACCAATTTTTTATTCACTATCATAATGCCTTCTAACGAATGCAAAATCATTTTAATCGTTAACTGCCGTACTCAGAGACGTCAATTAAGTCTCTTGCTGTCACTTTCTTATGTATAGTGTTAAATAGAGAAGAAAGACATTTAATTGTCATTAAAACTTAATTGACGTCTCTGAGTACGGCAGTAAGCAATCGTGGTGCATTTCTCTTATCGATTTTTTGTTGCTTGGAAACGACTTTTTTTTCTGCTGGCAATGAAAAAGCATCTATCTAAATTCTTGACTACCGAAGATGGTTACTTTGGTGCGAAAATGCTTTTGGAAGTCAAAAACTTGGGCTATCGAACTTTTTTATTACATTTCGTAAACGCGGATTTAATAATGATTCATATTTTGGTAATGGCAGTCTAAAGTACTTATGGGAAATAAATTTTTTATAAGCAATTGGTACAGGTTCCGGCATTCTCCTTCTTGGAACATCCGGACCCGGGATCCCGGGATACGGCGTGTTCTCGCGGACGAAGTCGTGAGCGAACAAGGAACGCGATGCAATTTATGATTTTGTCATGCGGAACTGTTTCTTGTGTATGTGCGATAAAAAGTTTATCTATCTATCTAGGCATTCGGCGGCCGGTAAACTAAAAGTCATCGGGACCGCTCGGAGGCGGGTTACAAAGTTCATAAATTACTTGTTAGTTGTTATAGATTAGGTACCTATATCTATGGACTGTGTAGCCGATCACACGTGCGTGCCCCATGTGTGAGCAATGTCTTGTTGGCAGGTTTTAAAAGCAGAAAAAGTAAATTATTTTGTGACATTTCTAACTTAGTCATTGTTACTAGGTTACCTACTGGTTATTTTAGATTTCGGTGGAAATCACAATTTTATTTAAATAAATAAATTGTTCCCCTGCTGGTGGGAAGTAAAAAAAGAATTGCAATAGTAGGCTATGCATGGCTGAGCAGTAAATGGAAATAAATAGACTTATCTCAACGAAATGTTTATTTTCAAACATAACTTATTTAGTAATAAAATATACAACAGTAATAACATAAACTACCTACACAACACAATAAATATGAATTACTTGTACTTCATTGCCTAAAAAAGAAGGATAATCTAATTATTACTTACAAAAGTCTAAAACATATTTACAACCAGTAAATCCTTTTGAACTTAAGGCATTGCCTAAGGCTTCTTCATAATTATCAAACTTTACCATTTTATGGACTGGACCTTTTAGTTTCTTTTCACACATCAAACTAACAAGTTCTGTTACCATCTTGTCTTTCTCGCCTTGATTAGCCTCTTCATTCCACCTAGTCATCCAAAAGCCATGAAATGAGAGATTCTTAAAAATAAAAGCTCCCGTCGGAATGTTTACTGGCTCTCTGGACATCCCTCCATAGGTGACCATTTTACCAGAATGCTGTAAATGCCTCAGCATTTCTAAAGAATTCTTGCCACCAACACAGTTTAGAGCCAAGGAGGGTTTTTCGATTTTCTTATCTTTAAAAATCGTTGTTGAGCGCAACTCTTCTTCGGTCAGAACGTATGTTGCACCTAAACTTTCTAAATACTGTTTCAGCTCATTAATGTCTGGTCTGTTGCGAACAATGTTAACGTTCTTTATTCCCCAAGCCTTACAAATTTGTATGACATTTTGCCCACAAGCACCGTTAGCACCATTTTGTATGACCACTAATCCATCTTTCACCGGCTTAAAGTCTAAGAGCATTCTATATGCAGTACAAGGGTTTACAGTGAGAGTTGCTGCTTCCACCGTTCCTATATTATCAGGAACAACCCTTAAGAAGTCTTTGTTAAACGTGGCAATGTCTCTCCATGTACCTTGCACGGGTTTTACCACAATCACTTTGTTGCCAGGGCAAAAACCCTTCACTTCTTTGCCAACTTCCTCTACAACCCCTAGACCCTCATTTCCTGCTATAGAAGGCAATTGTATCTTAACAGGATACTTTCCTAAAACAAAGTATAAAACATTTAAATATTATGATCAAGGTACAAGGATATCCTAGATCCTTACTATCAAGGATCAGGATTAAATAAACAAGGTCTACTAAATAAAACAAAAAAATATATGATATACCTTTTTTAATTCTCTTGTTTTCATGAAATCATAAAGCAAATTCTTTAGGTAGGTATCTGAAAAGATAAGCTTTGCCAAACTAATTGGTACTTACCTTGTATGGTGTTTATGTCAGCTGGGTTGACCGGCGCAGCCAGCATTCGCACCAGAACGTCTTGGTTCCCAAGTGGTGGTACTGCACATTCTCTGAACTTCACAACGTGTAGAGGATCTCCGAATTCGCAATACACTAGCTGCTTGGACATAAGATTCCTAATGCCAAGTTTTAAACTCTTTTGAAACAATAAACTGGGTATTAGAGCTTTAGTGCACGGTAAAAGCGCCATGATTCCACTTGTTGTCTTAAAATTTTGAATTTACTGTAATTTTTTTGTGAGATTTAGAATGTTTTCGGCTTTTTTGGCAACTACTTTTAATATAATGTCAATGTCAGTCAATTGTCATTTGTCATGCATGTTGTGATTGTGTGTGAATGTGACAAAGTTGACAATTGACAGCTGATTTTGTTCTCTTAATTAATGGCTTCGTGCAATCAGCACATTTAGCCAGTATCAAGTAAGATATAATGTTAAGTATTAGTTTCTTTACATTAAGATAATGAGTGATAATGAACGTTTAATGGTAAATGATTTTCCCCCAAGCCCATCGAGACTCAATAAATCTGTGGGATTTTATTGAGGTCTCACAAGGACTTCTTGAGAGAATTTGAAGAGTGATGTTGCACTGTTTTGTTTTATTTGCTAACACTCATGCACGTTCACGAACACTTAACAGTAAATAATGCACCATTATTTCACATTAATATTCGACAAAACACAAATTATAAGAAATAAAACAAAACTGTGACACTATAATTTAATGCTTTCACATACGCTTCACTTTCCCGCCAAGAAATCCGATCATTTTATTAACTTTTGACATTAATAGCTGCTACGTTAAATATTTCAATATTTTTGGAAGAACGGCTGAATGGTCGAAAACATTTGCTAAGATTAGACCACGAAAATATTATTAATTTAATACAGACCCTAAATTAATTTGAGGAGCGTCTGTTCAAAAGGAGATAAATCTCAGAACAATATTGTTCTGAGAGATAAATCCACTTTCCATTTTTTTGTTTCTTTTTGGTATTATTGCTCTCTATGTTCGAATACACAACTTAGTGCTTAAAATTGGCTTCAAAAGGCGTTATTTGCAATAGAGAAACGACGTTCAAGCTCACAGTTTCAATCAAAGAGAGACATTTCCAAAGAATATAAACAGAAAAATAACACAATATAATGTTTTGAACAAATCGAGTTATATTTCATACAAAATGATCTGTACAAAAGGAGATTTCTGTTTCAATTATTATCTTTTTAATCGATTAGTGATGTCAAACAAGGCATAATATTCTGTGGTAACTCAGTAAATAGTCAATCCACCTTTATAATACAAAAAAATGCCTAAGAACTATGTACTTATAATATTAATAATAGGCTGTGGATAGAGTGCCACAAGCGGCATTCTAGTACGATCGGTTACGATTTCGTTATTACGGCATCCTAGTACAAAGTGTAGGCAGTGAATAGAGTGCCACAAGCGGCAACATAGTACGATCGGTTACGATGCCGTAATTTGACGGCATCCTAGTACGAAGCGTATAGAGTGCCACAAGCGGCATTCTATCTCAATCGGTTCGGGAACTGTAACATACTTTTTATTTGTCATAATGTTCACACGACGAATTTAAGACAATCGCTACGCTGCGCTTCGCGATTGTCTTAAATTTCTAACCTATCACGTAACCTACAGGAGTAGGGCAGCTAGTATTTCTGTTGTCTAACAAAAACTTTACGCCAGCTTAGGCGGCGTCACTATTATACCGCAAAACTTACGGTTCCATAACCGATGGTGATACAGTGCCGCTTGTAGCACTCTATACACTTCCGTAATAATATTAATAATTGATGACCATTAAGGAATATTTTTAAAGATTTTAAATATCTAACTCTAATGTGTATTTATACACTATACATTTGTGTATTTGTAAGGGAAAATAGATATCATTTTTGTCCTTAAAATCAATCCAAAAAGGATATACGCTCTCAATATGCTTATGATGTTTGTATCATTCAACATTAGGTAAATATGTATGGCAAAGCAAAAGTACTGTGTGTAATAAAATTCTAATTAAAAGGCACAGACATACTTATAATAAATGTCTGTGTTAAAAGGCGATATTTGTAAACTTTGACATTTTTTAAAAAATACCGTGATCAAAAAAAAATATTTTTTGACTTACTTCTGAACTATGGTGGTAATACCTACCTATCACTTTTAAAAAGAAAAACCTACAAGTTAAACTCAGCATGATATCAGTTTTTTGTGTGTTTTCTGAAAATACCTTTATCTCCTTTTGAACAAACGCTTCTCATATATTGGATAACCAGCAAATCTAGTACTACTTTTAAGAGCCTCACAGTCGTTGAAGCAGGTGGTGGTTTTGTTGATTTCCGCTTAGCTACGTATATTTTCAGTCAGGCGAAGTATAAATGCAAATTGTAAAAATGTATTTATTTGTAGTCAAATTCTTTAACCAGAGTGCCTGAATATGCAGTCGCCCAATGATGACCACAGTGTAGTAAGTATGAAGTCTCTTAGTTTAAGATTATTGTAAAAAAAACTAAAACAAGTCAGGTTACTATATTTATAAAATTATCAAATTAATTCGATTTATTAACAGACCTATTTACTAGTAGGCGGGTTTAATGTTCATGTCAGTTAGAAAACGGGTCACTCGTAAATCTAGGTCTCTCTGGGCGAGTGGCGCCGCTGCTGTGGGGGGAGCGGTGGCTTCCGGTGAGGGAAATTGGAGTTTGGGGCTGCGAAATCGCCGCGCCCGTGTCAGTTGCCAGGTGGCGCTGGTGTTGTGAAGACCGCCACGAGCGACTCCAACCTCGCGGTCTATAGCTGCTACCATGGGGCGGGGGATGCTGAAATTAAGTCGCACTGAATTTAATTTTATTAGGCAAAACAAATAATTATTATTAAAAAGCGAAACTGTATTCAGATTTGTTCTAGAATACTTACTTACCTACGTAAAGATACAAACATACATAGATTCATTACTAATATTAATATATTATCAGAGACTATACTCCATTTTTTTAGCAATAGGAATTGAAAGTTAGAAAAGTAGTGTTAGTAAACCTTTTTATGAACAACATTATAAGTGTGCCGAAAATATAAAAGGCCTAAAAGTCGGTGTAAAAATATTTATGCTTTAGGTAGGTACTCTATAAATTTGCACCTAAATAGGTAGGTAGGGGAAAGGTTGTGGAAAAGTTGTAGGGGAAAAAGGCTCTAGGGGAAAAGTTTCTTCGTATTTTTAAAGAAAATTCAAAACATTTTTTAATTCAGTTTATTTACATTTAACTAATGTATGTAGGTGCCATTTTGTTCGATAACTTTTTGCCATCGTGAAGGTAGGGACATGATCCCATTGCTATAGAAAGTTTGGGGCTTCTGATAAAAATACCGCGACAAGTGGTTTTGGCAGTCCTCTCGTGATGGTTAACCTGACTGCCTAAAGAATTCTAAAGAGACCGAAACAGGTGGAAATCTGAAGATACAAGGTCAGGACCATACGGCGGATGCATTAACACCTCCCAGCCAAACTCTCATAATTTTTTCTGAGTGGCTATAGATGTGTGGGGTCTATAGCGTTATCATGATGAAAAACCACACCACTCCTGTTGATTAATTCCGGCCGCTTTCTCCAACTTCTTGCTTTAATCTCATCAGTTCTCTTATAAAACGTACAGCTGTATACACGTCTCTTATAGGATTTTTGGACTATCTTCACACGACTTTTATATAATGTTTAAAAGCCCAATAATCAGATTTATGTCTTATATAACTTAAAGGTTTAAAATGCTTATATAAGTTACTTATATAAACATTTTGATGATGTAATGATTTCACTTGGTACTCTTTTACGAACTGAACTTGTATATTTTCCGTTTTTGTGACTTTGACTATACAAGCTTTTTATATGATAGCTATGATAGTGTCAAAGAATCAAAATATGGTTCCGTAGTAAGAAATAGTATTTGTGAAAAAGTATGCATATGTAAAAATGAACTTAATTTTAAATAGGTAGCTTATCGTAATAATATCTAACACCTGTCAATTATCATATCTTTTTTCTCTTAAAATTTAGTAAGTTCAAGAAGTAATCCACAAATAATCAACGCAGATTTGCAAAATTATGATGAAAATGATGAACATTCGTTTGAAAGCCAAGACGATTATCATGAAAACAGTAATGAAAATGAGAATTTTACAACATCTGCAATTTACACTACTTATTGTGATTTCAATAAAATGTTTATCCCACGGGTTTTCACTTATTTACGGTACCCTAAAAATGGCGGACGACTAAAGAATTAAAATCGTAGTATATGACTTATAGTCCTAAGATATCATATAATAGGTATCATCACTACCTAATGTCGTATAATTGTAAAAGTACTGGAAATCTTAAATAAAATGGGATGAATTATTATTATTTTGCAATAATTCAAAGGGGGCATTAAAAATTTGTGAAAAATTGTTTATACAATCGTCATGAAATTTAATTTCCCTTAGAAAAGTAGATATGTTACCTACTAACACTAACTGCAATATAGTCAATAACATTCAGTAATAAATATGGCAGACATAAGATGGTGACAATTTGTAAACAGTTATTTGGTTTTTCGTTTGTTTTTTGTTGTCTCACTCCCACTGAACTGCGCTGTAATAACAAGCATCCGGGTAAAGGCTATGCAAATGACTACTTCCCAATGTTTATTAAGTTATATGACGTTTATTGGATCACTACACGACAAGATGGTTATAATATTAATCACTTTCACAGCTGCTATACGAATATTTATCGTATATCCCATATTAATATGACTGTTGCCTTCCTAGTAGCCACTAATACGACCTTGACACGATCGCTATACCAATAAAAGTTTTATTATTTCCGCCTATTTCGCGTCATATATACGTTAATACGACAGCTATATAACCAAAACAGTCTGACCTTAAGTTGTGACGAAAACGTTGTCCCGAAAACTATACGACCAAATATTGTTAGTTGGGAAATATCGAGCTTTTTTGTGTACCCAGTTTTTTTCAAAATATGCGCCAAAACTGGTTTGTGGTCAATTCCTAGTTCTTCAGCTATATGCCTATCTTGCTCGACCTTTTCAAAAATGGCATCCTTTTTATCGGTAATAGGGCGACCAAAGCGACGTGCATCTTTCACTCTTTCACATCAAAATTTCCAGATTGAAAATGCTTAAACCTTTGTGCTACTCTCAGACACTGCACTAGGTCCATAAACATTTTTTTTTATTATTGACCTGAGAGCAAGAGAAATCTATTTGAGATTATGGACTGGTGGCAGTTATATTTATTCATGTTCAGAAGAATTTTATAAAAATACAATAATCTTATGTTTAACATCACTGATTTGCAATCTCTGCATAAGTTAGGCTTTTTATAAGTAGTGTAAACTTCTCAAGATGTTTGTAATATACACGTTTGAGTAATTAATTATGTCAACCAATACAATGTCAATTGTGCCGGTTTGACACATACGCTCGCGTAAAGTTTGTCCGGTATTAACAGATAATTGAATAGAGATTAAACATTAGATCGAGAAAATACATGTTGTAAGTATATAGAAAGTATTTAAGCGGAAGGCGTGCTAAAATAAATCAGTGTCCTGAGTGTAATGATCCTCAGATCATTTATACACTCCCTGTCCTCCGGTACGTCAAGCGGGGTTACTTTTCAATCGAGTGTAACATCGATCACGGCTCTTGATCCCTGAAGTAATCTTCTATAAGTATGTCGGCTTACAGTACGATTACCCAATATGGCTATCATATTAGAGAAGCCCAGAACGCTAAGTAGGTAAGTATACTAATATGATGCAGCTACTTAAGGATGTATAGCTCAATGTTTTATAGTAACTTTCTACCGTATATCAGATAATACAAATCTATTTGTGTTTAAACATTAGGTATAGCGTACTTTGTGAATAAGAATCGCAAACTTACTAGGTTTTTTGTTAAAGAAACTTTTCAAAAAACTGCTGAGCACTATCATTTTCGATTTTTTCTCAGAACAATAACTAAAGCATATTGTTTTGAGGATTTTTTTCACCTTAGTTTTGACGTAACAATACACTGATAGTTGACTTTTCTATGTTGTATTTTGCCAACAAGTATACTTAGTAACTATTATGGATGGAATTATAATTTGGTAAAAGTAGTTCTTTTAGGATTATACTACGATAAATATAATAGATTTTTTAGAAAAAATCGAAGTGGTAAAATAGTTACCTTTATTTTATTAAGGGTTAATAAACAATCAAATTACTGGCTACTAGAATCTAAGTTTTGACTTTCACCAATTTCTATTGTTATAAAAACGGAGAATTACCTATAGGAGCACTAAGAAGCATACTCTGCCATAGTACCTATACGTTTCACCATTACAACTGCAAAATAGGTACCTATGTGCTTACGGCCGAAATTAATAACCGATCCCGAGATAGAGATATGCCTATTTTGGATTTGTTACTAGGTAACTGTTGTTATTTCCCGACAGAAATATCTAGACAACAAATCTAAAGTAGGCCTATCTCATGATGAATCCTCTGGCTGGACCTGCTTATCAGTGGGAATGCCTCAGGGTGGCGTGCTCTCCCCACTTCTTTTTTCTGTTTTCATTAACAAGATCTCATCTGCTATTTCTTCTCGTTACCACCTTTACGCCGATGACCTTCAGATTTACAAGCATTTTAGGCTTTCGGAGGTCACGGAGACGATTCATGCTCTGAATCAAGACCTATCTGCTGTCCAAGCATGGGCTAAATCGTACGGTCTTATTGTAAACCCTGCAAAATCACAGGCCATGATTGTGGGCAGCGGTAGGTTGAGATCCAGGTTGGATTGGAGTTCTGTTCCCGCGCTCGTCTACGACAGTGTCCTTATCAACTACACTGACAAAGTTAAGAACCTGGGTTTGACGTTGGACTGTAACATGTCCTGGTCAACCCACATTGGTGAAACCAGCAAACGTTTGCACTAAAGCTTCCACTCACTCAAGCGGCTTCAATACTTTCTCCCCTTCAAAACCAAAATTATGCTCGCGCAATCTCTTCTTCTTCCTATACTAGACTACGCCGACGTCTGTTTCTTAGATGTGACTGAGGAGCAATTGCTAAAACTGGAACGTCTTCAGAATCTGGCCATTCGATTCATTTTCGGCTTACGTAAGTATGACCACGTCTCACACTTTCGTACTGAACTAAAGTGGCTTCCGATCAGACACCGGCGTAATATGCACATCCTTTCCACTCTTTATAACATCCTGAACGATCCCAATGCTCCCTCCTACCTCCGTTCCCGGTTCCAACTGTTGCCCCCACCCTGTCGCTCAAGACGTGCGTGCATCACCAAGACGCTCAAGATTCCGAGAGTCAACACCAACTTCTTTCAGAAATCATATACTGTCCGGGCTGCGCAGCTTTGGAACAATCTTCCAACGGGCATACAGAATAGTTCAACAATTGCATCTTTTAAAAGAAGGGTCAAGGACCACTTTCTGACACTAATTTCATCGCAATCATAGACAACAAATAGACACATATGTTTATTTTTATCTATATTATTTATGTAAGTATTATTATATTATTTACTTGATGTATTTTTTTTTTATTATATGTAGTACCTAGTATGTAGTATTATTTTTATATATTTTATTTAAGTACCTTTATCTATTGGCAATATTTTGTTTTATTGTTATTAATTAATTAGCACTTTTGTTGTTCCCACTAATGCATCACGCTCCCATTCCACCTTAGGTTGGCTGGAAGAGATCTCTTTTAGAGATAAGTCCACCTTTGCTCACTATTGTCTGTATTTTTTTTTTCTGTATGTGTGTTTATGTGCAATAAAGAGTATATATTTTGGGATCGGTTATTAATTTCGTCCGTTAGCGTGTTGAGTTGAGCCCATCGCCGCTCTATGCTTTTGGATGTACTTGCCTACTTATTTATGCAGTTTTTGTCCGTTAGGCGCTTTTTACGACACCCAAGGAAAGTCGGGTTGGTACTAGTTTGTCTATAAAGTCGTGAATTTAAATAGTGGCAATACTGTATGGAGTGTTTGTCAAAACTGACATAAACTGTAGGTACCATTCTTTTAGAGAGCCGCTCTACCACCCACCACCATTTTAATACGATTTAAACGATGTTCTAGGAAAAAGTACACTGATTAATCAAATTGTCAGGTATACTTACTACCCAAGGGTGATAGCTGTTCGCAAGCGGGCTGGTGCGATGACGGATGGTAACTCCAAAGAGGAGTTTCTTTTTAGTCCTGTAAAGCATTGGTTAGGTTAGGTTATACCAAGGATGATATTATCATATTTATCTATGGTTATACATAGATACACACATCACGCCCGCTTCTCGGAGGGATAAGAGACTACAGCTTTCACTTGCTACGATCCTGACATACATCTTACAATAAGGTTTTTTTCTTATAATTACTTGCTCCAACATGATCGGAGCCAATTCTACAGGGTCAATTTTGGACCCCCCGCCAAAAGTAAATATGGGGTATAAAAAGTAATAACGAAATATTTGACGTAAAAATAATAAATGTTTCCTATTTTTAAATATAATTTATTGGCTGCTTTTGAAAGGGTTGTATTACCGGAGTAGGTACTTAATATTTAAGACGCAAACTCTTGTCCCTCCACTTCTGCGAGCAGACTGGACAGACGGAGCAGCGCCTTATCGACCACCGCGGGATCATCTAACTTTACTTTATAATATCTAATGAAGCGCAGCAGTGAGAAGTTTATGAGCTGATGATGACAACTTAAAAGCTTTTAAAAAGGTTGTGTTACCGGAGTACTTAATGTTCAAGATGGAGCTCTTGTCCCTCCACTTCTGCGAGCAGACTGGGCAGACGGAGCGCCTTATCGACTACCGCAGGATCATCTCACTTTACTTTATAATATCTAATGAAGCGCAGCAGTGAGTAGTTAATGAGCTGATGATGATAACTTGAGCGCTCTAAAAAGGTAGTATTACCGGAGTACTTAATGTTCAAGATGGAGCTCTTGTCTCTCCACTTCTGCGAGCAGACTGGGCAGACGGAGCGCCTGATCGACCACCGCGGGATCACCTCTTGCTGTGGCGTGCTGATCTTGGTGAACGCGGGGATGCCGAGGTGCACCTGGGTGTTCAATAAGACAAATAAAGATAAGAAAAGATAAGTACAGACGATAAAGTTTCCGGTCGACCACTTTTCGGCGATAATCGCTTGCGTTCCAATTAGGGTTGCCATCTTTTTTTAGGACGAATAAATATTTTTTTTAATTTGGTTGGAACAAAAATAGAGAATAGAATACAAAAAAAGAGTATTTATTTATTTGTCCTTAAAAACGTATTTTATGTTGTTCTTTGCGACATTTAACAATTATATATTTTTTGTTTTATAAAAGAAGGAGGCAAACGAGCATGCAGGCGGGTCACCTGATGAAGAGTAGGTAATCACCGCCGCCCATGGACACCCGCAAGATCAGAGGAATCGCAGGCGCGTTGCCGTCCTTTAAGGAAGGGATAGCGTTGAGGAAGGAATAGGAATTGTGAAAGGGGGGGGGGGGGATGATGGGCCTCCGGAACCCTCACTGGCCGGACGAACACAGCAGCACCAAGTGCCATTATTTCACGCCGGATATTCGTGGCTCTACGACTCAGTCCGTGTCACTCATTTAGCACCACCCAGGGGTCACGTGTAGGGTCTCATGGGTAAACCTACGGACGCGAGTAACTTTAACCCCCTTTAACTTTAAATATTTGTCTTTTACGTAAATAGTTTCACGTAAATAGAGTATTTTAGCGTACCTACTTTATTGGTGTCGTAGATAATAAAATACTACATGAAAAAGAGGACAATACTCTATTTTAAAGGGTGGCAACCCTAGCTCCAATCGAACCGCGCGTACGTACGCGTAGTTTGTGGTGCAAGCAAATATCGCCGAAAAGAGGTCGACCGGAAACTTTCTCGATTGTTGTACATACACTCCCGACTATTGTCCCCTAAGGGTTAGTCAGAGACTATATAGGCAATGAGGACCGCAGAATCAGTCCTCTGACATAGTCCACGTTTCACCAAATAACACCTACACATTTGCTCAGCGTGACGGGTGGTGAAACTGGTGAACCCATCGCCGCTCTATGCTGTTGGATGTATATGTGCAATCTGTAGTCCGTTAGTCGCCTTTTACGACACCCAAAGGAAGCTACTAGTTAATAGTATTATTTTAATGAGCCGCCACCTCACACAGCTAAGATAAGTAAGAACCTTACAAAAGCTTTTATACTTGCTTGTATTAAAGATTTCAGTTTCAACCTGAGATGGGAAACGATCCCACGTCTTCGGCATACCGGGTGGTTGCGTTGACCACTCCGCCACCGAGGTATTGGTTAATGTTGAAAATTTTACTCCTGCTTTTTTATAGCAACAGTGTCTTATTAAACCCCTTTCTGATTTTAACGATGACGATGGCTTGTTTTGCTAAATCTTGACAAACACAATAATCTATTGCACTTTTCGTGCAAGCCTTGCTATAAATCCTAAGTCGAAACTCTTGGTAGTAGTACCATTCGTCATAGATTGCGAGAGCTCCGGATTTAGAAACCTTATGATATTGTGGACACATTTTATTAGCAACCTTGAACGCATATTGCTTCGCGAAACCGTATGCTTTGCATAAACGCAAGCTTTTGCGAACTTCCGCAATCCGGGTCATAGTTACTGTTATAGTTGACCAAATTAAAAACATCTCGAGCCTGTTTTCCGATTCTGTAACAAAGTTTACGAACAAGCTCCTCCGTACTTCGGAAGGCACGTATATAAAGCCGTTGGTCCCGGTTGTCGTCGAAAGATGGCAGTCGTTAAAACCCATCAACCCGCATTGGACCAGGACAGTGGGTTATGACTATAATTTCCACCTTTTTAGGACGAAAAATTTTTTTTCCCTTTTTTTTGAACAAAAATAAAGTACTTACATAGCTTAAAAAAGCGTATTTATTTATTTGTCCTTAGAAACGTATTTTTTGTTGCTCTTTGCGACATTTCACAAATACACACATCAAAAGTGTCTAGGGATCAAGCATTTTTATGCGGATTTCTTGAGATTGAGATGTGGCTTTGTAATAAATTTATGATTTTATAAATTTATATGGATCCTTTTTGGTGCATTTCATAATTTGAAACAGGAACTTTCAATCAATTTCTAGTAAAAGATGAAAATCAGCTGTCAATATTTTCCCTATAAAAACATACAACGCATTGAAGACATTATTAGTGCTACTGTTTCCCTACTACTGATTAAAACCAACGTTATTATGGAGCGGCGACGTCATTTAAGCAGGGAAGAAATGCTCAGAGCCGTGGGAATGATAGAAGCTGGTTCCCGGCAACGTACTGTGGCTTTAGCTCTGAATACAAGTCAGAGTGTTATCAGTCGACTTTGGACACGTTACCGAAGCACTGGTACCGTGGCTGAGCGCCATGGAGGACGGTATCGCTGCACCACACGGAGACAAGACCGATACATTCAAATCACAACTCGAAGAGCTCCAACAATAACCGCCATGATGTTAGCCGTGAGGCTTCATCACTCTTCAGGGAACTTAATTAGCGACCAAACAGTCAGAAACCGCTTGCATGAAGTGAACCTTCATTCCCGAAGACCGCTAAGGGTACCACCTATAGCAATGCACAATCGTAGGATTCGATATCAATGGGTTCTTGAACACAGAAATTGGGCAGAAGAACAATGGCGTTTCGTGTGCTTTTCTGATGAGTCTCGTTTTGGTATGAGACCGGATACAAGACGTATACGACACTGGAGAACCCCTGGACGCCAACAGCGATTAAAATCCTGCCAGGAAGTCCATCCTTATAGTGGTGGAACCATCATGGTATGGGCGGGTATTTGGATCGGCGGAAGAACTGAGTTGATTTGGATCAGAGGCAACCTCAACGCTCAAATTTATGCTGAGACGATTGTATCAGACGTCATCGTTCCTCTACAAGTGCAAATCGGTCCCTTATTTCAGTTAATGCATGATAATGCACGACCGCACACCGCAAGAGTTGTAAGACAGACTCTCGCCGCAGCTAACATCAATGTCATGCCCTGGCCTGCTCAGTCGCCAGACTTGAACCCGATTGAGCATGCATGGGATATGCTACAGAGAAGAGCTCTGCCGAATATGGAGGGTATCCAGTCGCAAGAAGACCTTTTTTTGTTGTTGCAACGAACATGGGCGGCCATTCCACAGCGTGATTTGGATGAACTCATTTTGAGTATGCCAAACCGATGTTCTTGTGTTGTTAGTGTTCGCGGTAGAAACACGGATTATTAATTGTTTAAGTTACCCAATAAAATTTTAAAGAAAACTGTTATTTCAGTCTTTTTTTCGAACTTTAATGTTAGTGGTTCAAATGTCAAAAATCCCTTTATTAGGAAAATGGCAAATTTCTTTATTAATGCAAAGGTGACTTGGTTTATCGTTACTGTAGACAAACTAAAACACTTTATTTGATGAATCCTTAAAGAAAATTTTAATTAATATCAATCAGGAGAAAAGTTATTGCAAAAATATATGTTGATCCCTAGACACTTTTGATGTGTGTATTTGCCTTTCACGTTAATTTTACGTAAATAGAGTATTTTAGCGTTATTTATTGGTGTCATATAAAAGTACCTACGCCTCCTGAAGAAGAGGAGAATACTCTATTTTAGAGTACGGGTGGCAGGCAACCCTAGTAATGGCCCAGCTTCCCCATGTGATGTTGTGGGAAAGCCTGTGCCCAGCCCAGCAGTGGGACGTATATAGGCTGACGAATGCAAGAAATCAAACATTACGGAGTTTACTACAATTGACTAACCGGAGCAGCTGTGGTGGTGGTGAAGGCAAGTATGGAGGGTATGTCCATGTCGCGTCGCGTGGAAAGGCGTGAGACGCGCGAGCGTGACACGCTGCGTTCCGTCATGCGCATACTCAGGCCGTGGACGCAAGCTTCGCTGGACTGCCTGCAGGAAATACACATGCATTTAACACTATCGAGCAAGCTCCCGGTCAACCACTTTTTTTTCCCTCTTAAATAATGGCTTCGTGCGATCAGCACATTTAACCAGTGTCAAGTTAGATTAATAGTAATTATTTTCTTTGCATTATGTATGTAGATGATAATGAGTGATAATTAACGTTTAATGGTAAATGATATTCCCCCAAACCCCTCGAGACTCAATAAAGCTGTGGTACTTTAGTTTTGGTTAGATTTGAAAATGAATTAACGTGTCAGACAGAATTAAAAATAATATTTAAAAAAAGTTACAGAGTGGTTACAGGAGCAAAACTTACTAGTCAATTACTCTAAAACAATGTTGTAAAGAAGTATATATAAAAATATGGTTGCTGAATATAAGTTTTATAATTTTTATCATCTTAGGGTCGATTTTTCAATTGTCAGTTAAAACTTATTCGTTAGTTAAAGCATTATACAACCAATTTGAAAATGTACTGTCAAATCATCTTTTTCTCTTTTTACAAGTGACACTCCAGGTAGGTCTCCTAATACTTTATCAGACGGATAAGTTTTATCCGAGGATGGAAAAACCAGCCCTTAGTCAAATAAACTTCCAAAAGATACAAAATAAACTTCATATTCAAATAGCAAGGAATAAAATCATTAGATCGAAGACATAATGTCAAAGCAGCAATCTACCACTAACCGCTAGAGTAGGTGTAGCTATTCATAAAGATGACACAAGAAAACTGTGAGAAAGTTCTAGTTAATAGACGTAATTCTATCAGCAGTGAAAGTTAAGTGGGTACCTATAGTGGCATTTTTTACTAATGTATCATTGTCTTCCTGATAATAAACTTTAATTATATCGCTTCAATCTCGGTAACATTGACTTAATGACTTGCACGCTTCTATCTTTATATTTAATTAGACTTCTGTAAGAATAGTAGACAAAAAATATTTAAATAATTAAAAAAGTTGAGCCAGTATATTGTAGATGAACTTGTTTATGATAAAGTGCATGTAATTTTAATTTATCCAATTTTTCACACTGGTTAGGTGTCGTCGTGGTTTAGGGAAGCGTCTGCCTCGTCGTTCAGTTCACGATTGTTGGGTTATCTTTTGAGGCTTTTTATGAGACATGTTTTGTGTCTGCTCAACTATTTGTAACTATTTGTTTACCAGAGGAAATTTTGTTAGCCCTTATACAATTGTACAAACTTTTATTAATTATCCAATTTAATTAATTACTTAATTAAATTGGTTTACGCTCACACCAATTATGTAGACTAAGATAAGTCTTCTTTTGAAACTTGTTAATATGGTAAGATAATGGATAAATATACATAAACATAAAAAACCCTGACCCGCAATCAATTTAGAAAATCAGTTTTTCTCTAAATTGACCCGACCAGCTACCCTATCGGCTTAAAAATATGAATATGGACATGGGCTTCATTTGACATTTGATGTCATAATATGCCCATATATGGACAAAATATGTGCTTCAAATGTCAATTGAAGCACATGTTCATATCCACATCCGTACTGGAATTGATCCCGGGACCTCAGAGATGGCGCGACACCAACCCGGCGTGCTAACCACTCGACCACGGAGGTCATCAATTTAATCAAAACCATTTTTGCATTTTGTAGTAATCTTGCAATTATATTTATAGTTTTTATCGAAATAGGATAACAAATTCATGCATAATATTACAAATCTCCACTCTGCGAGAATAAACTGAGTTCGGACGGCCGGCGCATCGCATTTTGTAGTAATTTTGCAGTTGTATTTATCGTTTTTATCGAAATAGGATAATAAATTTAATATAAAATCTTTATTCATCATGAAGTAACGATTATTCTAGTATAAATTTTGCTCAATAATATTATCGTAAATAGTAGAAATTCACAGTTAACTTAAGCGATTTTCGAAGTTTTTTGGTTTAGAATAAGATTTATTTTCTATATAAAATCAATGATATCTAAAAATTCCGAGGCCGCTACGCACTATACGACTAATAAGAGATAACATTCTATTTTTTTTATTTTATTTGTTTAGAACAGTATTTCAATCTAGGCGATAAAAAAGTGCCTTCGCGCATTATATGAAAATGTCTCTTTGGCCGCTACGCACTATGCCAATAGATATTCTACACTAATCAATAAGATTTTGTTTCTGAGATCGAGAACGCCAAATTTGACAATTTTTTGCAAAAATCACAGTAGAGATGAAATAGCACAGAATAATATTACTAGGCCTCTTGAACTATAAGATTGTGGATGAATGAATAAATGTTTAAGACATTATAGGTCTCACCCGTCAGACATGTTGTCGTCGTTGGGCAAGGCGAGCGTCTGATTCAGCGCCTCGTCCTGCAGCTTACGGCTACGCTTAAATTCTATAAAACTGTAGATTCTCGAATCATCTGTAATACGTGGGGCGCACTAAATGTTTCCGGAATTAATAAGAAAAAAATACTATTAAAGGTCAAAAATGAATTAATTGTTTCTCAAAATATTCTCCCTTTGCCACTCCTCCGTGGTGAACTCAGAAACGTGTTTTTCATACTCTTCGACAGCCTCTTCTGGTGATGAAAATCGTTGACCGCGTAATTGGTTCTTAATTTTTGGGAACAGAAAAAAGTCACAAGGTGCCAGGTCAGGGACTGTATGCAGGATGGCTCATAAGTTCTACGTTTTTCACCTTCAAAAATTCGTTTGTCTGTCTGGCCGTGTGGGAACTAGCATTGTCGTGGTGCAAGATGACACGGCGTTTACGGTTATTTTTTCGGAGTTCGTCAATAATTTCCGGCAAACAAATGGTTGTGTACCAGTCACTATTCACGGTACGATACGATTCTCTAAAGCAACAGTAGCCACGTGTCCAGTTTTATTAAAAAAAGAAGCAATAATCCGCTTAGATGCACTTTTCACGAGCGCCGCTTTAGTTGGTTTCGGCTCATCTTGAAAGACCCATACGCTCGATTGCTGCTTTGTTTTGGGATCGTAGCAATAAATCCATGTTTCGTCACCTGTTACTATGTCCCACACCAAATTTGACGTTCGTTGAATCTGGTAAGCATGGCACTGCACCAAGTGACGCGGTCCGTTTTTTGAGCCTCGGTCAAATTGTGTGGGATCCACCGCGAGCACAACTTTCTCACACCCAAATGTTTGTGAAGGATTGATTGTATTTGACTCATGCCTATGTCTAAGGAATCGCGAATCTCATGGTAGGTCACATGCCTGTTTGTTTCAATCATACGGCGCACAGCATCGATGTTTTTGTTGTTCACAGCGGTGGACGGGCGACCATCGCGAGATTCGTCACAGATCGACACGACCGCGTTTGAATTCTGCAAACCAGCTATAAATAGTCGTCTTGCATGGTGCTTCATTGCCAAAAGCCGATTGAATCCAAGCGATGCTCTGTTAAGCTGTCAAATTACACTTAAAATCGTAGAAAGTCATACTACGAAAATTTTCCCGAGTTAAATCCATGTTAATGTAGACACGCAAATTTTAAAACGGCGCCACAGTGTAAAAGCAATTGACAGTGAGATGAAACAAACTGCATTCTACAGCCAAAGAGTTCCATTTTCAAATGTTGTAATTACTTTTTAAATATTGTTTATGTAAGTCAAACTTTTAGTGTGGTATATGTAGATGTTTAAGACATATGCTGTCTCACCCGTCAGACATGTTGTCATCGTTGGGCAAGACGAGCGTCTAGTCCAGCGCCTCGTCCTGCAGCTTACGGCTACGCTTAAATTCTTTAAAACTGTAGATTCTCGAATCATCTGTAATTGATGTTTAAGACATATGCTGTCTCACCCGTCAGACATGTTGTCGTCGTTGGGCAAGGCGAGCGTCTGGTCCAGCGCCTCGTCCTGCAGCTCGCGGCTGCGCGCGCGTACCATGTCCAACAACAGCGTCTCGTGGCCGCCCAGGTCCTCGGACACGCGTTTGCCGTAGTCGTAGGAGAGTCTACTGCTACCGCTCTCAAGGGTTGACCCAGTGATGGTGGGTAGATGGTCGGATCTGCAAATGAATAATAATGTTCTATGTAAATTAATAAGTAAAAGTCGATTGGTAAAGAAAAGTAAACAAAAATAACGATTAATACGAAAGCTAACTAGTACTAATAAAAATATGAACGAAAAGATATTTGGCTACTAACTTTAAAAAGAAACAAAGTAATTCTACCTGTTTTGAGTGGTTACGTAATACTGTTGATTTTGGGGATTTTACGGTGAACTTCTTCACAGCCTTTTAGTATGGCACCTGCATAATAAAGGTGTTTTTGTTAGAGATATTGGAGTGTTTAGAAAATAAACAGATAAAACAATAATAAAACACCTTTATTAAACAAAAGAAGTTGCATGTAAAATAAAGGTGTCTATGAACTCATATTGTTATTTGCAGTAACTAATATTGTTTGTGCATCATCTTGCACAAAATAATTCAATAGGGAGGTCAAACTTAGAAAATGTTAGCCTGAAGTCCAGGACCAGGTATAGTATAGGACAGGGGCGGGTTAAGTCGTTAATCCACGCTGCCGACGTTGGATTTTGTGATAAACCAATCAATCAATCCTTTGGAGGTCCGTGGTTCAATTCACTAGGTCTGGCACATCACGAGATAACAACAAATAATAGTGATTTTCTTTCAAAAACATAGTAAAAATCCAAGTGTCATTAGGAATATTTGCACAAAGAAATGTCAATATTTTTTTTTCAATTTTTTTTTATCTAAATTGACCGTAGTATAATCTCCGACTAACCCTTCCGAAGACCTATCTAAAACTGTCGACTTCTTCTAAACGACATAGATTCTCATGTCCCAGTTTTAAGTTTAAAATTAATTGAAGAATTTTTACATTTTCTGGTAGGTCGATCTGCGGGCGTCTGTTTGTATGAAGTATGACAAAACTAATGTACCTACCAACAGCATGCTGCCAGTGCCAGTATACGTTCCGTAGAGGTCGCTCTGCTGCGATAGTATGGAGGTCAGGAATGTATGGGGCTGAGCAAGCTGGACTAACCCTTTAGGGCTTAGTGACTGTATGTATGTATAAAGTATGACAAAACTAATGATGTAGGTACTAACAGCATGCTGCCAGTTTCAGTATACGTTCCATAAAGGTCGCTCTGCTGCGATAGTATGGAGGTCAGGAATCTGGGGCTGGGCGGGCTGGACTAACCCTATGGGGCTTAGTAAATGTGTGTATGTATGTATGAAGTATGACAAAACTGTTTACTAACAGCATGCTGCCAGTGCCAGTATACGTTCCATAAAGGTCGCTCTGCTGCAATAGTATGGAGGTCAGGAATCTGGGGCTGGGCGGGCTGGACTAACCCTTTGGGGCTTAGTGAGTGTAATATGAAGTATGACAAAACTGTGTATTAACAGCATGCTGCCAGTGCCGGTATACGTTCGCTAGTATAAAGCTCTGCTGCGATAGTATGGAAGTCAGGAATTGGGAGGCTGGTTGAGTGAGCTGGACTAACCCTTTGGGGTTTAGTAAGTGTATGCATGTATGATTAACCGATGATGTACTAACAGCATGCTGTCAGTGCCGGTATACGTGCCGTAAAACTCACTCTGCTGCGATAGTATGGAGGTTACGAACCTGGGGCTGGGCGAGCTGGACGATGACCTGTCACGCCAGTTGGCGCGCACTCTCATGAGAAGAGCAGTGTAGGGAGGTATAATAAATCGATATTAATCCTTATGTCCTAGTTATAAAGTTCAAAATTGTATGTAATGTATGTATATGAAGTATGACAAAACTGTGTACTAACAGCATACTGCCAGTTCCGGTATATGCTCCATAGAGGTCGCTCTGCTGCGATAGTATGGAGGTCAGGAATCTGGGGCTGGGCGAGCTGGATGAGGAGCTGTCACGCCGGTTGGCGCGCACCCTCATCAGGAGAGCAGTGTACGGGGTGTTCTCGTTGGTCATGAACGAGATGCGTTGCCAACGGTCTTGGTCTTCGTCGTCTCCTTTCGTCCTAAAATATGAACATCGTCGGTATTATCATTACATACAATTTGTTAATATTTGTTGTAGTTGTATTCACCGAGATTTTTCATTGGCTTTGGAGCCGAAACCCTGTTCATTGTTTATCATCATTAAAAAAATATTCATAAAAAATGTAAAAACCCTTAGTACCGGACGATCTTACGAAAGTCAATGACTGAGGCGCTTCAAACGCTCCGCCTACCCCCCGCCGGCCGGCCGGGAAAGTTCATAGGGGTCACGGTGTACTCGTAGATAAGGAGAACGTTACTACGTGTTTTCGACAAAAAGTCACATTTACAACTTTTTTTACTTAGCTCGTAAAGCGATTATTATTTCATAAATAGGTACAACACTTGTTTTGTATTATAACGTTTTCGGCTCCAAAACCAATGAAAAATCTCGGTGTATATAGCAGCTGTGTGTGGCGTTTTTATTAAAATTGTAACTTTGTATTTTTGCTTTTTTATGTCTAATGTATTAAATATATGTGTTAACTATATGTAGTTGCAATAAAACTATCTAAAATAATACTACTAGCCAATCTCTTCCTTTGGGTGTCGTAAAAGGCGACTAACGGAATAAAGACTGCACATACATCCAACAACATAGAGCAGCGATGGGCTCACCACCTGTCACGTGGAGCAGATGCGCAAATAATAAAAACGAAACTTCTATCTGTTACGCTACTAGAGATTAACCTTTTAACTGTTGTTTTAACGCGCACTGATCAGTGCTCATTGAATAGAGTTTCTATTGTCTGTAGCGGCGTGTAGGTTTAGGTTTAAAGATCTTTATTCTCATACGAAACTACATTTCACTTATAATGAGATGAGATATAAATATTACTTAAAAAATAAATGATAGTACAATTTGTCTCTATGTGGTACTCTTTGCAATATGTTTGTAATATGCAGTATAAGTTTATTTTTAAACATGTATAAAATCTTACAGGTTTTCACGTCATCTGGTAGCCTATTGAACAGCTGTGCTCCCTCAAACAGAATTGTCTTTTTCCCATAGTTAGTCCTAGGTGTAATAAATTTAAGTTTGTTTTTGTGTCGGAGATTATGCGTATTACTTTTAATATCTAATTGTATATTTGATTTAATACTTTTTGTAATTATTTCTTTTAATTAAAATACATGTTGTATATTTGTGTAATTGGTTAAATTTATTCAATAAATTGGTTTTATCATGTAGTTGTTTAGTTGGTGTATGAAATGGGTAATGAAATAAAGCCTTAATTACTTTATTTTGAGTTCTTTGTAGTGACTTTAGATTAGTTGGTGCCGCTGATCCCCAGATTTCAATTTGGTACTCTAAATGTGATTTTATTAATGAATTGTATACAATTGGTTTAACTTTCTTTGGTATGCAGTGTGCTATTTTTCGAAGTGCTCCTGCGTTCTAAGTGTTAATTGATAAACTTAACTAATTTCATAAAGTTATTAATCTCTTTGTAAATAATATTTGATAGAATTCTCTATGTAGGCATTGCGAATGCTCAGTCGTAAGTCAGTTCCTTTTACCATAGGTATCTAAAGATGTAGCGGCGACTTTTACTGGCGTGACACACTGAAGATGACTCATTTACCGAGGCTATACTAGTGTTCATTGTGTTGTTGTAATGCATTGTATAAACAATACTGTTATGAATATAGTTTCATAGTTAACTGTTATTCACGTCATACTGTTGGATACTATTCTTGAGCGAAATATCATATTGTCTTAACATGAAGTTTAACACGGGTCAAGTTATTTAGCTGAAGAGCTAAAATTCTAATAATTATTAAGTTGATGTTACGTGCGTCGGTCGTGTATAGTATAATATGAAAGCAACAATTTTTCGCCTCGTGGTTTCACAATATTGTATAGATAGATACACATATATCTGTATTCCTATATCGTGTTTATTTAAACACTAATATGTAGGTAAGTATAAATCCCATTTCCCATGTCTATGTAATGATAATTATACAGTAAGTGATGGCTTACTATTAATTTTAAGTTTCAACTAATAGGAAACCAAAATGTATACAGTTGTGTCGAATATCGACAGGTTAATGATTGCGTTAGGCAAAATAGCGTCATTTTAATAGTTTCTACACATTTTAATATTCATGGGTTGTAGAGCGTATTAACTACAAATTAAGTAATAGTTCCTTGTATCACTACAAATTGCAATGAATTCTGGATGATAACTAACACTTCAAGCCAAGAACTTTTATCACTTAATACAGCTATTCTGCTTCCAGATAAATATTATGAGTAACACAGGAAAAAACGGGATTTTACTATGTTTTTGTTGATGGTTTTTGAGTCCCCGATAACAACACTGAGTTACTCCGTGATCATGGTGCAATTGCAACCATGCAACTGCGCCGAAATAACGGGGACTAAAAAAACAACAAAAACATAGTAATAATCCAGTTTTTTCCTAATTAAGTAATATTTTAAATATTTATAGTTTCGCGCCTCGGTGAAAAAGTAACAAAGGCTCGTCCTTATGACGGGGGGTCCGGGTTAAATTTTCAGGTCGGGCAAAATGTATTTCAAATTTCACGATTATAAAAGTGGATTGTCGAGGATCTCTCCTCTTTCAAATGCGCAATTTTATATTTTATTTCAAATTGGCAGACAAGAATACAACCATAAAATCATAATACACTCGAAAGCAATGTCTATGGTAATGGAGAAGCATAGAGTTGACGCTTTATACTAACTTGGCGAGACGTTTATGGCCGTACAATTTTGCGTAGCGGTTTTTCCAGTCCTTATGTTTTTTCCATGATGTATCCGAAGGCTCTTCGGACTTTCTGCTTGTAGCAAATAAAAAATTAGATAAGTGACATTATTGAGTATATTAATTAGTACAATACATTATGATAAAGGTAAGACATGGGCCAGGGTTGTAGATAATACTCGGCGCTTGCCGTTCGTGGTCCTGAGCACGGAGCAAATTGTTTTTGCTCCGTGGTCCCGTGCCATCCCCATGGCATAGAAGGGATGGTACTTAATTTTTGGTGGGTAGGCCTCCACTCTCCCCTGTAGAGTTTTTCTGACTGGACAGGGAGGCGAATGATAGTCACACATAAGCCAAAGTCGCCCCGAGCCTCGGCGAGTCGGACTCGCCCATGAAGGGTTCCGTAGCAGCAAGTAACAACGTAATATAAAAGTTCTTGTAGTTCGTTGTAACTTTGATCGATGTTTTAATAATAGTTTATTTTTTTAAATTAATTAATTTATGACGTATTAAAAAAAACTACTTACTAGATCTCGTTCAAAGCAATTTTCGTTGGAAGTTTGCATGGTAATGTACATCATATATTTTTTTTAGTTTTATCATTCTCTTATTTTAGAAGTTACAGGGGGGGGGGGGGGACACATTTTACCACTTTGGAAGTGTCTCTCGCGCAAACTATTCAGTTTAGAAAAAAATATATATTAGAAACCTCAATATCATTTTTGAACACCTATCCTACTATAGATACTCCACACGTATAGGTTTGATGAAAAAAAATATTTAGTTTTAGTTTTATGAGGTAACCCCCAAAATTTATACATTTAACACACATATTTAACAGTATAGTTCTTATAGTTTCGGAAAAAAAATGGCTGTGACATACGGACGGACAGACAGACATGACGAATCCATAAGGGTTCCGTTTTTTTGCCATTTGGCTACGGAACCCTAAAAAGGGGTTGTGGATAATATGCCTGACCTTCACACATACTATTGTTTATGTGACAAAGCCTACGCGTAACAGCCGTTATAGCCTTTTTAAGGCTGATAAATGAAAAGTAAGTGGGAATAAGATTATCAAGTTAACTTTTTTTTTATAAACCGAGTATAATGTAGAAAATACTAAGTACTATTTTCTACCTACGCAGGTAGATTCGACTCTATTTAGTTTTTTTGTAAAAAAATACTGTATTTATATAAATAGGTAATATTAATAATACTCGTACAAAACTAATAAACACAAACCATTAGAAAATACATATGGGTATATACTTGAGACACAAATAAATTTAATTTCACGTTTTAGGCTGTTTCTACCGACATAATTGGTATTTTGATAACTTGGTGACTAATCACAAAATCGCAGGAACTATAAAAGCTCGAAACTAAAAGAAAACAAAAATTAAGATTTATTTAAACTCTCCAAGGCGGGCGGACGCAGTCGCGGGCGGCCGTGAACAATGCGATGTTAACTATCACATAAAATCAACAAAAAAAATCCAATTATTATTATGATTTAAAAATATGTTACTATCCATTGTGTTTTGCCATTATGGCGCTATGCAAACGTAGATACTTTTTAAATCGCGATTTGCAGTGCGTTCAGAACGCTGAGTGTAAGTTAAAAATGTGCAAACGTTACTATCGCGTTTGAGTTAAGAGTTTTGATTCTCGATCTTATTTACTTAGCATTAAGATCTATCTGTCAAAACTTAATTCAAACGCGATAGTAACATTTGCACATTTACAAACTTACACTCAGCGTACAGAGAGCGGAGTGTAAGTTTGTAAATGTACAAACGTTACTATCGCGTTTGTGTTAAGAGATTTGATTCTCGATCTTATTTACCTAACATTAAGATCTATCTGTCAAAACTTAACTCGAACGCGATAGTAACGTTTGCACATTTACAAACTTACACTCAGTTCTCAGTTACCGCTGCGGACACAGCGACCGCTTTTCGAATGATGGCGCCCACTATCGGCAACATAAATGTCTACGTTTGCGCAGCGCCCAACGAGAATCGGAATGCGATTACTTCTCAACCACAATGTTGCATCGGCGTCATAACTAAAATATGATGCCCTGTTTTTCTGCTTGTAGACAGTTGTTTTTGACTTCTCCTGTTACCGTGAAATGTGCACCGGAGGTCACTTCATATGCTCGTAAGTTAATTCTTCTTAAACATAAACACAGATGATGTGACAATGGATGACGAATGAATAATATTCATTCTTTGGTGCTTCCAACTAACGCCTTTAAATTCCTTTATTTCCCTTTTTTTCGAATATAATAAAAAAAAACCGCTTCCTAACCTTTTACTTTGCCTTGGCTAAAGCACAAATCGTGCGCGCCATTAATCATAAAAAAAAACTAACGCCTCAGTGGCTGAGTGGTCAAGCGCTCGGCTCGGTATTCGGAAGTCCCGGGTTCAATTCTTATTTTTCGATGCATCGCCCGGGTTTGTGATCACCAACCCGGTATTTGGCAAGCGTGGTGATTAAGCCAATACCCATCAATTGTAACGATGAGATGACTTGGTTTCAATGATGGAGGCCTTTTCGCAGCAGTGGGACAGTATACAGGTTGTACTTTTTTCTATTTAATTTAAACCAATCAATTCAATTAATCATAATCAATTTTACATTTTATTTAATTTTATTGTGACATTTTATTTATTTATTTTTTATACTTATATCGTTTTAATATTATTTCATTTTTTTATTGTTATTTTATTTACCATTAAGAGAAAAATCCGTTTCCGCGGCCCTCTGGGCTAAAACTGAAAACCAGTGCTTTGCTCTTTGAGCAAAGGTATCACTGAGTTTTTGCCCTTTTGCATCGCTGCGGCACACATGCTACCAACTACCAACATGTTATTTGAATGTTTTTTATTTGTACCTAAGCATCTATGTATTTTTGATGCAAAAAAATGTTTCATCTATCTATCTACTTTTTTTTACTTGCAAATGCCTCGGTGGCCGATTAACAAAGCATGCGGTTCGATTCCCAGTTCGCGGTTAGTGTTTTACATTTCTCGATGCCTATCCCGGGTTTGTTACCACCAATCCTCATTTGGCAAGCGTGGTAAATAAGCCAATATCCATCAAATGGAACGGGACAATAAGTATACATATAGGTTTACTTTACTTCCATGAAGGTCGCTACCTTAGATTATTTTGTTTTAATCTAAGGTCGCTACAGTTAGGGTGCAAAATTTGAACCATTGACAATAATTTTCAGTGCTCCGCCTTCCACTCGCATGCGAGATACATGTTACCGGTGGGTGACTAACGTAATATATACAGTAAAACTAATTATAAAAAAAATACAAAAATATTATAATACTACTTCAATTAATCCTATCATACCCGAAGACAAAGTAGTTTGAAACCATGTCAATGTAGAAGTTAGAAATAGTTAAGGTTCTTCGTAGCGTATCGTAGCAATATTGTTTGTAGCGTCAAGAAACCAAAAGATAATAATTAATTAGGGTATAAAACGATCTTACAAAAAGGAGGGTTTTGTAAGTTTCTTCGATTAGTCAAAATCTATTGTTTTGTTTCTCATCGTTTACATAAGTATAAGTATATACAATATTTTGTACTTACTCCATTGACAAAATCTGGAAGTAATCTGAGAAATTCACCAATGTAAATGCAATAGAAAATGAGAAAGTTGCTATTGACACTAAGTAAGTAATGCTACCTGTTTGACTGCATATTGACGTTTAATATTTTTTTAGCTATAACCTCGAAAAGGTTCGAACATGGTTTGACCCTTAACTGTCAATACTCTAGTGCGACCTCTTTTCTGTAAAATATTACAGAAAAAAGTTTTTAGTTCATCAAAATGTTCAAGATTTTTCTCAAAGAATATTTACTAGAGTCTGGCTAATGAAAGCTGTCCCTGAGAAACGGCGGCAATTTCGAAAAATCTGCTGCTGGTAATATTGGCTATACACTGAATAAACGAAGTTGATACTATTATTTTTACATCTGAAATCAAAATTAAATCAATTTTATTTTTAAAAAGTTGCGAGGAACATATCTATACCCTTTACCGCATGGATTTTTTGATTTGGCTCAAATTAATTTACGTGATTCTACGGCCTAATAGATGCACTAGAAAAGAATATTTTTTTTGTTTTGATCATTAAAGACCAAAATAATAGACCTGAAACCCAAAATCTCACATTTGATACAACATGCAGTCGAGGTAACAAATCTTATATGTTACAACATGCAGTTAAGGTAAGTGTTTTTATTTATTTATATATATTATATAAATATTTCTTTTATTAACCGCTTGAGTGACACAAATCTCTCCCAAAGATCACTCGAGCGGTTAAAGGAAAATATTGATATTTTAAGGGAATATTTAATTAAAAACCAGATGAAAATCCTTAAAACAATTCCTTTCTTTGTTTAAGCCAAAAAAACATTGGCATTTACTGCAGTAAATGTAGGACATGCGTGAGAAATTTTTGCATCCCTGCCGTTTGTCGCCCCAATTGACTATACCAAAAATAAATAAAATAGCAAATATACCTACCTACATAAATCCCAAAGTTTTATACTAGCGGTAAATAAGAATACCAAATCACCAAAAAAAACATATTTTTTATTAGATGGGATGTACCCATGAATGCATGTAGTCTCATATCTGACCGAGCAATGTTACAAACTCTAATGCATGAAGTATCATATTTGAGAACGAAAATTGACCTTAACTGCATAGAGTATCATTTCAGATACAAAGTTCTAGACTGGTTTCCGTCAAGAAGAATTTGCTATTACTTACATGTTTTTCCATAAAACTTCTTGGGATCCATTATACTTTTAGTTTGCACTAAAATAATTTAAAGTTGAGCGGAAAAATAGCGAAAAGAGGCTTTTTTCAATTCACAAACCGTACTCACTGTCAGATATGGCGGTTTGCTAGGTTCTGTGACAGAAATGACAAACCACATACAAGATATAAAACTGCCAATGTTTTTTTCGTGTTCTGATACGATCATAATATAGATATCAGCCAACACATTCTATAAAAGGCTCAAAAATTATTGATCTGTGAAAACTCTTAATGTATCATTTATGATACCGTATGCTGGAAAGGGTTAAGACGCAATAATAATTCAATAATTGTCATATTAATAATGTTCGTTTTGCTGTATTCGTAATTTGCGAAGACAAAGTTTGTTATGAAAAAAATTATGACGGGAAGATCAGAGATTGCCGGATTGCGTCCTTGCGAAGCTGGGGCAAATCGCCGGTATACTATAATCAGCCAGAGAACTGGTGCGAAAATGAGATTAAAACTACTTTTTTAAATTATTATCATTTACTAATATTAAGATGATTCTAACACCTGTTCTCTTATATGTTAGAAATTAAGTAAGAATAGTTAAACAAAAAAACAATATTCCATATTATTATTTTTTTATTTACTAAGTAAGTATAAGTAATCAAAATTTAGTAAAAACCAAGTATCAAAATAATAGCGTCATATCTAACCTAAGAAATCAAGCACGACACGTAAACAATCTTGTTTTTGATTGAATTTGGCGACTTTCTCCTGTTGTTTTTCTTGAAACTTTAAAATCATGCAAAACAACATCTTCCGCACTCCGTTTTTAATAGTTTTATTCATTTTTACACCCGTAAATCGATAAAACAAGATCACATAAAACTACTGACGTCCAACTGATAACTTGAGAAATTGATATTGACATTTGCATTTAGCACTAGGAGGCCTATTACATCTGGAATGCGATTTTTGCGTAAAATGCCCATTTTCGTATTTTGTAGAAATTTTGCAGTTGTATTTATTTATCGTTTTTAACGAAATAGGATAATAAATTTGTGCATATTATTACAAATCTCCATTCTGTAAACATAAGTTGAATTCGGACGGCCGGCGCATCGCATTTTGTGGTAATTTTGCAGTTGTATTTATCGTACTTTGGGGGTTAAAGTTACTCGCGTCCGTAGGTTTACCCTTGAGACCCTACAGGTGACCCCTGGGTGGTGCTAAATGAGTGACAATGACTGAGTGGTAGAGCCGCGCTGCGTTGCAGCACGCATTGGGCCGGCTCGCCCGGGGTAATACCACCCTCTCTCGAATAACCGGCGTGAAATAATGGCACTTGGTGCTATTGTGTTTCGTCCGGCCAGTGAGAGTTCCGGAGGCCCCTTCCCCTCCCACGCCTCCTCACAATTCCTATTCCTTCCCCTAACCCTATTCCTTTCTTAAAGGTCGGCAACGCATCTGCGACTCCTCTGGTTTTGCGGGTGTCCATGGGCGGCGGTGATTGCTTTCCATCAGGTGACCCGCCTGCTCGTTTGCCTCCTTCTCATATAAAAAAAAAAAAAAAAAAAAAAATCGTTTTTTATCGAAATAGGATAATAAATTCATTATAAAATATTTATTCCTCATGAAGTAACAATTACTCTGGTATAAATTTTGCTCAGTAATATTATCGTAGATAGGAGATATTCACAGTTAACTTATAGCAATTTTCAAAGTTTTTTGGTTTAGAATAAGATTTTTTTCCTATATATAATCAATAATATCTAAAACTTCCGAGGCCACTACGCATTATTCGACTATATAAGAGATAACATTAGAATTTTTTTGTTTCACTTGTTTTGAACAGTAGTTCAATTGATGAGCTCAAAAAAGTGCCTTCGCGCACTTTATGAAAATCTTCCTCTGCAATTTTTGGTGTAATTAAAAAGTAAAGCAATATTTACAAAAAAGCGAAGCCGCTACGCACTATTCCAATAGCTATTCTACACTATTCAATAAGTCATATTTGTTAATGTATTTTTGTTTCTGAGATCCATAAAGCCAAAATTGGCCATTTTACGCAAAAATCACAGTCGAGATGTAATAGGCCTCTTAACTACGATGTAAAAAGTTTGCTAAAATATCCAGGGACTACTCTTGATAGCCAGACTCTAGGTATGACTGTACTATAGCCAATTAGGAATAATTGTTATACTCGCGTCCAAATGTGATGAGGATAAAAATCTGGTCAGGGAGGGAACAGTGGCTATGATTTTTTCATCAGGCTGTTGCTTGAAAAATATAAATTATTAAAATATTTGTAGCAAGCACAAATCATAGTGCATTATTAAACTTTCAAACGTAGTAAATAGATTTGCTATTACTTTTACCAAAAAAGCGATATCCATTTAAAAAAAACTGGAATCACGCTACTGTGTACTACGACCTGTGTACACAGTGGCTAGTACCCCCTAGAAAACAGTGGCTCCAAAAGCACATGAGTAAAGAAACGGAACAGAGTCAAAGCTTCTAGGAGCATACGAAAATTCTTACCTATTCTAGTAGGGTTGGCAAAAGAGAATAAAATAAAATAAACAAACTTTTATGAGCTTTTTATTAGGTATGTAGACAAGATAAAGTATTACCTATGTATATTTACAAATTGCCTAGTCTAAATATTTTTCATACCTACCTACATAACATAAAGGTTTGTGCGACCTACTTAAACATATCGCTTTTAAATTAAGGTACAATCTGGTTTTCATTTACTTACTTATTAGACTCCTTGGGATAATTGAAATAATGAAAAACCTTTTTTTTTGTAGTATTATTCATACAAACGGTATGGGTAACTACCATTTTACAAGTCCAGAACGTGATAACACCTTATTTTACACCTTTATTACGTTACAACCTATAACGTCATTACACAATTTATATGATATAAAAGGTTGTCGCGAGATTTAAGTAAGTACCTACTCATATTTTCTTAGATTGAAAATTTTAATAGTTAAAATCAATTTCATCAAGTTATTTTATTCACTTACTTGTATAATTACATTTAAATAGTTGTATAGTGTGTAAATCTCCCGACAACCTTTTATATCATACAGATTGTGTAATGACGTCAAATGTTGATAATAAAAGTTTTAAAGTAAAAGTTGTTTTTTTTTCTTTTTAGTGCATTTAAATAAAAGCTTGTTTTTTAAAAAGGTTTTTACTTTTAATTTATTTTTTACTTTTTAGTTATCCCTGGACACGTTTCTCATCTGTTCATCTCACTGAACGTGTATACAAAATTGATTGACGTCCATCAAACCACCAACACTCACCACCTATCAAAAACAGTCCACCCATTAAGACGAATCAAACTCGACGTGGTTGTCAAACTTCGCATCCCATCCCATCCCAGTCCGCTGACCTATAATGCCAGACTCGACGGCTGGCCGCTGGTTGCGTTTTTGAAGTTTCTGTGAGAGGCACAGTGCTACGAATCAGACAGTGGTCTGATGAGCCTAGTGGTACATCAACAGAAACTTGATAGCCGCCTGGGTATGAGATCAGCAGAAGTTCTATTAAGGAAGGTGCATAGCCCTCTACATCTGGAACCCCGAGCCTACGCGGCCTACGGCAACCCGCGTAGGCTCGGTTACCAATTGGGACAGACTGTAGGCCAAAGCGAAGTCATGAACGGCTCTACCCGCGTGGTCAATTGTGCGTGAACCAAGCCATTCGACGTGGTGGGCATTAAAGTTTCCCAATACCACAATCTCGGCCGAGGGGATTCGTTGGAGAAGGGAGTCTGTCGCCGTTTGGACGGTCTCGATGAATTTGTCAGTTCCGTTGTTACCGCTGTGGTGGGACGTTGGTTGAATGCTCTAAGGGTGGGACCTATACAGGCACGCGTAGACGCGTGGATGACGTCCGCAGTCGACGTGCAGCCATAGGATAGAGAGGTCTCTATCTTTAAGATTACCGAGGCGACGGACGCACATATCCTCCCTGACGTAGGCACAAAAACCTCATCTTACATAGAAGCTCTGATCTTTAGAAAAAATAAAAAATCGATAAGGATTGAATAGTAGATTGTTATACAAGGGGCTAAAATTATGCATATGTATACGAGGTAGTTTTAGTAGAAACCGAGTTTTAATGGGTTTTTAGCGCTATGTGTTAGTTAAGGCCGATTTACATCAGACGAGCGAATGCTCATTCTATCCCCACTCTATTAAATATGAAAGAATGCTCTTGTTCTAGCTCTAGCTCTTTGTTCGTTTAGTTTAAATGCACCTTTACACTCTGCTTTTCACTACAAATGCGAAAAAATAAAACAATCCAATACAATATGAATTGATTTATTTTATTAACTAGCGGCCCGCTCGCGACTTCGTCCGCGTGAACACCATGAACCCTGTCACAGGGTGTTAAATTTAAATTTTCGATTCTTTAATTTTTTTTCTCTCCGTAAGAACCATCCTCGTACTTCAAGGAATATTATAAAAAAAATTAGCGAAATCGGTTCAGCTGCTCTCGAGATTTGCGCTTAGCAACACATTAAGCGATTCATTTTTATATTATAGATTAACCAGTTAGTTGCTTTTACGACACCCAAGGGAAGAGAGGGGTTGGTAGGTAGTAGATAGGTCACACTAAAAGTTTCCGGAACTGGCCACTTACATAAACAATATTTACAAAGTAATTACATCATTTGAAAATGGAACTCTTTGGCTGCAGAATGCAGTTTGTTTCATCTGACTGTCAATTGCTTTTACACTGTGGCGCCATTTTAAAAATTGCGTGTCTACATTTACATGGATTTAACTCGGGAAAATTTTCGTAGTATGATTTTCTACGATTTTATGTGTAATTTGACAGCTCAACAGAGCATCGCTCGGCTTTTGGCGATGAAGCACCATGCAAGACGACTATTTATAGCTGGTTTGCAGAATTTAAGCGCGGTCGTATCAATCTCAGTGACGAATCTCGCGATGGTCGCCCGTCCACCGCTGTGAACAACAAAAACATTGATGCTGTGCGCCGTATGATTGAAACAGACAGGCATGTGACCTACCATGAGATTTGCGCATCCTTAGACATAGGCATGAGTCAAATACAATCAATCCTACACAAACATTTGTGTGTGAGAAAGCTGTGCTCGCGGTGGAGCCCACACAATTTGACCGAGGCTCAATAAACGGACCGCGTCACTTGGTGCAGTGCCATGCTTACCAGATTCAACGAAGGTGCATCAAATTTGGTGTGGGACATAGTAACAGCTAACGAAACATGGATTTATTGCTACGATCCTAAAACAAAGCAGCAATCGAGCGTATGGGTCTTTCAAGATAGGCCGAAACCAACCAAAGCGGCGCGCGTGAAAAGTGCATCTTCTTTTCTTATTCATTCCGGAAACTTTTAGTGAAACTTTAACTTTTCATTATTTATTTTCCATTTTTTGTTTTTTTTTAATAATTTGTTTGATGATATTAGTGTTTTATTTTGCTAACACAACACGTATTAACATATCTGTATATATAACACTATAAAATATAACGACATTATCCCGAAGTATCTTGGAACTATCGCAGTTCTAAGTTTTTTTTCATTTTCTATGGAAATAGGGTTGACACTTCCTGAAGTAAAAAATAATGTTCTTTCAATTAAAAATAAAGTAGTGTTATGCTTAAGTGATTATGCAAAAAAAAATGTCAATCAATAAATTTAAAGATTTAAATGATAACTATAATCAATCATCCTCATCATTATCTGAGTGAATCAAAATTTTATTTGATTCGGGCTCGATATTCGTCATTACTGTGGTTTATCTTCGTCATGGATTACGACATACGGTTTCAAAAGAAAAAGCACCTTTTTAGAAATAGGTAGGGGAGACTGGGAACTCTCCCAAGGGAAGAGAAGTGTTGGTAGTATTATTTTGATGAGCCCATCGCCGCTCTATGCTATTGGATAGTATGTGCAGTCTTTTCATATCTTCTCTTGGGTGTCGTAAAAGGCGACTAACGGACTAAAGACTGCACCATACATCCTACAACATAGAGCGGCGATGGGGTCATCAAAATAATACTACCAACCCCTTTCTTCCCTTGGGTGTCGTAAAAGGCAACTAACGGGCTAAAGACTGCACATACATCCAACAGCATAGAGCGTCAATGGGCTCATCAAAATAATACTACCAACCCCTTCCTTCCCTGCGCGCTGCGGCGGGCACTAATTTGGCGTCAAGACCTAACGTTGGTGGTCTCCTGCGCGAGTGTTCTACTGGCGCAGGGACGACTGGCACTTCTTGCATAACCTAACGGTTGGTCTCGAGGTGCCAGTACAAATATAAACTTAGTGAAGTAAGGAGAGGGGATGCTGATATTTAAATATTCTTTTAACAATGTTTTTTTATATGACCGGTTCTTTTACGCTTTTTCCACGACTTTCGATCCACGATTCAAACAACGCATAAAATAAATACGTGCAATAAAATATTTTAATTGAGCTGGTATTAAGCTACGGGCGCTATATTAATACAAATGTGGTCTTTAATTTGTATAAGTAAGTAAAATTTTAAACACTGAAAAAAGACGACAACCTCAGGCGGGAATCGAACCACGCACCTTCCGCATTCCGGGCGGCTGCCTTAACCACTTGGCTACCGAGGTCTGGCTTTCAACCGTCGAAATTTGTCAGTGCTTGATGCTTATGTTTTTAGTCAACATTGCTTCATCAAATCTTAGAAGTTTTCACCTCTGAGATCCGAAAGAAATATTTTTATAAATATTTGAACATTCGGTTAAGATGAAGCTGCGTTTATAGATTAATGTTTTATATTTTAGCGTTTTATTAACGCTTAAATATACTTAAGTAAAATTTTAAACACTGAAAAAAGACGACAACCTCAGGCGGGAATCGAACCACGCACCTTCCGCATTCCGGGCGGCTGCCTTAACCACTTGGCTACCGAGGTCTGGCTTTCAACCGTCGAAATTTGTCAGTGCTTGATGCTTATGTTTTTAGTCAACATTGCTTCATCAAATCTTAGAAGTTTTCACCTCTGAGATCCGAAAGAAATATTTTTATAAATATTTGAACATTCGGTTAAGATGAAGCTGCGTTTATAGATTAATGTTTTATATTTTAGCGTTTTATTAACGCTTAAATATACTTAAGTGCGTGGTTCGATTCCCGCCTGAGGTTGTCGTCTTTTTTCAGTGTTTAAAATTTTACTTAAGTATATTTAAGCGTTAATAAAACGCTAAAATATAAAACATTAATTGTATAAGTAAATTGAAACTCTTTATTATACTGAAAAAAGCTTATTAAAAACACAAATAAAATTGTTTATTCAGCAGCTGAATAATTAGTAAAACATAGAATCTTAAACATGCAGTTTAAAGATAAAGTAAAAACAATTATTCAGTATCAAGCTGTATACCAGAATTATGTAAACAATATTATTCAGTAGGTGATACTTTATTCAGCAATAAGCTGTTCCAAACGCTACAGCTTAGTACTGCTTTAATAATAGCAGTATAGATTATTGTTATTCAGATAAATGCTTACGAAGGGTCTGTTTTTCAGATTTAAGCCACCAGGAAATGCGTAATGCTTAATAACGTCTGTCTAATAATCTTACGGAGATTGGTTATTAAGCGTAAAGAAGGGAAGGACAGAAATACAGAATTTATTAAGCGTTAAGTATTTTAAGGGTCCGTACTCAACCTAATTCAGTATTTGGCTATTCCCAAAGCTCTTACACAAACCATATTCACCTTAAAACTGTAAAAAGTACCAAGTGTGTACTGTTATCTTGCTTATGTGTTACTTGGTCTGTTGACCTTGTCGCCATTTTGGATTTTAGATCAAACTAGAAATCAAAACTAAAACTGAGAGCCTTAAAACATCAGCCAATACTAAGTAGATTAGACCCACTCTTCGACAAAAACATAAGTCATTAAAAATCTATTAAGAGTTAAGAAAAAAATTAAGTGAAACTTCCTATAAAACATAATTTTGACAGGATCAAAAACGAAAACGCATCATTCATAACACATCCCTATGTCGCCGGAGCAGCTCACTAACTAGTTCGTGTATAATCGGGTACCGACGCTTCAGATTGATTATGGGGACAGACATAAAGCTCTTTCACTTTCTAGCACAGCACATTCGAGCCACTGTTCCCTCCGAGCCAGTATTCCCTCCCTGACCTTTAGGAGGGCAGTTTGATAAGCCAGTGACTTTTTGAACTAAAGATATTTTTTTGGAAAAAATGCGTTTTATTTCTCCATGTTATCTTCTTTTAACTCGATATATTTAGTCCAGAGTTTTTCTAATTTTTTTATTCCTCTCAAATACTTATTAGGGTTTCTTAAAGCCCTTATAATAGGCGTTTAATCAATTATGACCTTTTCATTCTATCCAAATCTCCTTACACCCAACCATTTCTTTAGGTTTTAAACAGGAAGTAGTCGCAGGGGGCTAGATCTGAAGAATATGCTGGATGAGGTAAGAATTAAAACTTGTTTCTAATTAAAAAATAAACAGCTTTATGGTTAACTATTCAAAGTGTGTAACTAAAACATTTTTCGCCAGTGAGATTTTACCTAATTGATTGTGAGTTCATCATTGATTTTTGCGTAAACTCGTTGATGGATATTTATTGAGATATGTTTTCTCAAAGTCACATTATTATACATGTAAACCAGTAACGTTTTCTAAGTGATATCGTGAGATATCGGCACCGCACCGATTCTTATTAACCTACTAAAGCGTGACCTGGCCAAACGTTGTGAAATGGCTTCTTCATTTTAACTATCTGTTAACATACTTTTTATGACAACTGTCAAAATGTATTAATTTCGAGGGCCATGTACACGCGCCGAAGTATTGCGCAAAACAGTGTGTTACAATTTTTAAACCTCAATTAATTTAATGTCAAACCTTTGTCAAACGTGTTGTTTTGTTCGAGAGCCGAAGAATATATATTAGCAGATTTAGTTAAACCAGTTTCATCCACAGACTCTACTTTCAGTCCATCAATTTCAGAATGTTAATCCAATATTTGTTGTTTAAAACAAACATACATAATCACGACTATTATCCGCAAAGGGTTAGTCAGAGACTAAGCAATGAGGACAGCAAAAGCACTCCTCTACCATAGTCCACTTTTCACCAAAAAGCGACTGCACATGTGCTTAGCTTGACAGGTGGTGGGCCCATCGCCGCTATAAATGCTGTTGGATATATGTGCAGTCTTTAGTCCGTCAGTCGCCTTTTTACGACACCTAAGGGAAGAGAGGGGGTGGTAGTACCTATTCTTTCACCTACGCGACACGGTTAATATAATATTTATATAATATTGTTTAAAACACAGTTATTATGAACTGTGTGTGTGGCGACTCATTAAAAGAATACTACCAACCCATCTCTTCCCTTGGGTGTCGTAAAAGGCGACTAGCGGACTAAAGACTGCACATACATCCGACAGCATAGAGCGGCGATGAGCACACCACCTATCACGCTGAGCGCATGTGCAGTAGTTATTTGGTGAAACGTGAAATATGGCATAGAACTGATTTTGCGGTCCTCATTGCCTAGTCTCTGACTAACTCTTAGGCGATAATTGTCGTAGTAAGTATGTAAAACATCATAATTTGGTTAAGTACATTCTTCTTTCTATGCTCAAATCACCTATATTAATAGTATGTAAATGGAAACTACTTACTAAGGCAAAAAGTCTACATAATGATTAAAAAATCTAATTTAGTGAGGAAATTTATCTAGCTGTCAGCATAATTAGGATCTGTTATAGTATTTAGTAGGTGTGGTGGATTTAATGACCAATTCCATATAATTGGAAGCCGTGCCTCAGTGGCTAATTGACTGATGGAAGATTATTGTGCCAATAAACAATGGCAATAAATAAACTAGAAGATTTTAGGCTCTTCGCCATCAAAGACATTGCCAAGCTTATGGCAGTAATTTTCACCGAGAAGGCAGAGTTACTCAAAAGATCCTAATGGGTCATCGTGCTATTGCATGAGAGAGACTATTTATATTTAAAAAAAAACTAAAATGTAGAGTTATAGTATGCGGATGGATAGAAGCATATCTTGAAATGTTGTGTATATTTTTGCGGGAAGGATGAAGGCGCGTCTTCTTTGTTGTAATTTTGTGATTTGATGTTTTTTATTACATATTATTATCACAACTAATTATCCCCGAAGGATTCTTCAGGTACTAGGCAATGATGACAGCAAAAGTAGTCCTCCACCATAGTCCTCTTTTCATCAAAAAGCGACTGCACAAATGTGCTCAGCATGACAGATGGTGAGCCTATGCTGGTGGATGTATGTGCAGTCTTTAGTCCGTTAGACGCTTTTTACAACACCTTGAGGAAGAGAGAGGGTGGTAGTATTCTTTCACCGCTTGACATGGTTATGTGTTTTCTTTTATCTGTTATTGTTCTGTATTTTAGTTTTTCTTTATTTTGTGTTCTCATTTTGTAGTTACTGTTTGTATATAAGCACTGTCTTTACTACATACTGCAACTGGAGTTTACATCGTTGTTTTTAGAAATAAATAATTAAATAGTTACTTTCCTGTAAGGACTTAGGTACCTACATAATGTCTATGATGTAATTTTGTTTGAAAATTATGAATGGCGTTGGCGTAAGAATATTATTATTATAAACAGTACCTACTGCTAACTTTATGTTGAACATTTAATAAGGACACAATTAATTAGGTGATGTAAGTACATGGCAACTTGATTTCATTGTGTGAAAAAGGATATTATAAATTATTTATTTTAGATAAACAGAGATGATGAACTTATTCTAATGAACTAGTTGAATTAGCTTAGAACAAAACTAACTATTTGAATTTTGGTGTACCTAGACCGGACCAAAATCCGGCAATTTTAATTAGATCTATTATTAGTACAAAATCTTAAATTTTTTTTATGTTTAGTCTAAACCATTGTAATGATTATAAAGAAACGTTGAAAAATTGTCTACCGAAGGCGGGAATCGAAGGTTGACATTTCGTTATCTTTGAGTTTATTTGAGCATGTTTTAACGCAAATATAATTTTACGAATCTTATTGTAATAATTTCTAATGCCAAAATGACATTGTTTAAATGGTTTAAATATTTTTACTATTTATTGTTCGCGGGATTTAAGTTCATTCTAATAATTCGACGACCTCCTTGGTCGAGTGGTTTGTACACCGGTTTTCATGGTGTCGCCATCTCTGAGGTCCCGGGTTCGATCCCCGGTCGGGTCAATTTGGAAATTATTGTTTTTCTAAATTGTCTCGGGTCTGGGTGTTTTCTATGTATAATAAGTATGTATTTAAGTATTTTAAGTATGTTTATCCGTTGTCTAGTAACCATTTAACGAGTTTCTTCGAAGCTTCTCTTGGGCTAGATACCTAATTGGTGTGATTGTAGGCAAGATTTATTTATTTATATATTTATTTATCCTCTTCCTTTATTTCACTCATATTATAATCTGTATTAATTTGTGTTTTGGCGTGTTATTGCAGGCTTTGTTTTTAATTGAATAGCATAAAAAATCAAACATTGTTAATGAAATCGACAGCTTAGAAAAAAAACTGTGTTAAAATTGTTTTTCAATAGGTACTATATTATTTCATAAGTTAATTAGGTACTTCGATCATCTCAACTCTAGATTATCGAAGAAGTTATACTATCAAAGATTTTAGAAATAAAAAAATGTTTATTGACCTAGCAAACAGAAACGTGATTAAGAAACGATACAAAAAAGGTAAGCGGTTAACTCATCATCAGCCCATAGACGTCCCACTCACGTCCAAACTCCCACCACACGTAAGGTAATTGAGCCATAACCCACCACGCTGGCCCAATGCGGGTTGGAGGGTTTAAACGCGTGCCTTCCGAAACTCAAATAAATAATATTAAAATCTTTTGTTATAGGTACTTACTTGTTTATGAAAGCTTCTCGAAATTCCATCTGTCCCAAGGGTATCCATTCCGTCCTTTTTCTATCACTTTGCAGAAGATCACGAAAGAAAGAAGGTCGAGAAGAAAGGACAAACAAACTTCTTTCGGCATTTACTATTAGTTAGGACAAATAAAATAAACTAACCATCTAAACGTGTTTTAAGTATTTTCATTACATTTACAAGGAAGCACTGTAAACAGTGCTACACAAAACCTCATTGCTTTATTATGTAAGTTGCAAACATAGAATACTCAGGCTCACGAGCCTTATTTAGAAACACGATCACCTTGAGATCTATTGACCTGTAACCAGCTCTACCTACCTACGCCATTATTACAGCGCACATCAATCTTTGCAGGATCCCGACTGCAGGTTGGATACCTATTCAGAAATATTGTCTCTACATTTTTTCAAACTTTTTTGTTTGTTTGTGTATTCGAAAACGAGAGGGTCAGAGAGTTACCTAAAACAATAAGAAAATGTAATACTACAGCTCTATTAGTGTGCTAAGTACTTACTAAATTATTTTTTTATAAAACATAAATTGTCCAAATAAAATATTGTCTGATTAGATTTTACTGACATTTACCTTACTGAATGTCATTAACCAAGCGGTCGGTAACTTAAACAAAAAAAAAGTTTAAACTACACAACCTAAAATGTTCCCAAGTTTTTCGTGACAATCTACCAAAAAACAACAACAATACTTCTCGTGGGACTTCACATACACCATTGCGATTGTGCGCCGTCTGACTGAGCGTTTAGTGACAACGCGCTTTGATAAGTAATTTGATTTGCGCCCATTGAGGTATGACTAGAGACGCCATCGCAAAGCAAGTCTTTGCGCACTGAGCTTCAAACGCTTCAGTGATTGTGCGTGATCCAAGCGATTGTGGACCTTGCGGCTGCAAACCAGTGCGCAACAAATTGCTATGCGGTGTCGCCTCTAGTCTACAATACCTCAATGTTTGCGCCTCTAGTCTGTTCTGTACCAAGTTGGCGGGGGCAGCGCCGGCCCGCAGCGGTTCGCCGGCTAGTCGCTCCGACAGCGGACGCACGCGCGCACGTCGCGCCTCCCGGCACCATCACGCTCAATACGCGATAACTCAACACTCACTCTAGCTACACAACACACATACTTTACCACTCAACACAAGAATCCAATCGAGTCATCGGTACTGACAAGTCTCTCTTACAGTCAGACACAGGATTCTCGAAACCGGCTCCGCGACCATATGATCCGCATTGTGCCTGATCTCCGACACCGCGGGGCGGTCACGATGTTTACCGATTGAATTGGAACTATCGAAAAGTGCATTCGTTCTTTGTGTGGACTTTGACAGACGGACAAGACAGACATCCGCGTGTGATGACTCAGTGACAAACTTTCTAAGTGTTGTGCAGTGACATGGTTATGTAGGAGATGTGATTGTTGATCTGAGCTGGTGTTATTCGTATAGTGAAATGGCTGGTGCTAGTGAGGAGGGTGGAGGTGTGGACACGGAGAGTCCTGTGGTGGAAGGCCGCAAGCGTGGCTTGAGTGGGTCCATGTCTTTAAGGACCCGTAAGCTGGGCCGGAGGCTTTCCCGCAGCATGTCAATTGTGGCGCTGAAGCTGCCAGAAAAGGCGCACAGCATCACTAGGACCTCCTCAAAGTTGATGCGTAGTGGCAATCGTGATAAGAAGAATCGGTCCTTCGAGTTGTCCATCATACTGCCCGACAAAAGTCAGAAACAGGTAATACAGATCATGTTGTAATGACAGACCTTGATATTTAAGCCGTTAAGCACCTTCATATTTTAATCTGCAAAGTAGCCTTGTCCTGTGTATCGTTTAACGATCTTTCATATCCGTACGAATGAACATAGCATATTATGAAATATATTAATTAATATTTCTAATAGATATAAGCATAGAGTCAGCTTCACATTGATTGAAGCAGTTTTTTATATTTAAGCTAAACAAAATATTGACAGTGTTAGTCCAAAAATATTCTAATCAATCACACAACAATAAGGTTTGTTTTTCTCAAGATCTATGTATAATATGACCGAATGTATAGAGCAACATTACAATATGATGTTGTTTGTACCACACCCGATAATACGACAGACAATGCACGAGATCTAATCGAAACTATAAACAGAGCAGTAGGTACCATGTAATTTGAGCAATTATCTGAAATAGGTAGAATTATTGAAATTGATAACGATACGCTACATTAGTAGTCAACATGCAGCTTTAGTAGGTTGGAAGAAATATTAAAATGACAAAACTTACAACAAAGAGGCTGTTTACAAAAAACTACACAGTTTTAGTAACAGTTTCTAGCTAGCAGAGTTCAACCTAGTAATATTATTCTGTGGTTCAACTACAAACACATACATATAATCACGACTATTATCCTCGAAGGGTTAGTCAGAGACTAGGCAATGAGGACAGCAAAAGCAGTCCTCTACCATAGTCCACTTTTCACCAAACGACGACTGCACATGTAGGTACTCAGCGTGACAGATGGTAAGCCCATCGCCGCTCTATTCTGTTGGATGTATCTGCAGTCTTTAATCCATTACGATACCCAAGGGAAGATAGGATGTGGTAGTATTCTTCCACCGCTGGTTACTATTACATAAAGGTTTATGAAAAAAGAGTACATAATAGGTAATTAATGTTATTATTATGCGTAACCATTCATTATTATAATTGTGATTCATCAATTTTCAATATTGTTTAATAGTTTCGAACGGTAATTATGAAATTAGTTCCGAGTAGTATGACTTTTGTTTCGAATTAGTAAATTTATACTAGAGGAGCTCGATGGCGCAGCGGCTAGCGCGTTCGGCTTGCGATCTTGCCCGCTAAGCAACTTTCTCAATGCCGAGTCGCATGATGGGTTTTTTTTTTTTTATTGGCAACGGGTAAGCGCTTGGCCTTCATCTCACCTGATGGTAAGTGACGATAAGGCCGAAGGTGGAAGCGCACTTCACCCGGAATCCTCAACCACTGAGGAACTGGCTATCTTATCTCAAACTGCCGGAACACAACAATGCTATAAACATCGTTGTTATGGCGACTGACTTAGATAAGATGGTGGAAGCTAGCCAGGCGGACTTAACAGCCCTACCACCAACCAAACCGAGCACACAAAGATGTAGTCCCCGCTGGGAATCGAACCCGGGACCTCTGGGTCTGAAACAGGTAGCTTAGCCACTAGACCACAGAGGCGGTGACAAATTGAAAACATCTCGAGCTTCGTCCGTGCTTCGGAAGGCACGTTAAGCCGTTGGTCCCGGTTGTTGTCGTAAGATGGCAGTCGTTAAAATCCACCAACCCGCATTGGGCCAGCGTGGTGGGTTTTGTTTGGCCCAATATCACCACGTGGGAGGCCTGTGCCTAGCAGTGGGACGTTTATAGGCTGATGATTGTGATTAAAATACGCCTCTGTAGTGGCAAAGCCCTCGGAGGTCCGGCGTTCAATTACCAGTTCGGTCAAAATGTGTAACCTATTTGTCTATTTATACATATATTCATATAATCACCACTATTATCCCCGAAGGGTTAGTCAGAGACTAGACAATGAGGACAGCAAATGCAGTCCTCTACCATAGTCCACTTTTCACCAAATAGCGACTGCACATGTGCTCAGCGTGACATGTGGTGAGCCTATCGCCGATTATCCATCAATTATTATCCATCAATTGTAGCAATAACTTAAAATGTAATGACAGAGACAGAGGCCTTAGTCCAGCTGTGGGACAGAATATAGATTAAACAAGCATGTAAAATTACAATAGAACTACTTACACAAACTGCTAGTTTGAGTATTAACATTACGAAGTTATAGTTTGCTTCATATTACGGAATGGATAACACTGTTATTGCTAATTAGATAAGAAATATTGACACCTGAAGATAGAGCACGCAACTATGCTAGAAGCAACGATTACTAAGTTCTCTTTCCTAATAATTACCTATTTTTTATAATAACAACATCGGTTTAATAACAAGAGTATTGATGGTTTAAGATATTATAGAAATGGAAAAATTTAGGACTTAATATCGCCGAATAAACCTGTAAAAAAACTAGTGTCGTTATCTAATTTCGATAAGCCGTTTGTTTAATTTTGTGATAAACATTTCTTTGAAGAGTTATCATTCGAAAGCAGACGGCTAAAGAATCTTTTAACATTTAAATCCTTCACATTTTTGAAAATTTTAAGTTGTGAGACTTTTTATTGAAGAAAACCGACCCGCATTGTTTTAGGCAAAATTTTCCCATGTCTATATGTTGAAGGCCTGTACCCAGCAGTGGGACTTAAATAGACTGATGATGATGATGATGATGATTGGAGAAGATAAAACCAACACTTAAACGTAAGCATGGTAAATATTGACGTTGGAAAATAATAGCATGCTTGCGTCTTTATTGTGGTGCTAAACGTAAAGGTACGAGTTTGTACCCGACTCCACGCAGCAGCAGCAGACGATGTGTCGTCGCGACACTATATTTCTATGAAATTCCCTTAGCTTCGTGTCGCTACGGAGGAAATTTCATAGAAATACATAGAAACCAGCCGGCCTAGCATGCGTACACGAGAACTCTTCTCGACCCGTTTTCTCGTGTTTTATTCATTTATCTCTAATGTCTATCGACACTAGAGACACATGGATGCGCTTAGAACTCTACATAATGTCAAAAATAGACTTAATAGTAGTTTTTGCTTCATCTGTGATATTTTTGTCTACAAACCTTAACATAACAAACATCGCCGACGACACGTCGTCTGCTGCTGCTGCGTGGAGTCGGCTACCAACACGTACCTTTAGCATGGCAAGTATTGTACCCGGAAAAATAATAGCATCATTGTGGTGCCGATTAAAAGTAGGTTCTAGACCACATCACCCTTTTCACATAATTATCATGAATTGCTCAGTATCAATGACTAATTGACGTTTAGAATCAGGTTGCCGCTCGTCGTGCAATTTTAAATCTTGTTATCTTATTTCGGAATGCACCTTAACAATGTCGCGACAAAAATGTTTACTCATTCTTTCTTTATTTACCAATGCTGCAATTTCAATGTTTCGAAAAATTATTGAACCGATATTATTTACAACGTTTTTGCTTACCTACATATTAACTTACATGATATTATTTCCGTTGTTTATTTACTTTTACTTGTATGACATTTGCTGCTCTTTTTAAAAACAAGCATATTTTACATATAACATGTTCACACATTGTGCATGCATTTTATGTACTAATATATTCGTAATATTTGATTATTTGCGTTAATAACGCACAAATAAACTCGAATAAGATAACGAATTATTATATATTGCAAACTACTAAAGCTATTAACTAATACCCTGTTATTAATAAACGTTGATTAAAGTTACACTTAGGATTAAATTGACGCTGTCTCTGGATCTGTCTTCTTTAACATAAACGAAACAGCGTCACTTTAATCCGAGGTGTTTTGGGCATTTTTATTAATAAGATAGGGTTTATCGAATAGTGGGTAAGGTCGCACTCCAACTGCTTACAATCTTTATCAAGATACATATATTATACCGGTTACTATGTATAATAAGTACTTACCTACCAATTATTGTATTGTGTAAAAATTTTTTTGGTGAAATTTGGATAGTGGCAGTCGACTTCTTTTGCGGTCCTCATTGCCTGGTTTGACTAACCCTTCGGGGATAATCGTCGAGTACTGTATATTTATATAAAAATAATGGACAAATGAAAAGTTTATAACATGCAAACAGAGACTATGACACAACTCATGCACATTTTCGGCATCGTTATTCACACCGCGCGCCACTACAAAGCGTGCATTCAAATATAATTTTATTGAGTCAATGCATTACTGTTTCGAAACGGCCCAATGTCGCCCACTCCGCAGATTTCTCCATTGATACAATAATCAATTGGAAACGTGTTATGTACCGATTGTTGTACATTTCAATGCATAACAATGCTAGGTATCTATATCGACCTCTCAGTTGGAAGAGATGTCTCATGGAATCCAAAAGATCGTGAGTTCGAAACTCACTGGAAAAATATACTGAGCTGTCAAGCGACTGTGACACAAAGATAACGCTGCTAAGGATTGCAGACCCAGAAGCTTCATGCGTTGTATTTTAACGCTTCAGAATAGAATATGGAAAAGTGGAAAAGAAAGAAACGGCAAAAATAGGCAATAGGGGAGAAAAGTACTCATGTTTTTTATTGAATAGGAGGTAAGATACCGAATCTTTGTAGATATTGTTCATTTATCGGAACGAAATATGGAGTTTTTAATAAGTAATTTTACTGTGACTGTACTGATACAATATGGCTTCTTTGTAAAGAGAACATGCATCGCTTATGGATGGCTCGTTATGCGCTTTCTGCAAGAATGTAGAGTAAAACGAATGGCTAGATAACTCGTCTTGAACATTAATAATAACCTCAACGCATAAATACGTAGAATGCTCATATTTTTACTTACGATAAAACTGGTTTTTTGATAAATTATTTCAAAAGACGTAAGACGTTAGGATGTAAATTTAAGGTGTGTAACAATCATTATTAAACAATTTCGGCAATGAAAATTGGAAATGGTCGCATGACATTATTCCCAATTTAAATCATTACAAAGACTACAAATTGCAAAAAAAATATCAAAAAACACGTCCGATAGTTTTACAGCTACAAACTCTGATATTTCAGGCATTGTTTGTTTGTCATTGGACCGCTGAACCGTGTCGTACTGTCATCGGGCGAGATCACAAAGAGATTAAACCAGTCACCAACGTGGCCATTTACCGAATTCAGCTGGTACCGACTACCGACCGTTCCGGTTTGTTGCAGATATTCAGAATGGTACCAGATAATAGCCGATCCTTACTGAGAATTTGTGCGCCCATATAAGGCAAGAATTTAGTAGGTAGTTTGCTTCCTACAGTCTGTTGGCTAATTTTGTCTTCCTACGGAATACTTAACATTAAAGTTAAGTACTGAATGATAAATCATTCGATTTTTTTTTCAAGAATCTCGTCAAAGTGCTTAGGAATTTATCCCGATCTTCCTATCTGCTAGTGCACATTTAAATTCTGGCTACACCAGACAAGGTTTTGAAATCTTCTTTCAAGCCCAATTACAGCGGTGCTATTTTTAGGAACTGGTGTCTAGAGCTCTCCTGGAGTTCGTGTCAGAAACAGCAGACAACCTCTTACAAGGCTGCTTGCGACTAGACTCAATTACGTTTATCAACATCAACACCTGCTGAAATTCTTCATCGGATGAAGTTTTGTCGGAATCTTTAAATCTGACCTTCTGCTTAGACTCGACTAGAAGTACCGCATTCAATGTTTTAAATGATAAGTTTTGCCTAAGATACGAGCCATAGCAGAAGGGGAATAACGAGCAAAAGTGAAATGATATAAGGTAAAAATAGACGGTACCTTGTCTTTGATTGAGTTGTAGGTAATAAAGCCATGTTTATGTGTCCTAATTGGACTTACGTAGGTACAAATCTGTACCTCTAACTTAACTAAGCTGAATGTGATTAGTTTTATATTGCTATAACTAACATAAACAACCAGGGAAGAGAATTATACTTTTCAATTTCTAATCAAACGAAAGCAATTCTGGTTTTTGCGAGATAACGTAAGACTGGTTCTGATGAGCGCTATATCTCAACTTGTTTTGTTAAGTACCTACCTGCTAGAAGAGGTTCTATTATTTTATTGCGTGGGGTGCAGCTACTAAAATATACATCTCCTTTTCATCTGCGTACACCCACAGTTCATTTATTTTAAGAGTATCTATTATACTATACGACCTCTTTCATTTTTACCGCTTTGATAATTATTTTTGCGTTCTGTTTTGAAAATAGTAACGAAAGTGAAAGAGTTAAAACCTTTATCAGAGAAATTGTTATCTTTGTTTATAAACAGAAGTGGTAAATCAGTTCACTATGAACATGACCTAAAAAGAAAATGAGCTGTGGTTTCGCTGTTTATACAACAAGAATGTAACAACACAACCTGCGGTCTTAAATTGTCAGATCCTTAAACAGGCGGTGCAAATGATACTTTTTCAGGTTTTCAATCTTATTATCAGCGGCTGGGGTTCAAAATGTGTTTCCAATTTACTAATGTCTGGCAAAGGTTTAAAGGGTTATTCTCCAAGGTCCACGACTTTATTGTTTTCAAAAATTGCAAGTTTATACTTTGATTCCCAACAGGTCCATGTCATTAAAAATAAAATACATTTTCTTTCCCAGCAGGTCCATGAGAATGTTTGGTACAATCAGCATTAAAAGCTGGGTTATGAAATGATAGACATTATGCATACATACATATAATCACGACTATTATCCCCGAAGGGCTCTTGTATCGTTTTTGTTGATTGTACTTCGGATAGTCTCGTGGACCCGTTGGGAATTCGTATATGAAAGTTTTAAAATATATTTTGAAAATTCATGGACACAGTGGGAATAGATGAACAATAGAGTCGTGGACCTTTGGGAATAAGCCGGTTTAAGATCACAGCTCCGTAATTAGCTGGTTGTTTTTTGTGCGCAATACTCATTTCCTATAAAACCTCAAGTCGATTCCGGTACGAATCGTGTCATTCATTTAATTGGCGCCAAATAATTAACATTAACATTGGCCACTACCTGATTCGATACGGGACAAATTTTAAATTAATTCACGTAAACATTGTCGCCAAAAACGGCTATAACTAACTGTGGTATTTCAATGTCGTTCTCACGTATTTTTTCCACATTGACGACAATGGTGATCATTTGTTTTTTGCCTGCACGTTTTTGTTCGGCGCTTACCTCATTTGGCTAGGAGTCGAGAGAGCAATTTTTACCTCAGTATTGTCGTCGAGCCTTAACCCACTTGCTGAGCTGAAGTTGAATCGAACAAAATCATTTTGATTCAGAGCGCGGCGGCCCTACGTAGGCGGTGAATGGTTTATTAACTGTTTTAGTCTTAAACAAGAGGCAGACAATAGATTTACACAAAAGCTGTGGCGTCTTTGTTGAAGCAAACTACATACCTAGTTGCGGTAGACAATACTGCTGGTGACATAACGGATTGTTCTTAATAGTGTTTGAGTCGTTTAGTTTAAAAGCTGTGCTGATTTGATTACTTTTGATAAAGTCATCTACTGTACGGTACGATCTATCATTGGCACATGTTGTATCGAATACAAAAACGAAATATGTGCGAAATACTCGATATGTAGATGTCGTACTTATTGCTGAGTGGGAGTTTTCTTAACTATTCGAATGAGTTAGAGTTAACTACATAGCGTATGGGATCGAAACAGCGCCACCTTGTGACAAAGCGAAACTCAAAAAATATAAAAAATAAAATGTTTATTTCTTTAACATAAGTACATTGTTTTATCTTAAAATTAGGTTGGGGCTGTCTAGTAAATTTTATAAAATACCTAATCATTTGCTAATGTAATTATTTGCGAATATAATATTTTGCTAATGTAATATCATGAGAAGAAGCCGTTTAATTATTATTGTGTAAAGCAGTTTTAATATAAAAATTTTACTTTTATTTTTAAATACTAAAATATAATCTAATTCGGGTTTTCCCCGAGCTTGTTTTCCAGAATTTAGGAAGTCACATTGCTTTTAATCTGCGTTGGTTTCCTGCGGACGATATGATAACTAAACTGTAATGTCCCTTATTAACTTTTTATTTGATTATAGAAATTCTCAAACATATATATATATATATTTTTTTCAATTTATTTTGGCACATACAGTCATTCAACAAAAAATATGTTAGAGTATATATTGAACATATTAAAAGACAAGGAGTGCCGAAAAGGTTTAACAATTATATATTATTATAATATATAATAATATATTCATAAAAAGTGTGACAGCGATATATTTTACCAAAATGAAATATGATTATTTTAGTTTCTGAATTACACAAAGATCGTCGCCTTAGAGTGTCCACCCTTGTATGGGAAACAAATAAGGCTTCGAAACACATTCACAACAACGACTGACGAGAACGTTCTCCAAAGGAGTCAACGTTCCTAATATTAAAATTCGCAGTGCGCTCGCGGCAGAACACATTGTTTTAACAGAATAATGGCGGTTGCAGACGACGTTTAACCGTAATGAGGATGAACTTACACCCACGTGTTGCAAGGAACGTTGCACCTCTCCAGAATACATACTCCTCTTCCAATCAGGATTATTCTGACCAGGAATGGCCATCCTTTTTGATTGCACTACATTTTATATACTTGTTGCAATACTTGTGCTTATTTTTTACATATTACTTGATAAATGAAATGAGAGTATAGTTCTTGCAAAAGCAGTTCCATTTCATTACGTGTCAAACCAAGCCCCAAGTTAACAAAAGCGTAACGCTCAATCAGTGTCTTCTTACCCCAAAATCAGGAAGTATAATGAAGTGTGAAATTGGCGAACGAGGCGGTGTAATGAGACAGTAGCGTCGGCGTTGTATGTATGCTAATAAGTGATGTCGCAACGATGAATTAGGTACACGTTGTGTGTACGAGCGCGTGCCGCATGCAGTGAGGTATTAAAACTAGGTCTACACCGCGAAGCAAGTTTTTGCGCTCTGTCTTGGGATATGTGGTGGCGGCCAATTAAAAATTCACAGATTTCGCAGTCCCCGCAAGAATTGCAAATGAATACAAAAATTTACGTTTTTTTTAAATTTTAATTTGAATAGGTACATGAAAAATAAAAAAAATCTGTTCAGATATATTTCCCTAAAATTACACAAATACATTACTTTCAAGTCGAATTATAATACTGCACAACACAGAAAATAACATTTTCTTTTCTTTTACAACCTAAGTGAAGTTCATTCATACATCGTAGTAGGACCGTTTTTAAATTTCTTCTTAAGTCTGTTTTTTCCCGTAATATTTACAATTTAGTAAACAAACACCCCCCAAAAAACCCATTTTTCAAAATTCCAAAAAAAGTTACTAGCCGATTTTCAAAATTCAAACGCTCACACGTGTCTCGATAAATTCCTCAACAAAGATAAATTCCTGTTGGTACTATTCCCATCTCGATCTCCCCAAAATCCTCGGAGCTATGGCCAAAAATACGTCTTAGGCGGTTTGCATCTGATAACCATTTTCAATGGTAAAAAATACTTCCAATCCATCCCTTCCCTTCCATCCGTTCCCTTGGGTGTCATAAAAGGTGACCAACGGAGTAAAGACTGCACATACATCCACCTACCACCTACCACGCTGAACACATGTGCATTTGTTATATGGTGAAAGGTGGACTGCGACTAGGCTTCCCGCTTCTGGGTCAATTTTGGGCCGTCCCGCCGTGAACTCGTGCAGGACGCTTTTTGTCACGGAAATCAGTGATAATATGATATGTATCTATCTCGTACCTACTCACCTCGGGTTAGGCATTTGTATTGATTTTTTTATTACTTGTTAAATAAAAAAATATGCCTATGTATTTTTTACTTACCATTTTAAATGGGTGTGTTGTGTCCCGCGTAATATAGCCAAGTCCCGGATGTCGAGCTGGGCAATCCTTTTTTGGAGTTGGCAAGCCTAACTGTGGCAGAGGACTGACCGTGCGGTCCTTATTGAATAGTCTCTGACTAACCCTTAGGAGGTGATATGTAGTTGTGAGTGTGTAAGTATGTAGGAGTTGCGTTGCGGTGGCGGCTTGCATTGCAGCCCATTTCCTCGGCTGCAAACGCCTCAGTACTTGTGAGTGATCCAAGCAATTACGGCCTAAGTCAGTGCGCAAAAATTTCTCCGCGTTGCGTCTCTAGTTATTATACCTTAATTGCCACATGCCATGCGCACGCGCATACACTTCTCGATAAATTGGGTTGAGCCGAAACAGACGCGCATTAGAATATTTTGGTTGTGCCTTTTGAGTTTGACATTGTAGGTAAAGTCTGTATTTTAGGTTGGACGTAACTGTGTTGTGTGTCCAGTGTCCTGTCACATTGTACACAAATATCTTTATAATTATACTACGTTCGAACAAGAAATGCCACGAATACCACTGAGGGACTGATTAATAAAATATAAATTCTATGTTTTTATTTTGTTTCGTAGTTATAAATCTTAAAAAAAAACTTAAGAAATTAGAAATGTGCGTCTTGCGAAGCCTCCCTTCTCGATCTTGAGGTAAAGCCGAAATAGATGCACATTGACTTTTAACATTGTATGTAAGCTCTAAACTTTATGTTGAACTCACACTTCACTTTGGACTGAATAATACAACAACTAAAATCCCGGGAACTACTCGTATAAGGCCGACAAACTTGAAATTAGACAGGTGAGTTGGGAGTATAGTATATAGAGTATATTATCCGCTAATCCCTCGAGTTCACAGGATACGGGATTACCTACCTGCCAAATTTTAGAGGTGTATAATTTATAGTTGAGACTTTGTAATGAGTTAGCTAGGTGTTATCGCGTTTATGTACCAGAGTATATATTTAACTATCTCGCGTAGCGGTGAAAGAATACTACCACCCCTTCTCTTCCTTTGGGTGTTTAAAAGGCGACTAACGGACTGCACATACATCTAACAGCATAGAGCGGCGATGGGCTCACCACCTGTCACGCTTAGCACATGTGCAGTCGATATTTGGTGAATAGTGAATAGAATAGAAGACTCATTAAAGAATTTAGTCGTAGTTTTAAAAGTAAGCTTTAACCGGTTCGTTAATTATTGTAACTGCTACGTGTACGATCGGTCTGATGATGATGATGATGTCTTACAGAATTATGCGTCAGTTTAAATGCGTTTAAAATTTCTTAATGCGACTTTCTCACCATTATATCTCTAAATCATCAAACAACATTCTTAGACACGTGTTAATATAATTTCATTCGTCACGTTCTCGTGTATTGTGAAGTCTTTTAGATTGCCATGAGAGTAAATCAACCGCCTCTATGGTCTAATGACTATCGGTTTAAGGGTTTAAGAGGAAACACTACGTCGACCTGGCATGCAAAATTCTCATACAAACACACAAAAAAACGACGTTTCGTAGCCCCTGTTTCCTCCTTCAGAACTGGACTAATTTTTATTACTTTTTCAGCATCGGTTAAAGAAAGAGATTTTCTATGTCTGTATGTTTGATTTTTTTGCATTAAGTCATTAATTTATTAACCAGGAGCCTTTAAAATTTTGCAAAATCACTCCGTTTTGAGGCGTCTACAGAAACATTAATGGACTGGTTTAAAAAAAAAATCAAACATACAGACATAGAAAATCTCTTTCCTTAACAGATTCTAAAAAAGTAATAAAAATTGGTCCAGTTTTGAAGGAGGAAACAGGGGACTACGAGACGTCGTTTTTCTGTGTTTTGTATGAGAATTTGGCATGCCACTTCGACGTATAGGTGGCGCGATTCCCAGCGGAAGTTGATTAAGTTCAGTTCGTTTAAGGTCTCCATATCCCATATAAGTCTGTAGTTATGTCTGAAGCGTTGTTGTCCATCAATTAGAGGTAAAAAGATACCAATTTCTCCATTGTTGGAGGATTCCGGATGAAATGAGCATTTAAACAACTTCAATTTCATTTTATCGTTATGTATTATCATCAGGTAAAATCTTATATGTAGCCTAACTTCACCGCAGACGAAATGTGATTATATTTTTAAAATTATAAAATAAGTTTAAAAAGATAATCTTACTTCGTCTGGGTGGTCATACATAATGGCTTTGGCATGATCAACCATTTAGTGTTGAAATACAACTTTGCTGTGTTGAATCAAGCCTTCATAACGATTATACAGTGAGCGATAGAGTTGGCTGTTGGGTGTTATCTGAAATAGAGGGTCCTTTTCTGCATATTTGTTTGTTTACGTAAACAAACAACAAGATTAAATGTCGTCGTAGCTTTGTTTAATGAAGTTTTAAACAATTGAAACGGTTATAAATAATTTGGACAACGTGTCGGCATTGTAAAAGTAAGGGTAAAATTGTATTATCAATACTTAGTTGTTAAATATTTCAGTTGATTTTTCATGGATTGGACAGAATCCCGGTAGTTCAATTGTCAGTGCACCTGACCGGGTATTTATTAAATAAATTCACTTAAGTAATGAAATGTTACTTAATTATAAGAAAAAAAAACAAATCAAGAGTAACACCTCATATTAAAATTAAAATATTAACGAACTTACAAAGATAAATAAGGGTGTAAGTCAAATTCCTTTCGTAAATTCTGCTCTGCACTTTTTCAGTGAAACACATTGTAATTAGTTCGCATATTCTTTTACTTTACGCAGAAAAAACGGCTGGTCTTGCGTTTTTGTTTGTTTCGTGCTTAGCGATAAAGTTGTGAAATTTAGTAAAACTGAATATTAAGAGTTTGTATCATTTGATGGATATAGAAAGTATAGAAAAACAAGAGCAATAACCATATACCGACTGTAGTAGTACTAAATCAAAGTTTGGATACATACTCACATATCAGTTTCCGCTATTTACATTTGTCGTTTTCACGTGGTTAGTCAATAAAAGCTATTTGTACATGGCCCGTGTTGTTCCATTGAACATGGACAATAACATTTGTGTGCTGACCGCTGACTTAACATTGTGTGTCATACACGGTACTCGGTAGTGGTACTCGTAACATCACGTTTGGTGACAAGATAGAATACGTACCTACATAATACATACATACTTAAATTAACGACTATTATCCCTAAAAGGTTAGTCATGCATGAGTCTTTCTAAAAATTGTACTTCTTTATTTAAAAATAAATTATATTAATGGCTTAATGTAAACAATTTTTATAGCCTAAAACAGTTCTTTGAAAAGTCAGGTAGGTAGGTAACCAAAAAGATACTGTTAATTAATTTGTTTTTTGTCTCTGCTACTTCTTAATTTTATTGTCATATTATTATATATTTGTTATTGAAATTAGTTAAATGAAGATTAACTTCACCAACATTTGCACTAAAATTTGTATGCTGTGTGAAACAAGCAAAACATGAGATCAAGTAAGGTAACTAAGTATAACATCTCACCATGTAAACCATGTTTTATGCAAATAAATATTCTTATTCTTATTCTTATTCTAAGCAACGAGGACGGCAGAAGCAGTCCATTACCATAGTCCACGTTTCACCAAATTACAACTGCACATGTGCTCAGCGTGACAGGTGGTGAGCCCATCGTCGCTCTATGCTACTGGATGTATGTGCAGTCTATATTGCGTTAGTCGCCTTTTACGATACCCTAGGGAAGAGAGGGATTGGTAGTATTCTTTTAGCGAGCCGCTATACCACACGGCCGTTGCATAATAGACCACGCTCTTTTCCCAGAGGGGTAGGCAGAGACTACATGGCTCATGGAGGGGTAGGCAGCGACCACACGGCTCATGCATAATAAACCACGCTCTTTTCCCGGTGGGGTGAGCAGAGACCACACAGCTTTACGTTTGCTACGATGCTGCCACACTTCTCATTTAATACGTCTAATGTCTAACTAATGTATCGGCATACTTACTCTCTTCCGTGCCAACAACCGCGTCGCGTAGCGGTGAAAGAACACTACCACCCCCTCTCTTCCCTTGGGTGACGTAAAAGGCGACTAACAGACAATGACTAATACAGAATACATACGACTGAATTTGTATTTAGCGCTGGTGTCGTAACTCAATTTAAGAGTACGAAACTTCACAATATCGATCTCGGTCGATCGGGATCGGTTTCAAGAGTAAGCATACATACATACATAATAATCACGACTATTATCCCTGAAGGGTTAGTCAGAGACTAGGCCACTAGGACAGCAAAATCAGTCCTCTGCCATAATCCATTTTTAACCAAATAGCCACTGCACATGTGTCTCTGGTGGTGAGCCCATCGCCGCTCTATGCTGTTAGAGGTATGTGCAGTGTTTAGTCCGTTAGTCGCCTTTTACGACACCCAAGGGAAGAGAGGGGTTGGTAGTATTCTTTCACCGCTACGCAACACGACTGACACAGTTACGGCACGGTACGGTTTACTTTATTTATTTTGAAAAATTTTATTTATTTTATCAACTAAATACTTTCTATATTATAAATGTATATTTTACACAATTTGTTGAAAGTGAATTATAATTTGAGCAAGAGACAATCAAGTCAAGGTTAGAAGGTGCGGGTTCAACACGTTTTTAACAAATTTTCTAAATATCTCCTTGTCTGTCACAAAGACTCCAAGAGGTTGCTACCAATTATAAGCTGAGCTCTTATTCTTAATTAAAAACGAAATAAAAAGCATTTTCTACTACACATTTTTTTTTGTATCTGTCAGCGATCAATAAAATCCTGGTTGTAACAAGGAAAGTTGTCCTAAAGCAAGGTTTCGCATCAGATATCACTTTTGTACCTGTGACTGCGTAGAACCGGTCTTGTTTGTGTCTAGCGCGGGTTGGACGCATCCAGACCGAACCAAAATCGATAGCGAATCGTCTGTGTTTGTCGTACATAGCTGAGATGTGCGACTTTTATACACCTGGCTGGCTACCGCCATCTTATCAAAATAGGTCGCCACAACATCAGTGTTTGTAGCTCTGTTGTGATGTTGCTCAGAAGTTAAAGAATCCGGGTAACATCAGGTGCGATGGAGGCCAAGTAGGCTTACCCGTAGTAGAATAAAAAAAAGGAGTTGTAATGTTTGCGTACACATTATCGTCTTCGTTAAATAAAACGTGCACTCAGCACGCTGCATGAGCAAGTTACAAGCTCCTTTTTCTGTCTGGTGGTAGAAATCTGACCATATCCCGACTTGAGTGTGACCAACTACCTTATTGCTTCCGTCAAGTCACCGGGCGGGACGTTTGTTTGCTTTCCGACTTAGGGTGGATTCGACCAAACTGGAATAAGGTCTTATACCTAGATTAAACGCCGAATTTGTATAGACTAATCTCGGAGTAAGTCCTATATTCCAGTTTTGTCGAATCCACCCTTAGTAGTATAAAGCGAACGAGCTTCTCCGAGCTTCGGAAGAAACATAAAGCCGTTGGTCCCGGTTGTTGTCTTAAGATAGCAGACGTTATAAACCACCAACTAATATTGGGCAAGCGTGGTGGGTTATGGCCCAATATCCCCACGTGCTATTTTCTACGTGGGAGGCCTGTGCCCAGCTGTGGGACGTTTATAGACTGATGATACATGTCTCTAAGCTTCTTTCATTTGTTCTTGTAGAGCACACGCATTGGTGATTAACTATGATATAATTTAAACAGTAGACAGATGCAAGCTACAGTTCCATTTATGCATGTTAACCTTGACATCTTGATCGTAATGATGAATATATACCTAGTAAGTTTATTACTATGACATTTGCATACCCGTTTTGAAGTAGAACATAATTTGAAACTTTTATGTTTTAATAATCTACCTTATAATAAAGAAACTTGCTTATGTGTGGCGGTGCTTGTAATTATTGATATTAAGCGCTCGGCTCCATTTCCGGGTTCGGAAAAGTGTGTTTTGAATTTTCCGATGTATTAGCTCTTGTTTTAGATCTCTGTCTCGTATTTTTCAAACGTGGTCATTATACCAATCACACGTATCTATTGTAGCGATGACCCTGTTCACAATGATGGGGGTATTTGACCTGCTATGTGATTGTATGTAATATGTCATATAATTTAATTCTTTTAGTGTAAGGATAAAATTTTTACTACAAAAAAACAACCAGTCTCAGGGAAGCTCAAACGGGATTCGACCCCCGGGGTCTCGGTAGCTTTAGCGATTAGAGCAGTGGACCAGCAATCTAAAGGTCACGGGTTCGAATCCCGTTCGAGCTTTCCTGAGACTGGTTGTTTTTTTCTAGTAAACATAGTATCCTATATCTATATAGCATTGTTAATGCAAAAATTTCAATAAAAAAGACATTTTAGTGTAAGTTACATAAAAGAGTAAAATAAACATGCAGTTTAGATACAGTATACTTGCTGTCCAAACGGCTTATTAAATTCTTCTGTAAATTGACCTATTTGGATTAGCATTTTTCGGTATACCTATCATGTAAACGCGTCCTAACTCAATTAACTATGCAATCGGGTATCGATTTGAAATTGGACTTTAGTAGTTTTCCGGAGAGTAAGTCGCCAACAACACATGATGCGATTTAGCCAGAAATAGAAACGTTTCTCGTTCGCGTTTCTTCTGGTGCAAATTACCATTTCTGTCGTCTGCCATTTGTGTGAGTTGTTAGAAAATCCTTTTCATTTTATCGCATTTACATGTCGCGATGGACGCGCGACAAAAAGTGGATGGGCGTCACATCACTCGGTTATGTTGATGCGGTGAAAGGATAGATTTTACTTGCAATTTTATATAGCTATTGTCGGTGTATGTGACTGCTGCATTATTTTGTTTGGTATGCTAGGCTGAGTGAAACTGTGAAAGCGGCCAAGGAGTCGTGACCTTAATTAATTGAGACACGGGTTGGGTCGTTGCTTCTTTGTTTCACGTATTTTTTTTACATAAATATGTTTAATGGTGTTTTTTTTAATCAAACTTTTGTATGAGTGTCATATTATTGTTACAAATTTTCGAAGAAACAGGATGTTTTGTCTGGAACAAGAAAAACATTGGTTAATTTAGGTTGTGATCTACTTGTGTGTGTAACTACATGTTAATCATTTACCTGTTTTGGCCTGGATATAGGAACAAACAAACAAATGTCGATGTTAACTATAATAGAGATCTTAGATAGAAATTACGTGAAACAAAAATGCTAATAAATTCGTAAAACTTTATTTCATCAACAATTCAATTGTTTTATTAGGGATTACTCTACTATAACAGATACACGATTCATTAGAATCGTACCTATTTTATACACATTTGTAAATGTTTGTTTTCATCTTCGTGTTAGCATAGATAAATATGACAGACAGACATGTGTTACATTACTTTTGTAACAATAATTTCCCACAGATTAGTTGTAAATATAGATGTGCCTAAAAATTGGCGAAACATTTTGTGTGTTTGCCAACGGGTTTATTATTATAATATTATCTGTCGAAACTAACAAACTTGTTTTTTAATTTAAATATCGGTATGCATGGGTAACAAATAAGTTGAAAAAAAAATCAATTACGATAAGATGACTTTTTTAAAATCTACATAATTAACAAAGACATTCTCTTGGTAAATAAATGGATAGTGTCGTAATAATGTAGTCATAATCATACTTGTAATATTACAGAAACAAAAGGGAAGACATTAGCTAATCACTCATTCATGAAGAAGTAGAAGCACTTATACCTAAATGTTATACATTGACAAAATATTTACTTACACAGTTACATAAACTACGAACTACTACACCAGATTACAAGTAAACTGAAACTAATCTTAAACCTAAATGTGTTTTGACAGTTTGACAATTACGAAACAGCCAGTACAAGAGCGATTATGGCATATAATTACGCAATGGATGCTCAAAATTCATGCATTGTCTATTGTTTATTTTAAGTTGTCCAACACTTTCAAAATATGTCTGGCCGTATGGAGATGCTGTATGCACTTGTTCTATTAAAATAACCTTCATAGAGAGTCTAAAATTAACTCAGAATACCTTTAGCGGTTGGTTCGGCGATAGCGCTTTATTATGATGTTAAATGACGTTTGGCTTCGGCCCAAAGTGGACGAATAATAAACTTGTTATTAAGTGCCCATTACAGTGGGTTCCGCGCTTTTAGTTAGATACCTTTCGTGTTCTATCTTCGTTAGATTTTACTATCTATGAGTTATCATAACAATATCAGTGTACCTATGATTTATCGTAACATAACATTAAATCTTTGATACAGATAAACTAATATGTTTTATAGTGTTTAAATTATAATAAATTAAAGATTGAATGGGGGAACTATTTATATTTATAGATTCAAGACTATTATCCCCAAAGGGTTAGTCAGAGACTAGGCAATGAGGACCACAGAAGCAGTCCACTACGATAGTCCACGTTTCACCAAATTGCAACTGCACATGTGCTCAGCGTTACTCTATGTTGTTGGGATGTATGTGCAGTCTCTAGTCCGTTAGTCGCCTTTTTCGACATCCAAGGAAAGAGAAGAGGTGGCAGTATTCTTTTACCGCTACGCGACACTGCTATTTATATTTACAAATCAGAAAAAAATTAACAACACAACTTAATTATTATAAAATTGTTTTCTGAGGTTTAAGCGAGCACTACACATTGAAATGAAACACTTTTTACGGATTAACTCGCGTTTAATTTACTATTTACATAGTTTTTATATTATCCTGACGTTTGGAACCCTTTACAGGGTCCGTGGTCACAGGGAGACTGAGGTGTTGGTCGTCTCATTGTCAGAAGTTATTTGCCTACCGTCAATAATTTTTATATTTTACCGGGTGCGTTCAAGTTTACACAATACGAGCTAACAATATTTTTAGGTCTGGCAATGTGTGACTGCTGCATTAAACGCGAGTTAATCCGTAAAAAGTGTTTCATTTCAATATTATAAAATTACTTAGACTTAAAACTAACCAACCAAAACCAACTATGGGCACGTGGGCATATATTAAACAAAGGAGGCGGGTAACTTGGGTACGGTCCCAACCCATTAATGCAGGCAACTTTTTATTATGGATTTAATCCTTTTCCAAATCTTGATGTTGAGTAAATTGTCAGTGACAAGACAAACTTGTTTAAACCTCTTTTTAGTAAGTAACCTGTATAACAGATTTATGTTTTTTATATATTTTAGCGTTTTATTAACGCTTAAACATACTTAACCTTAACCACATGGCCACCGAGGTTTAGTTTTCACCCGTCGAATTTTGTCAGTGCTTGATTCTTATGTTTTTAAGGCAGCCGCCCGGAATGCGGAAGGTGCGTGGTTCGATACCTGCCTAAGGTTGTCGTCTTTTTTCAGTGTTTAAAAAAATTTTTGAATAACCTATGTAACACCAGTGGTTTTGATTTGGCGTCATTGACCCTGTATCACATTTTTATTCCTTTCCTATAGAAGTTTTGGTCTCTTGGAAAGACATTGCCAACCCTGTTGGTTTAAGGGACCACATCAATAAGCATTCACTCATTCCACAACCAAGCGTTTGTGGTAAGAAACTCCTTTTCAACCCAACTATGTCGATGTATGGATTTTTAATGTGATAAGGTGGAGTTTTGCGCAATAGTCAGTGTTTCCACTGACTTTGTTCCATTAGCCTTGTTAAATTGCTTAGAAAGGTACCGCATTAAGAATAGTTGAGTTTTTCCCCAACGCAATTTGTTTTTGTGCGATAGTCATTTTTTATTTTTATTTTCGCAATTTGGTATTTAAAACTAACAAGGAGGTTGAATAACATGATATGTAGGGTATGAATAATGCTGAGTAAATAAATAAAACGAACTAGGTACAACAAAATACTGTTTTATAAATTGAACTAACTTGTTTTATAAATGAACTAAATTGAACTTTTGAGCCCATTTATAATTTCAAAAGGTAAGTAATTTGTTTTCATTCGAACCACGTCGTATTCGTAAACAATCAAGTTACGATTGTTAGTTAAGTGAAGACCATTTTTGTATTGGGGCATACCTAATTAACATCAGAACAACGGTAGTGGCCGATGAGCCATACAAAATTCTTTGTTCCTCATATGTGACTCGTAAAATATTCGTAGTTATTTGATAATACTAGGTATAAGAAAACAAATAGGTATGACAAATATTTAGTCTTTCTATAAGGTACGTATGTAATGTAAATATATTTAAAATGTCACGTTACCTAAGCGAATGAATGCCATTATTTTTCTCAGTAAAACTTGTTGCTTATCGTAATTAATTACTTTTATCGCAAATTGTAAACGATTAAATTATAGGTAAGTACCCTGTATTTTAAAAACGTAAATCTATGTTAATAGGGACTGCTTAAATAATTAAACCAACTCATTTTTGTCAACGACGGTCGAGAGAGAGACATCAGCAATTTTAAACAGGGTTATAGAATTGAATTTTACAATTAATCGGTTAGATAATTTCAGAGATTACTCCCGAGATTAAACAAACAAACAAAACATTTTACTTCTTCTTAATACACCTATTACGTAAGTAGTGTAGATTAGTAGTGTAGTGAAATATTAAATGTAGTAAACAACACTTTCTAAGTGATCGAAGAAACAACCTTATAAGGTTTTATTCGGACCGTGCTACTGAACAACATTCTCCTTAAGACTTATGTCATCATTACGTGACAATAAAAAATCTAGCTCCCATCCCCATACCGAAAAAAGTGTCTTAAACGGTTTGTCTGAAGGGCTGCAGTATTTTCGTCATATTTTAAGAGCTGTTCAGTCTTGACGACCCATTGGGATATTTTGCACAAGAGATTCCAATGGGTTGATGTGTGAGATTGCAATTAGTATTGCGAGAGGGAGACCTCAGCAGGCCCCACTAAACTAACCAAACAAGTAAATAGTTTTCGTTTAAAAATAATTCTTACCGCTTGTCATTATCTCTAAATTGTAATTTAAAATTAATTATATTATTTAAATTTAATATATCTTGTATGTAATAACACAAATCTTCATAACAAACTAATCCATCATCGGTTCCCCCTTTTCCGGAATCTAAGTATTCTAACTGTTGCTCCGATTGTTCGCACCGAAAATAGTTCAGTGCAAATGCAATTATCATTGCCATTAATTTAGAAGCTACTTTGTGTAGCCTTCTCCATTCTTCACGTGTCGCGCCGCTGTTCCTTGACATCTTTACACGACACGACTGCTATTTGTTCTCCATCCAAATATGAATATTTGCATAGAAATGAAGCGTACGATAGACATTTACATGGATATTTTGCCTTTTTAGAATGGAGAGATAGAATTGGGGCTAAAAACCGAGCAAACCTCTTGAGATGGGAGATGCTACGTATATCTCTCTCTTTTTAGGATCAAAAAGTGTCTTATTTTAATGACTTATTGTTTTATACGATTTCCATAATATTGGTTATGTACTTTGTACTATTATAATTTTGTACGAAAAGTGAGGAATAAAAAACATATTTTAATTTCAAGCGTAATTACAAGTGTAACGCGTTAAAACGAAACAAAATGTAGTTTATTGTAGAGTACGCGTAAACTTTAGAATACTGTGAGTAACCTTGTGTAAAATAACAAACAGAACCGTGGAGGAATAGGAAACATAGCTCAAAAGTGATGATATCTTTATCTGCCTTTACTAACAGAAGTGAGACAGTATCAGGATTAAACCAGATTTAACTGTTAGCCCTCTTTCTTTTTGAAAGAGGTAGAGAGAGAGTTAGAGTATATGAACCAATGTAAGTGTGCAACTTTGTTCACATACTAAGAACGTACATAAGGCCACACTTAACGGCATGCACCAACACGAGACCGCAACTTTATTAAATTAATGTAAGAAGATTGTGTAACCCGTGTAAATAGGTCACCTGCGGTGGCCCTATGTGCTGTTCAATGCGACTTATGTATGAGACACGAGCAAAAAATTATGACGTCACACGAAGTTAAATATAACTTTAGAATAATCGATTACACGTCTAATGGAGAGGAAACTCTTTACTGTGGAGCGAAGCGTAAAATCAGTGTTGTCGTTGTTATTGCTTTTCAGGGGCATCGCTGTAAACAAATGTATAGGTGCGTACGAATTTGTTGCTTGGTTTCGGTCATTATTTTGGCTTATATTCTGATTTATACTTAAGATCATAGATATTCACGGTATATTAACAAACTAGCATGTGTCAAAATAATGTATTTATGATTTATAGGTTTGTGTGTAGAAACTTACTACTTGATGTTGATAATCTTATGTTGCGCATCTTATGACAGTCGTCTTAGTTTTTTGCCATACGTTTTTACCTTTTGAATTGTTTGTTTTTAAATTCTTCTTTCAATTTATTAAATTCAACAAAAGTGTATTCGGCTTGATCCCTGCCGCTAATTTCCTTCACCGCACTACACGCAATCGACTGTCATTCCATCCACATCACCTTGATGGATGGCGGTCTACTACTGTGCGTTTTTCAAGAAATTTCTTGCCTCGAACTACAGTGTTGTGGAACCAGCTCTTGGCGGCGGTATTTCCGGACCGTTACGACTTAGGGATCTTCAAGAAACGAGCCTTTTCCTTCCTTAAAGGCCGGCAACGCGCCTGCGATTCCTCTGGTTTTGCGGGTGTCCATGGGCGGCGGTGATTACTTTCCATCAGGTGACCCGCTTGCTCGTTTGCCTCCTTCTGCTATTAAAAAAAAAAAAAGTTAAAAAAAAATTTGTACACCGAAACCATCATACACTTAAGTAATTATATTTCAGTTATATAAGCGACAAAAGTAAACATAGGTACCTGTTAACAATAATTACAAGTTTTGTACGTTACTTATTTAATAACAATAATAAAATTGTAAACTGTTGTCGTCTGTTATATCTATATTTAAATATAACTAAATTAAATAATTTTAGTTTATAATTTTTGCACTCTTGATTTATGTTCCTCTCATACATCGTTAACTTTTTACAGACTAATAAAGCGTAGCGATAATGCTAAAATTAATGAGTCGTTTACGTAATATGATGACAGTAAAAAGTTATTTATTATGGCTTTTTACCTACCTCTGTTTTAGATGACGTCATGGACTGCCTTGACACTGAAACCAATAGTCTACTACATGGCATGTAAGAACTCAGTGTTTTTCAATATATTTATAGAACCAACATAAACTAACGTAGCAGGTAATTAGGTAGTAGGTATAAGCAAAATTCAATAAATATAAATACATAGATACATACATTATACATACATATATACATAGATACATACATATATACATAGATACATACATATATACATAGATACATACATATATACATAGATACATACATTCACAACTACTTATATATCCCCACAGGGTTAGTCAGAGCTAGGCAATGACGACGACCGCAGAAGCGTGCTCAAAACCGCAAATACTCCTATTCGACTCATACTCGCGTGTATGGAATAGCTGTTTTTTATTGTTTCGGGAAAATTGTCAATTTGCATGATCATGATTTCTTATTTTAATAGTATTCACTTTATTTAATGTAGGTACTTACATCTTAAGAATTTTTTTTACAATATTTTAAAAAAAACCATATAATTACCTACAATATAAAATAAATAAAAACTTTACCTAGGTTGCCACCGGCAGCGGGGATAGACCCAAGCTATCGGTGGTTAGGGCTGCAGAGTGAAGAACCTCTTGACAATTGACAATACGTGCCGTGTCAAGGAGTAATTGCCTTTTGCATCTGGCCCCCACCCCAACCTTTCAGCCTTTTATTATTATTGTTGGATTAAATTGCTTATTTTTATTATTGTTAGGTTAATTGAATTAAAACTATTCTAACGGGACCTAACACGATTATTTTTTGTAAGTAAGTACATATCTACTTACTGCTTGACGTTTCGGCCGCGATGCTGCGGCCGTGGTCACAAGCGAACTAGTTCGCTCAAGCTTTGAAAATAGTTTTAATCTTAATTGAATTATTTTTATGTGATTATTATTATTGTAAAATTAATGTAACTTTTTATTATTTTTAATTGTGAAATTGGATTATTACGTTAATTATTATTGTAATCTTTTTCTTATAAATTTTTATCGTTATCATACTTTTTGCTGTAGCTCTTTTGTATACTTACAAGTGGTTTGCACCTGTAATTGAGGTGACACTTGACGGGCGTCTGAAATGTGTAATGTTATTAGGGTTGCGTACCTCAAAAGAAATATACGGACCCCTTATAGGATCACTTTGTTGTCCGTCCGTCTGTCTGTCAAATCCTTTATCTGGGAAACGCGTGGAGGTATCGAGTTGAAATTAAAACGATATACTCAGGTCTACAGTCTCTTGCAGCTGTAAAAAAATGAAACTCCTAAGTTAAAGTAAAAAAAAAGATACGACCGTTTATGCCGCAAAAAAGGTATATTTCGACACTCTTGGAATCAATAGGGTATTTTCCGTTGATCTTGAACTATGAAAGGACATAATTTTTTTTAGTACTAAAATAAAAGAAAAATTAACTGCAACAATTTATATACTTCCTTGTCCAAGAGACTAAATGCTATCATTCTGTATATTTTTTAGATTTCTAATTACCTCCTTAAAAGAATACTGTATTTTGATAAGTTTTGTACGTTTCGGAACGAAAGTTCCGGTTTTTTTAATGTTAATGAACGCAGGGTTAGTAGGTAAGTCTATGAGGTATATAGTAATGTAGAAACGATATCATTAAACACCGTTATCTTTTTCGCACTTAAAGTAAGTATAGTATAAATAACAACGATACACACTTAGAAAAGCGCGGCCAGGAATCGTCTGGCGGCTGACAGTCTGACATCTGTCTAAGATGCGAATTGACATATAAAACGTCAAACAAGCGTCATTTTTTTATTTTTAATAACATAAAGTGTCACAATGAATATAATGTTGCCATTTTTGAGTAGAAATCAATGTTGGTTTTTATTTATATAAAAAACCGAGGTCTTTAAATTAATAATACGGTCATAAATATGTTAGGAATAATAATTCTTCAAGTATTTGTACATTGGTGTCAAGTTAAAAGACTTTGAAATTTAGTACCAAACCCCATAGTAAAAAAAATATGTCCTTTGGCAAGTATTACCGTCTTATACTATAAGTATAGGGAAAAATCTGAAAACCATACATTTCTTATGTGTATACCTACAGTCTTTATGCCAGGAACGGCGGTCCAAAGGAGAATGGACAAATCAGCCTATTCATATCTATTGCGTCTTAATCATTCACATATAAAAATGTTTTCTTAAGTTATAATGATTACTGTTAAAAAAGGTTTTCTATAGAACGCCGCGTTAAGAGTCAAGTGATAAATAAATGCTGAACCTTACTGATATTCATACGATAACAGTTGTCAAAACCTCAAAATACCTAAAAAGTCAAGCTAAAAATGAAGATAGCTTCAAACTCCCGCATGATATTGTAATGTAATTTTTTTTTTATAATTTAGAGCATTGCTGCTATTGATTACTATTTTATTTCATTAAAGCGCTGTGTTACGCTAGCTAGCTAAAAAACTAGCCTAACTCCCATAGTAAAATGGTCATTCTCCTTTGGAATTGAGTTAACCGTGTCATGTGGGGTATCGTATGAAAGGGCTTCATTGGCACCAGCTTAAACAGATTTTTAATTATTTTTATGATGTATTGTTTTCGATTTATGACGAAGAACGACGATTTATGACTAATTTGTACGAAACCTTCGGTGGGCGAGTCCGACTCGCACTTGTCCGGTTTTTATCATTACTTCTGAGTTGCTCCCACACTAAAGTTTTCCTTCCTTCGTGGTCGAGTGGTCAGCACGCCCGTTCTGGCGTCATACATGGTGGACCTCTCTGAGATCCCGAGTTCGATTCCTGGTCGGGTCAATTTAGAAATAGCTGTTTTCTAAATCGATTTCGGGTCGGGGTGTTTTCTTTGTATAATAAGTATGTTTATCCGTTATCTTATCAACAAAAACAAGATTCAAAAGAAACTTAATTTGGGTTGGATCATTGGTGTTGTTGAGTGGAGTTAATCAGTATTTTTTCTTTAAAACAAAACAGCAACGTGCACTGTTAGACGTAACAGACGTGTTAACTACATAACTGAGATGATTTAAAAAATGATGTCGCCCTAAAATAGAACGGGCTGAGAAAGTAGTCGAGTCGCCTGCCACGATGTCTCCCGGCAGTTTTGGGTCACACGCAGAGCGGTGTCGGGAGACTAGCCGACGCGTTTGGGTTTGCTCGTAATGAATGGAAATAAGCTTAAAAAGAAAAGAAAGTCGAAATCAAATAGTTAAAGGCACTTGTCGACGACATAACGATAAATAATTGATAACTAAAGTTTAGTTAAATCTAAAGTACGTCCAAACTACTGAATTTACCGCCAGTCCGGAAAAACAAGAAAATTTTATTGGCCTGTATATAACATAATTAAAACAACAAAAGGATACACATACGAAGTTACACAAAATTAAATAACAAATCTCGATGAAAAAACAAAAAATATATTTAAAGTTAAAAGTTGGACTTTATAGGTAATATCAGGGTAAACACTTAAATGTAAAAAGTTACCGTAATATCCACTTACATTTAAAATTTCAAAGGTTTCAAAGATGAATTGAATTTATCGAATACAAAAACAAAGGTACGCAGAGTTACAAACAGACTGATGAACAGACGTTGTTGAGCTGAGAAATTAAATTCAGCTGCAGTCTTTCCTTGGACCTGTCATAAGTTTTCAACAAATCAACTGCTGCCATCTCGGTATGAGTTGATACTTACTATTATAGTACTCGTATAGAAAAGACGTAATAAAAGTGTATTATTTTCTACATACCGAATCTGTAGTGAGTGACGTCTTCGCAGTCATAGTCTTCCCAGTCATACTATAATAATTGGAGCGCGCACGCATTGTATGACGAATTACACGCCAACGATGTTTCGGATGCGTTTTTGAGAAATGAAATGAGTACCTATTCTTTATTGTTGAAATTTTGCATTCACAATGCTATATAGATGTAGGATAAAATGTTTACTAGAAAATTCTTTGGAATGTGAGGGTAGACTTCACAGTGACGTAATACCGCTGGCTTACAGCGTAAATCAAACTACTAGGAAAAATTCAATAAGTCTTCTGGGGTCTCGGTAGCTCAGCGGTTAGAGCAGTGGACCGGCAATACAAAGGTCGTGGGTTCGAATCCCACTCGAGCTTCCTGAGACTGGTTGATTTTTTTTATCGTAAACATTTTATCCTACCTATTCTTTATTGTTCACACAAATAATAATCCTTATCCCTAATAGTGATATATTCTAGGCAACCTAGGGATGGAGAAGCTTTGTATGAAAAACTTAGGGAGGCGTTGATATAGTGTATGAGAGATCTGAGTGAGACCCCAGATCCTGTTTGTCGCTCTTGACGTGCTCTTGATCTCATTCAAGTGATTAATTATCTAAAATTATTACTTCTCACTTAACAGGTGTGACAACGTAACTAGTCGTATAATTATTAAAATAGTAGCACTTACCGCATAAGTAGTAAGTCAGTATGTTAGCTTTCATTCCATTTCAAGAACTTTACTTAGAATGTACGAGTATCTCGTGTAACGAGATGTCGCCACATGTGCGTCTCATGTTCTCATAAGTACAATAATATAAGCCGCCTTAAAGCCTGGGGGCCTTCTCTTAGAGCGGAACACTGATCTTTAAAAGAAGAGCAGAATACTGCTCTAAGAGAAAGAAAAGAAGAAGAAGGAAGGAAGTAAGTAATAACTTTAATCTTACTATGCAAATTCCTGTGTCGTATAGCAGCTCACTAAAAGAATGCTACCAACCCCTCTCTTCCCTTGGATGTCGTAAAGGTTACTAACGGACTAAAGACTGCACATACATCCAACATCATACAGCGGCGATGGGCTCACCACCTGTCTGTCACACTAAGTACATGATTTTATCCTACCGACATAAATGTACTTAGCGTGACACATCGCACCGCAGCACCTATCCGAGGCACTAAGGAGCTCGAAATATTTTTATTATAACATGTCACCCATCCAGTGACCCAGCATTGCGAAAGTTGCTTAACTGACAACGTCGTAATCTATATTATGTTTTGCCTACTAGAGTTTTTGACATTAGTCAGACATTAGTCAAAAACTCTGGTAGGCAAAACATAATAAAGATTACGACGTTGTCAGTTAAGCAACTTTCTTATCCGTACTTAAGTACTTATGCCATACTTAAGTACCTACTTATGTCAATTTTTTGACTCAAGTATACCTACGAAAAACAACAGACAGTTTGATAATTATTAGCCATTGGCCGCTGCGTTATCGATATGGTTACTTCACTTTAATTGCCTCAGAAGGTGTTAACGCACCCTATTATAAATCTCGGTAAAATGCCAGTCAGATGTACATTTATTTAGGTATTTCACGTCATTATCTTTTCGTCGCGTACATTCGCGCTCGTAATGTTTAATCTTATTTGGAGCCATTAAAAACTCACTTTCGAAATTCCGAAATGAATGTGTTATGTGCAGTTGTTTATGAAATTTTATTTACAGTTTTGTTACATATTAATATGTTGGCTGTGAGTGCATCATATTTAAGTCACCGTAATTATTATAAAGACGCATAGACCAATTAGATCGTCCTTGCCATTCGGGACAGTTGGCGAGATATTATTCATAGATAGGTAATTTGATTTAAATGTTTTGTTGCTCTATCTATTTTTTTATTCAAATATTAAGATTATTTATTAATAAACATTTTATTAATAAACTGTGCTCAGCAGTGGGACGTTTATAGGCTGATGATGATGATGATTAATAAACATTATTGCTAATTAAAATTATGCGTCTGCTGCAATAAGCAATCAAACGATTCGTTTGCGCGTGATAGCATGCGGCACAAAGATATAATTCATTTCATTTTGCACTAATTATTTACAGAGTCACACACACCTAATATCATAACAGCACTGGCTTGATTGGTTGGTTGGTAAAGCATGTTGTATGTCCCGGCCAGCTACCACTATTTTATTTAAGTCTGACGATATAACAACAACAATAGTGTTGCTGCTATCATTGTTGTGTTCCCACACTTAAGTTATAACAATGACATTTAGAATGTTATTGAGTTATAAGATAGTTGATGAATCCGGGTTAAGTGCGATTAAGGCTTTATCTTCTATTATCTTGACATTTATAATAGATTACTGTCAGGTGAGATCAAGGCTCTTTACCGCTCAGAAAAAAATACTAAATAAAAGTGCTATGCAACATACAAGCAAGTTCATAAATATAAATATTGCTAAGTTGCTAAGCACGGTACAGTTAGACAATTAGTTCGGCGAATGGCGTAAAGCGTTGTCCTCTGCGTAACGGATTTTTGTGTCACTTACTCTGAATTAGCATCACATGAATTGAATGTAAAATATGAAGGAGTTTACATGGCTGCTCGTATGTCGGCTAGGAGGCCAATTACCTACTGTGTAACGCACTTCTGTTGAGTTTGCATGTATGTTGGGAAATGTGTTAATTTTAAACATCAATCGTTTCCCTCCTGTACTTGTAATACTTATATCATAATATCGTGAGTCTTTTATTAACTAATTGAAGTAAGTATATATTTATTAGATTGAAACTATCTTTGCTCTTTGTTGTTTTATAATAATTTAATAAAAATATAATAAGAAAAACAGCATAGAGCGGGGATGGGCTCACCACCTGTCACGCTGAGCACATGTGCAGTCGCTATTTGGTGAAAAGTGGACAATGGTAGAGGACTGTTTTTGAACTCGACTCTTGGCCAATCTTCAGGTTACATACCTACATATCACTTACATACTAACTAATAGCTAATATTTACATAATTAAAATACGAAAAAACAAAAAAATTATTAGTTGTTATTTTAAATCTCTAAGCACAAAATTCACAAACACCTCGCGTGTTTAAGGTGCTATAGCATAACTTCAACATATATCGCAATTTCAAGTAGAAGTACATAACTTCTCGATATTGATTATTTTAAAATTTGTTTCAAATAAGCAAATAAACAAAGCAATGTACTTGCACTTGAAAGTTATTGATTAGTGTTGAAGTTAGAATCTTTACATATAGAGTGCAGTATCGTGCCAGACTAGTTCATAAACACGCCAAAGAGATATTATCTAGCATCTAGACTGTTGTTGATGCACCCTAGGATGCAACACTCTCATAAGACTCCAGCAAACATATGTGTGATCGAGTATTAAATTATCGTTGTCCAAACAGTCATCTGCATGACTAACAAATCTAATAATGAACACGTGTTCTGATAACGAACTCATATGAATTGTATTAAAAAATGGTTTACAATAAATGAGGGATGCAACGATACCAATCGTAAACCGCAGGTTATCGTAATTTTTGACAATCTTCGTAAAAAGTATTAAGATTTATAACGATTTTAAAACTAGTTACTGAACAGCTCCATAATTTAATAGTGTCCGAGTCGTCAGTGAAAAAATAATAAAATTAAAAAGTGTCAATTCGGACACTGTGTCAGAATATAATGTGTCCGAATCGTCAGTTAGTCATAGATGGACTGATACAAACTATTCAAGTTATTAGAGAAAAAATACTGTATTTCCTAACTTGAAAAAAAAGCCCCATAAGTATTTGTCCATGAAACCAGCTACTGTAGATTCGAAAAGATTGTTCTCCACAGCTGGTTTAATCCATATGGATTTATGAAATAGACTAAAACAACATAATATAAAAATGTTGTGTTTTCTTAAAAGGAATTTAAAAGAAATTGATTTTAATTATGACATTTAAATGGTAAATTGTCTTTAAAATTAAAATAAATGTTGATTTTACTCAATTGTCTTGTTTTATTAAATGTAAATAAAATAATCGTAATGTTTTCGGTTTCGCATTCGTTATCGTATTCGCTATTACGATGCATTCGTCATTCGTATCGGTATCGTAATAGACATATTTGTTGCATCCCTACAACAAATATTTGTACGAGATTATGTACTTAGTTTAACAATAATAGCGCAAAGCAAATTTTTTTTACCTTGTGTCTGCGAGATACCAATATAGTTTAATTAATTCAATTTTGCGCTGGCTGGACTCTGTCCAAAGGGCTCAGGTAGGCTATTCTTGAAACAGAATTGCATTAATCAATTTCCAATCACAAATCTAAAAAATGTCAAATGGCACTTTTGTAAGCGACAATAGCGCTACATTAGAATTAAATTGCGTGGAAATTGATTAAACCAATTATTATCGAGATGGCGATCCGGAATTATCTTTACTTATTCCTATATCGATACATATTAATCGCATTGGAATTGTATTAAGATTGAGTTTGCGTTCGAGAGTAACCCCCCTGGCCCATGATAGCATAGTTGGGTGCACCTAATTCGAAAAATTTAATACTCGTAAAATATAATGTTATTTTCGTTAAGTGCAATTAATTATCAAAACGAACATTTAGTTTGACCAGGTACCTAGTAAAATTTATACTAAGTAAGTTTAAGTACTTATTTACACTTTTAAACTTTTGCGTTCCATTAGAAACAAAATATTGAGACGGGAATTATCGCTAACTACTTAGTAGAGGCATCATCCGCATACCTTTTTACGGGTTCCCTATTTAATCCCGAAAGCCGTCTTACCGATTACCATTTCAACGAAAACTATTAACCGAACACTCAATTGAACGATGCCTTATTTGTACGACGCTTTTAATTTACCGATGTACCTAACGATTCACCGAAAACCCAATTTCCGAAGTTCATTTCAGCGACCATACATGTAACCGATACGTTATTTAACCGATATAACATTACACCGAATATTAAGAGTATGTAGGTAGGTCCACACCTCGGTGGCCGAGTGGTCAAGTGCTTGGCTCGATATCCGGAGGTCCCGGTTTCAATTCCCATGTCGGATAAAGTGTGTTTCGAATTTGTCAATTCATAGCAGGGGTTTGTGATCACTAACCTGCATTTGGCAAGGGTGGTGATTGTATGATTTACAATTACCACCATAACATCATAAAAAAGTGAATTTTTTATGACGTCATAAACGAAATATATATTTCTTTAAATAAATTGTTATAATTTGCTTAAATTCTTTATTATAAATATAAATAGTAACATTGAATTTAAAAGGCATTTGATTTATACTACTTTTATTAATTTACTATAATTATGAGTGATAAACGTTTCAGTAGCCAAGCTTATGACCTAAAAAAGGAAAGTACAGCTTGTATACCTACTGTTCCACTGCAGGGTAAAAGCCTCCATCTTTGAAATGAAGTTTTCGCTACAATTGATGTGTATTGGCTTAATCATCACCCTTGCCAAATGCGGGTTAGTGATCACAAACTCGAAACCAATCGACAAATTCGAAACGCTCTTTGACATGGGAATTGAAACCGGGACCTCCGTATATCGAGCCAAGCACTTGACCACTCAGGCGTGGACATACATGAAATGTTACATCGGTTAAATAATGTGTCGGATAAGTGTATGGTCGCTGAAATGAACTTCGGTAAATGGTTTTTCTGTGAATCGTTACATCGGTAAATAACATAATCGGTAAGACGGCTTTCGGGATTAAATAGGGAACCCTTTTATACACTTACCCGGTTTTTTCATTCGGCCCGTGGATCACGTAGGATGATGATTTACCAAAGTAGTCTAACCGACGGAACACAACAAGCAACGCCTCCAAACAATGATAGTATGGTGAAAGACATAGGTAAGATGGTGGTTGCTAGCCAGGAGGACTTATAATATCCCTTTACTAATCGTACGTGGGTGGAACCACCAGGGGCCCGAAACTGTCACCACAGAGCAGTATTATTTAAATCTTACTATGTATAAGTAATTCTGCTGTAAGAGTTAATGGTAAGGCCCCTGGTACCTCAATACCCCTGGTTCTGAGATATCGGCTGCCTGACCACAGAAGGCGACTATTAACAATACTGATACAATCATACTTTCATCTTACACTTCTTGTATTAAACATTACGGGCTTCAAATTTATAAATACCAAGTGGCCTTTCGCCTTTCTTACTTAATTATTATAAAATAACAGTACGGCACTTCGTGGGAACTGAGGAAACAGCGCCATTGTTATCATTCTTCATTTCATAATATGCATGTGCTGTTCGATTAGTCAGTATAGTCATTAACTTGATTAAATATTTATTGGATCGACATAATTATTTGAAAATTATTGCTTATTATACAGGTTGTTTTATCTAAAAGGGTACAAACGGAATTACCGTAAAACTCATTTATATTATTAACGCAAATGCATTCGTATAAAGTGTTTTATTTAATTACTTATATGTGTTAAAATTCACACAGTAAACTTTACAAAACAATTCTTTAAAAATAAACACAAATGAACGGTAATAGGAGAGTAAATGAAGCAAAGCGTGTGTGTCAGAATCATAGGAAATGGAAAGCTATGATCTCTACTTAGTACTTACCCCTCCAGGAAATAGGCGTGTACATACAGGGTGTTTCTTGTAAGGTGTCAAGCCGATGTGTGGTGTTAGAGAACTAACGTACCTATCTATTGAATCCCCATGTATATTCGTTGGTTTTTGGTAATTTTCGAGCTATATTTTTTTCTTTTCTAAGTATTTTATGACGAATGACTTTATTTTTTTTAAGTATCTTTTTTTTTGCGTAGACATTTCTGTGCATTTTTTTCTATAACTAAGTAATCATCTTCCTAATATCAATACAAGTTACAAAAAAATAATTAAAACTGATGCCATGATAGAATACTTAGAAAAGAAAAAAAATGAGCTCTAAACTACCGAAAATTGCTGAACATACATGGGGGTTCAATAGATAGGTATGTTAGTCCCCTATCACCACTCATCGGCTTGACACCTTGCAAGAAACATCCTGTATATACTTTAATTCGAATCTTTATTGACTGACAATTATTATCACTGATCAGGGCTCAGTGAACAGTATTTCTATTGTATCTAGTGGCGCCGCTTTCGAAGTGTCAAAAGTATGTACGTTTTTTGCAATAAAAACGTAGCTCGTAACTTCAGGAACACGCTTCTACGCAGCATTATGAGATGCTTAGTCATCATTAGCAGCAATTATGTAAGAAGAGATAGGAGCCATTACAAGTGGCAGCGGAGTTTAATTGTATGAAAGTGAAACGTACTTACGGTAGCGAACTTGAGATCTTTCCCACCGCTGGGGGTTCTAGTGAATGGTGGTGTCCGATTGATTGTGTCATAATGGCTGATCCTCTTTTTGTAAGAGAGATTACTGTTATAACTGATTCTGAGGGCGCCGCACTTCAAGAAATATATGTTCGTAGAAATAATAGCCGTAGTGATCTTCTTATTTTGAAGAGAGATTGCTTATGACTCGGAACTGTCACCAAACAGCGAGCAAATAGTATTCCTTACCTAATGGAAACTAATCGGCCTGGCCTACAGTACTAATAGCTATCAGCCATGGCCATGCGAATTATCGGTTCACACGCCATAATCAGAGGTCTTACTGTCACCTTTCAGAGCAGTATCAATTAAATCATACATGCAAAACTTGTATGTAACCCTTTCGGTACGGCCCATACATGTATCCCTAGGACTGAAAATTAGACATATTTGTAAAAACTGAAATGTATTAATAATAGAACACCGGAACCAAGAATAATTATTTTTATATATTTTTATCCTGAAAACACTCCTTTCAGCATGGGATTTTATGTGTCATTACATTAGTCTTAAAACTCTCAAACGTTCTCATTTGAGAGTTTTAAGACCAATGGGAGTCTGAGAGCTGGCCCTATTGAAGTAGCTATCTTATCTCTTACTGCATGTTGTAATAACGACAGATTCAGGCAAAACTGTAGAGTAAAGAACAGAGTGTAAAGAAAGTCATACATAAAAAAAAATGTAAAATACCCTCCTTTATTTTGCCAAGTAAGATTATGTAATTCTTACTCTAAGAGGTGATATTAAGGCCCCGCGCCCGGTATCTACAGACATTGTACATATTTAATACCATTGTAGGTACTTATCTTATATTTTTATGTATCTTATATAAAAACTAATAAAGTAATAAACAAGCAAGGTGGCCATTATTCCTTGAACACTCTAATGTTAATGTATTTGAGAAAATCAGAGATAAAATTTCCTAGTTATTTACGTCCATGTTGGTCTTAGCAACGCCTTAAAAAGAGAGTTTGTTTCTTGCGACGCCTCCGACTTCCATCAAGCCATGTTTCATATTCTCGGTATGACTTATTCATGAAAGATTCTAAGTAGTATTATTTTTGTTTTTTATTACTCAACGTCGCATTCACTCCACAGCCTTTTCATCTCACTAGATGGTAAGTAACGATAAGTCTAAAAGGTGGAATCACTTTACCTGAATAAAATGTGTCTTTTTGATTTGCATTGAGCGTGCCTTAGAAAAATATTTTATTTTAATGTGGCTGGATTAACAATGGAAAGAGGGCTGCTTTTGCGGTGCTCATTGCCTGGTCTCTGACTAACCATGCGAGGATAATAGTCGTGATTGTATAGTTATGTACGAGTATGTATGGATTAACAATGTTTAAAAAACAATCACTATTAGTTAGCCTTCTTGACCAACCTCTATAATATTTATGCAGATTTTTTTTTTATCTATACACATATTTTTTTTAAATATACCTAGTAACTTTTTAAGTGAAAAATAGTGGTCCTTCGACCGGGATCGCGCAATTGAACTCTGACACATTACGATACTACAGGAAGGTCACGTGTAACGTAAAGGTAACCTAGGTTAGGTTACCTTTACATTACATTACACGTGACCTTTCGAACGCCCGGTATCCATGAGTTATTTTTTATTGTGCCGGTAAAATTAAATAAACAATGAATAATAAATAAATTTAAAAAATAAATGAAAATTATATTTAATAACGTTACTGAATTATATAAAAAAATATGTGCACATATACAAAAAAAAACCCTGTATACGAGAAATTGCTTGTATATAACTTGTACCTACTAGCTTGTGCTTACACATACATACGTATATACGCACATCACGGCCGCTTCCCGGAGGGGTAGGCAGAGACCACAGCTGATCATTTACTACGATCCTGACACACATCCTTTGCTTTACTTACATAACCTCAAAAGTGACGACACTTCAGCCAGCCAATCACGCCTGCTTCTCGGAGGGGTAGGCAGAGACCACAGCTGACCATTTGCTAAGATCCTGACACACATCCTTTGCTTCACTTACATAACCTCAAAAGTGACGTCACTTCAGCCAGCCAATCACGCCCGCTTCTCGGAGGGGTAGGCAGAGACCACAGCTGACCATTTGCTACGATCCTGACACACATCCTTTGCTTCACTTACATAACCTCAAAAGGGACGTCACTTCAGAGAGAGAGTAAGTGATTCTAGTTTGAGTTCTTCGGAGAGTAAGTGATTCTAGTTTGAGCAGGTTTTAAGAGTAACTTTGAACATTATTTTTTACATAGGTATTAAGATTGACTTAATGTTACCTCACCTGTACTACTGTTCATGTCTTAATCATCACCTTAAAAATTATCTGGAAGAAGCGCAAGACCGTCATTGCATTTTTCATGGGTTGGCATTCTATTGTCAACTTCCCAGAAGTCCGTGTTGCGAGTGTTTACGAAGAGGCGCGTGCGCAGCAAAATGGCCGTTTATCTGACGCGCCGGAAGTGGGCGAGCCTTGTGCCTTGTGATAAAATTCTATTAGAGTCTCCACACTATCAGTCCGCAATTGTTCAAAACTGTGTTGTCATCTATACTAATGGCTCAATATATCATAAATATGAACACCCCACTACCGGTAGTAGCGCGACCCCATGTGGGAGGGCCTGTGCCCGGGCACAGGCCCTCCCACATGGGGTCGCCAGATGCCCCCGTGTTTTACGGGTTACCCCGTTTTTCAGGCTAAGATTATACAAAAACCCGTAATTTCGAAAATAAAATACAGGGTAAATAAAGTAAATAAGTTATCTTGCAAAGATTTTTATATATTTGCTTAATATAAATTTAAAAAATAGATTATCTTCAATAAACATTGCTGCTTTATTTGTCTCCCGTAAAAATATGTAATAACGCGTATTTTTTACACTGGTAACCCTTTAATCAACTAGCGGCAGGTGGCAACCCTACTCCCACATGGACAACTGCACATGGGGAGATAGGGCGATCATAACCCAACATCATCATCATCATCATCATCAGCCTATAAACGTCCCGCTTCAGGGCACAGGCCTCCCACGTGGACAATAGCACGTAGCAAGGCCATAACCCACCACGGTGGCCCAATGCGGGTTGGTGGGTTTTATCGACTGCCATCTTACGACAACAACCGGGACCAACGGCTTAACGTCCGTTCCGAAGCACGGAGGAGCTCGAGATGTTTTTAATTTGGTCACCCATCCATCGTCTACAGCACACTAATTCTTGAAATATTCATTTAAAAATATCAAGAGGAAGAAGCCTTATCCAACTAGCAAAGTAGTGGAATAAGCGATCAGTTATTCCACTAAAGATCGAATAAATGTTGAATAATGGCTACCGAGTGACCATATTGTGCTAAAGATGCGTTCGTGTGACTTTTTAGCTATTTTCCCTATTGTGCGCTATAATTATGACGTATAAACGTTTATTCTACGTACTTATACCGCAACTATTCGTCAATCGTGTAATAGTGTCTATTACTCGTTTATTCAACATGAGTTTGTTATAGTAGCGCTATAAGAGTTTTTAATTAGCTATTTGTCTGTGTATGTCGCCACTATACAGCCACTACTCAACATTCTGTTATCGGAGCCAATTTGCTGAATAGTTGCTACCCGTTTATTAAAAAGCGTTATGATTACTGATACAGCGTTATAAATTGACTAGTCCAATAATAGCTTTTAGATTACAGCTACTGAACCAGAAATGTTTTCAATGCCATTATATCACATTTATTCTGTACAAGATGCAATAACAGATATTTAGTGACCTTTAGAGCTCTAATGTGAGGATATGTTTTTAAGCACTCTGAAGATAGTGGTTCCGTACACAATTTATTAGTTCACGACAATCTTGAAATTAAACATTAGAATACAGAGAGTTTTTAAAATGAACAAGACAGAGAGATTTAGAATAAAATGTATTTTTCTCGTATTCAAACCTGTTTCCACTCTACATCCGTAGCACCTTTCTAATAAAATAAAATGCGTTTCCTGCCATGTGTCCACATTTATAATTCTAAACAATCATCTAGAAAGAGGATTAACTTGAATAATTTCATTGGCTACCTACCAGATTATAGAGTTGTATCTATAGTTGTAAACCAGCGGCTTGTAAGCCGGTAGTTACCGAAACCAGTGGCTAGAAACGAATAACCAGCAGCTTGATACCGGGTAGATACCTGAAACAACAAAAACAAAAACTAAATCATGCGAATATAAACTGTACAATAAAATGTAAGCAGCTGTTTTCAGCTGCTAGTTATCGCTAGAAATTATAATAAGCCAAATAAGCTGTTTCTAGCCGCCAGGCTAGAAATGTTAGTAACCAGCTTTTCATCTATAGTTATATCTAACCATTCAAGTTTTGTTACCGACTTTGAATCAGGAACCCCAAAATAACTTCATTTATTAAATATGGTGGAACAGTGTCGCAGTTATTCAACACATGATCGAATTTATGCGCTATAACAGCAATATATTCACCAAATTCGTGTAATTTATATATTTTTAAAATATTTATTTATTAATGTAACGTTTCCAGCAGGGCCCTTAAATATATGTGAATTATGGCATATCACTTTATCGGTAAATTAATTTCGCAAGATTTCTACACCTATACACGTACAACCATACTACAAAATTCATATTAGGTTGAGTACTTCCATTACTATTGGATAATAACATAAGGAGGAGATTGGTATTTGTTCACTCAGTTGCAGTTGCATTAAGGCAAAACGTTTTAGAACAACAGAATTTTATTCGCTTTTATCCCATCAAAATATCGATTTGTAGCACATCGGCAACCTTTATAGCATTATTTTGTGGAATATTGGAAACCATGTAACTTTAACTCCATCAAATAGTGCAGTAGTTGCCGCGACAATGCTATTACTGCTCTAAAATGTGGTAGGTTTGCTGTTAAATCACATCTATTCCATAATTAGGCGATTTATTCTACAGTTACTCTGCTTCTATTGCACCAATTAGTGGAGTAATTTGTGCCTAAATCCCGTTGAATACACGTTGACTCCACATCTATTCAACTTATAACGACGCTCTTATAGAACTGTTTACTAAAACAGGAACGTTGCCGTGACTGTTATAGCACACCGTTTTGCTAGTTATCTGTTGGAGTTGGTTGTCGTTTGTCGTATGATGGCAGTCGTTAAATCAAACTATTCGCAGCGATCTTCGTGTAACTTTAACTAACTTTTTTAGTTGTAAACGATAATAGTTTAATGGGGTGCGATCTAATATCAAAGTGGTACAACTTAATTGACCGATCGTACATCACAGCTGCAGGCAGAATACCTAAAAATTATTGTTGATCGAAGCTAAAAATAGATAAAACCTAAAACGACAACCAATTCTCGATTACTATGCAGCATATGGGTCATTCCAATCTATGAGTAAAAAAGCGTTACTTGTTAGAACTACTTACGAAATTGAAATAAAGTTTGAAATATTTAACTTAATTCTATAGATTACACATTATAGCACACTTCAGCATAAATCAACATTCAATTTAAAAATAAAATTTCGTAAAAAAAGCAAAAAAGTAACTGATTCGTCATGTCCTGTGTATGTAACTTTCTACCAATTAAGGTTGCCCCCATTTGGAAAAAATACTAATTATCAATATTTAAAACCGATTTCTAGATGATTAGTTTTCAGAGATATGTCTATTAATCGCACTATGTTTCAAAAAAATTTCAAAGTAATAAATTTTCCAATATATTAAAATAAAGATGTGTTTCAAATTTAGTCGTCATTCCTGTGTACATGAAAGTTTTTGTATAAAAAAGTGGTAACAATTTCTCGTAAGGTTATGATTTTTGTATTGCAGCAACACTAGACCTTTCCGATGTCAGCTATCTTGTGTTTAATTTGTATTTCTTTCACCGAGTCCCAAAAAGTTACGTAAATGTGTTATTTCTGGTGTGCAAAAAGTTCAAGCGTCATTTCTGATTGGAAAATTATTAGGTAAGTACAGTATATTAAAATATTTTGCTAGCTTGTGCGTATACTCTTTTGATTCCAAAAAACAAAGACCTGATGTCTCCAAAACATAATCTCAAAATTTAGCCGATTTCACCTTGAAATCTAACATTCATCATTTCTGTGTACCGTCATGTCTGTGTATGATAGTACACAGACATAGAATAATTGTTACTTTTTTTCACATAACCCGATAAGTTTAAGTTAGCATAATAGTGATCCGTAATGTGAGTTGATATATGCCCCAGCGGGTTGCTTTTAGGATATAGAATTTTCATCAAAAATTTGTACACTTTACTGTTTAGATGTAGGTAAAATTATTTTCCGTTTGCCTAACTATGCTATTTAAATGTTTTTGTTTGTATTGCAGCTCATCATGAAAAAAAAAACAAAGACAACGACAAGCGTAAAAAACACAGCGTCGTTAACAAATTAAGTATGCAACGTGCTAGGCAAAAAATTACTGAGGAAGAGTTGGAAGGACGAAAAAAAAGGACAGGGAGAGGTATCAACGCAAGAAGGCACAAGGTTTGGCAAAAAATGAAATGAAACTTTAAGACATGAGCTAAAACTACCAAAGATAAATATAATAGCGTTGCCGCTTCCAACAGAAAAGCAATGGAAAGATTTTTTGAAAGTGATGAAGAAGATGAAGTGATGAACTAGAAAACGTCAAAAAAAAGCAGATTAGGATTCTTCTTGATAATCTATACAATTTATATAAGAAATTTATTGATAAGGTTCAAACAAAAATTGTATGTTCCTAAAATAGATGGTACACAGAAATGACTATCATTTCTGTGTATATTTTGTTAGAATTTTTGGTGACAAAACTTTAGAACTGTTTTCTTAAAATATTGTTTTAATTAAATAAGAAGTAAGTTGTTTTTTGTTTTATGATACCAAACCGAATAAAAAAAGTTTCACACTATATTTTTTGTTGATCTGATCATTTCTGTGGTAATGTTCATCATTTCTGTGTATAACAATATTAAATTTTTGTTTTTTTCTGAATAAATAGTTGATTTTGAAGTGTGTTTCTATTATATTTCTATGGGCCTGATAAAAACTAACACATTGGGAAACAAATTACAAAATTTTCTCATTTTTTTTTATTTTTCATGCTAGATTAGAATGACCCATATGTGTAGCATATTGCAAACTCTGGACTTTGGAATAGATGAACAATGTAAACATAGAGCCATTGACATGGCCGAGGTCAAACGTAAAATCAGACAATACGTACAAAGTTTTTAAACATTTGCGATATAACGTAGCTTAGAGACATATATTTATCAGGAACATTGTCAAAACGAGACTTCTCTTCTGGCCAATCCTAGATTAGTTATCTACAGATATTTTATAGTTAGGTACTCCATAAATTAATTCTTGATTTAGTTATGTCATTTATTTTACATACCTACATATACCTAATCATGGCTATTATCCCCGAAGTTAGTCAGAGACTAGGCAATGAGGACAGCAAAAGCAATCCTTTACCATAGTCCATTTTTCACAAAATAGCGACTGCACATGTGCTCAGCGTGACAGATGGTGAGCCCATCGCCGCTCTATGCTGTTGGATGAATGTTCAGTCTTTAGTCGGTTAGTCGCCTTTTACGACACCGAAGGGAAGAGAGGGGGTGGTAGTATGCTTATTTATTTTATTTTATTCATATAATTTATTTAAGGATCTTCTAAAATTTTTTTTTAATACTTCAACGTTCTGGGTTCAATTCCCAGGTCTGTCAAAGTGTGTTTTGGAGTTCACTCGATGGATAGCCTGGGTTTGTGATCGATCGAAAGACTGCACATACATCCAACAAACAGTCGCTATTTGGTAAAAAGTGGTCTATGGTAGAGGACTGCTTTTGCTGTCCTCATTGCCTAGTGTCTGACTAACCCTTAGGGATAATAGTCGTGATTATATGTAGGTATGTATGTATGTATGTATGTTTGTTGTGATCGATCACTGATCACCAACCCGCATTAATTATTGGCAAGCGTGGTCCCATCAATTATAGCGAAGACTTTAAATTTCAAATTTCAATATCATTTATTAAATTTAGGCTACAATAATTGAGCACTTATGAATGTCGATATGCCATCGGTTCGTAAGTCTATCTATTGGGAGGGAGCCTTACTTACTGAGAAGAACCGCAAAGAAACTCAGCAATGGCATTTCTTTTATCTCTTTCTTTTACAGCGTACGAATTGGATGGGTAAAACCCTCCCTAGGGTTACCATTTAGGAATTTGAAAATACCTGACAAAAAGCCTGACATTTCGATAAAAGTCTGGACTCACTTATTGGCGGGAAAGTGAAGCGTCATGTCTGCAGTTTTGTTATTATTTTCTATATTTTATGTTTTGTCGAAAATTAATGTGAAATAATGGTGGATTATTTACTGTTAAGTGTTCGTGAACGTGCATGAGTGTTAGCAAATAAAACAAAACTGTGCAACATCACTTTTCAAATTCTCTCAAGAAGTCCGTGTGAGACCTCAATAAAGTCCCACAGCTTTACTGAGTCTCGAGGGGTTTGGGAGAAAATCACTTCCATTAAACGTTCATTATCACTCATTATCATCCTCATAAGTTAAATAAAATAATAATTACTGTTAAAAACTTGACACTGGCTAAATGTGCTGATCGCACGAAGCCATTATTTTAAGAGAAGAAAAAAAGTCTGGACTTTTTAGGCACAAAATGGAAAAATTACTTACTTTTTATATTTTGTTTTTAGATAAATGAGAAGTTGATAAAGATTAAATAAAGACTTATTTGATATTACTTAATGTAGTTTTGTTATTCATATTCAGAAATTCAGAAATGCGGACAAATTAAAGAGCCGGACAAAGTCCGGACTAGTGTCTAAAATTCCGGACATGTCCGGAGTGATCCGGACAGATAGTAACCCTATCCCTATCTAATTTGATTTCGATGATGGAAGCCTCTGCCTAGCTATGTCACTGTACAAGCTATAGGTTCTTAACTTTGTTGTAAAATAATTAAATGGTCTGTGATATAACTCGATATGTAATAAGAGAATGAAGTCCTCTTTGTTACCAATTCTACGTAGGTAAACAACAGTAATATTATAGGAATGCCGAACGCAAATAGCTGTACAATCGTTAGCGCATCTTTTAATCATTCAATTAATCATATACTATCTGGAGGTCACGTCACACTTTGGCGGACCTTTATCTACAACAACGGTCATGCAACTGCATTCACTAACGCTCTATGATTCCTTAGATCTTTTGTTCCACTCTCTCTCACTGTTTTTTTATGCTAATCAGACAGAAACGGAAATATCTGTGGCTTTATACTCACAAAGTATAAGCGAGAGATTTTATGTTCTCTGTATAAAGCTGAGTCATAGAATGCTTACTAATTTAAATAGCTGTGAGATAATAATTGATCGATAAATAAATGTGATTTCGTCATCTCTGTATTACATTACATCTTATATAACCGTGTCGCGTAGCGGTGAAAGGATACTACCACCCCCTCTCTTCCCTTGGGTGTCGTAAAAGGCGACTAATGGACTAAATACTGCACATACATCCAACAGCATAGAGCGGCGATTTGCTCACCACCTGTCACGCTGATGACATGAGTCGCTATTTGGTGAAAAGTGAATGGTAGTGGACTGCTTTTGCTGTCTTCATTGCCTAGTCTCTGACTAACCCTTCGGGGATAATAGTCGGGATTATATGTATGTATACATGTATAGGATGCGCCATTAGGAGCTCGATCTTGCCCGTTAAGCAACTTTCGCAATGCCGGGTCGCTGGATGGGTTACCAAATTTAAAACATCTCGAGCTCCTCCGTGCTTCGGAAGGCACGTTAAGCCGTTGGTCCCGGTTGTTGTCGTAAGATGACAGTCGTTTAAACCCACCAACCCGCATTGGGCCAGCGTGGTGGGTTGTGGCCCAATATCCCCTTGTGCATTGTCCACGTGGGAGTCCTGTGTCCAGCAGTAGGACGTTTATAGGCTGATGATGATTATGTATAGATCGTACCTTAGAGTATACTCTAAGGATCGTAAAGTATAATGATAAAGCAGTACACTTTTTGTTTGTTCTTTGGCGAAGGTACCTCGTTATCAACATTGCAAAGCTCTCCTAGATCAGACAAAAGTGTGATTCGGATTTTTAGATGAATATAACAAGGTTTATGATAAATCACCAACCCGCATTCGATAATTGTGGTAAGTCAATATACCCATAAATTAATTGTAGCAACGATTTGACTTGAATGGGAGATCGATAATATGTACTTTACTACATACATATATATAATCACGACTATTATTCCCGAAGGGTTAGTAAGAGACTAGGCAATGAGGACCGCTAAAGCAATCCTCTGCCATAGTCCACTTTTCTCCAAATACTGCACATATTCTCAGCGTGACAAGGCTCACCAGCGTGACAGGTGGTGAGCCCATCGCCGCTCTATGCTGTTGGATGTATGTGCAGTGTTTAGTCCTTTAGTTGCCTTCCACGACACCCAAGGGAAGAGAGGGAGTGGTAGTATTCTTTTACCGCTACGCAACACAGTTAATTTACAAGGAAAAGGTAAAATACATCAGAATGATAAGAAATGAGTTTCTTGAACGTGCAATACCGATATAGAGTAACCTGAGTAACATTGTAGCTTTAGTTTCTAATGGTGCATCCACATTGCAATTACTTTTTGCTTAGTGCTATAATAGTAGTTAACGTCTGTCTGCAAAAAGTGATTAGAAAGATATAACTAAACGGTGCTCCACTAACTATGCTGCAGAATTGTAAAAATACATAAGTATTAAACAAGTATTATAGTATATGTAAAATTTAACAAAATGACAATAAATAACTGATACTTACACTATTAGTACAATATTTTTCGTAGCGTATTAGCTATTTTGTTTTATTTGCTTAAGAAAATAACGTATTACTGTATACGGGGATCCGCAGATGGTATGTGGGACTCTTCTCCCGTCGACGACCCTTCATCTCCATTCATGCTCGTATTTCGTTGTACTATTTTTTATTCTGTACTATTTCGTCCAGTTCCCAAATGTACGTTTATGTCAGGTAATACAAAAAGGTAACACTACTAACGTTCTTGGAACCGTATCGTACCCTTGTGCCCACCACAAGAGTACATCTTTTATTTTTATAGTATGCTTTTTGTTTCAAATCAACGCAACTCAAAAATAATTTTTCAAGTAAACTTTTTTAAAAGTGTTTTTGAATCATCTAATAATTTTTTTACTACCTACTACTACCTACCTACCTACTACCCATTCAGGACATTTTTTACATGGTTGGTTTTCATGCTTAGGTTTATATATTTACATTACTTAGTGAATATTTAATATTGTTATATGTTAATATATATTTACTCAGTTTGTTACATAATAATATAAAGTTAAATATTACTGCTACAGTAGAGTTTTTTTCACTTTTAATAATCTTATCAAAAGCTAAAAACTAGTGAACTTGTATAAACTTGTGCAAGGAACAGCCGGTCTGCACAGGTTATATATAAAAGTTTGTGAGACCACGGTGTTGATACACGTTATGTTATCTAAGAAACGAGCAAATGTGTCATGTCACGGCAAATTACGTGCAATTCTATCATTGTTTTATGTAGCGACACAAACTAAAATTAATTGGTACATAACTACCTTATAATTCTTCACGGAATAGTGAACCACCTAAAAAGTGATCATTGTATAAAATGCGTATCTCTGATAGCTATCTACCGAAAACAGTATCTGTTTGTTTAATGACAGTTGCCAGATTTCCGCTGAACTGTTTTGTAGTCAAGCCTAAGTTTCCGTAATAAAACACTATACAGTAGAAATACATTAGTCTTTAAATATGTATATAACGTACATATTTAAAGACTAATGTGAGATGATTGTTGATGGACATTTTGTTTTTACAACTGGAAAGCGCTTGACCGTGGCCTTTATTAATAACAACTTCGATCAACAATACAACTCGATGTCAGGTCGGCGCTAAAAATTTGTCTCGGTAAATAACAGCGCACTTGAGAAGTGAGCTCTTATTTTCTCGCAAGGCAATAACAGGAAAAAGTACTTTATTTGTTGCCCCTACAGGAGGACACGGCACTAATGAAACGCAAGGCTGCTGTTAACGCACTCTCTATTGGCTTCGAACACTAGGTTGATTTCACCACTAAATGTTATTGACGTCTTTTAATTTTTAAGTAATTTATTGCTTTGAAAAAATATTTATTCACGTGGACAGAATTTAGCTTTGATTTTGTACGTGAGGCGTTGTTGGTATTGTTGATCAAAGAATAACAATGAATACGAGTAGGTACTAAAATATCCGTCGCCTGAACAGTCGTTCTTATTCATATCACTCAATCAATGGACGGCCCCTTAGATAGAAGGGATGAAACGCATGTTCTTTTCATATAAAAGAGGTACCTACCAAATATTTACACCGGTAGTCAACAGTACACTTGCAATACCAGAATTCCCATTTAAGGAAAGAGCAAGCTATAGATTCTCAGAGGTACCTTAGTCGCTTAAAACTAAAATAGTAAAGAATGAAAATGGTGAAGTGGAAGCGAGAAACCAGAGAAAAGATACAAGAATTGTGTTAGTGATATGAATAAGAACGACTGTTCAGGCGACGGATATTTTAGTACCTACTCGTATTTATTGTTATTCTTTGATCAACAATACCAACAACGCCTCACGTACAAAATCAAAGCTAAATTCTGTCCACGTGAATAAATATTTTTTCAAAGCAAAAAATTACTTAAAAATGAAAAGACGTCAATAACATTTAGTGGTGAAATCAACCTAGTGTTCGAAGCCAATAGAGAGTGAGTTAACAGCAGCCTTGCGTTTCATTAGTGCCGTGTCCCCCTGTAGGAGCAACAAATGAAGTACTTTTTCCTGTTATTGCCTTGTGAGAAAAAAAGAGCTCACTTCTCAAGTGCGCTGTTATTTACCGAGACAAATTTTTAGCGCCGACCTGACATCGAGTTGTATTGTTGATCGAAGTTGTTATTAGTAAAGGCCACGGTCAAGCGCTTCCCAGTTGTAAAAACAAAATGTCCATCAACAATCATCTCACATTGGTCTTTAAATATGTGTATAACTTACATAATTATTTAAGTTTAAGTTTGCTCCCGTAAATTTTAAACAAATTAATTAACTTATTAGTTATTGTATTCGTATATTTCTTTTCAGAATCATATTTTCTACGATTCAAAGAGCTTATACTTACGTTTGACTTAGAGGGAGAAAAAAGAAAGGTCTTATGTGTTTCTTGCCAGGTTCATCTCAGTCGAAGGCTCTCCCAAAATCCGAATTGGTGTAAGTTAAGTAGGTAGGTGGATTCGTTAGTAAGATTAACTTTTAAGATTTAACTAATAGTTAGTTAACTGTTATTTTTGTTTTTGACGTCAATGAGTGCCAGTAAAGGTTTATGTTGAATAAATGATTCAGACTTTGACTTATGTATATTTTCAGATATTGCTATAGTCATGCATGAGGCAAGTTGAAACTAGATCTCGTTAATTATTATGCACATAATAACACAGGCTCGCGAGGCAGGTACTAACTTATCTGTCACAGTGCACAGGTACGAGTATAACCTTCGCGGTTCAACTGCCTAGGCGTTTACGGCTGATTGATTCATTTCTAGAACTCCTGAGACAATTACTTGAGACTTGGTTTTAAAGATTTTTTATTAGTTATTGTTCTTGTGACGCAATTCCAATTTTTGTGAAGATAAAGTTAGTCTTTATAACTAACTTTCGATCGCCATCGGCGTAGAATGTTTTGATGTTTTTAGAAAGAAACCGATGGTGGCCATTTATGATGTTGCATTATATCAGTGGCGAGAAACTTGGTTGTTTCACTATTACTCGTTTCAACCCAATAAACTCGGAAGTCGAGAGATGCTCTAATAAAAGAATGATAAAGTATTATCGATTGTAATTTTATTAACTCCGTCCTAACAAGAAAGTAGTTGCACTCTTTTGTATCACAAGTATCACAATAAGTTACCAACATTTCAAATATAAACTGTCATGCCTTGTCAAATAATTACAGCATTTCCTTTTGCAATAACAAAGTACCAAAGTACTTTACTATTATTATAATCGTTGCTGATACCATTGTACAAATAACGTTTGGACGGCCCCTTAGATAGAAGGGATGAAACGCATGTTCTTTTCATATAAAAGAGGTACCTACCAAATATTTACACCGGTAGTCAACAGTACACTTGCAATACCAGAATTCCCATTTAAGGAAAGAGCAAGCTATAGATTCTCAGAGGTACCTAAGTCGCTTAAAACTAAAATAGTAAAGAATGAAAATGGTGAAGTGGAAGCGAGAAACCAGAGAACCTTAACTCCAAACGATAAAGTTCAAAATTGATTGTAGAAATTTGACAGTTTTGGGTAGGTTGATCTGACGCCGTGTGTACATACATATAGACTTTTCGTTTGTTCCTAACAAAGGCTACCTCTCGAACGATATGATAACATTGTACTGCCCCAGGCAGAATAGTTGCCGTAATAGTTATGTTACAACGCATTGTCTCGCTACCTGAGCCCAATTAACATATAATACATAACACCACAAAGGTATCATCTTTTACACAGTTCTCATACGTTTACTTATACTTTCATAGAGTGACAATAGGCGGTTTTGCCTTATAGAGCGTAATCATCTTCGTAATATTGGTACAAGGGGAAGGAATACTTTTGTATAGAGCAAAGGTTATGGTTTATGGACAAAAATTAATGATTTTTCCGAAATTGAAACGCAAGCAACGAATCCAAGTGCTACTGAAAGATGTTGTTACGTTTTCGTAACTTTCTTAAAACGAGATATTGAATTCACAAAAATCAAAATCAATAATCATAATCAAAATTTCTTTATTCAGTAGAAAGCTTAAAATAAGCATTTTGAATCGTCTAAACTTAAATTTACTTCTCTATATGGATGGGTAAAACCCATTCAGGACTTATCTTTTAGCTGTGGAGAAGAACAGGCGCAAGAATCTCCACTGCTTTTTAATAAAATACAGGTTGCAAAAAAAGACAGTGTTTGGAGGGAAAGTACCCTTAATATTGATGATGGCAAATTTTACTGAAAGGATTATTATACTTTATTTTCAGTAATAATTAAAACTGCATTGAAAGATTTTTGAAAATCACCTGTTTGAGCCAGGTCAGGCCTGTTTACAAACCAAAGATACGACATTTACAATACAAAATAAAAATAGAGTGAGCTTACAACTTAATTTGTAAACTACATATATTGTTATTGACAACGAATATGAAAGTACAATATGGCTGTCCTACCGCTTTAAAACAACCGCTTCCGTATAATATTAACTCTATAAACAACCAATATAGTAAAAGTCAATTTTCGTTAAATTAACCTTTTATCACCATTATGCTCAGTTTTTGGTGCTCTATCGATCTGTTAGTGCTTAAATTCGCATGTCATTTACGACGTAGTCCGATTAACAGTTAAAGTTCAGTTAATTTGTCGTAATGATCAATTTAGACAGTGAAATTTAAAAAAAATATGGTGTTTCCGAACTATTAAGATGTGAGATTCAAGAATATTCTAATAGCTATTTTTAAGAAAAAGAATTTAAATAAGATGGATATAAAATATTCGATGAAGGAAGATACAGAGAGCAAGAAAGTGACATTATTTGATAAAACCAAAAAGAAACGGAGTGGAAAGGGGAAAAACGAAAAGACGAAAGAAACAAATACTTATGTACTGATAGTAAAAAAAGGATTCTTTGAACGAGACAGATGACGAAGACGTAATTAGTGATGATGATTCAAATGCCTAATATTTTAACTTGTTATTAAAATTTTGTATACATTTGCTGTAATAATGTGTCTTTCAATTATACATTCCGAGAGAATAGTAAAATTACAACACATACACGTTATAATAAATTATAATACAAGTGTAGAGTTTAATAAGCTACGAGTATAACTTTGTTTAGTTATAAAAATGTCGTTAAAAGTAGATTCATATATACGGGTACCTGTTGTATACTAAAAAGACTGATTTTCAGGTTTTCAAAGTTTGTTTTAATTATACCTAGTGAATGTGGTTAACAACAGCTGTTCATCTAGAGTCACATGATAAGGTCTATAACTTTCTACTCTATTGAAGAAAACATCTTTTGCAAATTTAACTTACAGTAACGTCAGAATTTAAGTAGGTAGGTACACATATTTAATATCTATAGCTTATATTATTTCGTAAAAGTTGTTATCTTTACTATAAATAATACAAAGCGTTGCTCAATCGCTCACATCACCTCATATCAGTTTTAGCGTACATTTTCGCAGATCGTTTCCTAAGCTCGTTCGTACTATTGTGCGTTGTGTCGCGTTCTCACCGTGCCGCCATCGCCACCGGCAAACGTCACCGCCATTGGTAAATTGGCGCATTGTTTAGTTTTTACTTCGGCTGGTATCAACCATTGCGGTATTGTAAATAGAGGCGACACCGTGATGAATTTGTGCGCATTAAGTTGCGGTCCATGTGCTGCAAACGCACCGCAAACGCTTAGAAACGACAACTAAGTGACAATTCGGACACTTTAAATTCGGACACAGTGTTCGAAGTGACACTTTTTAATTTTATTATTTTTTCACTGACGATTCGGACACTCTTAAATTATTGGAGCTGTTCAGTACAGTCAGATTAAAAAGCTTCAAAATATAATGTTTGTTACTAAATTTTCTTAAAATTAATGTAAACAAATCTATAGAAGTTTTTTATCTGACTGTACAAAGCAGCTATTTTTGTTGGTGTCCGAATCGTCAGTGAAAAAAATAATAAAATTAAAAAGTGTCAATTCGGACACTGTGTCCGATTTTAAAGTGTCCGAATTGTCACTTAGTCGAAACGACTAGGCGTTTGAGGCCCATGGGCCTGAAACGACTAGGCGTTTGAGGCCCATGGGCCGGCCCGCATCTCATTAGGTACTTCACAATACATACAGTGACGACTATTATTTACCTAAGGGTTAGTCAGACACTAGGCAATGAGATGTCCTCTGCCATAGTCGACGTTTTACCAAATTACAACTGCACATGTGCTCAGCGTGACAGGTGGTGAGCCCATCGCCGCTCTATGCTGTTGGATATATGTGCAGTCTATAGTTCATTAGTCGCCTTTTACGACACCCAAGGGAAGACTTAGGTCAGTAGTATTCTTTTAATGATCCACCCACCACCACACAGCTCCACTCAGTGCGCAAATAACAAATTACTTCGCGCTGACGTCTCTAGTTATAATGACAAGACATGGTGAGTTACATGCTCACCGGCTGTGAACAATGCCGCTGACTTATGGTAAACACTTTCTATTTTTAAGCTGTTGATCGGAGATAAGATAAGGCGACTCGTAATTAAATCTACTGAAAAGTTCGTCAGCGATTTCGTTTAAGTTTTGTTTCTAGTTTTGCTACTTTATTGTTTTTTTGTAAATTTCTATTGTCTATTGATTGTGTGTGTACTGTGTACTTTTTAGATACTTATTGATTTACATGCAGCTGAATATTAATATATTCTATAGCAAAATTAACAAAACGGTGAACTGACAAAAAAAATGTTAAATTTTATTTTGGACAGAACTTGCCCATTGACCTTTACATTGTAACCGGAAGGGACAGCGGAATCTTATAGTGGATCTTCAAGCGTTAAGCGAACCTTGAAGGTTTTGTAGCACTGACACCTTTTCGTACAAGTGTCCTTGTACCTTTCTTGTTACTGGACGGACCTTAACATGAACTTCAGGAGATTTGAGTTGCAAAAAAATGCTGATGTCTACAATTACAATCCAAATTATAAGTACTCATACTACTTAGTATTTTTTCAACTTTCGTCTTTAATTAATTTTACAAGTTAAATTAATGGTAGGCAGTGCATGATCTGTGGTTGTGGGAAAGGGCAGGAAAACCTTATTGGATATCTTTAAGCCTAAAATTCGTCGTCGTCGTCGATATTTCGATTTCTAGTGACGTTCAGTTTCGAGGTCAATTGGAAGGTAAAGCTAAATTAGCTTCGAAAAAGCTGTGTGCCTAGTAGAGTGGGTCAGTATTTCACGCCAGCCCACTGCTTACAACTGTACGAAGCACAGGTCAGGCCACATATGGAATACTGCTCCCATCTTTGGGCTGGAGCACCCCAGTTACAACTCCTTCCATTTGACCGCATTCAACGCAAAGCTGCTCGAATTGTAGACGTAATTATTTTAGGTCGGCTCGATCCACTGGCTTTTCCGAGAGACGTTGTGTCACGCTGTATTTTGTACCGCATAATTATATCATGGGGAGTATTCTGAGGAATTGTTCGGCTTACTGAGGCTGTACTAAGCGTTTTTCACGAAATTATTTCCCTCGAACTACAGTGTTGTAGTACCAGCTCTCGACGGCGGTGTTTCCGGACCGTTACGACTTAGGGATCTTCAAGAAACGAGTCTATTACTTCCTTAAAGGCCGGCAACGCGTTTGGGATTCCTTTGGTATTGCAGGTGTCCATGGGCGGCGGTGATTACTCTCTATCAGGTGACCCGCCTGCTCCTTTGCCTCCTACTTTTATAAAAATAGGTGAATGTTTAGATGATTAATGATCACAATTTAATTAAAAACCAACGCGAAACATAATTTGATTCTCTAAAGCATTAAACGTATAAGTGAAATTTCATCAAATCCAAAACTGTATTCAAAATTTCAAAACAACTTAGTCTTTTGTAATTAATCTCTATTTTGAAAATTAATCTTACATATGAAACATTCCCAGTCCAAAATCTTACATGTGACATTTTATTTCTATGACCTCTTTGACCAATCGTGGTTTAAGTATTAATATATTATTCAAGACTGTATTAATGCACTTATGAAAGTGGAACCAGCCAACCAAAACTGTCAGTTTAGGCTAACTAGAACCTAATGCAGCAAAGGTGAAAGTTTAAACGTCTCGTTTGGATAATATTGCAGCTTTCACGTTTCTTTAGCTTCATTTATATGATATGAATATTTTAACATGTATTGAAGTAAGTAGTAAGTAAATACAAAACATTTTTTCCATTAAAAATTAATGCTCTTTTTTATAAAGTCTCCACTTTGCTAAAAGAGTGTTCCTTAAAAAAGATACACGGTTATGTTAAAATTTTTAAGTCAAAATGTTTCAACATCATCATCATCATCATCGGCTAGAAGACGTTTCCTGCTGGACAAAGGCCTCCCCTAAGGATCTCCACCACGACCGGTCTTGAACTGCTTGCATCGAGAGGCTACATATAATCACGACTATTATCCCCGAAGGGTTAGTCAGAGACTAGGCAATGAGGACCGCAAAAGCAGTCCTCTGCTATAGTCGACTTTTCCCCAAATAGCGACTGCAGAGTGCTCAGCGTGACAGGTGGTGAGCCCATCGCCGCACTATGCTGTTGGAAGTATGTGCAATCTTTAGTCCGTTAGTCACCTTTTACGACAACCGAGGGAAGAGAGAGAGAGAGTGGTAGATATTCTTTCACCGCCACGCGATTCGGTTAGAGGCTACCTACCTGCGACCAAAATGCGTCATCATCATCATTGTTATAAAGCCATTCTTAACCCTTATTTTCGCCTCGATCCTGTGCTAACCTGTTCCACGTGCATATCCCACCTTCTTATTTATATCAACCCATCTAGCCGGTGGACTTTCCAAATGCACCAATTAACCTTTAAACAATAATATATTTTCGTTGAATACTTCATGTTATGATTATGTAAACCTTATCGTTATGCTTTAATATTGCAACAACATTCATAAAAATGCTATTTTTGCAACGATGCAGAGAGGTGTGTAAAATATAAAGCTCGTATTTATTTTAATTTTAATTAATTGCTCTCAAATGACATACTTACGTACTAGTTAGTATGTGTGGTCATTATTGGTTGGTTTCTTAAAGCATTAGTTGGTTCCTAGACCAGCTTTCATACATTCTATAAGCCGATTGTCCTTTCACTTGTCATACATACATTCTATCTTTTGTTTCAAACGTATTTAATAAACACAACTTAATGACACAATGAACTTGTCTGATTAATTTCATAAGGAAATAGGTGTCGGAAACTGTGGTTTGGGAACGGCAAAAATGTTTCTTATAATAGATTTACGATAATGTTCGCGCCGATAGATTTGCGAATAGTTTTAAGGAACCAATATTATAGCATAGTTGTGTTCCGACAGTTAGAGATAAGATAGCCAGTTACTCAGTGGTTGAGGATTCCGGGTGAAGCGCGCTTCCACCTTCGGCCTTATCGTCACTTACCATCAGGTGAGATGAAGGCCAAGCGCTTAACGGTTACCCGTAAAAAAATGATGACCAGTTGTCCTGATTTTTCGAGTAGGCCTTGCTGGCCCCTAAATGGCCCCTAAATCATAGTCACAAGCTTCGTCGATTAATCGACAAAACATAGTTTCCTAAACCTATTACATACACGAAGACCGTATATCGGTGATCAGGACCAACTGATTCCGACTAAGTAAAAGATGGCCATTGCAATAATAATAGTAGCTATTTACATGTTTTCTTTTTATAAATTAAATTTTGTATCTTTGATTAGGTAACCAAAGTAATTAGTTAATTAGTAAATTTTTATGAAGTGCAGAAGATACGTCATCAATCATTATTTATTGTTTTATTTATATAACAAGGAGGAGTAGGATGACCATGATTTTAATATTCATAGTAACAGTTATTAACTTTACTTCCCAACAAAAAAATTAAACATGAAACGCTGACATGTAAGTTTGATTATTATTGCAATAGCTATCATTTACTTAGTCGGAATCAGTAGGTCCAAATCTTCGTGTAAAAGTATTTAAACTTGCGGCCGCGACTTCATCCGCTTGAACACCCTGTACACCGTGACGAATTTCCAGATACAATATTGGTTAGTGTGATGGGCTGTGGCCTAATCTCCCCACGTGTCGTTGTACATGTAGGGAGGCCTGTGCCCAGCAGTGGGACGTTTATCGGCTAATGATGATGACGATTGTAAGATACAAATAGAGTGACTCATCATGTACACAAGCTGATGCCCTGATTGACAATTGTCTTTTTTTCTGCTTATTATTATTTATTTTAACCGTGTCGCGTGGCGGTGAAAGAATACTACCACCCCTTCTATTCCCGTGGGTAGAAGGCGACTAACAGACTAAAGACTGCACATACACAGTGCACACTGCACATATAGACAATAGCTATTAGGTGAAAAGTGGACTATGGTAGAGGACTTCTATAGCTGTCCTCATTGCCTAGTCGCTGACTTACTCTTCGGGGAATTGGTTATTCTTTGATAATAGACGTGATTTTATGTATGTATATTATGTAACCTATGTATTATTTTATTACTTTTTGTGTGTCAATAAATGTTTCTCTCTCTCTCTCTCTCTCTCTCTCTCTCTGTATCACTCATTGTAAAATAAACAAAAGGTATAGTTCTAGAAGGTTTGTTATCTGATCTGATCATGGTAGGTTGGCAGATTGGGTGTAATAACGTGCTATTATTGTGGAGGTAGCCGGCACGGTCAATCTGCGACAAGGTCAATGCCAACAATGGCGCACGGCACGGGTAATTCGCGCATTATCTGCACTCGTAATGATGGACATTATGCAATGTTGGCTTTAACAAGTGGGATCAGATTCCTAATATTTGTTTTTATTCTGTTAAAGCTCAAATAATCATCTCGAAGATAACAAAATGTAAAAAAAAAACTACCTCAGGTGCGAAACTCATCTAACCTATTATTCCACCTCGAAGACAACCTAGTTATCTTTGGGGTGAGATTAGAATTTGTTCTGGATATTCTAGGTATTTTAATGTAAGCTTTTATACTTAACAGTGTTAAATTTCAGAATGTCAGATGGTGGTTTCTTAATATACTTTTAGAGTCTTTTAAAAGGACCGTTTTTAAATAGGCGTGCCGCGTGACTAGTTTGCGGTTAATTATAATAATTTACTCATTCATCATTTAACAATTATTTCTGTTGTTTTTTAATTCGCAAAAATATGCTTTTGTTTATAGTTTTAGCGTGATTACTTTATCAGATAAATAATATTAACTAACTTTCCTGTTCGAAGCTGGGTACCCAAAAGGCTAGCGACATTGCCCCTATCTAAACTTTGTTTTCCCAACCAAACTTAAACATAAATAAATAAATAAATAAAATAACCTTAGACAAGTACATAATGTTTAGGTCACATTACAACTCGCTAAGTCATGTACATTGGGCGCCATAAGCTGACCCACTTGTGCTCAACACACAAGTGCAGATTCCATTGTAATTACTCGGTACACCTACGGCAACAAACCAGTTGCCATTCATTACTCACTATATTTATTAGTATTTCATATTTATTACTTATTCTTTGTACTGATTGTGTTTACAAAATAATTGAATGTTGTACAAACAAGTTACAAAAATAGTACTGTTTACCGGCAATACTGTTATTTTTCAGAGTGGATCCCGTGGTACAATTCCCTAGTGGGCAGGTCCCGCGGCCTCCAGTGTTTGTGGGTATACTTCCCTCCCTCTTATGTCGCTTTCAGTGTGAAAAGGGGGACTATTGGAGCCCCACATAGCTTTGCCTCCCTTCTGGGAGTGGGGTAACCTTATGGCGGATTCACTAGGAAAAAAAGGTATTCACATTTTTTGTACATCATTGTGTATTATTAGATTTAAAGGAAAAGCACGCTGTATATATATTTTTTTCTTCAACCACGGGTAAGCGCTTGGCCTTCATCTCACCTGATAGTAAGTGACGATAAGGCCGATGGTGGAAGCGCGCTTCACCCGGAATCCTCAACCACTGAGGAATCTATCTTATCTCAAACTGTCGGAACACAACAATGCTATAAGCAGCGTTATTATGGCGACAGACTTAGATAAGATGGTGGTAGCTAGCCAGGCGGACTTAACAGCCCTACCACCAACCAAACCGAGCACACAAAGATGCACCCCCCGCTGGGAAACGAACCCGCGACCTCTGGTTCTGAGACCGGTGGCTTAGCCACTAGACGACAGATGCGGTTAAAACACATTATTACATGCAAACACCCTCATCATCATGACTATTATCTCCTAAGGGTAAGTCAGAGACATGGCAACGAAGACCTCAAAATCAGTTCTCTGCCATAGTCCACGTTTCACCAAATATCTACTGCACATGTGCTCAGCTTGAAAGGTGGTGAGCCCATCGACGTTCTATGCTGTTGAATGTACGTGCAAGCTTTAGTCCGCTATGCCGCGTCCACACGCTTGGCAAACCTCAACTAGCCGTCACAAATTCAAACGTGCGGATAGAGCGTTTGGCTTGGTTTGCAAGCGCTTGTAGCCGATCCGTCGAACAAATCACAAATCCAAACGTTTGAAGAGGTTTGGAGTTTGCGGCAAATACCAAGCATGCGCTCAAATTTGTCTGTAACTGATAATTCCTGCCACCTGGTACCTGGAGGAATCGGGAGGTATAGCACCCAAGAGCAACCACAACTGAACCTTCCGAAGAGCTGTGTATCTCGAGAATATTGTGGTTCTTTTTCGATGAGCCGTTATTGCGAAAGTTCTCTAACTTGCGCGATTGCAAGCTGAACGTGCTAACCGCTGCGTGAATGGTAGCTAAGTATAACGTGTATTTGGCAAGTGTTTGTTATGGAATACAACTGGAGCACATGTTGTAAAATATGTGTGCCTATAACATTATTTACCGGTATTATGTAATAAAAATTAGTAAGTAATTGTTTAATATTGCAGATTATAAATTGTTATTTCACATGATGTCGAATAATTAATTGTTTATAGGCAGCAATTACGTGATTTAAATATTTTTTCAACATAATTATGAAAAATATTTTCGAAATAAGATTTTGTATTTATGTAATGAGAAGTATGATGTCTTAAATCAAAAGAAAATCATAATCTAGCAAAAATCTTGTCACTTTGTAAGATGTTTAATACATAGCTAAATCTAACCCCACATTTTACCCTTTAGAATAAGCTGTGTGTGATTATTATAGTGATTAAATATAACATTTAATAATCACAAAACATATTAGGTATTTAATAGACACAAAAATTGGATGAAAAGTCCGTTCACATCATTGAGTGTATTAATGATGAGATAGGTACTTACTTTTTATCCATTTTTGTGTTCTGTTTTATAGTTTGTCCTCGTTAGGTGCAATCGATCGTTTGAAGACAGAGGACTGTATGTCAGCACCAACGCAGTTTATCACTTGAAGAATGTGTTTAAGTCAGTTTAAAATAAGCGCGCATTCATATTTTTCGTCATGCTCTAAATTTCACAATCGAGGTCAATACCGGTTTCGGCGATTATACAGCTAACTGAGGAAGGATGTAACTCCGTGTATTGTAAATAAAAGAAGATCAAGGAGAAGCATAATATTACATGTAAATGTAGAGGTCTGATATAATATGATGGTCAGAAGTAATAGACCGTTGGAGCTATCCGTCATAATTATAAGTCATGAATAATCGTACTTACATGTTCCCTTCGTAATAATAATTGGTATCAACATCTATTAATTGAAATTGATAAGTAAAAATATATATTTTATTACCGATCGTGGTGATAAGGATGACTTGATTTTAATGATTTGCCCAACAGTGGAAAAGTAGTCAATTTACTCAATATTAGTCATAAATTTACAAATTGAAACAATTTTAATTAGTTGTAAAAAAAAATTGAAATATCGTTTTTTTGTTTTGCTAAGTTTTCTCTCTGTCACTGACTTGTGTGTTGTGTGCATTTGTGTGCGACTTGTACGTACTTACCGTTAAAATAAAAGACTTTTAAGATAAACGAATTAAGTGCTAGGATAATATTTATAAAGAGAAACAAAAGTACTTAGTTTACAAGTAAAAAAGTAATAGGGTTACCAATTAATTAATGTTAATGACTGTAATAAAAACCAGGCTGACATTGACCAGACTGCGATTTTAATATCTAGTAGAAACTAGAAAATGAATTCGAATATGGTAACAAGTAGACCTTGAATTCAGATTTTCTACCCAACTTAGGATTACTACTGAACTGAGCATTTCGTAATGTAGTAAAATATTTGCTTTTAAATTAACATGAACGTTTTATTTTCGTACAAAAGTTATTAGAACACTTTTATTATTACGGATTACGGATACGGATAAATCAATGTTTTAAACAGGAAGTAAAGTTCCTGTTTTTATGGTCATAACTATTTCAGCGCTTTCTAAAACGCGACAGATAGGTCACCTACAGAAAATATAAGTAAGTACTTAGTAAGTTACTTAGTAAATATTTGCGACTAAGACGATTTGCGATGTGTACGAAGTGAGAAACTGGTAATTTAGACATTTTGCGATGTGTACGAACTGAGAAACTGCTAATTTAGACATTTTGCGACTAATGGTGGTTTCGACCAAACTGGAATAAGGTCTTATATCTAGATTAAACGCCGAATTTGTATAGACTAAGCTCGGAGTAAGTCTTATTCCAGTTTGGTCAAACCCACCCTAAGACGATTTACGATGTATACTAAATGAGAAACTGGTTATTTAGCTATTCAGACGAATTGCGATATAGGGAATCCGCGCCCGACCCAAATATTTTCACAACAGACAAATATTTAAAAAAGCGACTTGTTATTAGTCCATTAATTATTTACGACGAACGAAATGTTTAATACAGTGTGTCCAAAACGCATGTGCCAGATTTTGTTTCTTCATCATCAATCATTCACCTACCTAAGTATACACGTTGGCGGTGTCAATTAAATAAGGGATGCACTCTTATATACTTTTGGAGCAGACGAGCATCATATTGTACGCATAATCGGCACTTTTATGACTTATTACACAATTTATTGTGTAATTTCTCAGTAAGTACATATATTAAATACTATACCTATACTTTATTTCATAGAAGTACCTATCCATATACCATACAAAAAATTATAACCAAAATGTACTGTAGGTACCTATATATTTATCAATTATTATTTGTTTTTGTTAATACTTAGTTGTAGTTGTTGTTATTGTTTTAGTTTTTATAAGGCACTGTATGTAGCGCTATCTATCCTCCAAACCGGTTCCTCCTGAAAGCCAGCGCCATGGCTTCGGTTGTGACATTAAGCTGAGTAGAGGCCGTTTTGGCATTTTATTTTTTGTGCGGTTTTATTTAGTTTTAATGTATTTTGTACTAATTTTCTGAAATGTCATAAAAATATATATTTCAATCAATTAAACATAACCAAGTAATGAAGTAAGTAATTATAAAACTTTCTTATGCGTCGCTCTTCTCAGAATTTTCGCGACATTGATAAATTGTCCCCTTTTGTCAGCAGTTTACATGAAGCGCTCTTTATCAAGATTGTAATGACCCAATTATGTAATTTACACAACATGTACGCACAGTACATCCATTATTGGTAAATCATCGAACAGCTGTGCGGCAATTAAATACATATCTATACTATAATCAGAATATCGCACGAGTATTCATGATATTACTATTTGTGCTAGTTACATGCATGTTGGTATATACTTAAGCGGTATCTTTATATCGTAATGTATGCTTCTTGCGAAGCAGATGGTCTTATTACAACTCCGTTTCTAGTGGTTTGAGTTTATAGAACTGTTATCGTGAACAAAGCGAACGTAGAAATTAATTATTTTTTAAATTTCACATTGGCAGGGTGGTGTCTTTGAAATATCTTTAAAAAGTATTTATTTCAATGAGTTTATGGTTAGTTCGTTGCTCCTTGATTTTACGAGCTCGGAATTAAAGGAGCTTCAATAAAAAATATAAGCAAAGAAGATTTCGTTTAAACACTTTCGGACACAAAAACATTCTGTACAAATTCTCGACGACCGGGCCGAGAGACCATACAAATATACATGATATAAACCTGCATGGACCTTTCGCTATTTTAAAACGTCCGCAGTCGTTTGTTTAAATATTTTAGCCTGACCTTTTAGAGCCCACCACCAACAACCGCAAAGGTACAGCAAAAGGGATTAGATTTAGAAACACAGGCTTAAAAAAATTCAACAAAACATTCCAAAGTAGATTATTCTTTGTACAAGTATAAAGTACGTAAAAACATAAACGTGGGCCATGTAAGTGAGTGTTTATGATAATAAGATGCCTGATTACGACAGATTTTAATAATCTAAATGTCATAACAGATTTTGACATTCTGATGTACTCGTTTATCTACCTACTGATACCCGATTGTGACGTTACCCAATTAGCAAAAGTCAAAGCCTTATTTTAACAACACGTCATGCATTGCTGTCACTGCCTACGCACAATGTAGCGTCTACACACTAGTTTATTGACGACCTCCTTGGTCGAGTGGTTTGTACACCGGTTTTCATGGTGTCGCCATCTCTGAGGTCCCGGGTTCGATCCCCGGTCGGGTCAATTTAGAGAGAAACTGTTTTTCTAAATTGATTTCGCGTCTGGGTGTTTTTTCTATGTTTATGTATATTTATCCGTTATCTTACCATATTAACGAGTTTCACAAGAATACTCATCTTGGTCTAGATAATTGGTGTGAGCGTAAACAAAATTTATTTATTTATTTATTGATATTCGACAAAACACAACTTTTTTTTTTAATTATGGTTATCTTAAATTTTATGGTTATCTTAATATTTGTAACAGTATACAGTACACTTAGGATTTTTTTCGTAACGAACTACTGTTGGCAACTTGAAGCGACGCATGAGGCGTAGGGAGAGGGCGCTCGAAAGTTTCACATTCCGGGCTTATGTTTACATTAACTACATTAGGTTCAATGCGGATTACGATAAGGGCTTTATCGGACTCGTAGAAATAACTACGTGTAATAATGAAATGTGAATGATGACTTTGTTTTTATGTTTGGGCTCAGGCGCGAGATTATCGCGCCGAGGCAGAGCTTGGTCGTATTTTGATCGAAGTAGTTGTCGGGAACTTGATTGTGTATCTTATTATAATACATTATATTAGTAAGTGCACTACGTCGTTTTAATTGAACGCTCCGCGTATTAGTCTAGTAAAGTTAACACTACGTGTATAAGTTAATCTGTGATTAATTGTACGACATATTGAATTACTTACTGGAGTCTCATAACACAAAATTATTACAGAAAACCACACACCAAACAAAAACAGATATCACAATTTTCTTCATAATGGGGTTGGCATGTCTACCAAGACAAAACCCCCGTCACTATAAAAGTAACAAAAATTTATTTTTATCTTCTATTCGTAAAGAAGGCGTATCTTCTATTAATTCATCTTCTATTCGTAAACACGCGAGTCTAGTCCGTAGCGACAACTAAACATCTTTTAGAGCTCAGCTGTCGTAAAACCAGACAGTAGAAATTCAATTGTTGCTTATCTCTAGAAGTGTTCGTGGCAGACAAGTGGATAACTGTAACTCATCTGTAACTAAATGTGGTGTCCCGTGTCGGCAACGTTTGCGCAACGCTTAAAGGAGGGTACCTACTCACCTAGCCGTGTAGCATGTAACGTATCTGATATTGTATCAACCTAAAAGCGGGTACTGCTCGTCCACAGTCATAGCAATTTTTTTTTCAATCATTTTTTTTTGATGATCGTCCACAATCATCAAAAAAAAATAGCGTATCCAGCTACGCATACTGCAAGCTGCCACCACCACTCAGCGAGCGGGTCGCTGCGAGCTCTGCGCTCTACACGCGAGCTGCTCGCAACAGGCACGCGCTTACGTACTCACTTGTTACAGTATCAGATACGTTACATGCTACACTGCTAGGTCAGTACACTCCTTAAGACCCGGCGAAGACAATTCGATTGATCGAACCTTGTTAGTCGACAAAGTGCACCGCTTAAGATCGTTGGCCCAGAATGTGGGCCACAGTGTGAATCAATCGCGCGTATCAAACGCGTAGGCACTCACTGCTCCCACCAATGAGGTGTTATAACTAGAAAACGTCACCACGAAACACTTTTTGCGCGCTTAGTTGCGGCTCATGCCCACTTAGAGAAGTGGCAAACGCTCACCCTCTGTCTATTCGTAATTCAACTTACAATGCGCGCGAGGTGTTGTATTCTTCACTAGTAATTGGCACAATACACAGCAGTGTACGACGGATTACGAATAGACAAGGTGTGAGCGTTTGACATTTTTCTAAGGGGGCTGGGCTGCAACCTCACCGCGTTTATACAGGATTTTTTTTTATCTGTGAACATATTTTTTAAAATTATAGAGTAACTTAATCTAGAGCTACAGATTTAATTTAATTTTTTTAAGTGATAAATAAAGAAACTAAAATTTATCAAACATCCACATAAATAAAGTTAATCATGGTCAATCGACCAGGAACGCGCAATTGAACTCTGACACATTACGATACCACACGATATCTAGATTAGGTTACCTTTACCACAATACAGTGCCTTTACGTTATTGTGCCAGACAAATTAAATAAATAATGTATAATAAATAAATTAAAAAGGATGTCTATTAACGTTATTGAATGATATAAAAAAAATATGTGCACTTATAAAACCCATGGGCCGCAAATCAATGTGCAAAATAATGCTTCGTGGTGTCGTCTCTACTTATAATACCTCAATGGTTCCTGCCCACACGTATCGCACGCTAGTTGCCGTTGCTTTGTGCGAAATAGACAATGATTTGTATGTACGATCGACTTGCGGTGTCCATGTCTACAGCTTCCTCATTCGATATAGAGAAATTATAAGCATGCCATATTTTTGTGCATATTATGTGCAATCAAACGTTTCAGTCCTAATTTTTGTGCCACCACAACTTCGTTACTATGAGTTGTTTTATGTGTGTAAGCTGGAGACACGTGTCACCAGCTCGCACACGCCCGTTAAGACAAACCAGTGAGGTTAGGGTTTTGGATTATAGCTAGAAATTTTGTGCATAATTTGTGCACTAGGAACAAAAAAAACTAACCATCACACTCAAATACTGTTGAAACTACGATCATAAAACTGTGTGCGAGCTGGAGACACGGGTCTCCAGCTCGCACAGCTGTATCTTCGTAATTGTTCAAGCTACGGTTATGAATTATACCTCAAAATTTTGTGCAGAATTTGTGCATAAGGCACAAAAATTTTCAAAACTTTAACTCAAAAGGTTTTTGAGCTACGAACCGATAAGTATGTGTAAGCTGGTGACACGTAACACGGGCTAACACATGGTGAATTATTGTAACTGTATAAGATAGCGCTTTGTTTTAAAGATCAAATAATACGTTATAATTTGTGCACACACGAGGCAAATTTCAAATCTCTGGGCCTCTTACTTTATAAATTATAAGCCAAAAACTGTTTTCCCGCCAAAAAAAACAAAATAATGGCTCGGAAGCGGCTAAACGCGCGCCGACCGCGCCGTTGCCGTTCCGTGCGCTACACTATTGCAATCGAGTTTGAACTTGAGAGCTAGCTTAATTTAGTGTCATTTTAATTTGCGCTCTCGATCGTTTCGTTTCTATACCGAGAATTTTAGACTAGGAGACTGCTGATATAGGAAATTGGTTAATTTAAAATAAAAGCAGTCTATTTTATTTATGAATGTTCATAAAATATCGCTATGCTTAGTTTTAAGTATTTACAATAACCTCATTAATATGATAAGTAGTGATAAAATTAGTCTGCCTGTATGTTTTTATTACCACGTTTTTATTAGGTAGCTTTCTCGTTTATTAATTTATTTATTTGTCGACAAATGCAAACGATTTTATACTAGCTTCCCGACGAACTAGACTTGCAACTTTGAACATAGGTCAGAACAGGATGACAATGCAATATTATGGTGTCATTGAGCTGATCTGATGATTCAGCCGGAAGAAGGCCACAGGATCTCTGTAAGAAAACCATGAAACCCCATTCAGGCTCATTTGATTAGTTTTGATGAGCACTCTGACGGGAGACGACTAGACGAGGTCCATGGTCTGATGATGAACCCGAAGGAAGGCCACAGGAACTCAGTATTGAAACCATGCAACCCCATTAAGTTTGGGCTCGTTTGATTCATCTTGACGAATACTCTGTTAGAAAAAAGGGTCCAGGGTCTGATGATGGAGCCAGAAGAAGGCCACAGGAACTCGGTATTGAAACCATGCAACCCCATCGAGTTTGGGCTCGTTTGAATCGTCTTGACGAGTACTCTGTTGGGGAATAGTGTTTAGGGTTTGATGATGAAGCCGGAAAAAGCCCACAGGAACTCTATAATAAAACCATGCTACCCCAACGAGTTCGGGGTCGTTTGAATCGCCTTGACGAGTACTTTATCGAGAAATAGTGTTCAGGGTCTGATGATGGAGCCGGAAAAAGGACACAGGAACTTTATAATAATACCACACAACCCCATCGAGTTTCCGCTCGTTTGATTCGTCTTGACAACTACTCCCATAGGAGATGAAGAATTTTTAGTTATGGCACGTTAACTAAAAAACAGTTACTACGCTACGATAACTAAACCATCAACCATTCTGACAAGGGGTCGGTAAGCCATCAACACATAGAAGAATTGGTAACTTGCAAACTTTTTAACTTGTAAATAGAAAAAGTAAGAATTACTTATTACTGGTAAAATAAAAATTTGAAATAGCTTTATTAAAAATAATAAAAGTATCTTTTTTTTCGTTATCTGTGGATTGGGTTTGAAATAGGTACATATAAAATTTAACATCTACCTACTTACTAGCATTTGAAAATAACTTTAGGTACTTACTCATAAGATAACAAAGGTACGCCTACTATTGAATCTAGGTGATCTACTGCGGATGGACAACATCTACATAAAGAAGCCATAACTGGAGGTTAGTATAGGTAAGCAGCAGAACGATTAGATAGAACACAATTAAATTAATTTTTATTATAGTTCTTTTTCTATAGAATTTACAATAATGACGAAAAAGGCCGGCGCACAGGAAGATGCGCGTAATAAAATGCCCGCTTGCAAAGTGTTAAACTATAGCTACATAAATTTAATAACGGTGATAACAGTATCGACCATATCTACGGACTATTAAAAATTCATGCAATGTCGTGTTTTTTTCCACTATATAGTTTCAGAACGCATCGAACGTCTATAATAATTTTATTTTATTAAACTTTTACAAGCACATTTGTTTGTAAAAACTACAGATTAATGATAACTCAATAAATATCAGGGATACGGTACAATATTCTTGAATTCGATCACGTACAATATAGTGATCTCAACGCACACCGCATTCCTGACGCGATATAGTGTTTTCCAAAATAGGTATAGTTTCAGAACGCATCGATATCGGATTTGACGATAATGATGCAATAAATACGTTTCAGTAACCTTATACGATTTGTATCGCCTACTCCTAATTTTATCGGAAAAAATGGAAGAGGTGATTGGGCTTTATTACATGTCGGCAAATAATTACTATTTATTGCATCTTTATTATTTTTATTAATTATTAATTCGTAATATTGTATTACTTTTAATACTTTATTGTTACTCCAATCCATAATTATCGAAACAGAATAATATCGATAGTCGTATTTGCAACACGTTCACACCTCTAGTTGTCTAGCAGTCAACTAAATTGTGCGAAGGAAATGTGGCCGCACGAACATTATCGCGACAAAATCCTTGATGTGCGGCAATTTTCCAACAGCGCGGCGCGTCAACGCCATGATACAACGCGCTAACGCGAAGTGTTTGGCCAGACGTGTCGCGAAAACGCAAATCTTCGCGCTAGCGCGATAATGTGGCCCTAGCATTACATTGGGATGCCCCAGCAGACTAATCGCAAAGTCATCGATCACCATAGAGTACATTTATTTTTATTAATTTATTTACATTTAACTATGGGAAGTAATACAATCTAATATTAAAATAAATTACTTTCAATGGTTAAAATTTATTCTGTGACGGTCGATAGCGATTAGTTTGCTGGAAAGCATCCGTTCTTTATCGAATTAGGCTCAAGTATTCAACCATTTTGTCGTTCTGCGCTCCTTCATAATGTTTATCATTATGCCAAATCTAATTATTTAATTGTCTCAACAACAAAAAATAACTAAGACATTCGTGTGTGAGATATCTAAAATAAAAAGTAGGGTAGGTTATTAGGTACCTGCCCATAGTAAAACTAAATTAGTCGCGTCGCGCATCGCTTTAACAGACGGCTCCTAGTCTAAAAGTGGCAATAGTGTAGCGCACGGAATGGCAACGGCGCGCTTAGCCGCTTCCGAGCCATTATTTTGAATTTTTTGGCGGGAAAACAGTTTTTGGCTTATAATTTATAAAGTAAGAGGCCCAGAGATTTGAAATTTTGCCTCGTGTGTGCACAAATTATAACGTATTATTTGATTTTTAAAACGAAGCGCTATCTTATACAGTTACAATAATTCACCATGTGTTAGCCCGTGTTACGTGTCACCAGCTTACACATACTTATCGGTTCGTAGCTCAAAAACCTTTTGAGTTAAAGTTTTACAAATTTTTGTGCCTTATGCACAAATTCTGCACAAAATTTTGAGGTATAATTCATAACCGTAGCTTGAACAATTACGAAGATACAGCTGTTCTGAAGATACAGCTCGCACACAGTTTTATGATCGTAGTTTCAACAGTATTTGAGTGTGATGGTTAGTTTTTTTTGTTCCTAGTGCACAAATTATGCACAAAATTTCTAGCTATAGTCCAAAACCCTAACCTCACTGGTTTGTCTTAACGGGCGTGTGCGAGCTGGTGACACGTGTCTCCAGCTTACACACATAAAACAACTCATAGTAACGAAGTTGTGGTGGCACAAAAATTAGGACTGAAACGTTTGATTGCACATAATATGCACAAAAATATGGCATGCTTAGAATTTCTCTATGTCGAATGAGGAAGCTGTAGACATGGACACGACTTGCGGACTCTTTGTGCGCATTAATTTGCTGTTATTATTATTAGTATTGTAACTATGTCATAAAATTATGTTGCTTACCATAAACCGTTCCTGTTTAGTAGAGACAAAGCCGTTTCAATTTAAAAAAGTATCGTTATAACTCGTAGGAGCAATTTATTAAAATCTGTCTACGTACCTAGTCTTTGTTTATATTTTACCTATCCTATGATGTACTTACTAGAAGTTTCAAAGTGATAATTGCCTTTAAAAGACTCTTAACATATATTTTATAATTACGTATGGGCGTTTGGTGTACTACCAACAGATACAATTTTTTTTTATCATTAACTAGGAAGAATACTCTATCTATCTCTTATTGATTATAAGCAACACTTAATCAGGATTCTAATTAAGCTATGCTAAATCCTCCATTCCATTAACAGCAAGAAGGTAACGTTAGAGATAATCTCGGGTCTAAACAGGATCCCAGATAGAATAATTTGTGGACTGTAGCTTTTCTACGAACACGGCGCTATGTAGCATGTAGGCGGACTGTTAGCGCTTAAACGTTAATGGATGTCCAACCGCACTGTTTCAATTTAATCCTGTTGCGGATTAAGCATCGTTGTACGTTGTGCCGATGAACATTTATACTTACCTTATACGATGTATATACATGTACAGATGGGAGTGGGAAGATTGAATTAGTTCATGAAGTTCTATAATGTTGGACGTACATAAGAATGGATAATAACTTTATTGGTATCTCATACACAACACATACACAAGGTTACACAAAATAAAAGATACAAAATAAAAATACATCAAAAAGCAATGCCTGATAAATAACAGTGTAAGTATAGGTAGTGTTGAGTCAACCAAAGGGCGCCGAGCCGACTCAGTTTTTTTTGTTGCTGTTGTTGTTTGTTTTTACTTTTTTATATAATAGAAGGAGGCAAACGAGCAGGCGGGTCACCTGATGGAGAGTAATCTCCGCCGCCCATAGACACCCGAACAAACACCAGAGGAATCGCAGATACGTTGCCGGCCTTTACGGAAGGAATACGTTTTAGGAAGGAATAGAAATTGTAAGGGCGGGGGGGAGGGCGACAACAGTAGGTACGAAGTTTACTTTTTTAAATTGCCTAAGTAGGTAAGTACATTGTTTGTTTTACTCATAGACACGACTCGCTTTTGTAAATGCCGAATTCTAAAAAAACCTTAGATGAGGCTTAAAAGTCAACTTATAAATCTCGTATCTCTGGTTCCGCCGTAAACACCGTAGGCCTAAGGAATGCCAATAACAGTGACTTCGTCACTAACGCCCGAAATTTATAACCTGTCTATAGATGGTTTAGCCTACTGTAATTAGACTGAGAAATACATAATTTGTAACTATCTTATGTTATCTTTTCTTGGGTTATTAATTTCAGGCGTAAATGACCAAACACTCTACAAACATAAAAAAAACGACGTAGGCAGTAAGCTCGTTCCGAAAAACAATCCAATTGGAAGAAAAAGGACACTGTTACGTAACTTATAGCGGTGTTTATAACTTATTTATTTTGTCCTTTCCTCTCAACCGGTACAACGCCTTTCTGTACCGGAATTAACGAGACTATAACATAAATCGACAATTACCAATACCGCGTATTAATTCAGTAACTGACCGAAAGTGATTGTGCAATGCGGAAACTGTAACATGACCATAAACACTATTCTATAGCTATAAAGACAGTAAGCGATACGTCCGAACGATCCGGTCGATTTTTCGATCACGCGATCCGTCTTGAGTTACCGCAAAGTAGACCGTTACTGTGATACTATCGGATCGATGGTTCCATCAACATTGCTTTTTTATAGAAACATTGCTCACACTTACACATTGCATATTTACAATCATGACTAAATCCCCTAAGAGTCAGTCAGAGACTAAAAAATAAAGAAAATAAAATAAAATTCATTTATTTCAGACAAAAATAGCCCATATCCACATAAAACAACATCTAGATTACATTAATAAAACAATAAAACATACCTAATCAAATCCGTTTAAAAAATAATAGTAAAATATTAAAATTAAACTCTTTTTACGGATTAACTCGCGTTTAAATTACTATTTACATAGTTTTTTATATTATCCTGACGTTTCGAACCCTTTACAGGGTCCGTGGTCACAGGGAGACTGGTCAGTCAGTGGAGGTGTGTTGTGATTTCAATGTGTAGTGCTCGCTTAAACCTCAAAAAACAATAAAATATTAATCAAATACAACATAATTACATTATTAACAAATATTTTAGATTATATTCATTACATTATTTAAAATTAAATTACAATTATTACAAAAGAATTAAATGTCAATTATAACAAAATAATCAAACACTTACATTCAATTTAAAAATACAATAACACAATAAAAAAATTAGCAATGAGGACCGCAAAACCAGACCTCTGCCCTTGTCCACGTTTCACCACATAACAACTACACATGTGCTCAACGTGACATGATAGATTAGTATTCTTTTAATGAGTTGTCACCCCACACAGCTTGTTAAAACATCATTGCTGTTAATTAAGTCCTATAAAAGACGACCAACACGACTCTATGTGACAGCCAACAGACCCTGAAAAAGGTCACGTAAAAAAATATATTTTTTTTGTGAAGAAAACGAAATATAGGTCAAGTCATTATGTTAACTAATCCTTAAAGCTAATTATGCTTGTGTAAGGGATATTTCTAGACGGTCAAATCGTGGTTTAAAACGGAGCGAAGCTATTTATATAAACTTTCCTATACTCGCAGCAATTATCTAGCCTAAGAGAAGCTTCGTTATGAAACTCATTAAATGGTTATTAGACAACGGATAAACATACTTAAAATACTTAAATACATACTTATTAAACATATAAAACACCTAGACCCGAGAAAATTTAGAAAAAACAATAATTTCTAAATTGACCCGACCGGGGATCGAACCCGGGACCTCAGAGATGGTGACACCGTGAAAACCGGTGTACAAACCACATGACCAAGGAGGTCGTCAAAGCTCGTCATCGAAGTATGGGGATTGAAAAACGATTTCTTGCATTTTTTCAGAATATTATTAATATGCAATAAACATTTTATTGAAAGTCGTATAATGTCGTAATATGAAAGTCATATTAACGTAATTTACTCATCTAAGAATGCTAATACGTTATGTTAGTACCTAATAGTTCACTTTTGTAGTCGAAATTATATATTTATGAAGTTATCAAAATTATTTTAAAGTCACAATCATCAGTTCATCACATATAAAAACATAGATCATCATTATGTAATCGAAGCTACATAATTTACATAATTTTAAAGAGTTCCGATTCCGCAGTTTTTAGCAGGCATTTGGTTCCTGGCGCATTTCACTGTGAAATTAACTTTAAACAGTAATTAATTGTGTGTTTCTTTTTCAGGTAATTATATCGCTCCGCGTTTGAAGGCCGTGAAACATTTGAGGTATTGTGCAAGTTTGAAATCGATGTAATTAGATCAAACGTTTAGAATGTGCGAAAATGAATGATTTTTTTATAAGCATAAAATATGCTACAATGACGAAGTTATCACATTAGACAGTATCGATTAAAGCTTCTGTTGTCACTAGACCTAGTTTTAGAACCACGGTCTTAATCCAGAAGAATCGGGTTCGAGTCCCGGCGGGTAAATATTAATTGTAAAAGAATTGATTTGTGAAACCATCCATCACCATGTTATAGGCCAAATGTCAAAAGACCCCTGAGACATAATCGTAGACATTTAAGTAGTACTTAGTAGAAATGAGATCCGGGTGAAATGTGCTTCCAACACATCGCCTTCATTCATCGCTTACCGTTAGGTGAGATGGGTGAGATGTAGACCTAATTTAGGCCTAACGTTTCCCCGCAGAGGAATAAAAAAAAAACAGCTGCCGCAGAAATCATAATACTTCTGTAGTCATTTATTTTGTTCGTCAAGACCACAGATATCGGAAACGTATTCCGTGGTCAAGACCCTTTCAAATACAATTGGCAGAACGGTCAACAGGCATCGTGTTAGTCAACTCTTGCCTTTCAGCTGGGCCCAAGGTGAGGTGTGTCTCGCATGTTTAATAATCAACCTTTTATCCCACCACAACGCCATTCGGACACAGGATTCGAAGTAAATATACCTCGGTATCATTTGTTTGGTGTTTAAAAAAAATATTTGAGCGAGATTCTAACCAGCACCTATACTGTCAAGCCGAAGACGATTTTATCATCGCCATATCAAACAATGTGTCCCAAAAATTAATTGTACATATTATGTAGAAACATAGCATCTGTATAAAATATACATTTTTTATTTATTTTTCTATTTATTTCAACAAACTTAGTACTACCATTACAGACAAAAAACCAATAAAACCCAATGCGACAGTACAAGTACGGTTGTGATCTGATCACTGACTACTAGTGACCACTTAACCATTTTTGTCTTACTCCTGCAAAGAATCAGGAGATATTAAGATTTGAAACAAACTTCATAGTTTGTTTCAAATCTTAATAGGTTACAATCAAATCTATTTCCCATAGTTAATTAAAACCTCTCCTGATACTTTGCAGATGTAAGACAAAAATGGTTGGCAAAAGTTTCTTACTCCTGTAAGAATATTTTGATGGTGACTGTACACGGTAGCCGATTCAGTTTTCAGAGAAGCCTTAAAAATCAAAGAGCGAGAAAGGTTGAGGATAACGTCTCGGTCGCAACGCGGATGACGTCATCGACAATATTTTAATGATTATTAATTATTTTTTACCCTTTCGTTATAATAATGATTGAAGTTTTTTCCAAGACTCTTACATTACATAATTGAGTATATTTAAACATACAGGTACTATTTTATGACTGGTACGGTTGTTGCATGATTGAACAAGTGCAAATAAGGATATGAAACTATCTAATAGGTAAAAAAATCTTCTCCATTTAAAGAATAAATCTGAATACACAACATTCCGTACACATACATAGTTTTGTATGTATAAATAGTAACAAATGTGATTCTCAGAAAACCAGATTCAAAGAAACCGTTTAACTGGTTTGAAATACATTACGAAGGCTGGTCCACGAAACATATTGATAGTTGATTTATTCAATAATGACGAACATACGTACAAAATGCTATGACTAATAGATATTAAGTTTAGAAACTAAATTTTAAATTGTGCTACGTCAAATAAATAGTTACTTTGATTTAGAATATCTATTAACATGAAATTTCTAAAGTTCATTAACTGGAAGATTGAAGAGACTAGACAATAGACAAGTCCTCTACCATAGTCCACTTTTCACCAAATAGCGACTGTACATGACTGATATTGTGCTCAGCTTGACAGGTGGTGAGTCTATCGCCGCTGTTGGAAGTATGTGCAGTCTTTAGTCCGTTAGTCGCCTCTTACGACACCCATGAGAAGAGAGGTGGTGGTAGTATTCTTTCACCGCCACGCGACACGGTTAAGGGTAACAAAACTAACTATGCTGCAAAACTTCAAGATATTATGTTATTATATTTACCTACTTATATCTTACTTTGTAACATCGCCTTGTCTGTCATCACGCGACTCCAGGTTGCTAATAATTGAATTTCTACTGTATCTGGTATTACCACAGAGCTAAGCACTTATAAAAAGAAACGCGGCCAGAATCGCGTAAAAAAATTAAAGTAACAATCATTTGAATTTTGATACAGCCACCAAGAAATCACGACATCTCGACAAAAGGTCTCTATTTCAATTAAGCTATGAGGCGAAAGTTGCTCAACCACTAACTGCTACACTTGTCACCTTATTAGGAGGTCCAGCTGAAGGTTACCTTTCGCATTTGATAAGCATTGAGATATTATAACTTGGGATGCGCCGCAAAGCAAATTGTTACACACTGATTTGCGGCCGCAAGGCAAGGTATACAGGGTTATTGGCGTAATACGTAATACGTAGCGATCCCTCTATGGGGTGATAGTAGAGATCATTAGCTATCAAATTGCCCTAGAGTAGATGGGGCAAAAATGTACTTACCGAAAAAGAACAAAAAAAAATCCCTTTTTTAAATTCCTGTTCTTTTTTTTACTTATTAGAGTGTTAGCAAACTAAAAACACACAAAAACAACCATTAAATACGCAAGTTTCTTTTTTATTCCACTTTGATGTAGCCTGGCCCACTTTTCATAATATTTTTAATATTTCTTTACAAATATTTTTATCGAAATCGGTACATTTTTGCCCCATCTACCCGAAGGCAATTTGATAGCTATTGATCTCCACTATCACCCCTTAAAGGGATCGTTACGTATTTCCAATAACCCTGTATATCGCTCGCTTGGATCAAATTCACAATCACTGAGGCGTTATCAGACCGTGGTGGGTCGCATAATATTTCTTTGTGGTGTCGTCTCTGGTTATAATACCGCAGTGCCTCAATGTTGATAACAGGCCAACGGTTGGCCTGGCACGAACCACGAACTTCATGGTAACTGGTATTTCGTACTGCATATCCGTGTCCGCATTTTGGCTTACTCTTATTTAAATCTCTCAGAGTTTATGCTTGTTTTTTATACTTAGTTGAGTTTAAAAAAGTTGTGACTACTAATATGCAATTAGCCAGAAGGTGTTATAGGTGATATATAAGCTATATATGATATATTACTAAGTCAAGAAAGTACCGGGAAAAGATCAATAATACACAAAATGTTAGTTATTCATCCAAATTTATTTTATCGCCTTCAAAGTTTGCTCCTTCAGAAACGATACACTTACGCCAACGAATAATCCAATCATCAAAACATTTTTTAAACGCTTTTTTCGGAATTGTTTTCAGTTCTCGCCGCGAATTTTCCTTTATGTATTCTACCGAATGAAAACGGGTGCCACGAAGTGGTAATTTGAGTTTAGGAAAAGGAAAGAAGTCGGCTGGAGCCATATCTTGTGAATAAGGTGGTTGCTCGATGGTATTTGTTGAGTTTTTGGTCAAAAATTCATTCACAATGATGGCCTTGTGCAAAGGCGCATTATCTTGGTGCAAAATCCAAGAATTTTCTTTCCACTAATTTGGCCTTTTTCGTCGAATTGGCTCTTAAACGCGGCATAACGCTCAAGAAATATTCTTTATTTACCGTTTGACTTTCCGGCAAGAATTTCAAAAACACAACACCGCGATAGTCAAAGAAAACAGTCAATATGACTTTGACTTTTGATCGACTTTGGCGTGGTTTTTTCGGTTTCGGCTCAGTCGGAAGGCGCCACTTCGAAGCTTGTTGACTGGTTTGCATCTCAAACTCGTAAACCCACGCGTCTAGTCACCAGTAACAATGCGTTGCATGATGGGTCGGAATTGACTCGTTCTAGCATGTCCTTACCGACTCTTATGCGATTGAGTTTTTGGAGAAAATTCAGGTCTTTTGGGACTAGCCGAGCGGCAACATGTTTCATACCAAAGTTATTATTTAACATGGTACGGATCGACTCGTGAGACACAGAAAGTTCAGCGGCTATCTCTCTCAAACTTGAATGAGGATTTTCAGTCACCATTTCCTTCACATTTCCGATGTTAACTTCAGTTGAAGACGTTGATGGCCTACCAGAGCGAAGAAAATCTTCCATCACATCTCGACCGCTTTTGAACGCTTTGTAACCACTCATAAGCACGTGTTTTTGATAAAGTCGATTCACCGTAAGCCTTCTGTAACATTTTCAGTGACTCCGAACACGAAATCCCATTGGCGACGCAAAATTTAAGACAAACTCTTTGTTCGATGTTTTTATCCATTATGAAATTCGCAATACACACTAGATTTAAGCTAACTAAAACTCTAAAACAGCACTGTATTTAATCTAATTAACAGATGCAACTCAAACTCCGCGCCAAAATGGATAACAGTTGTGCCAATCTAACAACAACAAAAAAAAAACAAAATATTTAATTTGGAATCACAAACAAATCATCGGTTCCCCAAACTTTTTTGACAGAATGTATAAAGCGATCTTCCATGTCTATTACAGCGTGCGAACCTCGTGCGAACACAGGTTGTGTTACGTACTTACTTACATACATGGTAGAGTCTGGCCAACGAAAGCTGAAAAGTTATTTGATTGGCAAAACTTTGTCTCTATGTATCTGAGGATGATCTGAGGTGTCATGTTGTATGTCAAATTGAAATTTTTTTGAGAAAATTGCATCTGTGTAAGTGATCCTGTCGTGTTACCCAGTCAAGATTTTTTTTAATTTGCCGCGTTTTTCTGGTTCAGCCTTCGTTGACTTATTATCCTCGAAGGGTTAGTTAGAGACTAGGCATGAAAACCGCAAAAGCACTGCCTCTGCCATAGTCCACTTTTCACCAAAAGCGACTGCACCATTGCACATGTGCTCAGCGTGACAGGTGGTGAGCCCATCGCCGCTCTATGCTGTTAGATGTATGTGCAGTCTTTAGTCCGTTAGTCGCCTTTTACGACATCCAAGGAAAGAGAGGGGGTGGTAGTATTCTTTTACTGCTACGCGACAGGTTGTGTTCCAAGCAAAAAAATCAGTTATGAACTTTCATTGTTGTACAATGTGTTTGGCCAAGTACTTAGTTTCTTCGATAAAACATAATTAAAATTCAACCCAACTAACTTTAAAAAATTCTTAGCCATTCTGGGGAGTTGTTGCTTAGATTAGTTGTAAAGTGGAAGTCGTTGACACGACACTAATTTAAAAATTACAACTACTATGACAAGCATAATAAGAATCGTAGTGTGTATGTATAATAGAATATTGTTTAATAATACTAGCTGGAACAATGGCTCTTTTTAAACTACAGTGGTGAACTCGTAAGTATCTCAATAAAGTTTATGCTATTAGACATTATAATATTATATTATCCAAACAATATCTCTATCCGTAGCAGCGCATCAAGTAAATAATGAAAATGCGTTTAAAACCAATGTATCGCTCGCAGTAACCTGTAAGTTTTTTCGCGTATCTGCGTACATAGCGTAATGTAAGTATTTAGGTATATGTTACTAATACTTTTATTTACACCAAACAGAAAGGAAGATAACAAACCACGTGAACTAAAACTAAATAACTTAAAAACTAAAAACCTAAAAATATCTTATAAATAAAAAATATTTCCAAGAGAACCTATTCCTTTCTTAAAGGCCGGCAACGCGTCTGCGATTCCTCTGGTTTTGCGGGTGTCCATGGGCGGCGGTGATTGCTCTCCATCAGGTAACCCGCCTGCTAGTTTGCCTCCTTATTTTATAAAAAAGAACCGCTGCGGCAAAGTCCCTAAATGGCTGGCAGCGTTGCCTTTTTGTATTGCTAAGCTAATTCGTTGGCCAAAGTAGTTGCCCACCCTCCGGTCGCCGGAGGCCTCAACAAGGCGTTTCGAAAAATCTTTTAAGCGTTTCCACCCCAAACGGCACAAACACATAGCTCTCGCCAAGAGCTTCGCTTGTTACTTACTAGTTTGCCACAGAACACCTCTTTCTTCTGTTCTGTGAATTATATAACTCATGATATCCATGATATCATGGAAAATCGGAAAGAGGTTACTTTCAAATCAATTAAAACATCATTGATCAGTTGATCACACTAGCGGTCATCTTTTATACATGGCGGCGACCTTCTCTCTGTAGCATATTATGCTGAGGCTAGGGCCAAGTTGGTCACATGCACACTTCCTTTTGTTTCCTGTACCGAATTTGTTTGTTGATGTCTAATGTATTATTATTATTGTTGTGTGTGTGCTAGGTAGGTAAAAGAACAGTACCACCCTCTCACTTCCCTTGGGTGTCGTAAAAGGCGACTAACGGACTAAAGACTGCACCTACATCCAACTGCATAGAGCGGCGATGGGCTCCCAGTCCCACCTATGTGAGCACATGACGTTAGAGCTTTTGGTGAAAAGTGGACTTTTTGTAGTCGTGATTATATGTATGTATATGTGTGTGGTCAATAAAAGTATTTTCTTACTTTGTTTTTTTTTTCACTACAGATCTTTAAGTAACTGACAATTGGTATCCTTGGCGTTCTGGACTTCTTTATGTAGTGTGGTGGCCATATTGGTAATCATTATTCAATCATACTGTAGGTTGACCTCTTGAAGACCATTTTCAAGGAGCAAAAGCTGTGATCAATGTTACACTTGATTCAAAAGTAACACTGTTTGATATTACATAACTTCTAACTTAATCACGGCAGGGTGGGTACAACCGTCCAGGGGGCCGATCGCGTTATTTTAAAACGTTTAGGTTCGTTTGTGTTTCAATTCTGATCGTGTTCCAATTCTAACTCAGCTGGGCGAAAAATTCGTATCGCGATAAACTTCAAGTCTGAACCAGAGTTGGATTTGAATTGGACCAATCGTTCTTTGAGACGATAGTGATGTGATCCTAGTATTTTTGTTGGTATTCTGCTACTTAAGTACAATCCATGGTCGACTAAACAATTTTACTACATCACTACGTGTTATTTGACAGATGATGGTGGGGCGGGGAATGGAATGTTTTGTTTGTTTTAAATTACGATCAAGTTTCAAATGATAAGAGCTTATAAAACATTAGGAGTCTTGTGCTATATTCGTGGAATTCATAAGTGTGCTATTAAAATAAAGTTAGAACAAAGGATTAATTAATAGGTAAGTGAAGTTTTTGGTATTATAGTGTAAAGTCTAATATTTTGGCCTAAGTAGGTACTTAATTCACTTTGTTTTGTGAAAAACTTCGTAGGAAAATGGAAGAGCGCCGCCGCGTTACAACTTTCCGTCAGCTGGAACTGCTGGTGGAGTTCCTCGAGGAACGCAGAGACCTCGCCCTTGGGCGTGTGCGATCCAAGGAAGCTCGATCGGTTGCCTCGCGATTGTGGCATGAGTGTGCCGAAATATTAAATGCGGAAGGGCCTGCGAGGATCGCCAAAGAGTGGTCTAAAGTAGGTGGTACTGACATTATATATGAATTCCTTAAAATTTACTTGAGATAATAGTTAACATTACCTTGTAATTTTAGGTTTGGAATGACCAAAAGTGTAGGGTCAGAGGGAAGTTGGTCAGCATAAATGCCAACCAGAGGGCAACCGGTGGTGGACCTTCAAATGCTCCATCGCTGTCGGCTTTGGAGGATAGAATAGCCAACATTTTAGGCAGGGATGTGGGTCCTATGCCAAACATTAGCCAAGACCAATTGGTATGCAAGATATTTTAAGTTATATTATGAAGAGATAATTTTAGTTTAATATTGACTGTATAAAATGTTTTGTTGATAATTCTAGGGTGAAATCATTGTGGAACATGTGGAAGACGAGGTGCAGGATAATGTGCATGAAGTGCAAAATATGTCACCTCCAATAGTGTAAGGCTAAAATATTAATATTAAACAAAATCATTGACTTGCATTGCTTATACATTATTATGTTATTTTAAAAGTTAATTTTTTTATTTCAGATTAAACATTATAGAACCAGAGTATCCTGCATCAGTTCCTCCATCACCTAGTAGGACAGGACAGGTGCCAACAACACCTCCCGGCCCCGGTAAGATAAGAAAAATTATACTAATTACATTTATTATTAGATAACATTATGCAAATAAATTGTCATTCATGACACTAAAACCATTGTACCTAAGACAACAAGAAAATCTACCTTGTCCCAGAGTCAAACCCAGGATTTCAGAAACAAAGGTTGTCAAGTGGGAAAGAAATAAAAAATGGTTTATAAAAATCCTATTATTATTACATACTTTTTAAATAAATTTTATAAAGTTACTTGCTATCTTACTATTACTATTTTATAAACTAATAATAAATTCAATGCAATTTACAGACTTACATATTATATTTATTAAACTATTTGTATAACTATCTTTTTTACAGTGAGGCGTACAGGCCGAGAACGCAGAAGGACACAAATAATAAATCAACCTCTGAGTCGACCAATCATGAGTAAGTAGCGATACTTTTTTATCGCATAACTAATATTATACAAAATGACTATAATTATGATGTAATATTGTATATATTAAAATAAAAACTTATCAGCTCATTTTATCCTGCAGGTACTAAAATAATTGTACTGAATTATTGTTTTTCTTTTTAGCAACTAGAACAGCTTTAGAAGAGTCGAGGTCAATGATTCTCACCATTGAGAGAATAAAAGCCGAGACGACGATGCATAACGCAGAGGCATTTAAGATGATGGCGGAATCTTTTCAATTAATTGCCGAAAGTGTAAACCGCTTAAGTCGGAAGGTATTTCTATAAAATTTTATAATTATTACGTGGACAACATCATATTATTGCATAATAGCTGTTATGGAAATTAGAAACAACAATGCGAAAGCAAATGTCACACCTACTCAGATCAAAACAAATAGAAAAGTTAATTTCTTGTATATTATATTCCATTATACATTCATCTGGGACTTCTGAGATATCGAGCATCTCCAAACTAAACATGTTAGCCACTCAACTCATGAAGTTGATTTAAAATCAAATTATTAAGTACCTTTACTACTTGCATTCATTTCAAATTTTATGATTATAATATTCACTTAAATATTACATAAATGTGAACTATATATTCACACATAGTTAAATGTAACTTAACATATTTCTAATTTTGTTTCAGTTTTGTCAAGAAGAAGAACAGAGGGGGGATAATTTGTAGAGATTTAAAGTATGTAGGCTAAGTTAGAAATAAACAATAAAAGGTATTACCAAAAATAGTATATAATATTTAAGCATTGTATAAGATAGAATTATGTATTTTATAAGGTATTTCAAAAATTATTTGTTATTTATTTGTAAGTCTTAGTTAACTATGTAGTTTGATGTAAAATAAATATACTATAGTCAACGCATTTGTTACTATTCTATTGCCCTGTTTGTCCACAAACGGTCAAAATAAGAGCTTGTCGGCGCGCTCGGCCCAGCTCCAGATCCGTCAGAGCGCGTCAGAACGACGAATACCACTGGCCCCATCAGTCAGCCCCCGTTCGCGAGCCGCCTCTTCTGCCGTAAGTGGAGTAAACGGCGTGTTGGCTCTATGTGCTATATTATGCAGCACACAATATGCATTAGTTATTCTTGCTGCAACCTCTGGTGAGTAATGCAGCTTTCTGTCGACCAGTAGGCACCTAAAGAAATTTTGATAGATTAAATTTATTTAAAGATTGACAAAATATATTAGTTACATAAACATAATAATATATTTACTTAAAAATTATTTGTTTTTTTTTTATTTCTATTGCCATACACAGGACACATGTAAGTTGCACTAATCCAATCTTAATTCTTCAGATTTAAATTAAAATATGTAATAAGTAGGTACCTAAAGCGGGCTTTTAGAACTCCTATGCATCGTTCAACTGTACTTCTGGCAGTCAGGTGCAAGCTTTGATAGTGCTCCTCTGGTGTGTTTGGTTGTGGATCCGATACAGGTATCATCATAGTGGGTCGTAATGGGTAACCACTGTCCCCTGAAATGAAATTAATTGATAAGAACACTAATTATTATATTATATTTATTAGTAATCCCTAAATTATATCATACCTAATGAATATAAATCCTCTCCAGATGTGTGAAGTATTTCCACATACTGCTTTAGAAATAGGTTGGCCCATACAACACTATCATGTGTAGAACCGGGATAACTTGGATCTACACACATTACATTTAGTTTAGAATTAGATATCTGTAAAAAATAACAGTATTAAAGGTCTTCAATACAGCTATCAATAAAACTCTGCCTGTCTGTCTGACTTACAATTAAAACCTTTAATGAATGGTATCCTTTTCTATTGAAAAATCTTTCTTCATTAACTGCTGGTCGCACAATAGCAACATGAGTCCCACCAATGCAACCCAGTACACCCGGCATCCTAAACTGACTGTAAAATCCATAAAGTAACAATAGTATAGTAACTTTATTGTAAAATCTAAAAAAAAAACTTATAAAATCGATCTGCTTGCATATTAAGAGAAAAAAAAATATTTTTAAGTGAATCATATTCACGCATAGTTAATTGTAACTCTGAAAGTTAACATATTTCTAATTTTGTTTCAGTTTATTTAAGAGAAACAGAGGGTGCATAATTTGTAGAGATTTAAAGTAGGCTAAGTTAGAAATAAACAATAAATTTATTACTAAAAATAGTAAGTATATAATATTTAAGCATTGTGTAAGATAGAATTAGGTAGTTTATAGGGTATTTCAAAAATTATTTGATAATTATTTGTAAGTCTTAGTTAACTATGTAGTTTGATAGGTGTTTAAAATAAATATACTATAGGCAACGCATTTGTTACTATTCTATTGCCCTGTTTGTCCACAAACGGTTAATAAGAGCTTGTCGGCGCGCTCGGCCCAGCTCCAGATCCGTCAGAGCACGGGACCCACGCGGCACACGACCAATACCACTGGCCCCATCAGTCAGCCCCCGTTCGCGAGCCGCCTCTTCTGCCGTAAGTGGAGTAAACGGCGTGTTGGCTCTATGTGCTATATTATGCAGCACACAACATGCATTAGTTATTCTTGCTGCAACCTCTGGTGAGTAATGCAGCTTTCTGTCGACCAGTAGGCACCTAAAGAAATTTTGATTAAATTTATTTAAAGATTGACAAAACATATTAGTTACATAAACATAATATATTTACTTAAAAATTATTAGTTTTTTTTTTTTCATTTCTATTGCCATACACAGGACACATGTAAATTGCACTAATCCAATCTTAATTCTTCAGATTTAAATTAAAATATGTAATAAGTAGGTACCTAAAGCGGGCTTTTAGAACTCCTATGCATCGTTCAACTGTACTTCTGGCAGTCAGGTGCAAGCTTTGATAGTGCTCCTCTGGTGTGTTTGGTTGTGGATCCGATACAGGTATCATCATAGTGGGCCGTAATGGGTAACCACTGTCCCCTGAAATGAAATTAATTAATAAGCACACTAAATATTATATTATATTTATTAATAATCCATAAATTATATCATACCTAATAGATATAAATCCTCTCCAGATGTGTGAAGTATTTCTACATACTGCTTTAGGGAATGGTTAGCCCATACAACACTATCATGTGTAGAACCAGGATAACTTGGATCTACACACATTACATTTAGATTAGAATCACATATCTGTAAAACACAACAGTATTAAAGGTTTTCAGTATAGCTATCAAAAAAACTTGGTCTGTCTGTCTAACTTACAATTAAAACATTTAATGAATGGTATCCTTTTCTATTGAAAAATCTTTCTTCATTAACTGCTGGTCGCACAATAGCAACATGTGTCCCATCAATGCAACCCAGTACACCCGGCATCCTAAACCGACGGTAAAATCTGAAAATAAACTTATTAATTGATCTGTTTACATTAGTCACTTGCATTTGCTTATTATGAGAAAAAATATACTTAACAACTTACCCTCTTTTTATTTGTTCTCTTTCATGTTGGCGAAAGGGGAAAGCTATATATTTATTAATTATTGAAGATTTATTTATGGCCATTGTCACTTGTCGGACAGCCTTGGACACACTAGCTTGTGAAACACAATGTTTCCGGCTGTCTCCAACTACGGTCTGATATGACCCACTAGCATAGAATGCTAATGCCACCAAAATCTAGAATGAATTAAATTTGCTAAGTACAGTTATAGAGTTAAAACTAAGAAAGTTACAGTGAGGTTATTTTAAGAATTTCGGTTAAAAGCTATATTTGCTGGCTTACCTTCGTCTCTACATCCAAAGCATCTGACCGTAGAGTTGGTGGCATATGTGGCGTCAATTCATTCACAAGAGAATAATATAAATCCTTCGACAGTCTGTATCTTTTTACAAACTGCCGGTCGCTCATATTATCTAGGCTATATTTCCGTCTTTCCTGAATGTTGTTCTTCTTCGATTTCGCTCTAGCCACTGCTAAATCGTATTCATAGGACCTTTCTAATAAGTCAATGTACGCGTTATACATTTTTAATTAATAATAATTCAATTTACAAGAAACCACTCAACGAACGATCCACAAAAAGTAGCGTCGCTTGAACTTTTTGTCAGCGGTCCAGCCACGGTCCAACTCTGTTCCAGTTGCGTCTCAACTAGCTGTCAAAACGTTAGCGCAATACCAAATGAGTGAAAAGTTACGTTTCGTTCGCGGTTCAGTTGCGCTTCAGTCGAACTTTTAATAACGCGATCGGCCCCCAGCTAAGTTACGTTCCGTATGTGTGAATCATCCATCACTCATTCAACAGAATTCCTAGTAATGTGTATTCGTAAGTACTGATTGATATTCGTCATTCAACCTTTTGGCGTTGGTTGTCAGTATTAGTTGATTGTCATTTAAGATGGGTATGTAGGTCTCTAAAAGTAGTCACGCATAATTATGAACCTACTAGCGGCCGCTCGCGGTTTCACCCGCGTGGTTCCCGTTCTCGTTGGAATATCGAGATAAAAAGTATCCTATGTGCTAATCCAGGTTATAAAATATCTGTATGCTGATTTTCATCCAAATCTATTTAGTAGTTTTTACGTGAAAGAGTAACAAACATCCATCCATACTTACACACTTTCGCGTTTATAATATTAGTAGTTTCATCCAATTTTATTCAGTAGTTTTTACGTAAAAGAGTAACAAACATCCATCTTTACTTACAAACTTTCGCGTTTATAACATTAGTAGGATAGTATAGACACAGTATAAATATAAGTTTATATTTATACTGTGGTATAATAGAGCTGCATAGGACATCTCTTTGTAGTTTGTAAATTTGCACTAAGATATATAATTACTTGAATGAGTAATTTAATACTTGGGAAGCTATAATTATAAATTCGCGAAGGTCAGTGGCGCCTCATAATTCAAGCGGTTTGTCATCATAAACAATAGATTTTCATAATAATAACAATCGAATGGTACTTACTTATTGCTAAATATAAATCCACCAATGTAATATACAGTTACAACAGAAGTAATATACAAAAACATCTTTAAAATATAGAAAAAAAAACACTAAATTGTAATAAACATGCCGTACTTAACTATTTATTTATTTAATTTTATTGTGTAATATTATTTAAAGTACCTAAGGTTTTATGTAAGCACCTGGGCCGGATAAACGGACATCCAAGGTTAAGAAGAAACACTATGTCGACGTGGCATGGAAAATTCTCATACAAAACACAGGAAAACGACGTTTCGTAGTCCCCTGTTTCCTCCTTCAGAACTCGACCAATTTTTATTACTTTATCAGCATCGGTTAAAGAAAGAGATTTTCTATGTCTGTAGGTTTGATTATTTAGAGGCCTTTTCCCAGCAGTGGGACAGTATAATAATAAGCTAAACTTTACTTTAAGGTTTATACAATATTCGAAGTTATTTCCATAGTACTCAGTGTTAACCTGGCAGTATAACCAAACCCGGGACCTCTGATTCTGAGTTCGTAGTCTTACCACAAGACCATAGAGTTATTTCAAATGGGTCTCTATTAAAATACCGATTTTTTTAATACCGATTTTATTTTCTATAAAGTTGATGATAGTCGATGAAGTGAGTTTAATGATAAAACTTTTCGAGAAAATGAAAATGCAATGTAACGAAATTCGCTGTGTTGTTCAATAGTGAATAAAAACATCGGTGAACAGTGTTATGGGAAAATGAAATTTGATATAAATAATTACGGTAAAGTGATGGGTTCCCATTCCAAATACATGGATGTCTAGTTCACAGTCGTAGCACGAAAGCGTAATGCAACTTTGGTCATTTGGGTTACGAGCTGTAGAAAGTGAGTTGGCGACAAAGGTCGGAAGTGATTTTCAACCTAAGTGTAACGACCCTTGACCGGGCAGAGACGAATTCGCAATCGGCTGTTACCGATTTCTGTGTTCTCTTCGCGTTTTTTTTTCTATTGTACCCTTTCTATTGTACAATACACAGAAAGTCAGAGTAAAAAATCCTTTAAATGTTTTGTCTACTACTTATTCAGCCGCCTTATTTTTGAAACCTAACTAATAGCATGAATCATCTCAATCGTAAACGAGTCGAGATCTCGCGAGATTTCGATATAATCGAGATTTGTAAAAAAAAAATTACTTTTATACTAAATCTCGTATTTTCTGTATAGGAATCATGAACAACTACGAAGAATCAAACTAATATGATATTGCTGTGATGTTGTGTAAATAAAACAAGATATTTTATTATTAAATCACGTAAATCTTTAATTTAAGGGAACAAAATATAATTTGAAGAAAATTAACAGTGAAATTGAAACATTAATAATCGTGGTTTTGGAAATAGCTTCATTTACGAATAACGTTACAAAGCTTGCACTTAGCGCTCGAACCATCCGCAGATTTCCTAAAATATCTCCAACCCGGCAAATTGCTTGTTGTAACTTCCAAAAACACATATTTTGAATTGTTCTTTGACATATTTATTGTTCTTTAATTGTCACAGCGTTAAAAATCTTCTAATTTCACTCTAAATAACAATAATTGCAGGGATGAAAGCTCAATTAATTATCACTTATCACTCGCAACGTCGCAACGCAACTACCAAAACTTCAATACTACTCACCAATAAACATAAACAAATACGTCACATGCGGTTTGTAAGCTGTTTGCTATTGGTCACCGGCCTAGAGCGGGGAACGCGTGCGGGGGACGGCTCCCGCGCGCGTCGCTGCGCTGGAATCGCTGGGCTGATGACGCTGGCCACCACACCAGTCGCCGCGCTGCCCATAGAGTACTTTGTATGTACTGAAAAGCGCTGCCGCGCACGAATGAACACGCATGATTCGCACGCTCTCATGACCCAAAATCTCGATAATCTCGTTCAACATTGTCGAGATCTCGATCGATATCACATACATCGAGATTACAGATCGTCGAGATTGAATATCGAAAAAAAGGTCGAGATCTCGAGATTGCATTCCCTAGTTTTGTGGGAGACGTTTCAGTGGGATGTTGTCCACGTGCACGAAGTCACGGGCAAATACTAGTCTATTATAATGTTTTTTCCATGTCAAAAACTACTGAATGGATAATAGAGTACTAGTAGTAGTACGAGTTGTATACTGTTTTGCGATATTATTATTGAATGGTATAAATACATCGCACTAGACATTCGCTTCAGCTAATCCTCGGAGGCAAAAATCCGAGAGAGCTCCTCCGGGACGTCCGAGACGTCAATGCTTGGACGATATCAAACAGTAGACTTGGCTAGCTACTTGATGGGACCGCAAGAAATTTTGTCCCAAATCGACAAAATGTTGCTATCGATCCTTAAAATGTCCCCCGGACGCCGAAGGGAGGGAGGAGGTGAACTCTGCATGAGTAGGTACGACACCGGGCGGCTGGCGAAGTTATGTCAAACTCCTACTGACTAAACACCTTGAAAACCTTAGACCTGGAGAGATCTATGCCCCCCCCCATAGATCTCTCCAGGTCTAAGGTTTTAGGCCGCGTACGAAATAGCAAGCCTTCAGCTTGCGCAGCCTCACTATAGACAGAGTGCGTGCGTCCTACTAGAGGCGCGCCGCATTTTCTCGGGCATTACGCTCATGATTATTGTAGCGCTTGCATCACCCTCCCTCCTCCGGCGGGAGGGTGAAAACCTTAGACCTGGAGAGATCTATGGGGGGGGGGGGCGCCTCTAGTAGGACGCACGCACTCTGTCTATAGTGAGGCTGCGCCAAGCTGAAGGCTTGCTATTTCGTACGCGGCTACGAATCTCCTGCCTCTAGGAGGTGATTAAGGTCGATTGATAATTAATTGGGGGGATCCGAAAGTACGTTTTTCGGCCGACGATAATAACTGAATTGCTGTTATTTAATTTTGTACTACACACGCCAGCCGATCGACCTACCCAATATTGTCAAATTTCTCTAGTCAACAATGACGCATAAACTCCAAACATAAAGCTCAAAATGTATTGACGGAGTTTCTCCCGTGTTCTTTTAGCAACAGCACGTGTCGTGAGACTCCATTTTAATTCAATCTACCGTACAATACTAAATGTACTAAAAATATATACCACTTGAAATTGGCTTAATAATAAAATGTATTGACGGAACTTGACATTTTGTTTTTAGGTTGACCTGCTAGTGTGTACTTAGTGTGTACTAGCTTTTGCCACGTGCATAAATCGTGCGCGTGGGCATGCTCTGATTACTCGCCCCTGGAGACTGCAATCACGTGCTCAGCGCATAAACTAAACACTCCTTGATCAGATTGTATGACCTATGACGCCTTGGATACTGTATTCGCTGAAATTTCAATTGTAGGTACCGCGGTGCTGGTGTTTTACGGCAGGAATTAATAATTTATCCGTCTGTCGTGTCGCCGACTAGAGTTAGAAATTTATAGATTGATAATTAATGCTGGCCGCACAGAACAGAAAAAAGGTTGGTCGCTAGTTTTCGTAAATATAAAATAGAGATTTTATTCCTAAGAAAATATTATTAAGTTTAAGACAATGACAACGTATTAAAGTAAATACTTCGTCAATTACATTGAAAATAAAGGCTAAGGAGTATAGGCCAGTACTTACCAACAGTTCTTTAATAACAAAAAACGATTTTATTTTAATGAAAATACAGTCATGGGTCAATTCCTATCCATAAAATAATATCTATTATTCAAATAAATACCATATCATACCATACCATAGAAAACCATATAAATCTAAAAAAATATTTTATATTATTTACATTTAGTACACGTCGGAATTTATCTTACGACTTGGTTTCACCATTAAAAATCATTATCATCTTATAAACGGCCCAAACCTTGGCTCAGCTCAGGCTGAATCGTACCATTGTGCATGGGAGATTAGGCCACAACCCGGCACTCTGGCCCACTGGGATGCTGGTGTATAAAAATTTAAAATAGTATTAATGTTTTATATTTTAGCGTTTTATTAACGCTTAAATATACTTAAGTAAAGTTTTAAACACTGAAAAAAAGACGATAACCTTAAGCGGGAATCGAACCACGCATCTTCCGCATTCCGGGCGGCTGCCTTAACCACTTGGCTACCGAGGTCTGGCTTTCAACCGTCGAAATTTGTCAGTGCTTGATGCTTATATTTTTAGTCAACATTGCTTCATGAAATCTTAGAAGTTTTCACCTCTGAGAAAAAAAAAAATTTAAAATAGTACCTACATGGAGAGAGTGGGGCCATTAAAATAAATAGAAACTATATAATTATGTATTTGAAAAGCAATTGTGTCACAGTAACAGCAAATAAAAGTGAAAATAATGCAAATGTTCGGTGTCATATGAATATGCTGGCAGCCATGTGTTCTGGTATTGATAAAATGTAATTATAACATCGCGGACGTGCGAAAGTGTGTCAGTCGGCGACATTCATTTGGGCATACTGCGTCTCCATTGCTCACCAATACACGGTATAATAACGTATTTTCCTGTATAAAACTGATATACTTAACTTAAGATAACTTTTGTAACATGTATGTACCTACTTACTGTATGTGATTTGTGTGATTGTCAATAAATGTCTACTTACTTACTTAGTTAGGTATATATTTTAGCTTTATTTGCTGAAATATATCAAGTTTTAGGGACAGGTCTAACTAATACGTTGGTTGTGGAGTGATCAACGCCGCCGCTCGGATTGCGGAGGACGTGGGTTCGATTCCCACCTGGGATAGTAATTTTTTTCAACGATTCGTTATCATCGAATTTATTTAAGCATTATTAACGCAATAAGTCAAATATTACGAATGTTTTAGCTTTAGTTATAGTAACAAGACCCTGTTCGCTGTTTGTTAATTGCCTATAAGTAAATAAAAATAAACTAATGTGAGTGTCCGATATTTTGACACTGTCTCATACGTCATGATCGTGGATGTCGAAAAGTTAAAATATAATAAAGTCAAAAAATAACTGTTCTACATAATTAACTATAACACTGCTGTCTCACTAGCATTCAATTAACTAACATTTTAAACACAGTCACGCACAACCAAGTAAGCACTCAAATAAGCAATCAGAAATGCCAAACGTCCCAGGAACTGACATCCGGAATTATTTCCGTGGTGTTACGCGAACGCGCACGCATCGGTTTTGCGGTATCGACGAAATGCTGCGCGTGCGCCGCTTGTACACTCTCGATGTACTCTATGCGTCCGCAATAAGGTTTATAATGCCACTGTGTTCGGAACTAAGAATGTCGTATAACAAAATCGGCCGTTCACCCGCATTTCGTTCCCTTTCTGCTGGACGCGTAATCGTTGTTGATTGGCAAACGTTTAAAACACGGTTTATGTGAGCTATTATAAAGTATTTTGTGTATCAGATTGTGTGAAGATATTAATGTAGTTAATTTTTTTCAATTTTATTTATTGAATAAAAATGCATTTAAAGATGGCTGACCGCTGACGACTCCTTTGACAACGTCGTTGGAAAAATCGTCGCCGTCGTCGTTAAAAAAATGTATTAAATAAGTACTTATTATTTTTGGCCTTTAAGCACCGCCATTATTTATGACAATTCCCTTCCAATTTTGTTCATATACAAATAATAATAGGTACACTTAATTGGTTTTAAATTTATTAAATGTTAAAAAAAATCTCTCAGTAGACACTGAACTGTAACAAGCCAAAGGTCCCCCAGAATCGTTAGCTATCTAGCCAGAATTTTATTTTATTTTATAAGATTTACCAACATTGGTTTACAATGTTTCTTTACAAACAAACAGTTAAAAAAAATTAGGTTAATGTAACAAACACTTACAGGTAAATACCTCATTCACTAATAAAAACAATATTAATTAAACTACGTAAACTAACTTAAGTAATTACCTACTTATATAAAAATAGGTTTTTGGTTAAAAAAAACCAATCATAACACCAATCAAATCGAGTACAGTAATCGAACCCGAAACTCCTGGGTCTGGTAGTCTAAGCACTAGGCCATAAATCCGGTAATTGCAAAGGCAATAAAAATGTCATTAGTCTAAGAAACGCATTTTGTAGTTGCGCTTTTAGGATTTAGTTAATGGTTACGCCGTAAAAACCTATTGAGTATTGTGAGTATTTTTCGACTTTGTGACCATTCAAGAGTATCGAGTCGTGACAGTGGAATGACAGCGTGACGGGCCCTACCTCCAGACAATAGGGAATACGGAAAGAAAAAGTTATTCTACTGACACGATTCTTTTAGTCCCATTAAATTCGAGCACTGTACCACTGTGCTTTGAGACATTGAGGGAAAATGTTTAATGGTGCGTGCAAATTGCAAACAATTTGAATATTGTTCACCTATAAATCATCATACATGAAGTAGGTATGACTCGTATACTGTGAAGTAGGTTTGGGTTAATCAATTTATCAAGTCCTAGTGGCCCGCCCGCGCCTTCGTCCACGCTAACTTAGAAAAACCGTCATAGTTCAGCTATTTAAAAAATATATATATACAAAATATAAACAAAAACCATCCTTAGTCAACGCTCTATCTTTTAGTGAAAACCGCATATAAGTCCATTGCGTGGTTTAGGAGAATAGTGCGGTGCTACAGACACAGGAAAACGGCGACTTTAATTTATAATAAGTATAGGTAATGATTAACGTATCGCGTAGCGGTGAAAAAATACTACTACTAAAAGCGACTAACGGACTAAAGACTGTACATATATCCAACAGAATAGAGCGGCGATGGGCTCACCACTTAATACTAATTAATTTATAATCCTGTAGAGAATAAAAATATGTGTAATAATAACGTCAGCTTAGATCGAAAACCGCTTAACTCCATTGTTTTTTTCCTATAACTTGTTCCTGGACCTATTCATGGTTTTTCTTGAATTTAAGTAAAAATGTGGTTGCGAATTTAAAAACACAGTTAATATTTACTTTTTTCGTTCCCATCACATGGAAAATGGACTTAAGAGTCTGCATACAATTTTATTTAAACTAAAATTGTATTTAGGCACTTTTCTTGGATATACGAGGTTTAATAAGTGTAATGTTTTGTAAATGTAAATGCAAACATTGTATTGTCACGTTACTGCTCCATAAATCAGTTAGTACCTACCGGAACCGAAAAAATAAAGACCCATCATGTGCTTACCTACTTTATACAAGCTCTTTACATCCATTCTGAAAACAAAAATTAACTTGCACGTTGTTGCAAACAAAATTTTGGACATGACTCAGAATGGATGTAGGGTTGGGTCCCGTGGTACTAAGGAGCTTCTCATTGACCATATGCCAGAAGATTCGGCGTGGCAGAGGGACTCTCATGATGTCATGTTTGCGGCAGTGGACCACGGTATTATATCAACCAAGATGTCGAGATAGTGTTTCTGCCACGCAGGATTATAAAAGGATAGAGCGTGGCAAATTCCATGGCGACAGTCGAGTCCCTTATGGTTTTGCCTAGCTTTGAATTCTCTCAGTTCTTTGTTGAGAAATTAAAGGTTATGCTGTCGACTGCGGAGAGGGGGTGAAGTTATGTCGCATTTGTTGTACATGGATGACTTCAAGTTGTTCGCACCAAATCGCCAAGACTTGGTAAAACTACTGAAAATTACTGAGACTCAGCATGTGCCATCAAGATGGAGTTTGGTGTGGATAAGTATGCGGTTATGCATATAGAGCGTGGGAGAGTAGTAAATTCAACCAATTTACAACTCTCCGAAACGATAAACTTCAGATCTCTCTCTGAAGTTGAAACATATAAATATCTTGATGTCACAGTCTTTGGGTGTTGACGACGGGGACATAAAACAGTAATTGCGGGAGCGATTCTTTTGCCGCCTAAGAAAAGTACTTAACAGTCTTTTATCGGGTTGCAATAAGACGCGTGCCTTTAATGGCTGGGTTATGCCTCTGCTCACGTTTGGAGTTGCTTTTTCATAGCATACTAAGATGGACTCAGACCGAATTGGACGCCTTGGATAGAAGAGTCCGTGAAATGCTCACGACTTCCAGAATGCGCTCATCTGTTATGATGCTGTACATCCCGATGTACACACATCTGTTTGGCTTTTTAAATGCCAAGGACCTACATAACCATGAGGTGTGCAATCACAGGGATTTTTTCCTTATCAGTGAGTGCGGGATGCATTTAGATGTCGTGGCAGTTGATAGGCACTTTACGCCGCTCTCCTTGGAAAAAGAAAACTGGTGCAAACCAGTGGTGGTGCTAAACACTCGATCGCAAGGACATATGGAAGAGCGAGGTGCTACACGGGCGCTACTATTGGACTCTTACTGGGTCTGATGTACTGAAATGGGGGGAGTTAGGAAGTTTGCTCGATAGAAAATAGGTAATATACCTATAGAAAAGCAATACTTCTCTACCTCGCACAGTGTTTTATTAACCCTTGAAGGCTGCCATGTCGCAACTAATTCTATAAATCAATAGGGAATTTTGTCAAAAATGATAACAGCAGCGGTCCCGCATGTCCAAAAATTATCATTTTTGACTGTTATCATTTTTGACAAATTCCCTATTGATTTATCGAATTAATGTCCGCCTTCAAGGGTTCATAAAACACTGCCTCGCAATGAATAGCCACGACTATACCAACAATTAAAACTTGGTATGGAACGAAACCGTCACTTATTGCCGACCTTCAACATGTAAGTAGGCAGGTACTTACAGCACTGCACTATACCTACTGCTAAACAATATAATCTTACGAGATAAGCCCGTCAAACTGCCCATCAGCTTTGTTATGCCGTAAGACTGGACATAATGCTAATTACAATTTATAGATCATCAGATTTTGATCAGAGGTCATCAACTTTCGAAGTAGGCACATATTCGAGTTCTAAATAATGTAGAAGATAATAAATACCAGAGGTAGGTACCTAGTCGACTACTGTTAGTTGACTGTACGGTCGGCAACAAAATTCGCTGAATATTTTAGTACCGTGTTATAATTACTTACTATAATACAAGTGTCCAACGACTGCTCAAGTCAATGCTGTCTGTTAAATAATTAAATATTTTTTTTTATATTTTTCTAAATTTTTCTAATTTTTTTTTGGCGGATGGCACCGAATTATCAATTCCTATTTTACCAACAATAATTTAGGTGGTGGGTAATTTTACTCCGACAATAAAATTGATTGATACGTACCTACTTACTTAAAACTATTTGTGCTACCTACCAGTTTATTAAGATGCTTGCAAAAAATTTTGGAAGCTTTTGTCGGCGTATCGTCAATCTAAGAAGAAGCCCTAACTAATAAGTAGGTACTAATAACTCTAGAGGTCTTTTCAAACTGTTTTATCTGTAACGTTTTTTAAGTTTTGTGAAACATTCAAAGTTGTATTTTTATGACAGAAGTCAGTCTTTGATCATAGTTTAATACGTAAATATGAAGAAGAAGTCAGTAAGTACTTAAAAAAGATAAAATATTCAGAAATATTTTGTATTCTAAAAAATAACTCAAAATGTTAATTGCTCTAATGGTTGTTGTAATGAATGAATATTATTCGTTCTTGTATGAGCGTAGAAATCTAAAATCATTTTACAGTACAGCGCCATCTATAATGGTTTACTATCACTACAACGCAACTCTCACAACTCGCTATGTCAGTATTAAGCCAACAAGACGCTAGATGGCGCAACCAACGTTTAAATGATGATTGCAATATCCAGCGGTAGGTGGTGCTAGTGGGTCCATATTCCCTCACCTAAAAGTTCTTTACCCGAAATTGTTATTCCTACCGATTGTTAATCCGAATGATCACTCTTCCTATAATTTTTCTTCCTAAAGTTGTCATTCATACAGTTTGTAGTACCTACTACCGACGATGTTCATAACACTCATGTTTCCAAAAATTGTAATTAATAATTTACTAAGTAATATAAAACATATTTAAACTCCTACTGTTTTATTTGATAACGCTTTTATCCCTAAACATAATTTCCATAATATGACCTAGGAGTAGGGCAGCTAGTATTACTGTTGTCTAATAAAATAAAAAAAATCGCAGATTTCGCAGTTCCTGCAAGAATCAGAGCATTGAATATGAATACAATAATTTACGAAAAAAATATGTATTTTATTTTGAATAACACATTACAAGTCTTAGTTGAATAATAAGATTTTTATTACATTACTTACAAGTCGAATTTATAACACTGCACAACACAGAGAATAACATTTTATTTTCTTTTACAACCTAAGTGGAATTCATTCATCGGGCGCCAAGGCGTCCGATGAATTTTACTTGGATTTTCGAAATTCCAACTCGAATGCAATTCTCGCCTGCATCCGCATCTTTTAACGCCATTACCATGATGATCGGTCAATAATCATAGAAGCTACATCACTTTTATAGACGGAAATACCCGTTTTTCTACAATTCCAAATAATCTAAGGGACCACCTATACTTAGGTACAGGTCACAAACGCTGCACAACACAGAGAATAACATTTTCTTTTCTTTTACAACATAAGTGAAATTCATTTTGAATAACACATTACAAGTTGAATAATAAGAAATTTTTATTGAGATATACTTCCCTAAAATTACACAACTACATTACTTACTTACTTACAAGTCGAATTATAGCATACCAATGTATAATACTGCACAACACAGATAATAACATTTTCTCCTTAAGTCTTAAGTCTGTTTTTTTCCGAATTTTTCACAATTTAGCAAGCAATCATTTTTTTACAGTTTTCAAAATTCCTAAAACGGTTCCTGCCGATATTCAAAATTCAAACGCTCACACGTGTCTCGATAAAGGACATTGTTGAAGTTAGCCTAAGAACCAACACAAACATGACATACATGATAATTCTTAGCTTATTTTTTACGACAGATAACAGTATTTAGATTTTGGCGGACACTTCTAGACAAGTAACCAATAATAAAAATAATGTTTTGGACATTAATATTAAGTATAATTTTTTTATTATGAGTGGGTATTGAGAGTTCAGTGCATTCAGCCAGTGAATTAAAGGTTTGTGACCAAAATATTTATAATATGTACAAACAAACCTAATAATTATGCATGCTGACTCGATATACTTAGTGCCAAATACTCCAAATATCATTAGAATACGATACACCGCTTTTTATTCCAAACTGAAAACATTAGTCCGCTTAAGATTTTGCTTTTCCAATGAGGAGAATGTTACTAATCTGCGGTGCAACAAAACTGCAACATCACTTTTCAAATTTACTCAAGAAGTCCGTGTCCGATCTCAGTAAAGTCTCACATCTTAATAGGAACTCAAGTTGTTTGGGGGAATATCATTAAACCGAACGTTCATATTATCATCAGTCTAAGCATAAACAATGAACTTTAATAATACGACTGAAGGACTAGTACTTATCCTTGGTCAAAAAAAAAGGTGTCGTTCTGGACTTCTTGGCGGGAAAGTGAAGCGTCATGTCTGCACTTTTGTTATTATTTCTTTAAATGTTTTGTCGAATATTAATGTAAAATAATGATGGATTATTTAAGTGTTAGGAAGGTGCATGAGTGTTGGCAAATAAAACAAAACAGTGCAACATCACTTCTCAAATTCTTTAATTAAACATAACCTCAAAATAATTATAATCTTTTCCTGATATTTAGGTTCTCAGGAGTGTCCGTCAAAAATCTTTGTTTTTACTGTTATTTACTTGCAATTTCGAACCTAGAAAAGAATATTTCATAATTGTTGGTTCTTAGGCTAACAATGTATGGGCGCAGAACATTGTCCTTTCTCAAGTCTTGGTACTATTCCCATCTCGATCTTCCTTTATGCCGACTTTCACTTGATGCCAACTTTTATAATGAATCCATGTTTAGGTTTAGAATGCCGAAACCGCAATGCCGAATTTATGAACAGTCGCGTGCAGTAGTATATATAAGCTTTAGTTTAGAGCTTGAAAGTTTTCGGCGAGCCTCATGCAACTTTTCAGCAAATAGGTATGCCATTAAAATTAAAAACGTATTCAAGAAAAAAATATGTTGCCAGTAAGCTACACAGTAAGTAGGTAATATAACTAACAGAATCTCATCTTTCTGGTTCTGTAAGCACAAACGCGTCGGGCGTGTAAAATTGACTGGCTGGCCCGATGGATCTCGTTTCAATTTTATTTTTTTCTCCTCGTTGAAGATGTATCAGACGTTTTATCCTGGAGGCTTCGTTTCGGGCGCAGGGTGCGGGATGCGGGGCGGGGGGCGGGGCGCGTGCGCATAACTCGGTCGTGACGTCACGCCGCAGGTCCGGTAAAAAACCGTGAACCCGCGCAGTCAAGGTCCGCCGGCCTCCTGCATTTACATCTTATTATTATATCTTCCTACATTTTAATGCGTTTAGTTTATTTTAATAATTTTCTATTTTTATTCTTCCACATACCTAAAGAAGTTTATATTGTTATGTTAAGGGTTTGCTAACACATTTCATTGGTCTCATTTTCATTCCATCGGTTGGGAAACTGCTCGGAGGCACGAAACGAATGAGGCTCGCTGCCTAAGCATACATTATTCGGAGGCAACATTCTAACCAGACCATAAATCTATTATGTTGTACGAAGCTTAATCACCATCCAAGGTAGGTAACCTATTTGCATGGCGCTAGATGATATAATGGCGATATAAACATATAACGGTAATTCAGATGGAAAACACGAATGTCTCCGGCCATAGAGAGTGCTCTATCGTGTCTCTGCTACAGTTAGGCGTACGCGCGTAGTTAGATCATTATCAGCCTTTCAATTTATGTAAGTGATTAATTCGTAAGTGACATACCTTGTACGGTTGTAAGCGAGTAATGCCATTTAATTAAAACATAATGTACCGTTAAACTTATTTGTGAGCGCTGGTAGGTATGCGTTTTACGTTATAGGTACAACCGCGCCCCAACGAAAAAATAAAATTTTGAAAATTTTGGCGTACGGCGAAAGACATGACCATTATTATTTAACTTGACCAACTGGAAAGAGCACCTGGCCCGGATTGCCAGAAGGGTGCGGGTTCGAATCCTGCTCGTGAAAATTTTTTCGATACTGTTTTCAATTTCGACTTTGTCCGCGTGGACACCCCGTATCCTGTGATGAATTTTTTCAATACATACATACCTACATATAATCACGACTATTATCCCCGAAGGGTTAGTCAGAGACTAGGCAATGAGGACAGCAAAAGCAGTCCTCTACCATAGTCCACTTTTCACCAAATAGCGACTGCACATCTGCTCAGCGTGGTGGTGTGACCATCGCCGCTCTATGCTTTTGGATGTATGTGCAGTCTTTAGTCCGTTAGTCGCCTTTTACGACCTACAAGGAAAGAGAGGAGGTGGTAGTAATCTTTGGGATCCCTTTTTTCGACTATATTTTTTTGTCCTAATTTAATTTGGCATAACGAGTTAGGCATAATAATATTTTGACATAATTGTTTTTTGGCATGCTATTTCAGTAAGCATAAATATGGTTCAGGCTAATGTTTTTTGCCCTAATTTTGATTGGCATAATGTTTTAAGGCCTGTTGTTCATTCGTCTAATAGTTATTAGGCATAAAGATAGTCTGGTAGATTAGACAAGACAGAAGGTGGGGTTATAGTTTTAAAATCCGCTATAATTTTTAATTGTTTTTTTAGGATTTGACTTTGCATCATTTTTTATTTTATGAAAAACAAAAAGTAGGTATTTCAAATATAACTTGGGTACCATAGTGTAAAAGTAGGTTAGGGTGCGGCGGGGGTGGCCCTTGGGCCAACCCTAAGCCGTCAACATGTTTATTTTAAATACGAAAATGCAAACACACAATTTCCAAAACTTACTTTTTCCCTATGTACTTATTATGCCTATCAAAATTATGCTTAAATATCTTTATGCTTAAGCAAATTTAGATTTTAGAATAGTATGTTAACAATTATGATGTTTATAGTAGTTAAGCTTAAAAAAAATGTTATGCCAAATTAATATTGTGCGTAACTATATCCTATGTTAAATTATGACAAAATTATATGCTAAAAAATGGGGAACCGTATTCTTTCACCGCTACGCGACACGGTTTTTTAATAAAGATTTAAAAAAGTAAGACGATTCTAACAGTGTCCATGTCTATCTTTCCAGCTCATGGTGGTAGGAAACACCACCGTAGCCGAGGTGGTCTGCGAACCGCTTCAAGAAGCTGGTGCTGTGGTGGCTGGTCTTCCCACTGGGCCATTATCCGCCCCTCAAACTGTCTCCTTATCAGGGCCCTTACCCCCCCCTGCCCTGTCAACACCGCCAGGCCCCCCCCCTGCTCTCCTCTTCCTGGGAGGATCGAAAGCCCCGGTGGAACCAAGAGCATCGGCAGCGTCCCTCGAAGGAGAAGTGCTGGTAGTAGAATACCAGCCAATCCAATGGGATGGCAAGGATCTAGAGACTTTCATCGCGTGGGAGAAGATATACGGTGAGTTACTGATGTGTAGTTGTTTGTAACGATTTAATACATTAGGTACAAACATACATATAATCACGACTATTATCCCCGAAGGGTTATTCAGAGACTTAGCAAGAGGACCGCAAAGACAGTTCTTTGCCATAGTTCACTTTTCACTAAAGAGCGACTGCACATGTGTTTAGCGTGGCAGGTGGTGAGCCCATTGCCGCATGCTGTTGGATATATGTGCAGCCTTCAGTCCGTTAGTCGCCTTTAGCGAAACCCAAGGGATGAGACCTCCTCCGTGCTTCGGAAGGTACGTTAAGCCGTTGGTCCCGGATGTTGTCGTAAGATAGCAGTCGTTAAAACCCATCAACCCGCATTGGGCCAGCGTGGTGGGTTATGGCCCAATATCCCCACGTGCTATTGTTCACGTGGGAGGCCTGTGCCCAGCAGTGGGACGTTTATAGGCTGATGATGATGATGATGATGAAGGGATGAGAGGGGGTAGTAGTATTCTTTCACCGCTATGCGACACGGTTATATGTTAAAGATTTAAAAAGTTTCATTAATATTGGTATCATAGTTTTTAAAAATTTCGAGTCTTTCGAATTTCGAAAACATTTTTTTAACTTTTCGTTGTCTTTCCATTATTATCTATAATCTATCTCAAGCTCTACAACTCAGTCGACCGGTTAAAACATTCGGTTTGCGATATTGGCAGCTAAGCAACTTTCTGCCAGGACAAAATTATTTGGGGGCTTGGCCTTAACCCACCACTCAAGCTCAATGCAGGATAACGATTGCTAGGTAAGTCGCTCCAAAAACCAGTACCAACGACTCAACCTGCCTTCCTTCCTACAGAATCTGCAAGTTCAATGCAATGAAACCCTGAGTTACCTCACTATCACCATGTACGGTTGGCCTCAGAAATCAGTTAACACCTTAGCACCCTATCACACTAACTTGCTCAGACAATCGCTGGTGCAACCGTTACGTATGAACGCAGTAGTTGGCGTGACATGGTACTCGAAAGACACGTAGCCACGCATATTCGGCATTCAGTATTCCGCGTGCAGACTAGCGATGTTAGTAGAAAGCGGTTTGGCAATAATGAGGCGCGCCCGGTAATCTTTCGCAGAAGCGCCTTGTATGCGTTAGGCTTGCAGCCGCCGTGACCATCATATTGATATTAGAACGCGATATATGGACGTGAAACAACTCTACACGACTTTACAATTGAAGAAAGTTTCGTACATAGTTGTGATTGTGATACGTGGAGTTAATCCCGAATTCCCGAAACCTCCGGCGAACACCCTAATATTTTTTCGATAGCCACCGTAGTCGAGTGGTTAGCACGACGTGTCTGGCATCGCCTCTCTGAGGTTCTATTCTATCTCCCGGGATCGATTCCCGGTCAGGTCAATTAAGAAATAACTGTTTCACACTGTTTCTAAATTGATTCGGGTGTGTTCTTTGTATAAAAAAAATTTGTAGATATTTTGTACAAAATAGCTGGTGTAGGACGGTGTTACTAAGTTAGCGCAGACGAAGGCGCGGCGGGCCAATAGAGATAATATAAAGATCACGATTGTACTTATGATAATGTATAAAAACTTAATCTTCAAGGTCAGAAATTCACACGTGATACCCTTGGTGTAGCAAACGCCCATGGGCTGCAGTGGTCGCTTTTCATCAGGTGGTCCGAACGCTCGTTTGCTAGTTCAGAGAAAAAACAAAACCTTAGTAAAAAGTAGCCCTTTCTTACAAAGCCATCGGCTTTAGCCAACAGCTAGAGATCAATCAATTCGAAGATACAATCACGTACCGTCACGATCAGTAACTAATAAAATAAACAAGACAAAATCTTTCACGCAGAATAAACTGTTGGGCTATTTATTAACACTGTGCAGTAATGATTAGTTCAAGGAGCTAAAAAGGTCTGGGTCGTTCGCGGGTGAACTAAAATGCAAGGTGAACAATTCAATTGATGCGTATTCTGACCTTTCTGACGCCCACAAATCTTCTATGATTACACTGATTCTAACAGTCTCTCAACTATTCATATTGATATTCATTAATTGTTTGTAACATTCCTTAATGTTACATTAGGCTTAATAAACGATTATGAATTCCGTTGGCCGTAGCAAATAGTATTAATAACCGTTTAATAAATATCCTATCCTCCAATCTCAATCATAGTTAAATTACGTTTGATTAACGGGGTTATTTGACCCATTTTCTTATTATGTATAATCATTGTTGAATAAATCGTGACATAACTTTCTCTATCATTGCAGCTGCAACGTTGTTTTCGGCGGTGGAGCTGTATGGAAAGCCGTTACTGCGGGCAGCTGTCATCACTAAGGAGGAATATCATCTGCTGTTCTACTATCTAGAGTCAGTTTCTGAGGCCAGTGAAGCATTGACAGTACGTATGAGAAAGTACATCGATTCTGGTCTGCTATTAGGTGGAAGCAAACAGGAGAAAGACGACGTTCAATCTGTAACGTCAAAGAAATCTTCATTAGAAGATGAACCAAAAAGCATGCTGACCGAATTCATTCAGGAAGGGTTGATTTCTCAACAAGACATCGACGCTGTATCAGAAATGGCTAACTCTGAGTTCAACGAACAAATTGCCGATAATCGTAAATCGGACGATGACAATGGCTCCAGTATTTCTTCAATAAGTGGTGCTCTCCGCAAAGTAATAGTCGATATACCGATAGATTGTGATGAATCCGTGGATGATAGTTCAGTTATAGAATCAAGCGATAATGTGACAACTGTGACGATTAGGAGCGGCGGCCAATGTTGCGCAGACCACAGAATATCGGCTGACGTAACAGAAAATGTCTGGGCAAATGTGAGATGGGACTTTTTGAATCCGAATGACTTCGGTTACGATCAAGTTCGCAGCGTTAAACGGAGTCGCTCTGACTCAGCACTCACACCTGTGGCTCGGCGCAAAAATGAAAACGATGATATTTATGAAACTTTGCGTGGTGACGAACGAGATTCTACCGGCAGCATAACTCCGTATGAATCGATTGAAGACTTGTATGACCGTATTAAGAATACGCAGTACGCCAGCGCTGCGGTCGAGGAATCTTCACCTTCGACTGAAAGCCAGTCCGAGCCGCAGTATCCGGACTACTACGAAAAGTCGAGCGCCACTCGGCAGAGTTCCGCCAGCAGCGAAAAAAGCGGCGCCTCATCCGCGTTTCCTTTTTCGAAATGTGGTTCGAGCGATTCGACGGGCGTGTTCACGTCGTGCGAGTCGACTAGCGGTATCAGTACATTCGCTACGAAAAGCATCCCGGACTCGTTGAAATGTCGTGAGTTACCGCCTCCACCGACAGAGGGCGAGACCAGTGAGAGCGCGATTCTGATGAAGCAGCTGTTTATGGGGGAGTTGATGGACGCTTACGGCGAGTTTCTGTCAGCGTATCCGTATGCACGTGCTTTGCTACGGAGGAAGGCGCGTCGGGACGAGCACTTCACCGCATTGGCTGACATCCGAAGAGGAGCTGCCAAGCACACTATCGGCGACTACCTCGAGCTGCCGGTAAGTGCACCTTATTCTTATTACCGTCACTTGTTTATTTCATTGTCAATTTCTTCTTTGCCGTTAACCTTAGCGGTGCTGTGTCACGTGTCAGCGTAGGCGTGTTCCGTTACGAAAGTCATGAGTGCGTTAATTGTCTCTGCTCTTGACCTTATGCAAGAGCTTAGACAGATGTGCCGGCTTGCTCGTAACGACCGTGTGGCCATTACGTTTAATCGGCAGGGAAATGAGAACAATGCGGCGAAGAGTGTCGCTATGGTGTCTCTTAAGATTGATTTAGATAGGTCTGGAGGCAGTTTAATCGCGGCCGCGCGACAATGATCCGCGACGTGCGCACGCGCCGCGCCCATTCAATGCTAATGGGCCGGAAGAGTGCGTGGAGCATCTCGCCGGCTACAGGCATTGTCTCCCTGAACACTGCCGTCATTGCCGTGCCCGACTCTGGTTTCAACGCCCTTGTACTGTTTTCTTTTTGGAATATTTATGAGTGGTGTAACAGAAAAAATAATTGAAAACCGTTACATTCAAATTTCAAATACTACACGTTGCGTAGTGTAAAGTTACATATTACAACGTACAAGAAGTATACCAAAGCGGTTTGTGGTGGTATACGACGCGCCATTCCTCATTATATGTCTACAGTTCTAAGTGTAGAATGTCCGACATGATGTAACAAATACGATGTTTACGTAGAGCTAATGCTGGCGAGCGATAAGCTTTTATAAATCCTGTTGTAGTTACGAGTATGTGTGAAATGTATTCGTGATTTTGATTCTATCGACGAAGCTCGCACGTTCAATGATACGTTATAAAAGGTTGCGACTGGAGGGCTGTCCTGCGACTGCAAGATGAAGAAAACTAGCATTTACAACAACGATTCCGTAATGTAAAAAATTGTTTTAGTTAGTATTACTTATGCCTGCCTGTATAAATTATAGAGTTTGCACAAACACTACACTACAATAAACTGAAAAACATTGTACTCTTATAAATAACGTACAATTGTTGTATACGGCATACAAGACGTTATGAATTTTTTCCTGTACCTTAACAGGGACCCTATTTTTTATACTAGTGAAAATTCATTACCGAATCACCGCGTCACAGTGTTAACTGCGCCGCGTCATATACGTCGTACTGATGGACACAGGCTTCTCACGTGGACAGCGCATGGTAAAATGATGGGGCCATTACCTACCACTCTGGCCCAATGCGGGTTTTTTTTACTCTACAACGGATAAGCGCTTGGCCTTCATCTCACCTGTTGCTAAGTGACGTTAAGGCCGGAGGTGGAAGCGCACTTCACCCGGAATCCTCAACCACTGAGGAACTAACTGGCTATCTTATCTCTATTGTCGGAACCGATGCCGACGGTCAACCGAACCAATGCTATAAACATCGTTGTAATGGCGACAAACTAAGATGGTGGTATCTAATAGCGGTAGGACATAACAGCAGCCCTACCACCAACCAAACCGAGCACACAAAGATGTACCCCCCACTGGGAATCGAACCCGGGACCTCTGGGGCTGAGACCGGTGGTTTAGCCACTAGACCACAGAAGCGATTGAATTGTTGTGGATCCCGGTTGTTTTACGACAACAACGGGGATCAACAACAGCTTTCCGTGCCTTTCGAAAAACAAACTGTTTAATTTAATATTCCATAGATTTAAAGCAGCCCTAGGTATGTAATACAGCTCTTGACGTGCTATGCTGTTCAAACGATCGGGCCGATAGCGCGCACTAATGCTCTGTCTCTTTGCACTGTTAGCTCCGAGATTTGAATCGCACTTCCACTCGAGCGAGTTGCATGGGTAGCTATTAGGGATAATTTATTATACTTACTTATACATAAGCTAGGGATATTTTTTTTTAAATAGCCTCTCTTTGTTAAAGCTGTTTCGACTAAACTTGGAAGCTACCATAATTGTTACCCTTTTCCTTCTTAATTTACTACAGGCAATTAATTCTTGTATACTCGCCAACAAATACACCTACCACAAAATGTAAAATTACTTCAATTCATTTTAAACCTTATTGGTTATTAAGTCATAAGGATCAATATTGAATGGGGAGTTTTGACAATTATGCATAAGTTGATCAGTTTTAGAGTTATGTTAGCTATGTCCATCATCGATACTTACATTCATCGCTCTTTTAGTTACATACGTTTCATCTTTTCATCACATGCCCATACTAAGACCATAAAACTCTTACTATGAAAAGTAAAACTATAAATAAAAGTGATTGTACCTACTTACACTGCTAGCGCGCAAGCACCAACGTCTTTCAACAAGTTTGGCAAAGTAAGCCACGGCACTCGCACTACTAGTTACTTTGCAGCGTGACAGGTGTCCGTGGAACAATGAGTTATGTTTTCCATCACGTCCACTGTTACCAGTAACATAATCGTGTTGTACCGGTACAATTATTGACGTTGTAAGTGATTTTTGTATGGGAGCAGAAGCTCAGCTGTAGTAAAACGAGACACAATTGAAATTCAATTGTTAGTAACCTCTAGGCGTCTTCGTGACAGACAACGGGCTGTTTGGAGGCACTAGCGCGTTCAGTTTACTATAGTAAATAAACCTTTGAGGTAAGATCACCAGTGTCAGACCCAGAGGGCCCAATCTCCTTCTCCGAAAAGAAATTTCGGCTTATTTTCGTAAGCTATTTACAGCTCTTTCCATTATTTCATCATCATCATCAGCCTATAAACGTCCCACTGCTGGGCACAGGCCTCCCACGTGAACAATAGCACTTGGGGATATTGGCAATAACCCACCACGCTGGCCCAATGCGGGTTGGTGGATTTTAACGTCTGCAATCTTACGACAACAACCGGGACCAACGGCCTAACGTGCCTTCCGAAGCACGGAGGAGCTCGAGATGTTTTTAATGGTCACCCATCAGGCGACCCGGCATTGCGAAAGTTGCTTAGCGGGCAAGATCGCAAGCCGAACGCGCTAGCCGCTGCGCCATCGAGCTCCTCAAATTTCAAACAGTTTTCTTAAAATTACTAATATAAATGCCAAAACTACTTTGTATGAACGAAATTTCGAAAGGAATGGCTGTAAATAGCAAACGCAAATCGGCCGAAAGTCGTTTCTGAGAAAGAGAGTAGTAGGCCCCAGGTCTTGGGCTCAATTCCTAGCAGAGGGTAGACATTATTGTGTTCGGTTTGGTTGGTGGTAGTCGTTATTCTAAGTTCGCCTCCTTTGAGGATTCCAGGTGAATAGTGTTCTCCTATCCGTCCCTCGACCTTTAGTATCTGAGAGAGATCACTATTTTATTGTAAAAAAAAATCTTTGCTAATGACCGACATCTGGATTTATGGTAAAACATCCCAGGATTTTCTGTGGTTCGTTCTTCTGTACGACTAGATATTAACTAAAAAAATGTATTATTGTACGAGTTTCTTCACTACCTACTTGATAGAGTTAAAGTAGGTTGGACAGTCTATACAAATCGATTCCATGATTTAAGCAGCGCCATCTAGCTTCAGTAGCCACAGCAGTTTGCAGGTCGGCTGCTTCCTTCCATACAATTTGTAGTCAACTTAGATAAGGAATCTCGCACTCATACTCCTACCTAAAAAGGACAAATAGGAAGGTGGATACCCTACTCATTACAACTCATGACTACAGTAAGGAAACGAAATTAAATCTGTTGATGCGGAATTTGATACGAGAGGCAAATATTGATTTGTACAAGTCTCGCAGATTTATTTTCCACATAAAATGGTTAATGCTGATAGCCGGGCCTGCATGCTAGTTTATAGTTGTGGCTGGTCATGATTTATAGTTAGACGTATCATTTTAATTGACAATCATTGTAAAGGTTAAATTGTTACTTAATAACGTTATTTGAGAAATGAAATCGAGCGTTTTTTTATTTATTTTCTTTATTACACATGTTATAGCATTATTAACTAAACCTAGGAATTTTGACAACGTTACTTTATTTTAAAACTAACCCATCTATCTCTATACCAAAATTTCTCAAAATCGATTGAGCGGGCTAAGCGTGAAAGTGTTTAATTAAACAAACCAACTTACTTTTGCAGTTATTATATTAGTTAGGATTATGGGAATATCTAAGCTTAAAATTTATACCAAAATAATTTTTTCATTTTGTTATTTAGGACCGGTCCAAACGCACCAATATTAAATGCACCACGAAAACGCTTGGCAGGTGATTTCGTTTGACACACGCGGGCATAAAAAACAAAATGAACGCTGGCGAGACGCAGACGAGCGAGCGTATCTCATCAGTTCACATTTGAAAGTAGGTATCTCAAAAATGAACAGTTTGAGTGAAGTAAAATAAATATGTTGTTGGGTCAAAGGCGCGCGCCCCAAATTCCATTAGACTGCACCGAGCTTAAAAGCTTGAATGTTAAAACCTTTTTACTACGTTTTACTACTTTTACTTGACGCCTCGTCCGTTGTTAAACTCTTGTAAGTATAATTTGTATGATACTGTTTAGATTTTTATATGCGTTATTTCTTGGGTGGACGATTACCTAATTACATTTTTTCTTCTTGAGTATAAGAAAACTAAATCGGGTATGTCCAATAATTTCAGGAATACTTTCTGCAGCTTCTTACACTGGAACGCCGTACTAACCTAAATAGTTTTGGAGTATTTGTGAACATCTTTTACTTATTTTATAATAAATTTAAGAAAAAAAGATTATATTTTATGGAATATTACGAAACATTGACACACGTCTAATTTTGCGTAATTTGTTGTGCTCTTTGGCTAGCCTGAAGAAAAAGCCAGGGATAGTGCTTGCATCCACCAGTTATCCTGTGAGGCTGCGTGTATTGTCGCCAAGGATCCCTTAGCCTATGAGGTTGTATTTCATGAGTATCATGACTTCGCCATTAAAGTCATTGCTCTTTTTCTAAGATAGGCCAATTATTATTGTCACCTTCACAATCATTCTCTACTTATTTTTACAAGCTTTTATTTAACTTACAATGTATGACGTATGTATGTCTTGTCGGGTGGAATTTTGATCCACCTCCTGGTTACCGATTGAGCTGAAATTTTGCATACATGTGTAAATCGCGTGACAATGCAATATTATGATGACATGGTCAGCACCATGTCATCTGATGATGGAGCTGGAAGGTGGCCACAGGAACTTCGCAATGAAACATCACAACCTCATCGAGTTTGGGCTCGTTTGAATCGTCTTGATGAGTAGTTTATCTTTAGGTGGTTACCATGGTATGATTTGATCATCATCAGAATGATCTGATGATCACCTTCTAACTTGATGAAGGTATGAACCTTCATCGAGTTAGAAGGTGGTCTAGGAATTCAGTAAAGAAACGACGCAACCCCATCGAGTCATTTTGGTGCTAGATGGTAACCAGGGTCTAATGATGGAGCTGGAAGATGGCCATAGGAACTCAGTAATTAAACGACATAACCCCATTGAGTATGGGCTCGTTTGATTCGACTTGACGAGTTTTTGGTGCTAGATGGTATCCAGGATCTGATGATGAAAATGGAAGGTGGCCATAGGAACTCAGTAATTAAGCGACACAACCGCGTCGAGTTTGATTCATCTTAATGGGTGGACTGTTTTTGAGGGTGGTGGGTGAGTGTGGTTTGGTGGCCGTGAATAAATTTTGTATACATAAATATTTATATTCAGTGAGATGACAGATGGAAAACGTGTCCAGGGAGAGCTAAAAAGTAAAAATATATTTAAGAAAAAACCTTTTTAAAAAACCGCTTTTATTTAAATGCACTAAAAAGAAAAAAATAAACTTTTCCTATCAAGTTATAACGTAATTACACAATTTATATGATATAAAAGGTTGTCGTGAGATTACTATCATTACATAAAAAGTGAAGTAGCTGTTTTCCCCTGTCTGTGCCACCGCACTATTCTTCTAAACCACGCAATGGATTTTTATGCGGTTTTCACCAAAATATAGAGCGTTAACTGAGGATGGTTTTTATTTATGTCTTGTGGATATATTTTTTTAAATGGCTGAAGTAAGACGGCTTTTCTAAGTTAGCGTGGAAGGAGGCGTGGGAGTGCCGCTAGTATACTATAATAAGTGTAAATAAACAAGAAAATGAAACAACTTGATGTGATTGATTTTAACTATTAAAATTTTCAATCTAATAAAATACGACTACTAACTTAAATCTCGCGACAACCTTTTATATCATATAAATTGTGTAATAACGTTATAAGTTGAAGTTTATTTTTTTATTTTTAGCGCATTTAAATAAAAGCTTGTTTTTTCAAAAGGTTTTTATTCTGATGCTTATGGCATAATTTCGTACACTATTTAACATGTTTAAGTTATTGTATCCCTAAAATATTAAACATTATTTTTTAACATGGTATGGAGCAACATTTATAACTTTTAACAATCGGATTCACATACTATATGACCACAAATATTCTCATAGAGTTCTATCAGTCGTTATAGTAAGGTACCTACATAAAGTGTGATGTGTCTGTACTAGAGATCGTCTCTGTTACCACACATCTTGCAACACTACACCGCATACTAACTCTTGTAATGGCGACAAAATCTCAGAATTATCATTATCTAAATGGCATATTTACTGAAACTTTCTAAGAAGTTATTAACAAAACAATTCATAGAAACATTAACAAATCAACGATTGTTGGAACTGTATCTTTATTAGATTGTCTAATACCTCGTATAATCTGTTGAAGCTAAGTAGGTTATAAAAAACATGTTTTTTTTCTATTCAAAGAACAAGGTGATTAATATTTACATTAATTGGGTGGACGGAGCTCGAACGTGCTCTTTGCACGTTCGCGTAGTGATCATGGAAGTTAAGCAACTTTCGCTATGTCGGGTCACCGGATGAGTAACCAAAAATAATAAAAAAACATGGCATCCTCCGTGTTTCGGAAGGCACGCTAAATTGTTGGTCCCCCCTGTAGATGTAATAAGAGAGCAGTCGTTAAAAACTAAAAACTGTTTGCATTGCGCCATCATGGTCGATTATGGCTTGTACTCAGACATGACATTGTCACGTGGAAACTCCCTTTGCTCAACAGTGGAACTTTTTAAGCTAAACTCACGTAAATAATATTATTTTTACGAGCGACACAAACACGGCGGATAAAACTCTCATCTCGATCGCGTTCACAATACAGGCGAACGTTTTATCGATCAACAACACCAAAAACGGCATCGTATGTCGCAACCGACGTTTTGTTCGCAACCCAGCGTATCGCAACATCGACGTAGGGTAACAATCTTGAAGGGAATGGTAATCTCCGGTTGAGAGTTTGAATATATTGCGCGCAGTGCCGCTGCTAGGAATGCTAAATGATCTGTCCAGCGCACTATGAGATACCAGCCAGTACTGTCAGTACTGTGGCCGCCGACGCCGACATTCTTCATGCGATATATTTAAAGGCTAGTTCACACTATGGCAGCTATAGGCCACTGACCGTGGCTGCCCTGCTAGCTAATCATGCTCAAACGTCGAAGGCAAGTGACTAAATGCGCGGATGGCCTTCTTAAGTTGTCTCATTTAGTTTGTATTTCAAGCTTCTAATTATGGTCATGATAATATACGTAATAAATATGTAGCTCGTCAATGTCATGACAATTAATATTATTACATATATACCGTAAAAGGTCAGGTCAAAAGTGCCCTAAACCGACGAGCGTGTATGGAAAATGTTGTGTGTGAGGACAACCGCTGTCGCTGGAAGGATGATTTCAAGAGGGTGGCGGGATCGAACTGGATGCAGGTTGCACAAAACCGAGACAATGGCAGCAGCTGAAGGAGGCCTACACTATCATTTTTTTTATTTTTTTTTATCTACAACAGGTAAGCGCTTGCCCTTCATCTCCTATAATGGTAAGTAACGATAAGGCCGAAGGTGCAAGCGCGCATCACCCGGAATCCTCAAGCACTGAGGAACTGGCTATCTTATCTCTATTGTCGGAACACAACAATGCAATAAACATCGTTGTTATGGCGACAGACTTAAATAAGATGGTGGTAGCTAGCCAGGCGGACTTAACAGCCCTACCACCAACCTAACCGAGCACACAAAGATGTACCCGCCGCTGGGAATCAAACCCGGGACCTCTGGGTCTGATACCGGTGCCTTATCCACTAGACCACAGAGGCGGTTAAATTATCGGTTAACATGTTGGTACAACAGAATACATCTACTTACCAAGTTTTAACAGTATATTGCCAATTTTTTGGTACGAGTGCTGATAGTGTGCACAGTATGATGGTGGTTCATAAAACCAGCACGTGTAGTCCGGGACAGGAAAGGAGAGGGCGGGATTAGATCAAAAAGTTCTTCAGAACACTCTCCGTAGTAATTTCGGTAGAAGACACTGTGAGAAGGAGGCTATAACCTGAGCATCTCCAATAATGGGTACCGCTCGCCTTTGCAGTCTATCAAGTGCATTTCGCGGGGCCGTCCCATAGATGGGAACAATATACTCCATACTCCATCGCACCTGAGTCTTCTACAGCAAACAGCGCTGCTCGGGAGTGAAAAACCGCCTCACCTTATTGAGAATACCCAACTTACGGGAGGCAGTTAAGATAACACTCTCGATGTAGCATTTGGATTCAGTTTATGGCCGATGTCCATGCCAAGAATGCTGAGGTCCACTGAAATGGGTAAAGGAGAGTTCTGAAGAGAGGGAGGAGGACAGACGAAACAAAATGGCGGGGGAGTCACACGCAGCTCACCGCTCCCGTTGCGCGTCAACAACGAGACGACGCATCTTGCCTCCATCTTTCATTATGTTTATGTCATTTCTGAGAGCTGAGTGTAAGTTTGTAAATGTGCAAACGTTACTATTACGTTTGAGTTAAGTTTTGACAGATAGGTCTTAACGCTAAGTAAATAAGATCGAGAATCAAAACTCTTAACTCAAACGCGATAGTAACGTTTGCACATTTTCAACTTACACTCGGCGTTCTGATCTACGTCAAACGCACAAATAACGTGCAACTTGCTTTATTAATTTAATATTTTTTGCACAAAAAAACAACTACAGTTATACTTAATTAGGTCAAGCAGAAATTATTAGTGCCTAGTGCAAAAAAAGTTAAGAGAGAAGTGAACTTCACTAACTTGTTTGTATCTTTGATTACATACAAAGGTTTGTATGTAGTGATATACAATGGAGTTAGGTAAGTACTTTTTGACCGTGTTCAATCAAATAGATCATTTCAAAGAGGCGTAAATATACTTATGATACGAATAATTACCGACAAGAAAACGATTGTAAAAAAGCTCGAAAAACCCGAACCGAAACCCGGTTTTTGATTTTCCATACCCGGGTTTTCTTGCGACCCAGAAAACCCGAAATATCCGGGTTTTTTCGGGTCGGGTAAACCCGGGTTCGATGCCCTACTTACAGTGGTAGGATTGTCCCCAGAATCTGATTGGATGGCGTGTGGTCGCCATACTAGTATATCTGTTTCTTTGGCGTTGTTGTGATTTGGTTTCGGAATAGGAATAACTTACTGTGTTCTGTGTGATTCGGAAATTACTGTGTCCGAAGTGTTAAGTTCTTTTTTTTGTACTTACACTTAGTTTGTAATAAAAATGTGTATTTATATTCGTGCTTACTGGCAGTTCCTATAGTTCTTATACTCGTAGCAAAGAGTGATACGTTAGTGTCACACTGCACTGAGTCACCGCTTGCTCTAACTAATATCACTTTAATTCTGTTATTGTCAATTTACATCAATCAAATACTTCCAAGTGTACTGTCAACGGCAAAGTGGTGCAACCTCAACTTGAATTTATCTGCTAGCCTTGTCAGGTGGCCGAGGAATTAGCCCGTTGATTTATTCTAATAGCCAAAGCGGCCCTCTTGACAGCCAGATAAGTACATGTAAAAACTCACTAACCTTTTTAGATAAACACTTAAAAAGAGTGACGGTGCTACGTCTAAAAAATACTCTCTTTGAAGTTAACGGAATGCCTAGTCAAGTGGAATAATTGCATGAACTTAAGTACTTATTAACGTATGGGATTGACATAAATCAACGACACGTCATTTGGCGAAGTTGAACATCATTCGGTCTCTCGTAGCGACTTATAAATTTTGTAGTAGCGATCGAATAGCGTGAACGTACTCGTCTCCCAATTATCATTTTACCCAATTATCCTTAGCGTTTAACACAATCGACATGGAGCGGTGTCACTTGTGGAGGAACTGACCGGTCTCGTGATAAACTGTAAAAGCTCAGGCACGCACATAAACTGTATGTAATACGTGATTAATTTTACATTAAATGGTATCCAGCGTTCGGGCCGTGTCGCGAGTGATCAGTCTGAACCAGACTTAAAGTCGGCCATTGGCCGGCAAGATCACCGTCCGTCGTCGTGTAAACTAGGCCTTACTCTCCGTACCAAGCATAAACACCTTTTTAGATCGCGCTGATTACCGAGGAACTAGTCTTATTGGGGACATTAGGATCAGAGGCCCTACTCTTATAACCGCATCCGACTCTTCGTCTGCCCGTAATTCGCCATACACGGCTGTGTGTGCAAGTACTGCGCCAATCGCTAGTGAAAAAAATAGCAGCGCGCGTGCACTTAACGAAGTTTCGGATTCGCTTAGAGAGTAGGCCCTTAGAGCATGGCTACGCCAGCATTCTATGCATCTTTTGCCTCATTGATGACGCAATTACTGTAAATAACTGAATAAATATGAGCGTGAAAGGTAGTTTTTGCTTGGGCCAGATGAGCTTTGGTTTTAATGCTCTTATGCAGACAGGTTTCACGTTAGATCTTATTATCTAATGTTCGATTACCAATTATTAAGATTTTAAGCATTTAAAACTGTTTATTGTGGATTCGTGCAAATAACTAAAATGGATCAATGTGAAAGGATTAAAGTAAAGTATATACTCATTTAAAAAACAAACAAAATATAAAGTAGTCAAACACGTTAACTTGATAACAAGTAGGTAACATAGAAAACGATGCAGCAATAGGTACCTGTTTTTTATTAGATATTCTTTTACTTATATGTTATTGTGTTTGTCTTGTAGTCGTACTAAATGTTTATTTTATGTTGTAATGGAAAATGTCCTTCTTTTATCTATAGGGAGTAGGGCATTTTTCAATTTGCATTGACGCTGTAAAAGAAAGGGAGAAAAGAAATGCCCTTGCTGAGTTTCTTGTCGGTTCTTCTCAGTACAAAGCTCCCGCACCATCCACTTAACCGTCTCAGCCCGTATATACAATATGGCGTCGAACGTCCGGCCCTTCTGACAGCTGTCAGAAAGTTGGCCGAAGCTAACCGAGACTACCCGAGCTGACAAAAAAGCTTAGAACTAAACCATTGCTAAAGCTATATCAAAACCTAAAATAAGTACTAAATGCTTAGAAAACGCAGTATTTTAATAAGTTAACAGTTAATTACGAAACACTATAAAAAATTACAAAAATGAGATTCCAAGACAAAAAACAAAAATATTTTTTTTTATATCGACATGTAGAAGTCGTTATTACTTGGAAGTCACTGTTTAAAACTATAAAGAATCATATCATTTTCGATAGCTAAAACCATAACGATTATTTTGATTTGCACATTATTAGGAAGAAACGATGATAACGAGGAGTAATTAACACATTATTAGCACAAAAAAATCCTACGCAAAAAAGTGGCGAACCGTCAAAATTGTCAACAATTTCATTTTTTTACTAAAGGTACTTGTACAATATCCATAGAGTCACCTCAAATTTTCTTGCGGAACTACGCACTAGGTGTAGTGAGCAACAACCTTAAGGGGAGGTATTTCGAGCGCTTCCCTCTCGTTCTCTCGACGGTACAACGGTAAGGGACGGGTATAACAGCGAACCGGAGCGAATAATCACGTTTTATATTTAAAAAAATTGTTCGATGTAATAAATATAAAACCATCGGTTATAATAACTCAAGTTATTTACGAGCTTCATTTTGGTAAATGACTCATATAATCAAATTACTTATTTTAAGAATAAAACCTGAAAAAGAAGATAAAATGACACAAAAATATGTAACTTTGTGAATTTATTCTATCGAGCCAACTTTATAAAATCGTGTTTCCATCAGGTGTATTTCACAGAATAAAGCCTCAACAATATTTCATAATTTTCGCAGATTTTAATTTTACTGTTTACTACTTCAAAAAGTAATTCTAAGAACGTGTTATTTTAATTTTTCACTAACACCTATATAGCCTTAACAAAGAACTTTGCTGTGTATAAGGCGCTTGGTCAGAAAAAAAATTAAATTGGAATGTCACTGTCTACAATTGTAAACAAACTTAACTAAACCATAACGATAATTAGTATGCGATTGTTTTGATGTGCACTTATTTAGGAAATACGGTGAGTAGAAGAGTATTTCAACATTTTTAAAAACGCTTACGCTGCAATTTTCGTCAATATCATTATTTTTTTCTGTGAAATTATGTTTGCCATTAGATAGATTTCTTTTACTTTTATAATGAATTAGTAACCAAACAATCACCTTAAATTTTTTGATGGACCTACTTACTACGTGTTTTGGGTGACTATACTTACCCGGGACGTATGCGAAATTTTTGCGCTCGGTGACTATACTCACCTTGGACGTGACAGTGGGAACCGATGGCATAGCGACATTCGTAAGTGCTCAATTATTGTAGCCTAAATTGAATAAATAATTTTGAATTGAACTGATGAATTATTGTAAACAGCTGCTAGTAAGGACATTATGTAGATTCTTAATTACATACCATCTGAGAGATTGCATACTAGATGATTCTTAAAAACGATAAAGGTTACATAAAATGACAAGTGCCTCTAACATTCGCATTGGCACCGCTCTCACTGTTACCGGAACAAAGGCCGTCTCTTTGTAGTCGCCAGCAGTACAACCTACAATAAAATGTCAAATTCATGCATACATACATACAACACAATAACGAATTTTATCCCCGAAGGGTAAGTCAGAGACTACGTAGGCAATGAGGACATACCATAGTCCACTTTTCACCAAATAGCGACTGCACAAGTGCTCAGCGTGACAGGTGGTGAGTCCATCGCTGCTCTAAAGCTGACGGATGTATGTGCAATCTTTAGTCCATTAGTCGCCTTTTACGACACCCAAGGGAAGAGAGGGGGTGGTAGTATTCTTTCACCGCTACGCGACACGGTTATAAATGTCAAATTCGTCAATTAATTTTGATCATTATGGTTGGGGTTTATGATATCGCTAAGAGAATTTAACAGTTTCGGCGCTGTACGAGTATCAGCTGTGTGGTGGTGGCGGCTCATTAAAAATACTAGAGTACGTTTCATCAAATAGTTCCTATGCCGTCATGTTGGCAGTAATGCAAATAAGTGTTGCCAGGATACCCTTAAAGGTGGGCATTCACGGTCGCGCCATCGCGTCAAATGGCGTGATATACATCCAAAGTTTGATCATGAGTGTGAAACCCGTTTGGACTGATGTAAAACTTTGGATTTCCATTCGCGCCAAAATCCACCGCTATGGGCCGTGGCGTCGTGCCGCGGTTGCTCGTGAATGCCCGAACCTACATCCATTTTTTGAACTCATATCAAACGTCTTTCGGCTCTGTCAAACACGTAAATGAAAGAAAATAGGAGTGTTCGTGAATGGGATATATGTTTGGCGTTTGGCGTCCATCCATTCTCTAGTCGTTTGGAGTCACGCCAAATCCAAGGTGTTCCTTGAATTAAGGGAGTTTCAAATTTTTCTTTTAATTAAATCGATCGACATAATTATAATAGTATACTATTATGGTATCAGAGATTTAAAATTGTGAAAAGCCCTACATTGAAAAGGACTTATATACAAGGTGGCGCAAAAGTTATCAACCAAGCCATTCAAAAAACCCAAACTCAAACTCAAAATTTCTTTATTCAATAAACTTAAAATAAGTATTTTGAATCGCCTAAATTTATTTGGATGGATGGGCACCCGCCCACCCACCCCACCCATTCAGGAAGTCTTTTAGCTGTGGAGAAGAACGGGCACAAGAAACTCCACAGCTTTAAAATAATATAGAAGTAACGATATTTACAAAACAACATGTCGTTACCAAATTATACAATCAGTTATAAAGATAATGGATTAAGAAAAAAATAATGTAAATACTTGTATATTATTATAACCAGGCTGTTTTGTCTTCTAAATATTCCTTGACTGTGTAATAACCTTTCCTAAGTAAACCAGATTTTACATGATTCTTAAACTTATCTAAAGGTAAATCTAGTATAGTACTTGGTATTTTGCTATAATAGTGTATACCTTGCCCCAAGAAAGAGCTGAGAACCTTTTGTAACCTAAACAGTGGCATTACTAGTTTTGACTTATTTCTAGTATTGAAATTGTGTACTTACATCACCGTGTTTAGAAAAAGTGTTAATATTGCAAAGCACAAAAACTATACAGTAAGAACACCAACTTCCTTAAAATATTTCTCAAAGAAGTTCGCGATCCCAGTCTATAAATGGCCATGGTCATAGCCATTCCCTTATGTGTCATAAAAGGCGACTAACGGACTAAAGATTTACAGCACAGCAAAGAGCGGCAATGGTCTCACCATCTATCACGCTGAGCACATGTGCATTTGTTATATGGTGTGACGCGGACTGTGGCCGTGGACTACTTTTGAGGTCCTCGTTGTTTAGTCTCTGACTAACCCTTTGGGGATAATAGTCGTGACTATATGTATGTACGAGGGCGGTTAGATAAGTCCATGTCTTTGGAAAGAAGAAACACTCTTTTTACATATATATTTTTATTTTTCTACATAATCTCTTTTTAACTCACTTAGTCCAGCGATGTTCCAACCTCTTCAACCCATCGAAAAATATTTTTTGTCAAACCCTGAAAAATAGGCCTCAGTTTCGGCTACCATGGCACCTCTTAGTTTAACGTAAATCTTTGCCCGCCAAGCCATTTCTTCATGTTTGGTAAGAGGAAAAAGTCACAGGGGGCTAAATCTGGCGAATATGGAGGGTGTGGCAATAATTCGTATCCTAATTCGACAATTATTGATGTCGTGATTGCAGACGAGTGGGCCGGTGCATCGATGTAAATAACCCCTTGGCTGTCCCAAAAGACTGTGGCCATCACTTGACCAGCCGAGCAAACAGTTTTTGCCTTCTTTGGGGCACGTTCCCCAGTAGAAGTCCATTGCTTCGACTGTTGCTTAGTCTCTGGTGTATAATGATGGACCCACGTTTTGTCAACTGTTATGTACCGACGCATAAACTCACTCGGATTGCGATTATACATGGCTTGGCATTCCTCAGAAGCTGTTACACGATTTCGTTTCTGGTCGACTGTTAGTAAACGCGGCACCCACCTTGCAGAAAGCTTTTTCATGCCCAGAATATCATGCAAAATATAAAAAACTCGTTCAGTCGAGATGTGCACAGCATCACTTATTTCGCGTATCTTCACTCGACGGTCTGCCAAAACAATATCATGTATTTTATTAACTATGCCCTCCGTAGTAACCTCAATCGGCCTTCCTGGGCGTCCCGCGTCATTATAGTGACTATAGTGGTAGTACGTCCACAACGAAATTCAGTGAACCACTAATGTACCATCCCATGAGAAGGCGCAGAATCACCATAATACTTTTTCAATTTGTCTTCGGTCTGCTTAATAGTTTTACCACGTAAAAAATAGTGTTTAATTAGCACTCGAAGCTAGCTTTTCTCTATTTTCAAAGAATACTTAGAAGTCGTCCCACTTTTTTGTTTCTAAAAAGCTTGTTTTCGCGCCAAATTTGAAAAAGAACGGCATGCGCTTCGTAGTTAGTTTCCAAATATGAGACAAGAAAAAATATTAAAAAAGTTTTTATTCAACCTTAAAGTCATTGAGTTGCCCTTGTATGTATGCGGGCGATGAATTACGAATGACAGGCCAACGAAGTATCGGATGAGCTGAGTGTGTAAGTCTCCAGACATTCTACCACGACGAAGCATTCAAACATAGACGATTCTCTAAGCGCAAAAATCTTTAAAGCCTTGGTAGCAGCGGCTGCAACAGCGGTGAGATGAATTGCGTATTGGACCTACGGCTAACAAATTTGTGAGCGTACCATTGGTATTTTTCTAAATAATTTTCAACGCTGTTCGACACTAGCTCCGCACAGCTGTGAGCGGCGTGATAAGAATTCACTTTTTTGACACATTTCTTGTAGGTATAAAATCGGTATTCTGTAAGTAAAACAGCCTCAATGTTGACCACAGCCGTGACTGCAGCTAAAGATGTGACAACTGTAACATCTATGTTCACAGCCATGCACGCAGCGTCTATGTGTCGCTTACGCATAGCTGAATTTTGTGTTATAGTCGTAATACCACCGGTCTATGAACTATTGGTATCTGATCTGATCTGGTATCTGTCTGATTCCTAGTGGTGTGCATGTAGTACTTGTTTGGTTTAGTTGGTGGCTTAAAGAACTTGTTTTAAGTTTGGTTGGTAAGTTACATCTTATTCCAATCTATCGCCATAACAATAATGTTGGTAGTATTGTTGTATTCCAACAGAGAATAAGATAGTTGTAGCAAATTAGTCAGAAGCTGAGGATTCCGGATGAAGTGCTCGTCTGTCTCTGGCCTTATCTTCACTTAGATGGTTCATTGCTTTTTATATAAAATTAACTTGCAAAATGTATAAAATTATGTTCGAAGAAGGCCTTATTTTCTTCTTGGATGGATGACTCAATCGATGAAAGTTGCATAATTTCGCGTGGCTTCGTATTAGACCGATAAAAATTATAAGTGTCTTAAAAACATTCGAATTGGCACCGCTCTCGCTGTGTCCGGAACGGACGTTCCTCGCATTTTGTGGCATGCCGTCACTACCGAAATGTTACGTGGTCACTGAAAACTTGATCAAATACTTGACATTTGATCTTACATTAAAAAGATTAAGCATATATACCATTTTAAAAAAGCCAGTGCCTATTACTCGTTATACGTACTTCCATACTGCTTAAAACTTCTGAAAACACAATTGACTTAAGAAGACATAAAACACATCAGCATACAACACAAGACATGATAGATGCACACGCTTATGATGTAACTATCATCAAATTAGTGGGTAAACTGTTAATATTAATTGTTAATACTCTGTCAATCCCGTGGGGTGGGGACCTGGTGATTTGAAGAACAGGTTAAACCCATTTCAGACACCAGCTCCTCACAAACATTATTTAAGATGTTTGTTAACTGTACCTACTGTTATGTTTTTTTTTGTGTGAGGAGAAATAAAAATTATTATTATTATTATTATAGAGATATGAGTAAGGTGGGCCGATAAATATATGAAGGCAACTCACATTATAATTTTAGAACTTTAAAGACAGACTGACGAAGCCAGTCGCCTAGCCCAAGTTATTATTATGTTAATCTTGAACAATGAGACACGTAGTATTTCGCAAGCAGCGAGCACATTTGGAGTCAAAGCTTTTCGTAACTGCCACACCCGGTTAAATTTCATCAAGTGGATTTAAAATGTCTCTTTTAAATGTTAAGTGCCATTGCGGCTCGTCTAATTTTAATCGGACGAGTCGAGCTTGTCTATAAAGTTGACAGAATAACACACTCGGGTTTTGCAATAGGTAAAGTCTTCATCATCATTATAGCCTATTGTCCTTTGCAACAGCAAAGGGCCTCACTCTCCGTAATCTATCGTAAATTCGTAATCCGTCGCACTTTTCTGTGTGAGTATGTTATGTGACAATCGCTAGTGAAAAAAACATCACCGCGCGCGCATTAGGCGCGAGATAATTATGACATAGGTGTTGCAGCTCCTGTAAATTCTTGTCTAATCTTTTCACGCCCTTGTTGCCAAACTCTGTAGGTACTCTTTTAAAAACGAGCTCATTCCACTTTTTTATTGTCCATGATTGTAGGCTTCACATTGTTTTCGTTACTAACACCATTTCAACTAGGAGGACTGTCATCTCTTAGAGTTTCACTCAAATCGTCCTCTTCTAAAGTTCCATTTAAGAGAAAGTTTTATTTACTCTGTACGTTTGACCTAAATATAGTATTATCTGAAGAAATAAGCTTCCATTTTTACGACACGCACACACCGCATACGTCTGTTAAATTTCTGCTGCAGAGCTCTGTTTGGGAAGTTTTAATTGAGGTAACAGTTTTCTTTTATCAAATTGTAAATGGGATTGGTGTCGTAAATGAAATGTACCTTTGAAAGCTAAGGACGAGTAATCGTTTAAAGCAATAAAACTCAAAAGGTTTATTAGGTATACGAACTACTTAGAATGCGTCCGTTTTGTTTTTAAAGCTGATGCAGTTGTTATTTTTATACCCAAACTTAAAAAAAGTAACTTTATGTAATTCGATCTCCTTAATTGGATTTTTACAAAAGGGAAACAAAAGAATTCAACTTCAACATTTAAGTTGCGAGTGATTTGATGCGGGTTCAAAAACTACTTATTTGGTGTCGGACGAAAATAAAACGAGTGTAAGTTAAATTAAAATGTTACCTGTCTTATTTATTTTTAACCCTGAAAGAGTTGTCATTCGATACTAAAGAAAAGGGCAAAAACAAAAATTATCAGAGGCCAAAAAATAATGTAGTTAAAAGATGAATAATGTACTTAAGTAGGTAAAAGATAAAGCGATATACAAAAAAAAAACTAGAAAATAAAAGTATCGCGTTATATTTATAAAATTCAAAGACTAAATAAAAATCTATTTAATTAGTTTTTTAATTCCTAAATTTCTTCGTTTCGCTTATACTAGCATTGATAAATTATTATAATTGTAGCTTCCAATGCGGTAATAATTTCTCTTCGACTGTAGGTTCAGCAACACATTATGGTCTGAAACATGAAATAAGTGCATTCATTATCGAGTACGAAACAATGATTAGTTTCCAGTACATTAGCGCGGTGCGTGCGACGACCGGCCGCCGCCCCTCCCAGTTCTGCTTTCTACTAGCGCGATTTCACTGGCAGCAGCAGAGGCGCCCGGGCCGCTTTTTATACCGATACACGCGATTTTTCACGAACACTCACTTGTCTTAGCACCAATTGCTCTCGTCAGTCGACTCGAACGCCTCTGGAGAATCTGGTAAAGGGTACACGTTTGCGTGATGCCAGACCTTAAAAAACCTTTAAAGATGATTGAGTCACTTATAACCCCAAGCGGTCGCATGAGACCGCACCTACAAAAACACACTTGACTTTGTACCGTGTTTTCATAGACTTACAGACTACTTTAGTATGAACAAGTTTGGTTATTTCGGTTCTGTGGTTCATCTTATGTATTGTTATCGCAAAATATCGCATAGTCTATGCTCGATTCTGTCAAAATTGGCGTTGACAGTTAGTGTCAAAAAACTGTCAAAAAAATCCAAGACGCTACCTACCTACCGAAAAAATCTGACACCCTGTAAATCAAGACGGTCAACAGCAAATACTTTATAGACAATGGCGGTTGACAATCGTTTCGGTTAACATAAAATAGTATTATGGAAGCAAACACGTTTACAGGCCTTTAAACTTTTACATTACCATTAAGGATTTATCAAACGTTCCTCAGGCGCACACGTTCTATCTTACAACCAGTAGTCTGAATGCACTAGATAAGATAATAAATTGTGCGGCACTTACAATAGGATTCTTCGAGTATTAGATGCCCGCGCAAGCGCTATCGAGGATCAAGCTTTTATCGAAGCTTTCTTTGACGGTGTGACTCACGCCATTGAGTCAGATAATTCAAGACACATGGATTATCGTATTACTAATGATGTATACGTGATGATATTGCGTATTGCTGTTTAGTTAAGAAACAAACATTTTCCAAGTGAATAATAAAATAGTTTCAGATCAGATGATGAATAAGAGGCAACGAATGTTAACATCCCCAACAAAACATTTTATTTCCACTGTTTTATCGGTTGTCAGAGGATTTCTATAAAATGGTCAGTTTATTACAAGGAAAAAACCATTCCCATAGGCTAGCGAGTGCCTAGCTTGAAGGCCTCGGAACAGGTTGTGGCCAATGAGTCACGGCACGAGAGTCGTGGTCAAATCGCTGTTGTGAAGCGCATGGTGCGGCGACCGAGATGCATCGATGGAAACATTGAAATATCCTAAGTTCTTGAGAGAGCACCACAAGACAAATAATATTTGGCTAAAATAAAAAGCAATAATTTCAAAGAAACTTATTAGTTTTATAATTGTTGGGAATTTGCTTGTAGATTTTGATGATTTTAATATTAATATTAATTATTTTGTAGTAACTTCTCGGTAGAGTCAGTACTGATATTTAATATTATACAAATTCACATTTTCATATGAGCGGTCATTGTGTATGATATTGCTCGAGCAACATCCGTTGCATCCATTGTATCGGCTAAATTGCACTGCCTAGCGATCAAAGCAATGCTGGATTCTAAAGCTTTAAAACAAAACTGGATAAAGTCTAGCCTGGAGGTTTATTGAGCAATCAGTGAACGAGCATTCTCACAATTATAATCATTATACCTTTCAAGTTCAGATAACAAAATAAATGTTTATTACCCGTATGGTCGCATTATCAAACAGTTCCATTGGTTTATTTTGCAAAATTTAATTTTTACTTTGCCGACCCCGACCTAAAGCAAAGACTCTTTCAAGATTTCTTAACTTTACGACTGAGAAAGCTCTTATTGTGGTTTTGTATGACATGTAATCCAACATATACACAGTAGAACGACACTCGGGCACAATTTACCAAACAGCTCGGAGACTCGAAGCGGAGGTTATAATTATTGTTGACGCTTTGTACTTTAAACAGTCATTAATCAGCAATTTTGATAGTATTTTTTTGACAGAGCTATGAATAAAGTAATTGAATGTTTGAGAGCCTTGCGACCTTACTTCTCATTTACGTCTGAAGTAATCTCGACTACTCCTAGATCTTAAAAATTACAGCTTTGATAAATAGCAGAAATTCATTCCAATGAGGAAGTTTACTTTATTAGTCTAATTGAAATAAATTCTGATTGTCTACAATTAAGGTTTATTAAGGGATTTGTATCCCGGCACGCTGCATGACTGAATAATACTACTAAAGAATTCTGGATAAACAGGTTGTCGAGCTTGTCGGTTCTTATCCAGTTTGAGCCCTTTTATTATAGATGTTTTTCTTCTGCTTACGGCCTAAGGGATATGAGTAAATCTGCAAACATAAAAATTGTTGTCGTAAAATCTGAATACTCGTATGGGTCTTACGGAAATTGTGTTGCAAGTTATAATCAAAGAAGGAATTCCTACCTTTAAGCATTCCGGAATAAAGTTTTGAGTGAACATCAAGGCAGAGCAAAAACGTACAAAAACGCGAATACAGTCGATATTTAATTTATGAGCATGTGTTAGCCGATTATTTGAATTGAACAGAGGTCGTGTATTCGTTATTTTTTAGAATACCATTTTTATATAAACTAAATTAAGAGATCAAGATGTGATAAATTAAAATGATTTTGTGAGCACCTTTATGCAAACAAAGCGGGAATCTTCAAAGTGCCCTTAAAATTCTGAATATACAACAACGAAGGACGGCCAACACACATGTCCGCAAACATTTTTGGGTTTTGTTTGCTCAAAACTAAGCTCTTTAAATAGTTTTTGTCAGTCATTTGCGCTCTTGCGTTTACTCGAACTCTTGATTAACACACACAAAAGGTTTCGAGTGAAACCTGAAGACGTTGAGGGCAATTTTTAACAGCAATTTTAGCGTAGGCGTTGGATGCGTCAATGACCCGCAAAACTTGCGGATCCGCATTCAGCAGGTAGCATACGTTAACTTAACACTCTATTTTACAATCGCAATAGTCCATTTGATTGAAGTCCATCTTGCACTTGCCACGATATAATTAGACCAGAGGGTATTTTATGGCTTACAAACAAAATTTTAACAAAAAATGAAGTTGCAATTCTGACTTCAGATTATGCGCTCTAGCTTTTTGCTCTAGAATTGTAATTGTGCTTTTAACTGACTTCATAATTCAAGCAGAGGTGGGTTCCTCGTTGGAAGGCTTGTCATTTACAACTAGTTCCGTGACCTCGCTCACGCATTCCCGCGCTTGCACCTAACTGTACTTTCCCGTTGACTTAATGCCGACTTTGGACAGAACCTGATCTTAGGCAAGTGTACATTAAAGCGCTGAGATGGCGATCCACTGTTGCAATTTAATTATATTAGGTGTACGCGAAGCGAAGCAGGCGTCGTCACCGTTTGGGCCCGGGTGGAGGCTGACACCGCCGAAGCAGCATCGCCTCTGGCCCTGCGTGCCGCGCATTCCAACCGAATAGGTACGAGGCCTGCCGAAGCTACCCGAGCGACGCCCTGCCCGCGGCCGACTTCACACCGGTGTATGCGCGAGCGCGGCGAGAACGTCTCGACTGCACACGCTATCTGTCAACAAAACTTCTCCGCGTTTGAAAATAGAATACGGCTCAACTTTCGAGTGATCCTATCCAATATCGACTGGTTTATTGTGAAGTGTGAGATCTCTGCAGAGAACTCAAAATATAAGTTCTACACTGACTCTGTGAAAGAACCGTGTTATTTTTTGTTTTGGATCGCGTGTGAGTCTCGCGTTGAGTTGGTGCCGTGGACGTGTGTGAGTGACTGCTCCGTCTACCTATATGGAAAGTGGCCCTTGATGAAGCTGGTACACCAATCTCGTCCACCGGTTTTGGTGATGTCGCACAATTCACGGTAAATAGAAATCTTTGTGAGAGCAATAATTTGTGATTAGCAGCGGGTGGTAGCTCTGTGGCCTCAATAGTCCCTCGTCTAACGCGTTCCGTTAACTTGTCGACACTTTTTAATTCATTAACAATTATAATTTCTATTTTTTTAACAGAAAGATATTAAGTATATCTTATTACCTTATTGAATTGCCAAATGGTTTAAAAATCTATAATACACCTGCGTTTGCAGTTGAAAAGTATAATGTATTAAATAATTAAAGAGAAACCAATAATATTATTGGTACTTGCATAAAACCTTAAAGCAGTGTACCTGCGTATTGTCACTTTCTGAATACTAATGCTGAACTACTTACTAGGTGTTAAAATGAGAATTGAGGGATAATGTAAAGATTTTTAAAACATTGCTGATATAATATTGATCTTTAAACTTATGGAAAAAAGTGAAACTAAAGGTTTCTTTCAAGTTATCAATATCAATCACATCACTCCCTAGTAAAACATCTTAAAAATATCTTAAGAAATATACGACCGAAAAGTGTTCCTAAAAGCGGAATAACACTTAATTCTTCAAATACCAAAAAAAGTAATTCCGAAACATTAGGTGGGTGGTTTAAAAACACACTGCACGTTGCAGATCCTACTCAGACAATTCTAAAACATCAGAAAATGTTGTGATTCACAACGTGTTTCAAGTCTCATTGTACAAACACAGGTACAAACATTGCTCCAATAACAATAGGACGAACAATGGGATGGTTCCCGGCCTCCTGCCGAAAGTTTTAATTTAAAGCAGTGATTCATCAATACCCGATTCAAAATTGTAATAAGCATTGTAATCTCTTCGTCTCACAATATAATTTCTATTAAACATGCCCTAATGTTTAGTTCCTACCTTTTTAAACGTTTCATTTATTCGCTGTTGAAATAATCCTGGAACAATAACGAGTCATCAGTGTGGTAATTTATTCAGACACATCGGACAGGTTTTAGCTTGCCAAGTATCCAAATAAAAAAGCTCCAACGGAAATATTCAATCCCATCACACAAGTTCAGGCCCGAGATGAAACCGGTACGAACATAAAGGTAAAAGGTTAGTTGGCAAATACCAATACAACGACACAGCCTTAAAGTGTTGAATTGAAATATTCGCCCATTGTCCTAAATTGTATCTGCAATTGGAAGCTCTTAACACTGCCGTAGAGAGTGCATTGGTACTTAATACAGGCTTGAATCTTGGAGCCCTTGCCGTCTCAGTTCTAATTACGTCTTCCTTTCTAGGAGGACCTGTATTGAAGATGAGATCATTGAGAACGTTGTCAACGTTAATAGTTACTTGTTTAAAACCTGTCGTGCGTTACTTATCATTTCTATCCTTGAATAAATATCCGTGACGAAGATCAAGGCCCTGCGTCTAGTAGCTTTCTATTCCCGAAGCTGACGCCGGATGCTCTGATCTGATTGTAACCTCATTACGAGCGACACTTGCTCATACCAACTTTCTGTTTCTTTTATAATCAAAAACGTGGTGTTGGTTATTCCTTTTTTGAAAGTTGTATTTTGACGTTATTAAGTAGAAAAAACACAAACGCTTCATTAAGTTATTATAGTGTCGAAATAAGGTGTAAATATGTATGTATACATTACACATTTTCACACTTCAATTATTCATAACTCATCTCACTTTCTGCTACAACGCGAATTGTATTGATATAGGTAATAGGTGTTCCGGTGTTTTGTATCTGTAATTTCATTATTCCAGACAATATTTTATGAATGAACTTAAAATAGGCCATGTCTAGTATGTACTATTGGTCTAGCAAATAGGGTTAGTCAGGTAAGGCTTCAAGATTACACGTGTGGGCGCGTATATCTTCAGTCAGATGTTTTAGCATGCCTATTCACGCATGAATACTAGCACCACAGGATTTGTTTCCGATAGATTTAGTTGTTTGTAAACATTAAACCGTTTGTCTCTATGCTGACAAAAATACCAACATTTTTTCACTGATGCTTTTCATGTAATTTAGCTGAATTAGGTAGTTGCAAGTTTTCATCACGTAATTTACTTATGTTGGTCTATTTAGACGACTACATCTAATATGTTGTTTGCTATGAAAGCATTACATTATGATTATCATTGCGTTGTAGTTTGTTACTTACTATTGCATTTGCAACTTTCTATGCTAATTGAAGTGGTATTACGCTAAAATTACTGGCCATGTCCAAAACTAACGCTGTGTGAAGGACGACGGCCGCAGTGAAATCTCACTATTCAGCAAAAACAATGGCATTAGCTCCACTATACTGATCTTTTGATTCAAAACCTGTTTTGAATGTAATTAGATCACCAAAGGTTTTTGTCGTTAATGTTTAAATCGAAAGATTCAATGAAGTGACTTTTTGTTCCTACTTGCCATTGACCTACTGTAGTTTCTCTCAAATAATTAATATAGAGGTTATTAGAATTAATCAGCTATGAATGAATAGTTTCAGTAGACCAAATTAAGACTTAATGAATGCAACGCAGTCGGCGACTTTGAATCTCATCTATATCAGATGCTATATTCTCTTAAATTGATTGCTTTGCTTTGGTGTAAAGACTGTTCTGTAGAATTAACCATTTAATAAAGTTAAATGGACGTATGTAGGTCGCTAAATGCCACCATTACTTAATTGAGAGCCTCTTAAATTGGCTTTAAATGGTCACTTAGAATCGAAATATTGGGAATAAGACGCGAAACGCCTCGGAATACGCCGCTTCGAAGTCGACGATAATTGCTGAAATGGTACGTGCAGTAGTTTCGTCCCATTCAAACATAACGTAAATGTAATGGCTCTGCAACGTTACCCGTTCAGTCACCGCAAAGTTTCCTATTGGCATGCTGATGACGACTTATGCAAAACCTTTTTTGTCACAAAGTAACTGCAGAACGCGAGAAATTTTACCTAATTGTCATGGCAGACTTGACTTTTTGCTTCGCGATGATGTTCCGAGTTTTTATTAACTACTTTAAGCTGACTAACAGTATTGGTGATGCCGCCATTCGAGAATAGGTTCGTTGACGCTCTACAATGGGTACAGCTAAAAATGTAAGATAAGAAAGATAATTTAGTGTAAGCAATTACCTTTCACGCTTCTCCTACTTATCTGAAAGTAAATATTGTTAGCCTAATTTTATCATTTTCAACACAGGATGTTTCATAATACCTTTCCAATGGTCGTGTATGTTGAAACGGTGAGATTTGTAAATAGGAACGTTTAATGACGAATGGTTTTTGTTGGAGCCTGTTTATGGTGTTTTGGTGACTTCAAACGGATTAACATCACATAACATCGTCGGCTGCATTAGAATGTAGTTAACAACGGACTAAAAGAATTTTTATATCTCTCCAAAGGCGAACATAAAATTTTATTATTTTTGGAAGGTAAGACAAGATAATTAACGGCCACTGGTGTAATAGCGTAGAAGCTTTTTAAAAACTGGTAAAGTTTAAATTGAAACCTGATTGTAATATTATAAACAAATCGTGGAGGCATAATTTTTAGTTTGCCCCAAAAAAGGTATCATTGTTTGTTGAGTGGCACTGACATGACGAAGATAATTTTTTGAATACATAACAATGTTGACATGACCTACTCAAGTTGTTGCCGTACCTTTATAGAATACCTTACAGCCGACCCACTCTAACACATAATTGTCTGATTTGTAGCGTACACAAAATGTAAAGCGCATACCTTGCGTATAGAATTTAAGAATTTCAATGCTAGAGCTCTGTGTGCTGAAGTTTAGTTGATATCTTGATAAACTTTATAGTATAGTCTGTTTAACATTTGCAAAATCTTAAACGTAGGTACTCTACGTCGTATTATGATTTAAAATCGCAATATCGAATAGTACTTACGCTTATGAGTTACAAGGAATTCGGTCAATAAAATAATTACAAGGCCCGCGTAGCGAACAACAAGTAGAATTATGACTGCGTCGGCCATTACAAGGCCTTAACGTCCGAGATAAATTTGCTGGCTTCTTAGGTGTTTGAGCGCACCACGAGCCAGCGACCGGGTTATGCGCTCCCAGCGACACGGACCAACAGTTACGAACATTTAAATAACTCTGTCAAACTGCACCTAACGTAGAAATATATGCAAGCAACAACTAACGGGCCTTTGTCCTTCATAACGTGTTCGAAATACACTCTTTTCTTAGTGATATTCGGTCAAAGTCAGTTTTTGACACTTTGTAAACAGTTGTCATATAACTGAAGCTGCTGTAACACAAACTCACTTCGGGCCAAACGCACTAAACACTTGCTTTATGATGATAGATCGAATGTAAACATTGCCAGCAGAATAAATTGAGCCGCTCCACGGAAGCTTGCGCGTGACACCTAGCAGATAATAATAAAACAAATTGGAAATAATCCTTAATCTTGCACAATACGAGTTTCATGTGGGTGGGTCAATAGTTAGTACGAGTTGTATATTATGCTTAAGTCGAATATTTTAATACAAAGTGTGGTTAAACGTATCAAAGGTTTGGCTTTCACTCACGTCTCGTCGTTAGGGTAAACGATTTCGTGCTCGGCGGTAAGTCTTCATTCTTTTAATTTTGCCCCATTTTTTGACACAAAAATGACTCACGGTTTCAATAAAAACGCAAGTTTAATTAGCAACATCCGTAAGTTCAGAATGAGATAGTATTCGAAGAATTCTAACAGACGCTAGGAGCGCTGGCAGCAGTTAGTCCTCTAATTAGTGAGTATGAAGTTCTTCTAACAAGCTCCTAAAGCATGCGGTAGGAGCAAATTGAGTTTTTGTTTTTGAATTCTTGGCATTGAGGACATAGTTCAATTAAATAGAATATATTATGTTTAAGAATAAAGATATAACAGCCCTTCTTTAGATATATTTATTTTATTTAACGTTCAACAATTCGTTAAAAACTCAACTTGTTTTAGTTTAATTACTAACCAGTTAATTGATTTTTTTCTGGCTAAGTAGGCCATCGTTTACGTTGGAGAGGATTCCTTTTTTTCATGTCTTCCTGATAGATCACAGCGATAGTACGCTCAAGACGAATTCTATTGAGATGAGCGTTCGATAACCGGGCGCGTGGTGGCCGGAGCCCGAGCGTGACGTCTGCCACCCGATAGCCCATCTCACGAGCGACCCACTTACCGCCCAAGGTCACCGCTCGACCTCCTAATCTTCGTAATTTCCCCGTAACCTATTGGGATGGTATGCCATTGGATGGCGGTTACCTCATTTCAATAATGATCCTGAATTTAGGTTTGTAGAAAGTCTGTATGCGAAAATTCAAATTTAAATTTAGGGAAGATTTTAACGAATAAGGGGCAGATATGCTTATTCCCCTTAAATTTTGCTAGGCGCAAGGAAAAATTATGATAAATTAGATCATTCACATAATAGCAAAACTATTTATGCAACAACTGTAATCGCAGCTACCTCCCCGAGGATATATTTGGGCTTGATTACTGATTTATATCGGCAATGCCGTAAGCCCGTAACGCAATAGTGAGATTGCACGCGTGCGGTCGCGTTCGTGTGCTCGCGACAGATTCGTAGATAGGGCGCCAATCAGAGCGTGTGCCCACTCCGTATCACGGACTTTCTGATATACAACACACTTTCTAATCTATGCCTTTGTCACAGCTGGCTATTGGTTAACTTCACGTTCTACAATACTTTCGCCAATTGTTTTCACGCTACATTAGTTTTATTCACGGGTGTTTTAACTTCAAAAATTATATTGAAGATGTCACGACGTTGATTCTTTGCTAAGCCATTCATCGTAAAGGGCAAAGCGGAGCTTGATCTATGATTCTGTGAATTTCTCATTCAATATTAAAAAGTGACATAGGAAAGTTTAGATATAAACTGCGGTTAGCCAGACCACTGTCCAGATTATATTGCCAGTTTATCCGGAGTTTGCTCCCAACGATTAATCCGATATCCTATCTCCACGCTATGAAATAGGAGAGCTGGCTGACAAGGAGCTAAGCCGCAATGCTCTTGATAAGGCGATGTGGATGTGTGTATTATAGAAATTGTGCGGGGTTGGGGCACTAGCGGGGGCTGTCGGACCGGTCGACATGGTACCGGTTTGCGTCGACGTCGCCAGCTTAGGCCTAATGCAGACAGCCGATGCTGTTGTCCGATTACTGTTGGTGGAAATGGAACATAGGTAACTCGATAAATAAATGCAAACGTCCAATGAATACTAAGCTAAACTATGTTAAGAAAGAAATTTGAGGAGAGGAAACAGTCCTGAGATAAATCCGTTGAACGAAACGTGGAACAATGTGCTAGTGCCACCGCCGTATCAATACTGCTCGCGAATTTGGAATCTCGAGTGATCACTCTAGGGATAATAAGTCCACGACAAAAAGTTGCATCAATGTCAAACGGGGCTATAGTGACGATGACGACCATTAGGAAAAATTTGGGTTTAATTTTTCAGTCATTAAGTACATTTTTTCAAAAGTTGGATTTGATTGTACCTGTATATAATTAAATGCAGATTTATCTTCACATGGAGACGTTCCATTCGTTTAGTTCTTATTCTGGTTATGTAACCCATACTGTTTGGTTAAGGCTAAAAAAAGTCAAAGAGCTTGCTACGCACCTGTCTGTACGATCCAGTTACAAAAACAATAGCTATGCTATTGGACTCAATCACGTTAATCTCGTAACTCGTAAGTGTTGTCAAATGAGGTCTGGTTTTATAAAGTCACCTGCCGCACTCGGACACTTTCATTAACATTAAATATTAGACATTGATCTCCAAAGATTTTCCATTTTTGTTTTTCTAAACTACTATTTTTATGAGTGTTATTCTTTAAAAGATTTGAAATATGGTCAAGATTCTCTAGGTCGGTCGAGGTCGTCCATCGCATCTAAGTACGATAATTGACGATCGTGCGACACCAAGTGTCTTATTATATTTCTCAAACCATAATAAGATACTTACTGTGGTCCAATGTAACAGTTTTGACAAATAAGATCAAGACTGATCACTAAAATTTCTTCAAGACAACCAATTCCGACAAGACAAATTTGAAATACAGGGCAAATACAGGCTCGTCGATCATCTGCATCAGGGCTTATAGCTAACCGTTTTATTATTAGCTGCGCTGCTCCACAAACCCTGCAGGCCCTCGGGCGCCGCGCCCACAAACAACACCTCATTCGGCCCAGGCGCAATCATCTTAACATACAACTTACAGCCAATTATGGGACATTTATCTGCTTCTGATCCTGATTCCTAGATTACACTGTCTTGGGAGACTACAATTACACCGATCACTATTATTTCGAATGGGGTTCTACTGCTACGTAAATCGAATGTTCGATCGGCGATGATCGTTTTCGTTGCAATTTTTTTTATTATAATACTTTATCGGAATAGCGATTGGCCTTCGTTTCATATGGCGAAAGGGTTTGAGCGCAAAGCTCCCGAAATCGAATTAGATTGTTATAACGATGACTGACTTAAGTTACACGACCGTCGTACGAGTGCGCTAGCCAACGGACCTGGAACAAGCCCCCAAACCAATTATGACATTATTAAGAAAATTTACTAAATTAAACCAGACAATTAAAAAAGTTGATTTCAAACATCTTGATTACCTTACGGAATGCCAATTCATGATAACCTCAAAATAAACTACTCTCATTTGTAAAGTCTGGTTTTCATTAACATTGCTCGAAGAAACGCGCGCCATTGTTTCAAAAGAAGTAAACACTGGCTTGACACAGGTGTAAAAGTGAAAATGCGACCATATTATTTACTTTACGTCTTGCTCAAGTGAAACTTCTTAAGTTTTGTTTTAGCCGTGTTCTTTACAACAGGCCCTTTAAGAATAGTGTCATATAAGTAGACTCAAGTGTGTCGTTAATAGTTATAGCTATAACCCAGATAGCAATAGTAACGTTGTAGAACGAGATTGATTAGATGACGACAGTGTTTATTCTGTAATTCTTGTTAAAATTGCTCTACATTATTTGGAAACACTACCTTAATGTTGCAATTAACGGTAATACCGGAATCGTGAATCCTGTTAGCTGTATAAATATGTCAGTTTATTATTTATTGCATAGGATTAGTTCAGTATGGCAGTTGCACCAAACTGTGTTCACGTTTTTCTTAATCACGACACGTACTGATTGTCAGCTAATAAATCAACTTGTAACGTCAATAAAACTAAACATTAGCAAAAAGTATTTGCATTTAAATTTTTAAACTAATACCACAGATTATGATTAATGAAATCTGTCTATAAATTATTGTAAACTAAGAAACGTATACGATATAAAAGCAAACTGGTAATCTTACATCAGTTTGGAAGAAAAAGCTTTCAGAAAAATAAACACACTTCCCTCCACTCAATATTAAGAAGCGATATTCTTAAAAAAACAAACAAATTTCTGAAAGCTATTCTTAGACTGAATAGTTGCAAAGAGTTTTCCTTGGGGATTTTATCTATTTCAGCTGTCCGTTATTGGCCTTGTCCAATTCTATTTCGACGTTCGGTGGCACGCTGCCACGACAATGTTGTGAGCGTCGATGACGAGCCATCATGGCACGGCACACTTTCGGTCACTCCGACCGCGCCCGTGAGATTAACACCTTAGTCTTAATTAAAATATTAACTCGGTAACTGGGTTAATGAACCCACATTAGAATCCACGAAACGTGTGAAAAAGAACACTGCCTCTTTCAACATCCATTGTTTGTTATTTAGGCAATGAATTTAGCTATTAATAACAAACGCTTTGCTCCTCTAAAGCGATAGTAGGTATAGTATGATGTTGATGTGAACGTTTTCGCCGTTTCCGACGTTTCCGTCCGTTACGGTGCTCACACTGTGTGAATGAACATTAAACAAAGCGATTTTGAACTATCACAAGTGACAATACCAGTAGATAGGTCAACGATCCAAATTACGTATTACGCTCAACTGTGACCGCATGTCGAAATCGGAATGGCCAATAGGGTATCACCCGCTGCGTGAAAGAATGGTGGTTAAACAGAAATGTTTGGTTATAGGCGCTCAAGAAATAAATCGAGGGGTATTGCGAAATGGAATCGTGTGAGTGTAGAATGAGCAGCGCGCGCTGGTCGTCTAAGTACCGCAGCGGGTAGTGACGATGTTCGAGTCCCTGGTGTCACGGCTGACGTCGCCGCCGGTGTCACGGCGGCGGCACACAGTGCACACGCCGCGGGAGGTGTGCAGCGAGCCCGAGGAGGATGCGGCGCCGGTGCAGCGCCGCTCGCGAACCGCCAAGCAGCTGCTCGACAAGCGGCGCAAGGCTCGGCTGTCATGCGCGGACCTCACCGCCGCCACCAATGCGGAGCCGGAGCGCTCATCGCGAATGGACGCTCTCAAAGCATTCTTGCCACTACGTCAGTCCAAATCACTTGGAAGGCTCGACGGTCTCAAAGAGGTGAGAGCATGTTTATTTCATTTAAATTAACTTTAAACGTTGCTGTTGTTTCTTCCTTGTCATTGTTATCTACAATCTGTTCTATTCCAATGAGATCGGAATTTTGTGTCTTCCTTTGATTGATTCTAGCTGATATATACGTCGGATCAACAAAAACGCAGTTTATTTTGATTTTACTACAACTGTTATTATTTAATACGTTTTAATGTTTGATTTGCAAGTTTACAAATTTGCATATAATGTTAACGCAAAAAATCTAAACACTCAATTATGTTTCCGTTACCTTGAAAAAGCTGTCGATCCGATGGGGGTTAGAGCGATACTTGCGACATTAGAACGCCGCGCGCTGTGGCCTTCGCGTCGCTCCCATGCGCGCACGCCGACCTCGCGCACCTGTTGCGACCCCCCGTCCCCCGCCTCCTCACCCACCGCGTCTTTCGCTTGCATAACACCTCAAATGTCAGGTGCTCGCCCAAGTGACTTGACCAATTCGTAACTTTACATACGCACCGAATTATGGACGAGACCGGCGAGGCACCTAACTCGAAATCCCGGGTTGCGAAACATTGAGATGAGATACGTACGAACAGGCATTCCGTTGAACTATGACATCATGCTGGATAAGACAATGCAAACAATACAAGGGAATCGACATTTGATGGAATGACTCGACGAATTTGTAACATGAATCATAATGCAATAGCAGATTTAAGGTGCATGCTATCAAGTGTAATAAGCGCTTTAAATTATGTACCACTTTACAGATATCTATCTGGATTTTTTTTACTCGGTACTATATTCTTGTAACGTTTTTTTTAAGAGGAATTAGTTAATTCATTTTGAACAATGGCCTGAAATACATCGTTTAACTACGATGCAATAAAACAAAATTGATATTTGGCCAAGCTGTCAGACAGTTTGCTGATGTAGAGCAAACGCTTGCGTTCAATAAAAACGTGCAACGGCAGCCATTGCGCCTTCTAAACTTGATTTGGATTCTTATTAATACATTTTTGGTTGCTTGTTAGATAAACCTTTCAACTATGTATATAATATTGTAAAGTTAGAACAGCAATAAATAAATGTATTTTATAAACCAATTTTTTAGACTTTGTATGTTTTTTCTTTCCAATTTACTAAAGTAAGGAGTATGGTAACAGGTCTGTAGATTTTATTGAACAATTTTTATAACGTTGTTTTGTTATTATTTTTAATAGGTGTTAAAGGTGCCAACATTTCATTCATATTTGACCAAGCTAAGCTGCATCAGTAGTAGAAATCATATTCAACAACATTGAAATGTTGAATAATGTATTCCTAGGAAATGGATATATTTTGCAATTTTAATTTTGATGTCGCCTAATCTGCATTTCCTTGGAGGTTATGAGGGCGATGAGACAGATTGTGACCCACAGACGTAATGAGGCCACCACGGATACGATAGATTTCTACATATTATTATTATTTTGAACGATGCGGTCAATAGCAAGGTTAAGATTTATAGTTCTTCTATTACATTCAAAAATGTCGTAATGGGTTTTATTACTTATATTCAATTCATCTTTCTTAAAGTCTCACTTATTTTTAACTCTCTCAAAGCAACTCTATCATCTTATTCACTTATTTATTAAAAGAGATCGTAAGCAGCTATTTTTATACGACTGAATATTGTTTCTGACTGCTAAAGCTATTCTCATATTTTATTACCAAGGTGTTATCCGAAATAACGGCTGCCGTTGCGCTTAGATATAAGATTGGTTTATGATTTTATCCTATTTTCTCAATATCTTTATGTACGAGGCATCTACATTCTATAGAATAAAGTTGCGGTTCGCGGATACCCGTAGCGTCTGTTTACCGTAATTCATTGTTGGTTTAACCGCAGGCATACTAAAATTATATTGTTCTACCTCCGTATCAATCGTACGGTAAAGCGTTGAAAAAATCTTTGCTATGTTGTGAAAAGGCTCAATGAGTTGCAATTAGACTCGCATAATAATTATGTGTCAATCAATGGCGGAAATCAGCGGCGAGACACGTTTGTCGTCGGAGTTAAATCAGGATGCAAGCATGCTGCCACCGTTATGCACATGCGCCGCGAAACCTCCCGATAGTCCACGGATAGTGCAAGAATGCGCGATAAGCAGGTAGCTGCAGTACACTTTGCGCCCGCGCAGCCTTGCCCGCAGTCACGCACACATGCGTCGCTGACACGGGACCGGAATCGCGATGTGTGCGCTGTTTGTCCATGTGATTTACAGACAAATGCCACGTCGACCCGCGCATCTGTTCGCTTTGTTAGGGCATCTATATCATGTTAACGCCTTTTGTCTGTCTCCCGAATGGGAACATCTGCGCTGTAGTTAAAAAACATGTTATTAAATATGTCCGTGTGCCTGCTCCGGGCAACCACGGTACACAAACTTAGATGGCACGCTAGATGCCTTTGATTGCTTTATTTCTGTTATGATGAATATCGTGCGTCGTCTAATGACGGTCGTGTAAAGGTTTATTGTGGCAAAAATAATAATATGGTATTCATTTTCAGTTTTCTTTTATTATGCTCACGACGCAAGAACAAATATCACAGATAATTATAGCGTCAGCGAAACCGGCGCTTGTTGGGATCACGTAGGCGAAGTAAACAAGTTCAATTTTGATTTTTTAAAACACTGATCGTCCATGCATTGGCCGGACTGCACTGCATTTAGGGAGATATACATTGTGATGTAGCTCATAAGAGGCATTTACGTTACGCTAATTGACATCGTCCTCTGAAGTAAAAAATTCAATGTCAACCACTTTATTTAATGCAATTTGTATTAAAATTTATTCTTCTCAATACTTTTATTGCTTCTTTGCATGAATCTTTTAGCTAATACTTTAAGTACCCAACCATTATAATGACTAACGCATTGTTTAATATTTTATTATTCTTATTTAACATTTTTTGCATGCCGATGACGACGCGACGGTTCGGTAGTAGAATACACGAGTACCTTACGATTATATTAGTAGGTATATAACAAAAGAACAAGTGTCTTCTAAGAGTTTGTTTATTTGGGGAGTTTGTTCACAAGAGATGGAAAGTGTGAGGAAGATATAGAAAGAAGAGTTAAGAAAAGAAACTCATCGAATGGCGCTTTGCACTCGGTTATGAGTAGTCAAACCGTGACTGAAAAGGCGCGAATGGCTATTCATAGCGGGGTGCTGGTGCCGACACTGATGTACGGAAGTGAGTCATGGGTATGACAGAAGAACAATGAAAGCAGAATAAATGCGGTAGAGATGCGTTCTTTGAGGAAAGTATGTGGAGTGAAACTGAGCGATAGAGTGAGAAATGATGTGATTCAAGAAAGATGAGGTCTAAAAGATGATAGTGACAAGAATCGAGAAAGGAATGCTCCGGTGGCTTGGTCACTTAGAAAGGATGAGTGAAAGAGATATATTGTGCGAATGTGGAAGGAACGATTGCGCAGGGCGTCCCCAAAACCTACGCGGACCTGTTAGGGGTTTTGATAAAAAAGGCTGGTGTACGCAGTGACAAAAACCGCCGGGCGTGCATGAAGAGATTGATGGATTTGAATCAAGCGAAAGAAGTGTGTAAGAACCGTAACAGATGGCGATCCATAGTCTCTGCCTACCCCTATGGGAAACTGACGTAAGTTTATGTATGTATGTATGTCTTTTAAGAAATAATATCCTCCCCTACGATAGCTGAATCTGTTTTGAAGAAGAATGTTAAAAATTGTGAAAGTAATTTTATTTTTCAATAATTTTGCACTAGAGATATACTTAATATAAACATTTAACACTCTCAACAAAAAGAAAACCGCTGATCTGTGGGGTAATTCCGTGGACGTCGTTAAATCAGTAATTATGACAATAGCTCCAGTTATAGCTTTGTGCATATTTAACGAATGCATTGACTGTGGCGTTTTTCCTGACCTAATGAAACATAGCAAAATAATCCCATTATTTATATCAGGTAGCACTTCTGACCCCACTAATTTTAGACCTATTTCTGTGCTACCCACATTAAGTAAAATTTTTGAAAAGTTGATGCTAGACCAAACTTAAATTCATTTTTATAGAAATAAACTTTACATTGTAAACAGTATGGTTTTACTAGGGGTCGCTCAACAACTGACGCCGGTGTTGAGATTTTAATTTATAGATTTGATGCCTGGGAGGATTCACAGGATGCCCTAGGGATATTTTGTGATTTATCTAAGGCTTTCGACTGTGTTGTACATGAAACATTGTTCAGGCAGCTTCACCACTATGGAATTAGAGAATTAGAGATACTTCTTTGAGTCTTCTAATCTCATACTTGAGTAACAGGATTCAGGAGGTCGACATTAACGGTAAACGATCTCCGTGATCAGAGGTTACAATAGGAGTTCCGCAGTTTATATTGATGATTTACCTTATTTTGTAAAAGACAGTCATGATATAGTATTGTTCGCTGATGATACTTCACTTTTATTCAAAATGAAACAACAACACCCAAATTATGACGATGTGAATAATGCGGTCTCAAAGATTGTTTACTGGTTTAGTGTAAATAACTTGCTGTTAAACGAGGGAAAAATCAAATGTGTGAGATTTGTATTGCCTAATGTTAAGATGGAAATAACTAGTGTACAAATTAAAGATAAGAATGTGAATCCTGTGGACACCACAGTCTTTCTCGGCATCACGTTGGATGCCAAGCTTCAGTGGGGCCCCCATATAGCCAAATTGTCGAATAGACTTAGCTCTGCGGCTTATGCAGTAATGAAGATCCGTCAGCTAATTGACGTTGATACAGCTAGATTAGTTTATTTCAGTTACTTTCATAGTGTAATGTCGTACGGCATTTTACTGTGGAGAAATGCTGCCGACATTCAAACTATGTTTGTGCTGCAGAAGAGGTATTTTCGATCAATATATAACTTAAAGGCTGGCGACTCTCTCAGAGAGAGATTTAAGGATATATCATATAAGTATAATGACAGTTGCATCACAATACATTTGTGAAAATCTGATGTATGTTCATAAAAATATTGAAATGTTTTCAAAAAACAGTGATATTCACAATTTAAACACTAGGTGCCTTACAAATAAACAAATAATAAGGTCGGTATAGTTATTCCGCGTTTTGTCTATTTACTCTAATTTGAAAATATGTTTACATGACAGGAACAAAATACGGAATAACTATTCGTAGCTTATTCTTTGTTTATTTGTAACGCACTAGAAGTAAGAACAGTACTAGGCTTCTTAAAAGAATTTTTTTTTAAGGGTGTGTACGATTTTACATCAAAGTACCAAATGATATTTAGAAATTAGATCTTGATAAATTTCAAATCAAAATTAAAGAAAAGCTTCATAAAAAAGCTTATTATAAGGTGTCAGATTATACAGAAGACAAAACAGCTTGGGTCTGAAATGCTCCAAGCACTCCAATAGCTATTTCTAATTGTCTATAATTAATTTATATAGAGCACCTTAACTTTACTTTACTTTACATTCAAATTTCATATTTTGTATTTTATGACCTGGTAGCGACATATATATATATTTTGTAAATGTCGTTGCTTCTGTGCGATGTGGTTTCTTGCGCCTGTTCATTTTTTAACTGTGGCAAAGGCCACAGTTAATAAATTATGTCCTAAATGGGTGGTAGGTTAAAAAAGATTTGGACGATTCAAAGTACTTATTAATTTTTTTGAATAAATATATATATATTTCTTAATATGTCATTTTCATTCATTATAGTATAGTTTCGATCTAATATACCTTTCTATCAATCTGAGTGACTCTTCCTACTTTACCACCGAGACAACCACCTAGATTTCGAGAGATCGTAGATCGTATCAAGACCTACCTGAATAAGCCGCCTTCTTAAGTGTTACGTGATTTTTGATGGTTAATAATAATTCACTGCTGTGGTTTCTATTTGATAAGTATAATTACTACTTAGTTAAAGTGCCCGGCGAGGTATAAGAATGTATTAGTAATACGAAAAGAGTTACAACTAGCTATACGTCCGGCATTATAAAAGCGCCATAAATACTGACACATCTTCAGTGCGAATGTACAGTATATTGATACCTACTTGATTTTTTAATAGAAATATTCGCACACTATTAGTACAGTCGGACCCAGATATAGCTAAAACTTTTGTATCATGTCACAACAACTGACTCGGAATAATGCTCGTGAAAGCAACTCTTGCTATGACATGGTACCAAATTGGATCGTAGGTATACTGAAGCTGTACGAGTTGCGAAGTCAACACTTTCGTCGTTGGTCGTAACGAATTGTGTGCTTACGGTGTATTTTTTGCAAGTCAGCTCATCGGCACGGCGATGAACTAATCCTGAGTAGAAAGTAACGGTGCTCTCACTCGTCACCAGGAGATCAATTAGACGATTGTATTAGACGCACCAAGATGGGCAGACGACGGATTCTGATTCTGTTGCCACAAATGGAGATGGTGCGACGGTGATGACCGATATATTTGCTTCATAGAAAGACAACCGCCATTCAGGTTGTGTTTCCGCACCATTACGTTTAACGGCGAATTCTCTTTGATGAGTCTGTAAGAGTTATTTGGTTCAGGTCCACTTCTTTTTTGAGGGATATTGGACGGTGAGCTTTTACCATTTGCATGAATAATGTAAGTTGGCAACGCTTAGATAACTGCGGTGTGACTTCTGATAAAAACTATAACGTCAGTTGAGATTGTAAAGTAGTTGTTTTCAAACTCATAGTTGAGACGTTTAAAACCAATTTTGTAATTATTATAATAAAACATCTATTAGAATAAAACATCTTTTTGTTTCCACTTGCGCTTGGCCTTCATCTTACCTGATAGTAATTAACGATAAGGAAAAAGTACACATACGAAGTTTTAATTTGTATTATAAAGACGTTAAAAATAAAACAGCAAGTAGTAGGTAATATTTAGGTGATTTTACATGTTTTTGCGATGGCGTCAGATAATTGCAACACGAAAACGTCAAAAATAAAACAGCAAGTATTAACATTTAATTTAATTTTTATTGACTTTTGCGACAGACCAATACATTAACAAAATTAGTACACTTTGTCTCTGACTAACCCTATGGGGAAAATATTGTGAATATGTTATACATATGTATGTTACAGGTAGGTTCCATAACAAGGGTGCCTTACATTCTCGCTACATTCATTAGCGTGCTGACTTGTTGACCTTATTTATATAAAACTCGTCTCTAACATAACAAAGAGATAACATTACAACGCTGTTTATGTTTAGTTTATCATCTCAGGTAACGCAGACTGCCGGACGTATTTCATTATTGAATAATGAATACATTTACCAGTCGGTTTTTTCACTGAGTCATCGTTTTGACCGTTTCACAAAATTATATATACGTACGTAGCTTTAATATTGTTTTTTGCTTCTAATCACTGCCGATTGAAAACCCGTTGGTCCAACATTTAAGTTTCGATAGGCCGACGTGCTCTTGTAGTATTGTTTTCGTCCAAAACAAAAACTTGTCCGTTGTATGTCGATACACAATTATTATTAATATATTTAGCACCGTCCTACTTTGCACATCTGCTGTACCATTGTAATTGTTAACATGTAGCTTTAAAGAGTATAATTGCTTGTTATTTATAAGATTCGGAGGCTACCAACTCGCATGCACGCCGGATTGTAATTGATTGTGGCCATTTATAATCTATGATTGCTTCTGAGATAGCCAACACTTACTGTATGTCCGTTTGACAGTGCGTATTGTTATTTTTTGGTAAATACGCTTCTCGTATAACTCTCTGTTGATTGCCATCTTCGCGAATTCAAAACTGGTGCACAGCTATACAGTAAATCAAATCGCATTTTGCAATCGAGAGTTTTGTAAAGTTATATTGTCGATTAAAAATTGTGGTTCACGTATGATTTTCTGGAAATATTTATAACTTATAAAATGTATCTACGTTTCATACTTTGTTGATAGAGACGCCTAAAATCACTACAAACTTTAAGGTAAGTATTTATGATTTGGTCATCCATCTAGTGGCTGTTGGTAACAAGCTCTTGTATGTTTTAGAGTAGTAAATATTTTTACACAAAAAAAAGTTTAAAGTTTTATGTGCCTTAATAAAACATGTAAGTAATGTCTTATTTATGTGAATCACAAACTGTCACAATGCATACATACTAATAAACGTAAGAAGTTATTGTGCTTCTTTATTTGGAGATGATCCTTCTTGCCCCTCTGCCCTTGAAGATACCCGGTTATCAAATTGGTCTAATGATTCGTTTCGTTTTGTTAATTCCGCGGCTCGGACCATCTTCGGTATGTGGAAGGGTCGGGTTCGGGTGACGCCTTCGGAGAATTACCTCATCCGAGTCTTAGGTGTTTTGTTACGTGTCTGCTTTTGTTTCACTGCTTATTGTTTACGTTCTTCATAACAACCTAACACCTGCTGTGTTACAATATATTGTGGCGAGTGATTGCTGCATCGGAATGGAGCGTTCGTTCTGCGATGTCTACAGACACAGTTGAATTTGTAATTGTGTTTTGTTAACTTACTTTAATTTTTTTGGCAATTTTAGAGTTGCTCTTCAATAAATAGGTCCTTTAGGTATTAGGATGACCTAATTGCGTGATAGTGATTATAATAGATAGATAGATAGATGACCACTTTATTGCACATACACAAGGAACACACACATTACATAATCTTATTAAAGCTAGTATGGGCAAAAACGGTCTTATCGCTGAAAGCGATCTCTTCCAAACAACTTTTGTTTTATGGAACCTGGAAAAGAGGATAGAGGAAGTGCTCAAGTACTAATGAATTTAAATAAATAAATAAACATACATTCTTATATATGTAGTTACGTACACATACTTATACATAATATAAAATAATATGTAAGTAGTAAGTCGCAGGGATATGATAAAAACAGAGATTTGGTCAATTCCCTAAGTGATTTGATCAAATCACGGAGGATGTTAAAATAACAACACAATTTTATCATTTCCCTAAACAAATCTAGGGATTTGAACAAATACCAGAACTGGTTCCGTGAAATGACAAAAAAGCTTTTCTATGGTATTTTAAACGTCGTTTATTTGTAATTACGTGCATAATTATAATAATTAGTACGTGTAGTATTGTAACATTGATCTCAAAAATTACCACTAGAACATAAATTGCCCTACTCCTGTAGGTCACGTGATAGGCTAGAAATTTAAGACAATCGCGAAGCGCAGCATAGCGATTGTCTTGAATTTCGAGGTTCTCTTTTTTATAAGACAACAAAAATACTAGCTGCCCTACTCCTGTTATGTAGGTCATATGTTTTTTTTGTCATTTCACGGAACCAGTTCTGGTATTTGTTCAATTCCCTAGATTTGTTTAGGGAAATGATAAAATCGTGTTGTTATTTCAACATCCTCTGTGATTTGATCAAATCACATAGGGAATTGACCAAGTCTCTGTTTTTATCATATCACTGCGACATATACATATTGAAATAAAATAAACAAATAAAAAAAATACTAAAACCTGTAACATGTTACGAGCAGATGACTTAGCTAAAAGGTGTCTATGCAGTCTAGATTTAAATAAGGACAGGGAGTTGGAGTGACGGATTTTAGGTGGTAAGTTGTTCCAAAGGAAAGTAGCCTAGACCGTAAAAGAATCCTTAAAGTATCCTGACCGTGTAAAGGGAGCCTTTAGCACGTTACCCGATTTGGACCAAAGACCACAAATTGTGATCGTGAAAAGCGGCGCGAATAATCGAGTTTTATATTTAAAAAAAATTATAGATGTATTAAATAAAAAAACGATCGGTTATAATTTCTCAAGTTATCTATGAACTTCATTTTGGTAAATTACTCATAATATAAAATCACTTATTTTAAGAATAAAACCTGGAAAAGAAGATAAAATGACACAAAAATATGTAACTTTGTAAATTTATTCTATCGAGCCAACTTTATCAAATCGTGTTTCCATCTGATGTATTTCACGGTATAAAGCCTCAACAACATTTCATAATTTTCGCAGATTTTAATTTTACTGTTTACTACTTCAAAAAGTAATTCTAAGAACGTGTTATTTTAATTTTTCACTAACACCTAGCCTTAAGGAGGCCAGGAAAGAGTGTAGTCGAAAAGGACACCAAGATTTTTAACAGTGTTACTATAAGTTAATGAGACACCGTTGAACATCAGTGTGGGGATAGAAATCTTGTCCAATTTAGCAATCTGCATATAGCCTCCAATGATGATGGCCTACGATTTGTTGGGGTTGACCGTTAAGCCATGGGTTCGACTCCATTCATGAATAGAATAATATATATATTACAAGACATCCCTTACTCCTACAATGGCAATTGTACTTTAAATCCCTTTTTTATTTATTGCTAGCGGCCCTCGCGCGACTTAGTCATGAACACCCTTGACGAATTTCCAAAAAAATATTTAATACAAACCTCGTTCTGACTATTACAAACAAAACAAAAACATATAGCCAAATAGGTGCTGCTGTTCTAAAGTGCTGTGCGAACATACATTCGTTTAGTCCACATTTAACCTCTAAAGTTTCTACCCCTGATAAAAATACCTACTCATTAGTTCGTATTCAACCCCTAAATGTTGTCCATATACAACCCTTAGGGGTTGAATCCGGACTTCAGTACTAGGGACATGTTTTCTTTGTCCATATTCAACCCTAAGTTCTTAGGTATCTAATATTCGTGGCAATTGATTTTTATACAGGAAAATTTTTATATATGCACATATAATTTATATCATTCAGTAACGTTAATAAGACATCATTTTCATTTTTTTAAATTTATTTGTTATTCATTATTTATTTAATTTGCCCGGCAATCAAAAATCAAAAATAACTCGTTGATACCGGGCGAATGAAAGGTCACGTGTAACGTAAACTTAACCTAACCTAGGTGTCCTGTGGTATCGTGGTGGTGTCAGGTCAGAGTTCAATTGAGCGGTCCAGATCGATTGACCATGATAAACGATATTTTTGTGGATATTTTTGATCAACTTTAGTTTCTTTATTTTCCATATAAAAAAATTTAAATTAAATCTGTAGCTCTAGATTAAGTTACTCTATAATTTAAAAAATGTGTTCACAGATAAAAAAAAATCCTGTAAGTTATTCAAGATTCCTTCCAAAACTTATTATTGTGTCACGTTCTAAATTATCAGAATCTATATAATAAGCTTCTGAAGAACTATAATAGTAACTTGTTGCGACTACAAGTAATTATTTTATCAAAGCCAATGATTTAAGTGGGTCATACATTTTCTGCTTGACATCGGTATCGCTAATTTTGACACCCAGTTATGTCAAAAGAAGTGGCTTAGTAGCATCACAGCGTACGAGTAAATGGGTAAACAACAATCTAACTGGCAACGCCGGTTTGCAGATGTGCAAATATAAAGTCGAGGAAGTTCTCGGTCGACCACTTTTCGGCGATATTCGCTTGCACACTGTCTACGAGCACGCTACGGTTCGTAGGCGCGAATTCATGGATCGCAAGTGGGTTACCATCTCTCTAGTCCGGACTTTGTCCGGCTCTTTAATTTGTCCGGATTTTGAAAAATGAGTAACAAAACTACATTTTAAGTAATATCAGGCCTGGCACACTCCGCGCTTTAGGTATGAAGCTACAAGTAGCCGACCGGACAGACGCCCGCGAACACCCTGTAGTCGTTAGAAGAGATAAGATCTACGCGATAGTACGCGATAGAAAGAGAGACAACTTGTAGGTGAATTTAACTGTAGGTATGGGAACGGTGTGCGACTTGAATTGCACTTTATAGTATCTTTGCAAGAATCGCTATTTAATTAATGACTTAGAGGAGTGAATCTAATGTACTTGTACTATGTATTCGATGGTAATATCTAATAAGTCTACGGTTAACGGTTTTAATCTTGATTAACTTCTCATTTATCTAAAAACTAAACATAAAAGTGATTTACGTTTCCATTTTGTGACTAAAAAGTCCGGACTTTTATCAAAATTTCAGGCTTTTTGTCAGGACTTTTTGAATTCTTAAATGGTAATCCTAAGCGCAAACAAATATCGCCGAAAAGTGGTCAACTGTTAACTTCCTCTACTAATATATTTGTACAACTTTCCGCGAAAACAAAACATGGTACACACCACAGCGCGTCAGGCTAAACGGAACTGTCCAAATTCTTTCAACGATTTTCCACTTTAACTTGTGCGCGTAGAATATCAAAATCGATTGCAGAATTTTAACGTTTTAGAGTCGTCTCACGTGCTATTGTCTATACCAAAAAGCCTTTTAAGTGGAACCTAAGGCGATACTTTCACATTATCACGGCTTTGACAACAACTGAGCTACAGCCAAAGGTGTACTCGTGAGCTACGGCTAGTAACGTCGTACTTTCACATTGCAGCTTGCATTTTCACAATTTGTTGAATCATCGCGTCTCATGCGGTATGTAATTAAATAATAAGTGATAGCGGCCGTTGTCGTAATGTGCCGTCGTAAAGTGACCGGAGTGAATGGGTGATGCAACAAAGAGCGACGCGGTGTCTGTCTGCGCCATTGAGGTGTTATATCTAGAGACGACCGACCGACACCGCGAAGCAAGTTGCGCCCAATGGACTGCAAACGCCTCAGTTATTGTGGGTGATCCAAGCGATTGCGGGACCTTCAGTAAATCAGTGCACAAATAATAATTTCGAGCGGCCGGCGCCTCTAGTTATAATACCGTAATGGTCTTCGCTGAGACACGCCCATGATGGCAGGTGTACCAGTAACTTGGATGTGCCCATTTCACAGTGTTTTTGAAATCGTACGGACATGATCGTAAATTATTAATTTTTCGCAACCGCATGTAATTCTGTCGTCGATATTTTATTAACGGCCGAAATTTGTTTGGAATTTCAAATTTCTAAATCAAGTACTTATGCAAAACACACAGTCTTCTTCTTAGTCGGGCACTCTTGACAAAGTAGTCGTGGTTATGGGAGGGTCTTGGTGAATGACGGCTCTCGTTGTTCGTCTCTATTCGGCTCTGATAGTGGCATAGTGATGTCGAGTCGAGAGGGATGGTGATGGGACGGATGGGAAGGTGGAGGGATCTAATGAGGTCTACCAATCTGGTTGATGGAGAGCGACCACGGAATCTCTTGCCCTCACTTCGGCCCTGAACTACAAGACGCTCCATTGAGTCTTTGTTGCGAGTAAGGGTGATTTATATTAGAGCGGACCGTGCACGGGCCGTGTCCCGTCCCGTCCGGACAGGACATGCACGGTATAATATATGAACTGCTTCATACAAAATGTATGCAACGTCTCAAATCAGTGGCGCCGTCCGGGCCCGTGCACGGCCCGCTCTAATATAAATCATCCCTTATGTTATGTTAGGTAGAAAACACACAATCATAGAGTAGATAATAGTTTACATACTGTCCCACTGCTGAGCAAAGGCCTTCATCATTGAAATCAAGTCTTCGCTACATAAATAGAATAGAAAAATCTTTATTTGATACAATACACTACATTACATTACAGTTGAAGTATATTGGCCTAAACACCACGCTTGTTGCTGTAAAACCAAATTAAAAATATATCTAGCTATCTTTATTATTGAAATTTCGCATTCACAATGTTATATAGGATAACATATTTACTATAAAAAAATATTAACCAGTCTCGGGAAGGATCCTATTCGAGCTTCCTGAGACTGGTTGTTTGTTTTTTCTAGTGAACATATTATCCTTTAATCTAGCTCTTGCAAGCTATAAAATGCACGTCAGTACCACAGTATCCTACTAATATCATAAACGCGAAAGTTTCTAAGAATGTATGGATATTTGTTACTCTTTCACGTAAAAACTACTGAATGGATTTGGATGAAATTCAGCATACAGATAGTTTATAACCTGGATTAACATAGGATACTTTTTATCTCGATATTCCCACGGAAAACGGGAACCACGCAGGTGAAACCGCGAGCGGCCGCTTGTAAATATATATTTATACTGTGTCAGTACGTTGGTCTTGGTTGTTCTCGTAAGTTAGCAGTTGATAGAAATAACCAACCTGAATTCGGATTGGGATGGGTTACCTAACCTCTTCACGTGTGCTTTTGTTTATGTGGGAAGATCTTAGCTCAGCAATGGGACATTTAAAATGTCAAGTCATTATGAATTTATGAACCGATTCCATTAGTGTGAACTTGTGGACCAACAAGTGTTTATTAGCGACTGCACATGTGCTTAACGTGACAGGTGGAGAGCCCACTGCCGCGTCATGCTGTTTGATGTATTTGCAGTCCTTAGTCCGTTAGTCGCCTTTTACGACACCCAAGGGAAGAGAGGGGGTGGTAGTATTCTTTCACTGCCACGCGACACGGTTATATACTAGTGTTTATTCACTGATTTTTGTCTAGGTGTCAACGTTTGCATCGAGACATTAATTGTTTAATGGTACTAAATCCTACTAATATTATAAACGCGAAAGTTTGTAAGATTGTATGGATATTTTTTACTCTTTCACGTAAAAACTACTGTATAAATTTGGATGAAATTTGGCATTCAGATAGTTTATAACCTGGATTAACACATAGGATACTTTTTATCCTGATATTCCTACAGGAACGTATGGATGGATGTTTGTTACTCTTTCACGTAAAAACTACTGAATTGATTTGGATGAAATTCGGCATACAGATAGTTTATAACCTGGAATAACTCATAGGATACTTTTTATCCCGATATTCCCACGGAAACGGGAACCACGCGGGTAAAACCGCGAGCAGCCGCTTGTCTTTCATATTTATTTATAAGTAATTCGTTTACAAATTTTACATCTGAATAAGATGTCAACCAAATGTCGTTAATCGTAATTATGCATATCAAAATATATTATAAGGCCTTACAAATGATGATTTGAAAGCGTCTGTTCAAACACGACTGATTGTAAAAGAATATTAAATCATGTGTCGTCATAAACGAGAAGCCCAATAATTGTTTTATTTCAATGTGTAGGTACCTACTTACGAGTACTCGTATTTGCAATAGTACTAAATGCATTTCTGAATAAAGTAAAGTATTGCTTACGTACGATCCCACTGCTGGGCACAGGCCCCCATTATTGAAATCAAGTCTTCGCTACAAATGTGGAATGACTTAGCACCACGCTTGCCAATTGCGAGTTGGTGATTACAGACCCGGGGTTTGCTTCGAAAAACTCAAAACACACTTCGCTCAACCTGGAAATTGAGCCCTGGACCTCACACTTCGCCCAACCTGAAAATTGAGCGCTGGACCTCACACTTCGTTCAACCTGGAAATTGAGCCCTGGACCTCACACTTCGCCCAACCTGAAAATTGAGCCCTGGACCTCACACTTCGCTCAACCTGAAAATTGAACCCTGGACCTCACACTTCGTTCAACCTGGAAATTGAGCCCTGGACCTCACACTTCGCTCAACCTGGAAATTGAGCCATAGACCTCACACTTCGCTCAACCTGGAAATTGAGCCCTGGATCTCACACTTCGCTCAATCTAGGAATTGAGCCCTGGACTTAACACTTCGCTAAACCTGAAAATTGAGCCCTGGACCTAACACATCGCTAAACCTGAAAATTGAGCCCTGGACCTAACACTTGGCTGAACCTGGAAATTGAGCCCTGGACCTCACACTTTGCTCAACCTGGAAATTGAGCCCTGAACCTCACACTTCGTTCAACCTGGAAATTGAGCCCTGGACCTCACACTTCACTCAACCTGGAAATTGAGCCCTGGACCTCACACTTCGCTTAACCTGGAAATTGAGAACTGGCCCTCACACTTTGCTCAACCTAAGAATTAAGTCCTGGACCTCACACTTCGCTCAACCTGGAAATTGAGCCCTGGACCTCACACTTCGCTTAACCTGGAAATAAAGCTAAGGACCTCACACTTCGCTCAACCTGGAAATTGAGCCCTGGTTCCCGGTTATCCTTAGCCTCTCGGCCAGCGAGGTGTTTCATACGTACTCGTTCCAAAAATGTCATTAGCTGTTTATTATTTTTGAAAAGGTCATTGACCGTATTTTAATTGTACGGTGACAGTAACTTACGTCAGGGCAATCTCAAGCAATGCTAATATTACGTACGTACTAAGCTTGTGAAAAAATAAAGCGTCAGATTGTATCGACTGACGTATCACTTACATTAACGTTTGATACTATCCATCTGATACGGCAATCTCGGACATCGATACATTTGGTCGGCTGTTTACCGACTATTAGGGTTAGTCAGAGACTATAGAGTCTATATATAGTATAGACAATAAGGACCTTAGAAGGCAGTTCACTGCCATAGTTCACGTATCACCAAATTACGACTGTACATGACTGTGCTCAGCGTGATAGTGGTAAGCCCATCGCCTCTCTAGGCTGTTGGATGTATGTGCAGTCTTTAGTCCGTTAGTCGCTTTTAAGACACCTAAGGGAATAGGGGGGTTGGTAGATTATTTTAGTGGGCCGATATACCACAGCTCTGGCAGATAAAAAACAAACACCCCCCAAAAACCCGTTTTTTTTTTAAAATTCCAAAATAAAGTTACTAGCCGATTTTCAAAATTCAAACGCTCACACGTGTCTCAATAAATTCCTCAACTTTTGGTACTATTCCCCTCTCGATCCCCCTACAATCCTTGGAGCTATGGGTAAAAATACGTCTCGGGCGATTTGCATCTGATAACCATTTTCAATGGTAAAAGTTTGAGTTTATCTATGCACGCATCCACGAAACTTGCTCAAAGTTTCGTGGATTCCCGGTAATCCGGCACCCCCTATAATCCGGCATGACTATTATTTAACATACATATATGAAGTACGATTTGTATACTTCAGAGTATAATATATGAAACCTTATCATTGGATCTGTAATTTGTCGGATTATAAGGTACCGTTTGTAAAAAAAATCCGGACTATAGAGGGTCTTATTCAGTACTCTTTAACCCGACAAATTCGATAGTTCGACACTGTCCTGCAAAATGTTTATCGGATTACCGGGGGGTCCACTGTATATTGAGGGCTACGAATGGCAGGCATGGTAGTATGAAGGTTTCGCCACGATTCTACCTTTTCGGAACCGGTTGTAAAACTTGCGCAAGTGATACTCGTAAATAAGTGCTTCCGTTGTTTTATGGATCAGATCGACTATTTATTTCTAATGTCCTGGATTACCTTAACTTAAGTTATTGGAACTCATTAAAACAACTCATTTGCTTTAACTGCCTTTCTGGCATAGTGGTTAGCAGAACAATTGTTAGTTAATTTAGTTAGTTTAGTTTAACTGTAATTATCCTATTTCGATAAAACGATAAATACAACTGCAAAATTACTACAAAATGCGATGCGCCGGCCGTGCGAATTCAACTTATGCTCACAGAATGGAGATTTGTAATATTATGCACAAATTTATTATTCTATTTCAATAAAAACGATAAATACAATTGCAAAATTACTACAAATAGCGAAAATGGGCATTTTCAAAAAATCACATTCGAGATGTAATAGGCCTCTTAGAGGTATTCGACTCCATACCAGTGGGGTACATAATAATCTGTTTGTGAAAGCTGGAAGAAGGTTTTAGGTCTGAATGGCTATCTTACCACCATCTTGTCTAGAGTCAGTAGCTTTATTTTAGTAAGTATCTATATTGTTTTCCGATAGTAATGAGATAAGTATAGGCCAGTTCCATGTTCAACATTTTACATTAGGGTCAATTATTTGTTTGAGGCAGTTCGTGTTTAATTTTAATTGTAGCCATACAACATGCCCCAAAAAGAAAAAAAAAACCTTTTATACACCATTTCATAATTGCCATTCACCTGATGATACGCTCGCCGGCAGTTTACATAATTCGCGTATTCGATTCGACCAAACATGGCGACATCGTATCGGGACGTGAACGTGATTCGGTTCGTACGCTGTAATACAATTTTTTTTATAAAAGAAACTCCTTTATAAATAAATAACTTCGGTGTCGTTTAATTGGCGATGGCGTTCCGAGAACGTCGGCCTTTCCTGTTTGACCGAAGTTGGTTGACCAAACCGCTTGCTCAACTTTTCCGTTGCGTAACGGCTGAGGAAAAGCTGCCTATTTTCACCAAGTTGCGTAAATGTCGTAGTAGCGCGCAACGTGTAAAGCCGGCACTTCACTTGGCGTATCGTGTTCGTGTGGCGATATCGTTGTGTTTGCCCAAATAATCTGGCACATCACTTGGCGTCAAACAAGCCATCCACACATGGCCTACCTATACGGGCAAACAAGCAAATATTCACAATATTTGCTTGTTCACAAACAAATTGAATGCAACAGTGATGGACGTGTCAGTGGCAGCAGCTTATTATATTTATCTGAATGCGGCTTGCCAACACCTGTTTTCTTATTGTGCAGGGTTCTCCTAAGTTATTTTGAATATCGATCAATGCAACGTGTTCGGTTTTTGTTTTTATGAGAGGCATTTTTGGGGTCCCAAATACTAGGATTCATTTGGTATAATTCCAAAAATCGCAATACGGTTTCGTTTGTCCAATCCATTTTACTATGTTTACGTATAAAAAACTGAACACGTCTGAACAGGACAGCTGCACGCGCGCTTCTGAACAGAACCAAGTGTGGACGGCCGACCGACGCAAATATTTGCCGTATTTGATTCCTTTGATGTGTGATCAAAAACCGACAAGTGGACGGAAACGCAAATTCGCTATTTGCGTTGTTTGCCTTATTCGTGCAAATAAAGCAAATATATTCAAATAGGCCGTCTACACATTGCCGTGTTCGGACAAATAATGCAAATACGCGAACACGATACGCCATGTGAAGTGCCGGCATAACGCGCACGCGCACGACAGCTTTCCGATTCCATCTGGCGGGAAAGTGAAAAGTCATACGCGCAGGTGTAGTGCGGTACGCTTTAGTAGGGAATAAGCGTTGAAACTAGTGATGCAAGGATTTCTGGTTTTACGATTGTAGGATTAGGATTAGAAATATCTGCACCAATAATCGCCGATTAAGATTAGTATTATTGATGCACCCAAATATCACTCGTCAAACGTTTTTTTCCCGACATTTCCAAACAAAAACACGACACAACACGAACGAAGAGGCTAAGCTTGCAATGGCATTTATGCCATTTTAAGTCAGGCACGTAATTTATTTTGGTCAATTTACGGAAAGGCAAAGGAATTAGGCCATACAGCCAATTTGACTTAAAAACAATAATCGTGAAGAATCGTATGTAACAATCAGCAATTAGGATTAATCGGAAATATACCGAATAATCGGGATTAGCATTATATCGAATCCTAATCCTTGCATCACTTATAAAAACTAAATACACAGACCTATACCACATGAGTTATTCATGTACCTATACTAAATTTTAGCGGAATAGTGGCAGCTTTGACATATACTTACTTACATACATACCTCTTTTCCCTTGGATGTCGTAAAAGGCGACTAACGAACTAAAGACTGCACATACTTCCAACAGCATAGATGGGCTCACTATCTGTCACGCTGTGCCATTGAGGTACAATAATCTAGAAAAGACACCGCGAAGCAAGTTTGTGCGCACTAAGGAACGCCTCAGTGATTGCGCGTGATTCAAGCGATTGTGGACCTTGCGGCTGCACCTTAGTTGCGCACAAACTTTCTTCGCGGTGTCTTCTCTAGTTTATTGTACCTCGATACGCTGTGCACATTGCAGTCGCTATTTGGTGAAAACTTGACAATAGCAGATGACTGCTTTTGCGGTCCTCATTGCCTAGTCTCTGACTAACCCTTCGGGGATAATTGTCGTGATTATATGTATGTATGTTTGACATAAACATTTGCCGTAAGTAAACATTGAGTTAAATATATATAATAATATATCAATGTAAGTAAATGTGTTTTGAAAGAATTGCAATTTTTTGAAAAAGCTCTTCGTTCTGAGGACATACTGACGTATGTACCTTACTTTACATGACAAATAAAAACTATTTGTTCAAATAGTTTGTCAGTACTATAACTTTACTTATGAATAAAAATTCATCATACTAACTTCACAATCTAAACAGTCAGAGCCAGCGTGCTTAGTGCCATTATCTTTCAGTATTCTCAAAAGTTAGCTACGACGAGTGACGTCATAGTGACGAAAATGTGAACTTATGCAAAACTTGTCCAAAAATGGCGCTACTTCGATCCCATACACAATCTTAATGCTCGAAAATAAATGATAATTACTTCGATTCAATGTGTTACATGTCATACCGCATGAGCCAGCATGGTGGATTATATTATTATAAACACTTTCCACAACTTGTTTGCTCGAAATGCAATTGAAAGAAAGAAACTCTATGTATAATAATAGTTATGCATAGTTACTATGATATACAGCTGTATAACAAAGCACAGTTTGTTATTAAACTGCGACTTTCTCTAACTAAACAAATGAATTCGAACGGTAATTTTAAAAGTGAAAACAATTGAAAAACACGTGAGAGTTAATTGTTTTAGCAAACATTATCGATACCGTTCGTCGCGTGTTCGATAGAACACGTCACCCTCCATTGGCCAATCTCTCCATAAATACATATAATCACGACTATTATCCCCGAAGGGTTAGTCGGAGATTAGGCAATGAGGACAGCAAAAGCAGTCCTCTACCATAGTAGCCCACTTTTCCAAATAGCGACTGCACATGACAGGTGGTGTGCTGTCTGTCTGTCTGTCTTTGTCAGCTGTCAAAAATCAATGCTCATTGCAGGTAAATTAGATGTGTATAATTAGCAACATTAATCATATTTGCCCAGCAGTAGGACGTTTACAGTAAGATCATTTGATTTGATATTATATAATTGAATGAAACAACAACGTAAGTACTCCAACCAATCATTGTCTGTTTTAAGTTTGTCTTTATTTTTGCACAGCCAACCCAAGCCACCACCCAGCCAGCCCAATTAGGATTTGTGGTTAGACAGAAGTGTTACACCGTCGCCGCTCTATATGCTGTTGGAAGTATTTTTATTTTATTTTCTTCAGAACACCAACAGCACTTATACAATAATTATGGATACATTTATATAAATCTACTTAGCTATTAACAGGTATTCGCATATGGATGTGTGTTCAGTTTTAGTCCGTTAGTCACCTTTTACTACAGCCAAGGGAAGAGATCGGGTGGTAGTATTCTATCACCGCTACGCGACATGGTCAAAATCCTTGTGATATAAAGCTCTTTGTCACGTCACGTTTTCTTAGAACGACAGCCCTACAACGCGTGGGCAGTACATGTGACTAGCAGTATAAATAAATACTTTATAATCATTCAAGTTGTTCCCTTATAGTGACTTGCTGATCCAGTAAAATAAATAAAAAATACGTTTTAGTGTTTACTTGCTATTGTTTGTAGGTTAACTAAAGTACTTGTTCGTTAAGAAAAATAAGCATATGTTCTTTTTATAAATTCGTCTTTGCAGACTAAAGAAGAGTTTATTCATTACACACAATATGCTTTAAAGTATTATTTTTTATCCAACAATATGACATAGGAGACATTTCAAAATTGGATGTGTAAAATATAAAATCAATACAACGCTCTTTCTAAAATTATGGAAAAAGACCGTTTAGTTTGGTATCTACTAATAAATACATTAATTATGGCCGCACCACGGAGAACTGAGCCGCAGTATAGGCAAACCATGGACATAATATTTGTATATTACGTCCATGAGGCAAACCTATGCACAGCGCTTCGCTTCCTACAGTCAAGACCAAGAGGTGACAAAACTGACAACTGACAACGTAAACAAATAGAATCTTTTTGTTACCTCAACGTTGCCACTGTAACAAAATGTTAAAGTAAATTATTGTATGTTACTTAAGTATTATGTGATATAAGTGGGCAATGCCTCCGAAATAAAGTATTTCAAGTGCTTATTATTGCTTCATTCATCTAAATTATTAGGTGACATTTTTCTTCTCAATATTTTACAAAAATAAACTTAAAAGTACTTACCTACTTATAAAATTTTATTGAAAACTTAACCTCAGTTATTATTATTACTTAAAAGTTTCTACTGAGAAAACTATCTGGTTTCGCACATACAATTCAAATTATTTTTAGAATATTCTGATCATCAATAAGGAAATTTAGGACACAAAAGATAAACAAATCTCAGCAACAATCAGACTTAAAGTTAAGTAAACGGCTTTCACGTAATTTTGTGGTAGGTATATCCCACGCGTGGGTGACACTTGGTCAGCCTGCGATCGCCACAGCGTTGCGACACCGACAGAAGGGCCCTTCGCTAAACATTATTTTTGTCAAAATTAACAATATGGAACAAAAACAGCATCAAACTACAAGAAAGAGGACTTGGGTAAAAAAGAAGTGACTGCAGTGATGACGGCTAATACGGGAGTATAGAAAAAAGACGAGCTGTGCCGTCCCTACCTAGTAAGGATAAGGGCAGGAAGATGATGATTGATGATGACTTATGTATGGAACAAGATTTTTTTACCAAACGCAAGTTTTGACACTGTCTAAAATGAGGTTTACCATTGGAATATCTACCAAATACAACTTTTGAGACAGTCTGAAATCAAAGTTTACTATATTCGTAGATGAGCGTGCAATAACGCGGAACCAACAGTGATCGTATATGTCAAAATTGAGATTTATATTAAACGCGCGAAGATTCAATTTTGCTTTTTTCGAACACTGTGGGTTTCGCGGTATTGCACGCTTATATGGGATGTTTATCAAATTTAGTGGCCGTTCGGAAGCGGCCCATGTAAACAACTAAATCTACCCACACCGGCTACGTAGCCCGTAGTAATAGTACCCCGCTTACGTCATAGCGATGCTACAAAATATTAGCATGTATCTCAGCGTAGGTTTTGACTTTTGGCTCAATCCATAATAGGAAGATACATTTGACCTTTTCATCGTCAATTTCGAAACATCATTCGAGAAATTGGTATATGTAGTAATAAAATATATATTTTATTGAAGATGCATTAGGATTACGTAAGACATCAAAATAGTAAACTACGATTTATATATTTTAGTGTACGAAAACGAGACGAGATAAGGATGTCAGTAATTCCAAGACTGTAGTATTAGTTCTGAAGCTGTATTATTATGTTAAAAAGACCTATGTCAAATACATACATATATAGAAACATTTAAAACCACCGATTAACCCCTTGAGGATCGTAAAACCAGACACAATGAAAAATCAATTGTTTCGCGACCGCCGGCGGTCTTATGATCCTTGACCTATTACATTGTTATGGCATGTATTTACCATAACAAAGAAACTACACAATAAAGATTTTAAAATTCACACAAAAGAAAACTGCCAATTTTTAAGCAATAAAGCGTACTATGAATTTAATGTGTGAGGGTACTTGACCAAGTAAGTGTTCTAAGTTTAAATTTCATTGAACATTATGCCAACTTGTTTTATATGAAAATGCTGAATTTTATTGCCGAGGGCATAAAAACGAGCTCTGTAAGTATTCTAGTGACACTGGTTGAAATAATGAGAAAACATATAAACGAAACATAAAATGACAAAACAAACTCGACACCTAGTCACATCGTGTAGTTTTAACACTAGTCTTTTATAAATCCATAAAATAAAATTGATTTAATTAAGATCCCTGCGATTTATATTTTTAAGTACATAGGACGTATAATGTAAACAAACGTTTGTACAAAAGACTGAAACAAATAGGACAAATAAAATACAGACTGGAAACCAACACATAGGCACTATTTTAATTTGATTTGATGTGAATAAGTACCTATTGGATATAAAAGCCAATTTCAGAGATCTCTTTTAAAGAGAAGGTTCCACTTGTAGTGTCGTCAACAACGACCTTATCGTAACTGAGAATCATAACGCCACTATACAACAAACAGGAAACCATTATTTCGTATCCAAGGCTCAGCCTTGTAGGTACTGGAAGAGCGTAGATCTCCGAGATTGAAATAAAATAGTACTAACAAGCAAATATTTCAGATGTGGCCCACTACATTGTGAAGATTATTATATCAATCGAATTTCATTTCTATTACCCTGTACATAGAGTCTAGGTCATCTGTAGTTCCATATGGCATGGAATCAGGATATTGCAGTGAGCAATATAGTGTGGAGCATGGTGATTGCAAACATAACGCCAGATCTGTGGAAATTGGATTCTCACGGGGCGGCAGATATAGCTGTTTCCTAGTAATAATGCATACATATACGGTTTTATAATTTTTAATTTCCATTTAGGGGCGTAGCAGATTATTTCTTGATATCAGCGAGTCCAATTATGGGCCGACTATATCATAAGTCAAATCAACCCTACTGCTTCAGTCCAAAGAGTTTAATTCTAGAATGAAAGACAGATAATAAGTTGTCAGATATTTTTGGAAAAAGCTTTAACACCATTTTTCAACATTCTTTTAAATATCAATATACTATCATCGTGTCTGTTCTTATCTGTATATTAATCGTCACTCAATTTTTTTTATTACACGATGGTTTAAGAACAGCTATGAAAGTAGAAAAATCTAATTGTTACGTCTAAGTTCTCTAAGAAACAGATACGAAACAGATACAGTACTTCAAAACATTGATGAAGACGGTACCGAAACGTAGTCGCTCACTATGGGCCTTATTAGCAGGCTCAAAATCACGCAAAGAGCAATGGAGAGGGCTATGCTCGGGGTTTCTCTACGTGATCGAATCAGAAATGAGGAGATTCGTAGACAAACTAAAGTAACCGACATAGCCCAAAGAGTCGCCAAGCTCAAGTGGCAATGGGCAGGGCACATCGCCCGTAGAACCGATGGCCGTTGGGGCAGAACGGTTCTTGAGTGGCGACCGCGCACCGGAAGACGCAGTGTGGGCAGGCCTCCAACAAGGTGGTCCGACGATCTGGTGAAGGTCGCGGGTAGCCGCTGGATGCAAGCAGCACAAGACCGGTCGTGGTGGAGATCCTTGGGGGAGGCCTTTGTCCAGCAGTGGACGTCTTCTGGCTGATGACGATGATGATGATGATTAAGATTTGTATAAAAGCGAAACATTTCATACCGCAGCTGAGATAAAGATTTTCCAGCTATGGAATTTCAAAATAACTTAATTTAAGACAACAAAACACGATTAAAATTGTTACTTCCCAAAACAACAGTAAAATATTACGTTGGTTTCGCTATGAAAACCATTGTGAGATTTTGTAATTAACACCCGCCTTGTAATAAGCAGGTTGTAACTATGATTAACCATACAGTTTCACCCGTCAACAATAGCGTGAAGAACAGAAAAAAATGTTAACGTTTTGTAAGACTTCACAAAACTTTCCCATTGCTTCCCGGCGGGCGTTCCATAACTGTGTATGTTTTCCATGGTGCCTTATTTTCCATGACAGTAAATTCTTTATTTGTTAATTTAAGTTATGGTACACTCCTATATCATATAATTCCCTTCTGCCTTCCGAATCCCTTAGAAGCTCGAGATAATAATATTTTAATTTGGTTTCCCTTTAATCTCATCCGACATTCCAAAGTTGATTTACTTGCGACACAGCCATCTGCAAAAACGAGGTTTAGAACAGAACATTATTTACCTATCAAACGTACATTATAATATCGAAACAGATTGATCAGAATAATTATTAATTCAATATTCAACAATGAGTATTTTCATTCTGCCTAAGTTCTGTAATCTATATACATTAAAGTAGCTGTAAAAAATAAGTGCTATATATCAGTTCACAATATCCTATCTTTACAGTTAAATCATTAATTTAGTTTCCGTTCGTAGGGATGCTATTACTGACCCCTCAGGGAACCGCAATCTGTACCCGGCGTTTTGCGAGATCGCAACGATCATCGTTGTACATTCAATTTACTATCTGGCATTAATAGAATGGCCTTTCCCGCATGCCGACGTTAACAGCATCATAATCCTAACGTAACCGTATTATAGGGGTTAATTCGAATTACTTAGCTCATATCGCAGCATCATCGCTACAATCCAGTTTAATTTGTGGTGCGCTTGCGAGCGATGAGAGCAGTGAACTTGAAGCGATTAATGCGGCCCTGCTTTTATGACATAGGAGTAAACGCTTTTTAATAGATCATGCCTGCACGAATAAAATATAATAAACATTTATTCCTAAATAAAAGTGCAAAGAAATGGAGAATTGGTTTTGAATACAGAAATTTTATGCGTATAGCATCGTTTTAAACTGAGTTTGCTACGTGTAGGAAATAGTATATCGCCAATATTTTTTCCCTACCTCTACCAATATCTGATAGATAAGTATACCTTTAGCAGACCAGTGATATTAATTTGAAAACGACAATTGGCAGCCTATAAATGGCCCACAGCTGGACCCAGGACTTCTCACATGAACAATAGCTCATTGAAAAATCGGGGCACAAAGCAGGTTGGGATCGGCAACATACAGATTATATTACAACGAGTAAGAAACCTTGAAATTATCTGAATGGAAGGTGTAGTACCGGTTCTAGAGAAATGACAATTGATTTAAAATACCTGACATAAATAACATAATTATTATAATACTAGTACTGTGTGCAGTTTCTTGCGCTTAAAGCTAAAAAACGACCTGGCTTTGGTAAAAACATAATTTTTAATCAATACAATAGTGCACATAAAATCAGGAGGTACTGACATCGTGGATAAGTGTGGTCCCGCTGATTACACTGCCGGAAAGATCCCATGCGGCACGAAACAGACCTTGGAGGAGAATTTGACTTTACTAAAACTAATGGCAATTAGCTGTTTTCCGCCTGCAGTGAAGGCACAGCCGGTTCAAAGAAATCCCGTTTATTGAGGGACTGGGAAAGATCGCTCGTGGGCGGCGCTAACAAGGCCGGCATTCCGCAACCGATACCGCATCTAAGATGTAACTTATAAAGTTGAAGCTTTCAAAAATATTTTATTTTCATTCTTTATGCAAAATCTTCTTCTATGTAATGATTCTTGCTGAACCGTTCAATTCAACCATCCCGTGTTTCGTTTCTTTTAGTTAGTTGTCTTCTTGATTCCGTTTGTTTTTTGTTTTCAATGACATTCTTGTTTTTTTTTTAATAATTTCAATGTTCCTTCTACTTTTTTGTTTTTGTTGTAAATAATATTCTTTTGCATGTACTATCTATAACAAATTTTACTGTAGATAAGTAGTTTATGAGAAATATAAATAATTATTAGACAACTTTTTATACACAACAGAATTATATTGTTTGTTAACCATTAAACAGAAAGCAATCGTCCTGCTTAATTATGAAAGAGAAAATGGAGAAAATTTTCCATTTATTAGTCTCTTTTTTGTCCGGTATAGTCGAGTGAGTATATTTTGTGATATTGCAATTAGATAAGTACTACCATATTTGTTAGTAGAAAGTAAGAAAGTGACCGTAGATAATTTGAGCAATTTAACGTATTTGTAGATATTCTTATTCCGCCTTGATGACGAAGAAAACCATATTTAAATCTAATCAATCTTCCTTTATTTGGATAACACAGATTTTGTAGGTGATAACTTAAGTGACCCTAAAACTAAATGTATTGTAAGTCGTTAATGCTCCCAAAAAAAGAAATATGTCTAGAGACAAAGATAATACTGATGTGACGATGATAAATATTTACGTAATACATAATCTAGACACCCACGCCTCTTGATCAGATAAATCGTCCCCATATCAGGGTTAAAGGATATTTAAAATATTTGTTAATTCAAAGTTAACCAACTTTTGGACGGACAGTTCGCAAATGAGTGATTACAATTTTCTTACTCCAACTCTAGCCTGCACTTAGGGATTAGCAATTATTCCTGACTACCATCAATCATTTGCAAACCTACCCAACCGTACCAGCTTCGTTTTCTCTCCTTCTTATCACATTAAGCTATGTGTAGGGAGGCGTCTAATAGGCTTTTCACCTTTAATTATCATCAGCCTTTCTCGCGCGGCTGCTAGGCATCTTTGTTTGTTTATGCTATTCGCCTCGGTCTTGCGCTAGCTTATATGACCTGATTGTCCAGCATTTGAAGAAGAACTAATTAATATACGAGCTATTTTAACTTAATAGAAGCCGTTCACGGTGTACTATTTGTCAATGTAGTCATCGATTAGGGCCCAATGCGAGCCCGGCATGCAGTCAACGTGAGTTAGTGACTGTTTATCGCGAACGTTGTCCCGAGTTATAGATTTACATGTTTACGGCGCTTCACCGCGGGTGGTCGGCAATTTGTCCGCGAAATGGTGAACACTTGACAGGTGGTTAAACGCACACCATCAGCTAAAGTCCGGTTAAGAGGCGCTCTTAAATTGCATCGTAAAGCTGCAATTAAAGGGGCATTTTGTGCCATCAATTTTGGTTTGGCGGATTTTTTGGTTAGCCCTTTAGTGGGCACTGCATTTTGTAATTTTTGCTTTGGTTTTCAGTCAAAAATTTAAGTGGGTGATGCCTTCTAAAATGTGAAAGAGTAGTTTTGGATCTGCAAAATAATTTAAGAGTCTATTATTGAGTCAACTATTCATTTATTTATTTTATTAGCTACACAAAACGGAATTACAGCGTTTACATTTAACATAGGTAGACTGCACTTCCAAAGTATGTGCAGACAGCATGCATAAAATACATCGAGATCAAAAATAATGAGTATAAAACATTATATCTAAAGTAATTACAAAAAGTTCACATTAATAATTGCCAATTCAAAATTCAAAATTAAAACTAAAACATAATAATTGCTAATTAAACATTAATAATTGCTAATTCAACATTAAGTCATTATTCAAATCGTTCTTAGCAATAATTTGTCCCGTTATTCGAGAATCAAATAGTTAACACTAGTCAACAAAGCTTAACAATAGGAGTCAAAGGAATAATATAAAAAAATAATGTAAGTTGTAAAATCACCTTTTGTGTAAGTAGAAGGAATTATTTCGGTGCACCTTAATAGGTACACCTCTCGGAGTTGCGCAGTGAGGTCGCAGGTCACATTACATCAACCGCTGCACTTTCGAAGCGCTAGTGAAAGGCTCATCCTCGCAGGTGCATGCAAGCGTTGGCCAATAATGCACATTGAACATTAGCTACATCGGAATTTATTAAATGAACCTAATTTACTGGCGACCACAGTTCAATGTTGAACGTTATTGCCGTTAGCCAAATGAGATTTGTAATCTTCGACCGCTAAATAAATGAACATTAACTATTTGTCTGCTCTCAACCATGCCTAAACGATTTAAACAAATGTGATTCTCAAGTTGACCATTGCGCAAGTGCAATGTAAGAATCAAATGACGTTAATAACTGAAGGTTATTTTCAGCCCATTACAGATTGCGTATCAACATTACTTTATGCATGTGTATGTGTCGTTACATTAATAGTCATTATTATCTTTAAAGGATTTACTGTTTCTTTTCAACGAAACTATAATTTAGGTTGTCGACGTTCTATTCCGTTTCTTTTTACAAACTGTTGACATAATTAATTATGCTTACTGTCAATCAAAATAAATATATATATATATATATATAATAGACTAAAAACAGAACAGGACGGCGTTTATCGTGAAACTTGTGGGTTATATACACGGATTGGTATAATTATGTTACTCGATGTGATCTCGCTCATATCATAAGTCGAGCGATTTGAGTGATCGTAAAATACGTTTGAGGAGACGGTAAACTGTTCTATGGTAGAGAGTTTAAACCTCCATCGTCAGTTTTACCGACCTTTCGATTTAGTGGTTATACTCTACTGTTTAAATGCTATAATTGTGTTTAGCAGTTAGAGGTAAGACAGCTAGTTTACCCATCTGCTTTTCCATCGTCTTCCTTCTTCGACCTAGAGTGTAGGACGGTAAGTACAAAGACATTTGGTGGAAACACTTTAGAAATCCATCTACATAAACACTATAGATTTAAGAATATCTTAATTCTGATTAATATCAAAATTCACAAAAACCTCACTTCACTACACACTGTATACTTTTATTGTTTATTAAACATAATATTATTATAATTATAATTAGCAACAGAATATTAGAGACTTAATTTTTTTTGTATTTACTTTATTGAGAATATTAATTAAAATTTATTAAGTATACTAATTAATTGTTAAAATAAGAGAACTTTTGCTAATGACCAACTCTTCCGTGAACGTTAATAGATGCAAATAGTCGAAGGAATAACTAATTACCGTTTATGTATTCGTGCATTTTATCTACATTTTAAATTTACACATTTAAGTACTGTATGCTCAAAATCCAAACTTTATAAATAAACAATCTCGTCACACCACCTCGTTTGGTACGATTGCACGCGTTAAATCATTATTTACAAACGCAATAGTTGGTAAAACATACCTATCATGGCTATTATCCTTGAAGGGTTAATCAGAGACTACGCAATGAGGACTGCAAAAGCAGTCCACTCAAACACACTCAACACGTTTCACCAAATGATACCAGCGTGTGCTCAGCGTGCCAGGTGGTGAGCTCATCGCCGCTATAAGCGGTTGGGTTGTAATGGTACTAAAGTGTTAAACCCTTATGTGCCCGACCGTACCTGTGTGTGTTACTTTAAATAATATTGTGTTAATATTAGAATAATATTTACTTATTATTACATACAATCGCGACTATTATCCCCGAAAGGTTTTTTTTATGCTTAATAAGACAGCTCTTGACCTCGTCAGGCGAGCTGCCCCAGAGGATGCCTGTTAACTCTCCTTGAAGGCATTCAGGTTATAAGTTTTAGGGAACACAGACGATAGCAGAGAATTCCACTCCTTGCCAGTGCTAGTAGTGAAGTGTAGTGTGTAGTGTAGTGCAGAAACTAGGCAATGAGGACAGCAAAAGCAGTCCTCTACCATAGTCCACTTTGCACCCACTCGCGACTGCACATGTGCTTAGCGTGACAGGTGGTTAGTAGCTCTATGCTGTTGGATGTATGTGCAGTCTTTAGTCCGTTAGTGGCCTTTTACTACACCCAAGGGAAGAGAGTGGTAGTGTTCTGAGGTGTTAATGTTAATTTACTCTTTTCTTATCTGATGAGATGTAAACTACGGTTGTTTAAATACTTTTTTTTGTAGACACTCTTTTCGGTTTATGTATTTTACCTTTTGTAGGTACTGTTTATATTGAATTAATAAATTCTTGATGGTCTTGTTGTAGAGCTTGATTTTGGGCAAGCTTTTTTGTTTAAAGTTACCATTCTTATTTATTGTATATTTTTCTTCATATTTAGTTTTATTTTCTACATTTATGTTTGTTGCTTTACCTTTTATCAATCGTTTCATAACGATATAAGTATAGTAAATATAATTTTAAACACTGAAAAAAGACGACAACCTCAGGCGGGAATCGAACCACGCACCTTCCGCATTCCGGGCGGCTGCCTTAACCACTTGGCTACCGAGGTCTGGCTTTCAACCGTCGAAATTTGTCAGTGCTTGATGCTTATGCTTTTTAGTCAACATTGCTTCATCAAATCTTAGAAGTTTGACCTCTGAGATCCGAAAAAAATATTTTTACAAATATTTGAACATTCGGTTAAGATGAAGCTGCGTTTATAGATGAATGTTTTATATTTTAGCGTTTTAATAACGCTTAAATATACTTAAGTAAAATTTTAAACACTGAAAAAAGACGACAACCTCAGGCGGGAATCGAACCACGCACCTTCCGCATTCCGGGCGGCTGCCTTAACCACTTGGCTACCGAGGTCTGGCTTTCAGTGTTTAAAATTTTACTTAAGTATATTTAAGTGTTATTAAAACGCTAAAATATAAAACATTCATCTATAGTAAATATATTAAAATTGAAACATGATGTTCTGATTGTTTTTTAATTATGTTAAATAAAATAAAAATTATCGTTCTAACGCTTATTACGATGTGTAGTCTACAAAATAAAACCGGTGAGATTTTTTTTTTCATACACATCGCAACGTAATCTAAAGCTAACACCTTATAGCTAGCTGCTCTATAATTTGTACGTACTAATGTAATGTAATGACACTCATTACCTGTGTCCCAGTGTCCGCCATTTCGCAGCCAACGCGAATCGCCGATGTCTGCAACATTGTATGTGGTAAATGGTCAATGCAATTTACACAACGCCCCATTGTAGAATAATATTGGTCGGGCGTAATCTACTGCGTTTTGCTACCGCAATGAACATAATTTTTCTGTGATTACTTTACATGATTTTTATATCCTTAACGCAAAAAGAGGGGTATAATCTGTCTATTCGTCTGATTGTCTGTCTGCCTCTGGCGACGAAAATCTTTAACGAATGAATCTTCAATGCTTGTAAAATATTAAGAACTCTCAAATGTTCCTAAAAACGGACAAAAACAAGTTTAATGTACATTTGATATTTATATTAAAACAGAATAGATATAAACTATTAAGGGTGGATTCGACCAAACTAGAATAGGGTGTTATACCTAGATTAAATGCCGAATTTGTATAGACTATTCTCGGAGTAACTTATATTCCAGTTTGGTCGAATCCACCCTAAAACATATTAAAATTTGAAAAGTGTCGAAAAAATGTCCACGAGCAGGATTCAAACAGATTCGATTCACTTAACAATATTAAAACAGAAATAACAAAAGAATTTCTAAACAGGTAATGGCACACTCAAACCGGCTGGAAAAAATATAAATTATTATAAAACCAATGATAATTTCTAGTTTTCCGGCCAGTGTTTATCTCCGACACCTCATTCCTTTCAGTCATAGAGCCTTATAGTCTAGCCTTATAGAGCCCTATATCTATACTCTAAAGCCTAGAGCGAACAAAGAGTGTACCACCTCATTATCCGTTACCCAACACTGCGGTTTGGCCCCGACTCCACCCGTCATTGCGCCGCGCGCGTTCGTGCACAGTTTCTCATTACATAGGAAGTTCGTTATTACTTATGCCTGTTGTTTCATTAATGCCATTCTGTCATTACTAGGCGTTTCTGAGGTGCAACTCGGAATATTGTCATGGGCAAATGCGGCGAACGTAGCGGGACAGGTACCCGGCAAATTATTGGTTCTGCACCATGCTTGCAGCTTTGTAAGCCTGATTGTGCCTTCCATCAGTCTACGGTGCTTAGGCCTGTGTTTTAACGGGGAGTTGATCGGTGTCAACGTGTTCGTTGACTTCGCACTCAATGCACATCGATTGCTGCATCGGTTCTTGTTGTCAATCGGTAGTTGTATAAGTTGATTACGAAATAGCATTTCTTCGTGTACGGTAGAACGGTGTCCTTTGGAATCAAGTGTAACATGATAAACAGTTGTAGGCCTAGACTATTTGCAAACACGCTTGTAGAATAGAATGATGAATTCATGGGATTGACATAAGCCAACGGTACACGTCATTATGAATTATATTTAAAGTAGTAACTTAAACATTTTTTTTAGAATTATTCTGTTTTTCGTAGTGTATTATACAACCTTAATTTTTCTTAATACAAAAACATTTAAGGATGAGTTTCACCCATAAAACTGAACAACTTTCCCCAAGAAACCTATGTGCAAAAATGACAATAAAAATCGATCTCCCATACTATTGTCGTTCTGATCGGATAATTTCGTTTATGGTAAGGTAAGAAAATATAAGGTTGCATATAATGTGGTATCGAATAGAGTGAGCATTCGCCAAATATCATATAGGTACTACGCTACGCCGTTAGCTTTTAGCTCAAGTTTTAAACAAAATCAGCGAAGAAATCTAATTCGATAAGCGTGTTAATTGCAGAGTTAATAATGCAATTACAGTAAGCGGAGGGAATGTGCAAACCTCTGTACTCTGTAACTTCATTTTAAATGTTTTTCGCGTGTAATTCTCAGTGAGCGCTGCGTTAAATGTTCCATTATCTGGAGATTGTGTGAACGGTTGTTCTGTACGGTGGAAAGCTATTCATCAGATAAGGGCAGCATGGCAGGCACAATGACGCTACTGTGCGGGAACGCATGCATATTGATTACTGGAAGAGTTCTCATTAAAGCGTTTTATGTTACAACCATAACTATGATGCTAGTAGGTATTACTAAAATCATGATGTAGGTAGGTACTCCGAAAAATTTATTAACAGAAACTCAGAAAATTATTGTGTATTTTCGATGTTGTCATTATCATTTTACATTACAGTTTAACATGACAGTGCATGTGCCAAGACTGAATTAAAATTCTTCATCATCGTCAAAGTGTGAAGTGTTAAAATAGAAGAAAAAAATTTGGTAAATCTGAAACTTTTCGTTCTCAATCTTCTGCCGACGGTAGTGAAGCTACACTTCAGCTATCGTTAGTGTTTTGTCTCCATCTGTCATGTTCCTAAACTCCTTCTAGCAGCGAAGATAATATGTCTGCGGCATGCGACGGCTGGGAATTTATAGAAAGGGGTGCCCATGGCCGTACACACAGACAGACATTGTTCCGTTCCCGCGTGCTATCAGCTAACTCGATGAGAACTGCCAAGCTTCCTGATGTCGCCCTGTACAATGATACCACAATTAACTTTTAAATTACTTAATTATGCCCGCTGGTTACTGAATTATTTAAACTGAGCATACGCTTTTATTGTGATGTCTTTTCACGGCAGTGTGCATGTTTGTCAAAATGTCACGTGGGTGAAATCGTGTAATTTATACTTACAATTACACTACTGAATAAACTTAATATGGTGCATGTACTAATCACTAAATGTACGTTTTGACCTGAATTATAATCATCCGATTATAATGCCGTGCCGAAACCTATGCCGTGTCTACCATTTCAATATTACAATAGTACAAAGAGAAGGAGGGCCATAACCCACCACGCTGTCCCAATGCGGGTTGGCGGGTCAAAAATGAATTCTTGCTTATAGCCACAATCGGGACTTATTATGATCCTTCAATGTAGGTTACATACGAGTATCTTTAATAACACCATTACCATCCTAACCAAACTAACAACAATTAGTAACAAGATGTTAATCTTTTATTAGCACAATATCTGGAGCATGCGTCATTGTTGCGCTGCAGCGCTACATTTTATACATGCCGCAGATAAACAACAGCGCTGCAACGCTTAAATTGACAATTTACAACCTTCAAAGTTGTAATCCAAATGGAGAGTGAACTTAGTCACCGGCTCTTGTCCGATTTCGTTTTGAATTTACAATCGAAATGTTGTTTTGGTACGAACAACAAATGTAATGTTGAAGATTATAGTTGTATTGTGACGACTTTCGTGGTCGAGTCACATGAGTAAAGAAACGGAACAGAGACAAAGCTTCTAAGGAGCATACGAAATTCTTACCCATTTTAGTAGAATTAGCAAAAGAGAATAAAATAAAATAAACAAAATTTTATGAGCTTTTTTTAAGCATGTAGACAAGATTAAGATAATACACAAGTTCAATTACAAATTGCTTACTCTAAATATATATTTTTTATAATTTTTGGTTTTTAATAATTTGTTATAGGTACCTTTTGATAGAATAGTAAATATAGGATAAAATGTTTAGAAAAAAATCAACCAGCCTCAGGAAGCTCGAGTGGGATTCGAACCCACGACCTTTGGATCGCCGGTCCACTGCTCTAACCGCTGAGCTACCGAGACCCCAGAAGACTCGTTGAATTTTTCCTAGTATTTTGATTTACGCTGCAAGCCAGCGGTAGCTTTTTTTTTCTAGCAATCATTTTATCCTATTATATGGCATTGTGAATGCAAAATTTTAATAATAAAGATAGAATGGTAAATATTTTGAATCTGATAAAAAGTACGACGGCGCGGTTGTATGAAGCTTTGTCTGTGTTCCGTTTCTTTACTCATGTGCTCATGTGGTCCGAGTGGTCGGTTCTGGCGTCGTTATCTCTGAGGTCTCCCGAGTTCGATTCCCGATCTTAATTTTGTAAAATAACTTTTTCTAAATTGAATTCGGGTCTGGGTGTTTTCTTCGTATAATAAGTATGTTTATCCGTAATCATATCTATCTTGGAATTGATAAACTTTTGTGAGAGTGGTAAAGTTTTTCTAAGTTACGGCAGATACTTTTTGATTATCTATTCATCGTTATCAGACTGTATATCATCAAGTACTCCTCATTTGTTAAAATGAAGTTTGCTTTTTGTCATCTTACTCAACTCTTAGAGCAATATTACTTCAATCTTACTGCTTCTGCAAATTTCCATACTTTTACATAATAATAATTATTATTTTACATAGAAAGATCAAAGTCATGCTGCTCTAAGTGGTGACAGGACTTGCAAGTAACTGCCTTTAACTAAGTTATCTTAAAACTTTACAAAATGCATTTGGTGTTAAAGAATAGTGCATTTAGCAAAAAGGTCCCAAACAGTTCGTTCCTTTTCATTATTATGCCTACCGCACTTCAAATACAAAAGGTTACTAAATTGGATTCCATAAAAAAGTAACGAAATAGTATTGTTCAATGGAGCACGGACTTTCGAATACGCATTATTATGTCAAGTAAATACGAGAAAGCGATCGATTCACAATTGAATACGTAAGGATAAGCTGGGGGTCTATTGAGTATCGAGTGTCGAACTTTATGTCGACCGTGTTTTTTGCATATAAGATTTTTAGAGTAATTTCAAGTGTGGTATCTTCTTCATTTGTTTTAATAAAGGCCGAATGGACGTACTTAAAATACATATATAACATACATACATATAATCACGACTATTATCTCTGAAGGGTTAGTCAGAGACTAGGCAATGAGGACAGCAAAAGTAGTCCTCTACCACAGCCCACTTTTCACCAAATATATAGCGACTGCACATGTGCTCCGCATGACAGATGGTGAGCCCATCGCCGTTCTATGCTGTTCAATGTATGTGCAGTTTTAAATCTGTTATTCGCCTTTTACGACACCCAAGGGAAGCGAGGGTAGTAGTATTATTTCACCGCTGGCGACACGGTTAGGTACCTAAAATATTTAAAAAAAATAGAGTTCTTCTGCACAGTTTTGACATAGATTAAACAAATGACTGAAACGGATTTTAAAACTAATCTGCATTATAATAAAATTGTTTAACTTTTTCTCTTTTTTATAATCAATGTTTTACATCAAGAGAATACATAAATATTTTACTTATACTCATGTTTGCCGCACTGACTTAAATAAGCAATGCTCTTTACATGATCGTCTGTAAAGCGATAAAAACCTCAGATCATCTGAAAAAGTGTCTGAAAAATAAACGCTAAATATCTAAACGTTCAAAACTCCGTTTAGGTGCACGTTCGAGGTGTCTCGTGCTCACGCATTAAAAAGTCCGTCACCGTTAACATCTTCACATCAAGCATCAAACTAAAAAAAAATGTACTCGAATCTATGTCAAACATAAAACAGCTATAGACTTCGGACAATCCTTAAAGTGGTAATAGACCCTAGAGTTGTCATGCGCTAAATACTCGAACATCTTTTACATAACTTCTTATTTTAATCAAAACTTTTTTAATGTTCTCTTTAATTTTTTAATCTTCTTTTTTTAATCTTCTCAATACTTCTTCTTCGCGGGTGCGGGGCAGCTCCAACAGCCTTCTGAAAACAGTAGCAGGCAGGTTGCACGTGGACAGTGCTATAATGCAGCACTGGACTCGCGTGCACCTAATTAGGGACACTGCTATCACGTATAATCGATATGCGTGATAGTAGTGTCTTTATTTTATTTTATTTTTATTTTTATATTAATTGTGATACTAACATAGTTTTCTAAGATTATTGTTACTAACATTATGGATTCTGGTCCGAAATAAATGAATATTAATTTAATTAATTTAATCTTTTACATCAAAAAATCACGACATTGCATTGAACAACACGTAAAATATTTTGTTCTCTCCAATTCTCCATGTGATTGGTTGTTTAGCTAAAATCGCTTCAAGCGATAAAACTGCCAAAATGTATTTCATTTCTAATTTGCTAATTATGTATATATTTGTGGTGTTACAATAAAAGTATTATGTATCTATCTAAAAAAATGATGGACAATCGAAGTTCGACACACGTTTATTTGCAATAGGCCCCCAAAGGTGTCGCGTGCTCATGTGCTCAGCTCACTTTCACGAACATCTGGCGTATTGATTCACGAGCCGATAGATGTGGTTTAAATAAATCCATTGAAACGTAAAAAAGACACTATGTAATCTCAGCTAGTGCTAGTATTGTGTACGTGGAATGTTTTTATGTAGGTATCTATACCTGGTCGAATGGTTGTGCATTTATCTTTGTTTATGTATTTTTGTGTGTAATGTCGGTACTTATTAAGACTTTTTGTTAAGATTTAAAATTATGTGCTAGAATAATGTAAAATATTTTCTCGTTTTTTAAGGCTCGATATTCCCTATGTAGCATGTATGTGATGAAGGTAATGCATTTTCAATACACAAATAGATACACGAAAAGTATTTTTCTATTACAGACAGTGAATTTTTCACTTATATTTGACACTGTAAAAGAAAGGGAGAAAAGAAATGCTTTTGACATAACCTTACGAACGGATGGAACGGATTAAGTGATAATTGTAGCCTTAATTTAATAAAATATTGGAATATTCAATTGTTTTTACAAGAAAACTTGACACTTAAACGCATTACGAAACAATTTACAACCTACCTGAGGTGTCATCAAAACTTTTAAAATACCCATTGTGTTATACATAAATGTCCATACTCGGTGCTGAATATTGTTATCTCTGCCAATACTCAGCATCAGTTTCCTTGCCAGAGTTATAATGGTTCTACCACACATCGTTCACGGTGCGATAATTCAGAAGGGCTTGTAACCTTAACACTATAAGTACCATGTCGTACCAACTACAACGTTCACAGTTTATGGTGGCACGAGCTTTATCGTTCGTTCGTTGGTTTGACGTGGTCCTAAAGTGTGAAGCTACTTCTGAGGCCGACCTAAACGAAGGGTAGCAATTAGTGGGAATCGATCTTGCTGTTTAAGCCCGCCCGCCCGTATAAGGCGTGGGCGGGGCTCGGGCGCGAAATTTAGGGTTACCTCTTTTATGGGTAAGATATAAAAATAACCAAAAAAAATTATTTACGACAATATTATTGTGATGAAACACCTTGTACAGATCTACTCGCATTTCGGTCCGTTGTCTCAGGCAACCAATAATTTGAAACGTCAGAGTAAAATAATGTGTAAAAACACAATGAAAAAAAATTGTTACCTATATGAAGTAAAGTCCGTCGCCATTCCACAGTATGTACATTTGTTTTATAACGCACCAAAAAATAAATTGAGGTAGTGCTTACATTAACGACTCGTTTACTGCAATACAATGGTACAATTGTTACACATAACACTTACTCATAAGCTAGGTTACGTATTCAATATCAGCCATTCAACCATTAGCAATTTGTACGAAGTCATGAAAACTTAGAACTTTTTGTAACCCTTTTGACAGTTTAAATGTTAATCGTACGTTAGTATGTATGGTTACTTAAAGCACAAACATACACAGTGGCAACCCTAAATGACTCATTAAGTGTAACCAAATTTTCCATCTTTGAAGAAGGGATTATACCTTAGGTTTCGCTGTGCTGAAATTGATGGTGGTGGTGAAAGTACTAGTTTTGTTGCCCCCCATTCCATTTGCCACTTTGACAAGTAATGAATAGCGATCAATGTCGATAATTGTCGTTTAATTATGTAATTTACGTCAGGGATATCTCAAATACATGAGAATACAGTAATAAAGAACTCGAGGCTGAACCTAACATAATTGGGGAGGTCAAAACTTACAGATTCCGATAACTTGGTCACTTAAAAGGATCGTAGCGATTCGGCATACAAAAATGTTAGTTGTATTGTTGTGTTCTCTCAGTGAGAAGTATTCGGTACTTTCGTAGTTGAGGGTTATCTACGGGTAATGTGCTTCTTCTCATAAACGTCACTCCTCGCGATCTTCTGCTAGCCGAATACCCTTTTTAGGGTTCCGTAGCCAAATGGCAAAAAACGGAACCCTTATGGATTCGTCATGTCTGTCTGTCTGTCCGTCCGTATGTCACAGCCACTTTTTTCCGAAACTATAAGAACTATACTGTTGAAACTTGGTAAGTAGATATATTCTGTGAACCACATTAAGATTTTCACACAAAAATAGAAAAAAAACAATAATTTTGGGGGTTCCCCATACTTAGAACTGAAACTCAACATTTTTTTTTATTAAACACATACGTGTTGAGTATTTATGGATAGGTCTTCAAAAATTATATTGAGGTTTTTAATATAATTTTTTTCTTAACTGAATAGTTTGCGCGAGAGACACTTCCAAAGTGGTAAAATGTGTGTCCCCCCCCCCCCCCCTGTAACTTCTAAAATAAGAGAATGATAAAACTAAACAAAAAATATGATGTACATTACCATGCAAACTTTCACCGAAAATTGGTTTGAACGAGATGTAGTAAGTAGTTTTTTTAATACGTCATAAATTAATTAATAAAAAAAATACACTATTATTAAAACATCAATCAAAGTTACAACGAACTACAAGAACTTTTATATGATGTTACTTGCTGCTACGGAACCCTTCATGTGCGAGTCCGACTCGCACTTGGCCGGTTTTTATTATATACTAGCGCCCCACCCGTGATTCATAATATCCCGTATCCCGTGACGAATTCCCAAAAATTTTCTTCAATAAATTACACAATCCTTGTCCTGGCAACTACAAACAACAAAAAATAATTAGCCAAAGATCCAGCCCTTTTCAAGTGATGAGCGAACATACATTCGTAGTAATTGTTTTTTATTTGTACATACATACATACATATTTCATCACAACTATTATCCCTGAAGGGTTGGTCAGAGACTAGGCAATGAGGACCGACAAAGCAGTCCTCTGCCATAGTCCACTTTTCACCAAATAGCGATTGCACATGTGCTCACCGTGACAGGTGGTGAACACATCGCCGCTCTATGCTGCTGGAAGTATGTGCAGTCTTTAGTCCGTTAGTCGCCTTTTACGACACCCAGAAGAGAGGGGGAGAGGGAATTTTATTTGTATAGATAAAAAAACAAATGGTAACTATTATCGTAAACTCGACTTGTTTATGTCTACATTACTCATTTCACACAACAACTGGAGAGCGCCAACAAACATGGTTGATCCATCATCGGCGGTATATTTTTGGCTATGCAAGCACCGAGTCCCAATGTTTACACTGACATGGCAACCCTAAAGTGCATTCACTCTGTCGGGAGCGCGAAGCTAATTTCTCTATCTTTAGCCCGCGGTGTTAGTGACCGGTCGCTACTGCCGACTCAAGAGAAACTGCATCGCGTTAGACGCATCCGGTTTGCATACGAACCGCCGGAATATATCGATGACGAGATGAGCTTTTGAAGTAATATCGATATCTTTTAATTCTGGTATCTATACTGTTCGTAATATTAGATGTTTTGTGTGAATAACGCTCAAATAGCATAAATAAATAAACTCAAGATTACAAAACGTTGAAAAAAATGACTTCCCAATTGAGGTAGTAAATTTTTCAGTGAGTGTGATGTGTGAAGTGACGATAAGGCCGAAGGTGGAAGCGCGCTTCACCCGAAATCCTCAACCACTGAGGAACTGGCTATCTTATCTCTAACTGTCGGAATACAACAATGCTATAAACATCGTTGTTATGGCGACAGACTTAGATAAGATGGTGGTAGCTAGCTAGGCGGACTAAACAGCACTACCACCAACCAAACCGAGCACACAAAGATGTACCCCCCGCTGGGAATCGAACCCGGGACCTCTTGGTCTGAAACCGGTGGCTTAGCCACTAGACCACGGAGGCAGCAAAAACTTAAACACTATTTTTAAGCATTATTTGGTAAAACTTTGTTTTGTATCTTTTGCTTAAGTTCATAATGACGTTTGTGTGACGTAGACTAAACAACATGGATATATATAATCACGACTATTTTCCCCTAAGGGTTAGTCAGAGACCAGGTAAAAAGGACCGCAAAAGCAGTCCTCGGCCATAGTCCACTTTTCACTAAATAACGACTGCACAGCTCAGCGTGACAGGTGGTAAGCCCATAGCCGCTCCATATGCTGTTGGATGTATGTGCAGTCTTTTTAGTCGCCTTTTCGACACTTAAGGAAAGAGAGGGGACGGTAGTATTCTTTCACCGCGACGCGTCACGGTAAGACTGAACAATGTTTGACTAAAATGCTTAGAAAGATAATGAGTAATGCTCTGTTTTATCCGTTAAGAGTAAGATCTTGGCCATTATCTCCCGTGATGGTAGAAGCGCGCTTTACCCAGAATCCTTGACCACTGAGTAACAGACTATCTTATCTCTAAACTCTCAGAACACATCAATGCTTTTATCATTGTTGTTTTGGCGCCAGACTACAGATAAAATTGTAGTAGCTAGCCACTAGCCAGGCGGACTTAACAAGCGCTATCACCAACCAAAATGATGAGGTACTTAACGCTTTACATATATGGTAATTTTTTCATCCAATAAAACATTGGTTACGATAGTTTCAACCTGTAAGCTTATTGAAATCGCTAACCACTATAAACTAAATTGGAAGTTGTCAACCTGTCACCCAGATTTTCAAATTGCTTCATTACAAATCCCGTAATAATTTATATGTTATGAAGAACGAAACTAGAGCTCGCAATGCGCCCGCTAATCCTCACCCGACAACTTCCATAAACAGCAATAATTCCATACAAAAGTGGATGCTGCAATTTTGCTGCACAACGGTAGGTAGGCAGCATGCATTACAGCACACTATGGTACATATAATAAACACTATAGCAGTATGAGTAATACTATGGCATGGCATATATATTATACACTATGGCAGTGTAAGTACTATGGCATTTATAGGCGAACGTTTGAAATGTAAATTATCGAAATCATTTTCATCGTCACCATTTTTAGTCTTTCCCAGCCCACTGCTGGGCATAAGTTTCACTCTGTTTATGCCATTCGCCTCAGTCTTGTACTAGCCACGTGCAACCCACAGTCTTATTTTATCATCGACCCTTTGTATCCATCTCTCGACCGCCACTTGGTCTCGCATCTTACTCCTGTTTAATTTGTGCAACTCCATAGATAAGTAATTAAATTACGTATTCATAAGAAAACGTTATAATATGATTATTTCTCGTTTGATGTAAAGACACCGAATATTTAAAAAAAAAGGTTATTTATTTAATTATTATAAATGTCTAAATATACTAAGGATACTGCAATAATCCTGACGTTTCGAACAACAATCACAGAGTCCGTAGTAAAAGACATTAAAATCAAATAACATGCTAAAATTAAACACAAGTTGGATTGTGTGTTGTGTGTATTGTTAGATGTCTAAATGTCCGAATAAATATTTTCACTTCGATCATGAAAAAGCTTTTCCATTTAAGTTTAATTTTATTTCTCATTTAGGTACTCACCAAATACCAAACTTAACAAATCGCTAGCAAGTTGTTTTCCGGTCTTTTTTAACGTACAGTCGATCTCAAAAGTTGCTTAGTACCATGTCCTACTGCGTTCATGAGCGTTGCATGAGCACAATAGTTCCGAGCGAGTTGGTGTGACACAGACTATTGAGATAGCAACTTCTGACGCCGAATGTACATGCAACTACTATCTTGGGTGTCCATAATTGCTGTCTTTGAACTTTTAACGACCACCGGAGCTCCAGGAGTCATCAAATAACACATGTTCACACTAGTCCGTTTACTTTCGCTCGTTTAGTGAGAGTGTGCTCTTGCGCGTCTTCCTACAAGAAAATCACGTATGTCCGCTATAATAATATCACTCCATACAACGGCCACTGAGCCCCACCCGCCATACAAATTGGTTTTCTATTTACAAGTCCAGGTACTAAATAGAACCGCATCGAGTTTCATATTACTATATTTGGATTACTTAAGACACGATCTACTCACATGGAGCTGTAACTTCTAGTTTCTACTATTTGTTATGTAAGCTTGTCAACCTGCTTTTTTTATGACTATGTCCAAGATAAGAGTCATCTATAAATCTCACTCTTTTTGGGAATATTAGTGTCTCAAAACTATTACGTGAAGCGCTGTGCTATAAGCTGTAATTTCACTCTGGCGTAGACATGTTGCAAATTAAACATTTCATATGCAGATCTAATCACGTTAATTACTTATTTTATTAGTTTAGTTTTACCATAGACAAATAAGTTGGTTTCCCGGAGAGATAGGCAGAGACCACAGCTTACCATTTCCTGCTTGCTTTTTTAATTATTTTTACTTACCTTTATTCGTTTTTTTTCTCAGTTTAAGCATTTTACAATAGCAACCGTGTCGCGTAGCGGTGAAAGAATACTACTGCGACTAACGGACTAAAGACTGCACATACATCCAATTGAGTGCATAGAGCGGCGACGGGCTTACCACCTGTCACGCTGAGCATATGTGCAGTCGCTATTTGGTGAAAAGTGGACTATGGTAGAGGACTGCTTTTGTTATCCTCATTGCCTAGTCTTTGACTAACCCTTATTTTTAGTAGTCGTGATTGTATATATATATTTATAATTCACATTAGTTTCTTATTATTAATTGTTATTATTTTCTTACGGAACCCTTTGCTGGGTCGTAGGGAGACTGAGTCTAACCGTGATCGTGATCGAACTTGTCGACCCAAACATTTATATTTCACGGCAAACGAAGGGTAAAAATTAGGCAATCTACTGATAATGCATTTTTTTTATTTGATAGCCATATACTTACTCTTATCCAAACGAAAAAAAAATTAAAGCTGGATGATAAATTAAGCTGATGCGACGAACGCAACTCCGAAAAATCACCCATGTAATCAATGTATTTATTTTCAAAGTGTAGTGTTTGTTTTAACTTAATAAGACAATATACCTACGTCAAAAGTTTGTATGTTTATTTACTTGGTAGATAAGTACCTACTCGTGTACGCGCATACAATAATAATACAGTCTGCCAAACCATTGAGTGAATAACCTTGTCACAACAATAATGTTTCATTACACAGACATGTTGGGACTGTTAGTACCTACCTATGTGCAACAAAAATATATGTTATTTTAGTGAAAGTCTTAAAGTCGCGTCCTCGAATCTTTATTTACTGTAAACTAGTTAATAGATTTTACGACAGCCCGCGCGTTACGACTTATGCCCAGCTGTTACGGTGTTAGTACACAGTTTGTGAAAATGTAGTTTAAACACATCAAACTTTTTATTGCATCACAAAATGTTACATGCATCATTGAATTTTATATACGACGCATTTATTATTGCGTTTATTACTGAATGCGTTACGTCTTCCGTAATGTATCGACATCGTGAATTAACCGAAAGAAAAAGGCCACGACCTAATTATTATTTCCCTACTAGTTGCCCACCCGCGATTTCTTTTTTTATTATTGAAGAAGGAGGCAAACGACCATGTGGGTCCTGTCCTGATAGAGAGTAATCACCGTCGCCCATGGAAACCCGCAAAACCAGAGGAATCGCAGACGCGTTGCCGGCCTTTTAGGAAGGAATAGGAATTGTGAGGGGGGGGGGGGCTCCGGAACCCTCACTAGCCGGACGAAACATAACAGCACTAAGTGCTATTATTACACGCCGAATATTCGTGAGAGGGTGGTATTACCCCGGGCGAACCGGGCCAATGCGTGGCTCTACCACTCAGTCAGTGTCACTCATTTAGCACCACCCAAGGGTCACGTGTAGGGTCTCAAGGGTAAACCGACGGACGCGAGTAACTTTGACCCCCAAAAAAGTCCGCCCCCGTCCGTGTGAGCACTCGTACACGTACGTACCCTGTGACGAATTTTTATAAATTTTCTTTTGCGCCTGTATACTCGTACGTATTTCGTAATTGGTCGTACAATGCGAGCGCGCGCTGCTGTATTTTTTACAAGCAATTGGCACAATACACAGTAGTGTTCGACGAATTATGAATAGACAGGGGGGGGGGGGACGTTTGCTATTTGTCTAGGCCCTTAGATAGATTTAAGACAATACAGGATGGTACACCAAGCTCAGGCATTTAAAAATTAAATCAATTAAGAGTAGTAACACATGGCAAAAGCTTATACTGGCATCATCGAGCACTTAGCCACTAATTGTCGCACGTGTCTTGAGCCGAACTGTGTATAGCATAGCACGTGGCTGCTGTGACGTCACGCCAAGCGGACTTAAATAGAAGCTTGCAAGTCGCAAGTTCCCTTCCTATATTAGGACGACGCGAATCTGTTTTGATTTGGAGAGTATGGTTCGGTAATTTAACACCGCCGTAATCTTAACCTCCCGTGCGTCTGCGAGAAAACCTTAAATCGGTTACTTACAATTGAAAAGCAGGAACTGCGCTAAAAGTATACTACCTAGAATCTTCCCTTGGGTGTCGTAAAGGGCGGCTAACGGACTAACGTGTCACGGAGCAGAGGAACGGAGGAATGACACGATGAGGAGCAGTGTGATGATAATAAATGCACGACAAGTTCAGAAGTATATTAATTAATCAAAATAGTTAGTTATTATTAGTTATAAAAGGTTATGCACTATGTTTGTGACAAGGTGTATGTAAGTTTAGGTTATTTATTATTATCAGGACGTATGCCTAAAACAATAACTGTATATTTATAATAATGCACTATTCACTAATAACAATATTTTCGTAAGGATAACAATAAAAAGAAGGAGCTCTTTCTAGCTCCGCGCATGAATCTGAACTGCCTTTTTCATAAAAACAAAGGCTAGACAGAGAAGACAAGTAATATTTGAATTTTGAATTTATACTTGATACAAAAGAATGTTATTCGGAAAAGAGGTCAGAGAAACTAACAAGGCTTAAGCTGCCTGCCTGCCTGACTGCACATACATCTAACAGCATAGAGCGACGATGGACTCACCACTTATCATGCTGAGCACATGTGAAGTTATTATTTGGTGAAACGTGGACCGTGGCAGGGAACTGCTTTTGCGGTCCTCATTGCCTAGTCTCTATCTAACCCTTCGGGGATTATAATTGAGATTTTTTTTTTATGTATGAGAAGTCAATTTTATGTTTTTTATTTAAATTTGTTTACTCTCACACCAATTATTAACCAATTAACCAATATGAGTATTCTTTTGAAACTCGTTAATATGGTAAGATAACGGCTAAATATACATAAACATAGGAAAAACACCCAGACCCGAAATCAATTTAGAAAAACAGTTTTTCTCTAAATTGTCCCGAACGGGAATTAGACACGAATCTCAGAGATGGCGCGACACCAGACCCGGTGTGCTATCCACTCGACTACGGAGGCCGTCGATACCTACAAGTACCATATCCCTTCCTAAATTGGGACAAGAGAACGCCAAAGAAATACTTAATTTAATTTCTTTACTTGATTTCGTTTCATAAACCCGAAAGTTAAAAATATTCAAGTGAAGACGGTTTTAGTAAATCATCTCTATCAATCTTTTTAAATAGTAGCTATTGCATTTATAACCGTGTCGCGTGGCGCTGAAAGAATACTACCACCCCCTCTCTTCCCTTGGGTGTCGTAAAAGGCGACTAACGGACTAAAGATGCACATACATCCAACAGCATAGAGCGGTGATGGGCTTACCACCTGTCACGCTAAACACATGTGCAGTCGCTATTTGGTGAAAAGTGGACTATAGTAGAGGCTGCTTTTGCTGTCCTCATTGCCTAGTCTCTGACTAACCCTTCGGGGATAATAGTCGTGATTATGTATGTATGAATATATTTTTAATACTTATTAGAATATAGTATTAACAAATGTATTTATCTCTTTTCAGGTAAGCATCATTTTAGTGTTATCACTACAAACTGGTCTGGCGAGTAATACAGCGAAGGTGAGATTCCTTGATTGTATCTTACGATAGATTTAAAATAGGGTTGTTTACAATAAACATTTACCCTTGTAACACAATACTGTTCTTATCAGATTTAAGTAAATTTTATATTAAACTACTTATAAAAGGAGCGTAAATGCAGGAATCCTTGTTTTTAAATGTAGAATTAACATATTCTGTAACCTTTATTTTTTATGAACTCGTAACTATTTGGATTTTAAAAAAGAAGTGAAATGCTTACTCCCTTTTAATTCGTTTTGTAGGGTTTTCTAAACACGAATGCGAAAATATTACCAAACACATATTTATCATTGGATATGAAGTATCACCTCTGGCTACAATTATACACGCGCGCACAAAACGGTCGTCCGACATATTTATAAACATAAAATACGATGACTTTGTGCAAATCCACTGGGCATGGGCAGGCAGCCATTTTTATTTGCAGAATTTAAATTGCACACAATGAAATTGAGACTTAACTCATATGGTTAGCTCTCGTGCGACGTGTGATCATAAACTAAAACTTAAAGAGGGTTTGCATTCTTCGGTTTCCCATACAAAAACTTACAAAAACCAAATTTTCATTAATTTAACCATATAATCACGACTTTTTATCCCTGAAGGGTTAGTCAGAGACTAGGCAATGAGGACAGCAAAATCAGTCCTCTACCATTCATAAACTAAATTTTACAAACCAATAAGCCAATGTAACTGAAGTTTTGCATGCTAAAGAAAAATGCAGAAAATTGTAATAGATAGATTTAGAAACCCACCAACTCGCATTGGGCCAGCATGGTGGGTTATGGCCCAATATCCCCACGTGCGAGGCCTGTGCCCAGCAGTGGGACGTTTATAGGCTGATGAATATGATGATGATGAAGACCACTATTGAAAGTTTATATTCACGTAAACTCAACTAAACCCACGTGTGTTTATGTTTTCTGATAATTATTTATTTTTCTTCTGTGTCGTTGTCCCTTTGGAAAATTGCCCAGCAGTGGAATGCTTATAAGCTGATGATGTGATAACTATTTTCGAAAAACAATTTTCCTTCAGAATGCAAAGTTTCTTTTTTGGTTAGTAGCTATGATGTGTCCCATTGATGGGCAAAAGCCAAGGTTTTATTCGTTTGTAAAATTTTAAATTCCGAACTTTGTATTAGGGCCTTTAATTATGTGTAAACTTCTTCTGTTCTGTGTAAGCCCTCTTAAACACAACTGTCTGAGGTCATAGAACTCTTTGCTAATAAATTACTGTGGAGTTTACATAACAGCGTATGGGCAGGCGAGCGACGACATACGAGTTGCATTAAGCAACGCTGATACATACGTCACACAATGATTAAGTGTGAATTATAGTAGAGATGGTGAACACGATTGGTAACCATTGTACTTTTTGGTTATGGGAGTGTCACGGTTTCGTAACAATTATCATGACCGTTTGTAATTGTAAATTTTTTTTTGGTTGCTGGTTTATAGTATTAAAGATATTTTGAGAATAATTAATTAATTGCGAGATGCTATCACCACAGACATAGATGTTTGGTCTCGAGAAATCGTGAAATGTGGACTATGGCAGAGGACTTTTTTAAATTTATATTTTGTATACATAAATTTATTTTTTGTAAATATTGCTCCTGTGCGCTGTGGTTTCTTGCGCCCGTTCTTTGCCACAGTTAAAAAATGACGTCCTGAATGGGTGGTAGGTTAAAAAAGATTTGGACGATTCGAATCATCAATTCGTACTTATCAATTGAGTTTATTGAACAAATATATTTTGAGTTTGAGTTTGACTGATTTTGAAGTCCTCGTGGCCTACAATGTCAGCTTTACAAACTTTTTGGCCTTCACGGTTGTTACAAATGGTTGGGACAAAATTTGAAATCAGTTGTGGAAAACTATAACAATACTGTCATCCATCGAATAAAAAGATGCTGCTGATGTCAATAAAGGAAATGAGATGGCTGTTAGGTCTAACATTATAACATCACAAACGCATAAAGTCTTTACTCTAGGTACGGGATAATAGTACACGACTATGACGACGATGTGTATGTATGGATATAAAAAGTCCGATTACGATGTTTACATCGTAGCTCACTTGTAGCTTGTATATGAATTTTTGAAAACCCTACGATAAAGTCGGGAATTTAGGTTCCTGTGAGATAATAATATAGTCCTCGTGGCAAAAACTTTTTTAATCCGATTATCGACCTTTCATAGGTAATTATGTACTTACTTACATAAATTCCTATTTGCTTTAAAACAACTACCAAATTAGGATAAAAATAGTAATATACAAACGAAATACAACATATTCTTACCAGGACCAGTAAAAACTTGATATGGAATTGTGGAATTTACAAGAAAAAGACCATTTAATGCCTTAGCTGTCGCAGTTATTCGTTTACAATGTTGCATCTGAATGTGCTTTAACTTTTCCATTGGAACTGGAACTAATTATTTAAATTAAAGAAGAGTAAGAAAATCTTAAGATTATAGATAAATTATCATCAAAAACACTTCGTTGGCCGAGTGGCTATGCATTTGGATAATTACCGGTATATTAAATCAAATTGAAAAATGATGTTTGATATATTTATATCAGTATTTTACTTCTTTTTTTTAACACCAAATAGTGGTTTTATTCTATGTTTGACTACAATGCATACTCATAACTATGTTTAAGATATATTTTTAAAAATATATGGTATTTTAATAAAAAATATCCAAAATTAAGTGAGGTAATGCTAAACTAAAAAAAAGACCAAAAAAAAACAAAAAAAAAGAAAGAAAAATTAAAAATACTGAAATAAGCTGATCAATAATAATTTTCCTAATCATAGGAATATTTCTATGATAGCCAATGATATTGAACAAAAAGATATTTATTTAATTTAAACTCTTATTAGTCAATTACATGAGATACTTTTCTTTTGCGCCGGGCCTGGGTGTCTTTTGAACAGTCTCCTTTAACTTTGTTTAACGCTCACACCAATTATCTAGACCAAGATTAGTATTCTTTTGAATCTCGTTAATATGGTAAGATAACGGATAAATATATATAGACATAGATAAAACACCCAGAGCCGAAATCATTTTAGAAAAACAGTTTTTCCCTAAATTGACCCGACCGGGAATTGAACCCGGGACCTCACAGATGGCGCGACGCCAGACCCGGCATGCTAACCACGCGACCACGGAGGTCGTCAAGTATGTTGTTGTATTGATGGATGGACTAACAGCATCTTATCTAAGTCCAAACTATGACATTTTTTTATGAGAAAAGACGTTATAACATAATATTTTACATTAAAACATAGATTTAAGTGAATTTTTTTACTAACAAATCAAAGATCATGTACTTTGTATGTGAAATAATAATAATTATTATTATTATTAATACAATACCATTTTAAACATCAATCAATGCTAATAAACGTAACAGATAACACCTTCAGTTTATTTAGTCGTGTCGTAATGCGGACATCCATCCAATGCGTTTCTGTTTTATAATGACTATGAATGCATTCACAGGTACAGTCGACCTCAGAAGTGGCTGAACCCTTTAGTACCATGTCATACCAACTACTGCGTACATACATAATGGGACTGCTTTTGCCGTCCTCATTGCCTGCCTAACCGAGTGAGTGTGAGTTGGACTGACATGGTACTCATAAAAAAGTGTTAAGATACTTCAGAGGCCGACTGTGCATCTAAGAAAATGACCATGTGATTCTCATTAGAGTTCCTATTACGGCGACGAGCGACGTTATTTATCTCTGTAGAAAGTCCTACGCAATTAATATATATACACAAGAGAGAGGTTCACAGAAATAGATTTAAATAGAAGCGGCATTGTAGCTCAATTGTATGATAAGCAAGCGTGTCACTTTTTTCGGTGGCAATTTAATAACAAAATTACTTATAATAATAATAATATAATAATAAATTTATTTACGCTCACACCAATTATCTAGCCCCAGCCCTTTCTTTTGAAACTCGTTAATATGATCGACTAGATAACGGATAAATTAGACATAAACATAGAACAAACACCCAGACCCGAAATCAATTTAGAAAAACAGTTTTCTCTAAATTGAACCAGACCCGAAATCAATTTAGAAAAACAGCTTTCTCTAAATTGTCCCGACCGGGAATTGAACCCGGGAGCTCAGAGATGGCGCGACGCCAGACCCGTCGCGCTAACCAGTCGACCACGGAGTTCGTCAAACTTATCGATGTATGGAACTTGTTGATAATCTCGGCTAACTTTGTACAGTTTTTACAGCTCCTTACTGCGTAAGTAGTAATTTTTTCTTAATTCTACTAATGAGGGTTTACGCATTTCGGTTTCCCATACAATTTTCCAAGTCGAAATTTTTAAAGACCAGTAAGCTAATTTTATGAATTCGGTATCATAAATGGTGACCGGGTATCCAATATTTATTTTCGCTTTACATTTGACCTTTTTAGCAATTTATTTTGTCTCTTTTCTTTCAATGTTTATGGCCCATTTGAAAAAATAGGACAACTAATAAGAGTGTCATTTGGACTCTGTCTATGCTGTAGTTATCATTCTATGGGATTTTACCATCCTTTTGAGACTAGTTTGGCGTGCAAAGTACGTACACATGCCGCTTCTGTTTAGATCTATTTCTGTGGAGAGGTTATTATTCTATATCGGAGCGAGAACGAAGGCGGGCTAATACCGCCGAGGCATTATCAAAGCAATTGCCCTTGACTGCGATAGTGCGCTCGGGATGGCCGTATTAATCTTTTTGAAGTTGTGCGTTGTCGTATCTTAATTTCTATGCCGCTTATAAATAATTTAAGTGCATGCTGTAATGCGTGGCAACACTACAACTTTTGTATTTATCAACTACAAACATTATTATGTAGGACATTTGGGACATTAGGATTTTTTTTGGATTTTTCAACAACAGACATTATTGAGAATGACATTTTGAGACATTATGAATTGTATTTTATTCTTACAGCGCTTGTTCTATCTATCGCACTTGATGTTTGATAATGACAAAGCCGAAGGGGGAAGCGCACTTCACCAGAAACCACTGAGGAACTGGCTAACACATTTGTTACTGGTGGAACAGTTTTTACAAACATTGTTGTTATAACGACATACTTAAATGAGATGTAGGAAGCTAGCCAGGCGAACTTAAAACTTGACCTATCACTAACCAAACCTAGAACAGTTGTAGTTACTTATATAGGTACATACATATAATCACGACTATTATCCTCAAAGGGTTATTCAGAGAACAGACAATAAGGACCGCAAAAGCAGTCCTCTGCCATAGTCCACTTTTCGCCAAATAGCGACTTCACATTTGCTCAGCGTGACAGGTGGTGAGCCCATCGCCGCTTAACGCTGTTGGATGTATGTGCAGTTTTTAGTCCGTTAGTCGCCTTTTACGACACCCAAGGAAAGATAGGGGGCGGTAGTATTCTTTCACCGCTACGCGTCACGGTAAAGTAGTTAGTGTATAAGACTACAGAGGCGATGAAATTTAATAACTAAAATATACCTAAAACTACTATTATTACGATTATGAATATTTCTACCTAAAACAGTGATACTTATCACCGAATTAAGTTGAAAAAGTGACCAAAACTGCCATGCATGATAGTATGAAGCTTAATTGCCTTTATTTGTAATGTTATTTAAACGATTACGCGACTTACTTTTAATTAGCCTTCATGTTTAAATTTGTAAAATATGGCATTGGTTAACTTTCTATTCAATACTCACAATTCGAGTGTAAATCTTCCAACAAACAAATAACACCAACAATGAAAAAGTAAACAAAACTTTAACATTTCGCTCGTATTAAACGCGTGCTAATTACAAAGGGGGTTACGAAATTGCTGGAACCGCGCGGCTTTTTGCGATGCTATGAGCGCCGAACATGTAGCCACAGCATGCGGGGGTGCGGTGCGATAAGGTGTTGCACCGCGCAACGCGACCGCGACACGCGACAATGTGTAGCAGTAATTGTCGCTGCTGTCGCTTGCCGTGATGCGCTATGACGTTACACACGGTGACGATGACGTTATAAACACTATTATATTATTATAGATAGTATAAGACTAGAATAATTATAAATAATTACAATAAAAAAGCGATGGTTAATAAATATTAACGTTCAAAGTAAATAATCTTTCTAAAAAAATATTTATTAGAGACGTTTATGGTCTGACTCTTCAGTGTTTCTGAAACCTGTAGTCTGAAGTCTTCCAACTGACTGGTTATACTTTATTTAAGAAGAGTTATTTTATATAAGTTCTTATTGTTATTATATTTTTAAAGCACTATGACACTAGCAAGAATCAGAGGAGAACAGTGTTTTTGCATTTCATATTTTTAATCAGCATGGAAGATCTTAGTCTACGAATTACTACATGCGTTAGCGTCGTCAGTCGCAGTCGCGATACTCGTAACGTCGCCCTTACAAACAAGCTGTTAATTACGCGAATTATCAGCCAACTGACTTCGCGAGTGATGAAATGCGTAAAAAAGGTTGCATAACGCTCCACTTAAACTCCTTCGGCGCGCTTTATTTCACTTTTTAGTCTAATTGTCCATGCAGGATAATTGGTGCACTTACAGCGGCTAGATCTCTGCTTCACTGCGAGCAGGTAGCTTACAATATCCCGTGATTCATAGTAATGATAACTTGCAACCACCACTTCGCTACCAGATCACCATCAGGGAGGGAAACGAATCGCGTAACCATTATCTGTACGAGATTGTCTGTATCCTTAGCTCGTTAGAGCGGAGTAACATATAATTGGGCCCTAAAAGTGAAAGCTACTTGCAACGTGTAATGCGCTTATCTAATTTGTCCCACTCAATCACAGTGGCACGCAAGACCACGCCGCGATAGAGAGCACCTAATATATTTTAAATATCACTTGTCATTAGTATTATGTATTATCTATTACGGAGGTTGCATAAGAGTCGTGAGGAGAGCGATGGTGCCCTGCAGCCATCACTTACTGAGGCCTGGTAAAGGCACTAACATGGACCTTATACCTGTGCTTACACTTCCGGACGTACGTAAAGGTCGTTCTTTATGGGTTGGTCAAAGTCACCGTTCGAGTTATCTCTGTAGATCTGTAGTTCAATTAGATTTGATAAAAGATAAAATTAAGACCATGAAAGATTGCGAATGGTAAAAAATTACACTGTTACATAATTGTTCATTAATTCAATAACGACTAATTCATTATCGAATTCGAAATATTCGATCGTTAGTTTGTTAAGTAATTACAAAATTTTTGTTAATTGACTACGATTTTTTAAATAAAAAAACGACATTACGAGATAATTTGCTAATAATTTTAAGAATCTACTCACATTATGCTATTAGTTACGCAACCGTTTGGTAAGTAGTCGATTCCGCTATCTCTTTCGTTAAAGAATTCCATGGATTTCCGTAGATTCTATCGCGTCGGCCATTATTCTTAGTAATGAAATGTCCGATTACGTAAACGTCGGATAATGTCGATTAAAATTGCTTATACTGCGTGACATGATTAAAGTTCACCATGAAAGGTCACTTTTCATGTAATAACTTTCTTCATATTCATGTTGAGTGTGTTTTATTGTGTCCTTGTCGCAATTTATACATTTTATTTGGACATTAGGTAGACCATGAAAGTAACTGACGCTTTAGTACCACGCCATAATACGTCACCAGCAATAACAAGAACCACTAAAAATTAGAAATTAGTCACTACTTACTGGCTGGCCTCTCAACAAAGAAATGCCATTCTTTTTAAAAATTATTTTGACAGATTACGATACTGCTATTCAGCTACTTTCTTTGTAGGCATTTTCGCAGGATTTCGTCCCGATAAATATATAAATTAAAACTAGTTTCCGAGGATTTAAGTCGGTCGGACCAACTTGACTGAATATAATTACTTGACCGTCGGTTATTAAAAAAAATATGACTATATTTTTAGGAATAGGAAGGAACCTATAATAGGATCTAAATTTCAGTCTAACTATATAATAGCGGATTAACGCAAAAGTTTGAAATGTGGAAACATTTTTTGATATTTTAAAAAAAAAACACTACTTACAATAACTTAAAGTCAAAGTCAAAATATATTTATTCAATAAACTCAATTAATAAGTACTTTGAATCGTCCAAATCTTTTTTAACCTACCACCCATTCAAGACATAATTTTTTAACTGTGGCAAAGAACGGGCGCAGGAAACCACAGCGCACAGAAGCAACGACATTTACAAAAAAAAAATATATATATAATGTCGTTACCAGGTCATAAAATACAAAATATGAATTTGAATGTAAATAGTTTAATTAAATATGGTGTTCTATAAAATTAATAATTATAGACAATTAGAAATAGCTAGATAAGATAAGATAAATTTATTTGTTCCAAAGAAAATACATCCATAAAATGTTAGTGCAGTTAATTACAATTTTGCTTATGGTCTAGTTTAGCAATGTTAGTATACATTAACTATCCACACAACATGAAACTTTAATGCAAAAAAAATAATATTTTGGTACTTTACAAAACACTAGTACCTAAGCTAGGCCGAGCCTGTTATTTAGGTACTAGAACCTTCTATTTTGCCAAAAAAAATAATAATTAATGCTACTTATCGAGTGCTTATCAAATAAAAATATTAATTAAAAAATGAAAAAACAAATAAAGCTATAGGCAGAACTTATGCATCCGAACATAATTATATGTACGTACACAACCCTTCAGCTGTTGGAGTACTTGGAGCATTCAGACCCAGGCTGTTTTGTCTTCTGTGTAATCTGACACTTTATAATAAACTTTTTTATAAGCTTTTCTTTGATTTTGATTTTAAATTTATCAAGATCTAATTTCTGAATATCATTTGGTACTTTGCTGTATAATCGTACACACAGACCCTTAAAAGAATTATTTATTTTATGGAGCCTAGTATAAGGTACTGCTAATTTGTTCTTACTTCTAGTGTTTAATTTGTGAATATCACTGTTTTTAAAACATTTCAATATTTTTATGAACATACAATAAATTTTCATAAATGTATTGTGATGCAACTGTTATTATACTTATATCCTTAAATCTCTCTCTGAGAGAGTCACCATGACATTTTTTTTTCTGCCTAACTTAAATGGAATTGGGTCGGGCACGTTTACCGCATGCCAGAGGAACTTTGGGCCAAGGCCACTACCGTTTGGGTACCTCCCAATGCTAGAAGGCGACGCGGCAGACCGAGGCGAAGATGGCGTGACGAGCTGGACGCATATCAGCTAGATTGGACCACTGTGGCGGTAGATAGAAAAAAGTGGAAAGAAGGAGGGGAGGCCTTTGCCCTGCAGTGGGACAAAATAGGTTGACAATAATAATAATAATAATAATTTGGTGATGACATGGTGTTTCCTTTTAACGACAAATGATAAATATGATTGCCACTCTAAAACTGAAACGAATCTGCTAATACTAAACTTATACTCGTACTATAACAACAACAACAAGCCAATAGAATGTGTGTTTAAAATGTTAAGTGCATGCCATCAAACAATGCTATTGCTCATATCTTAGGCATGTATTCAAATGAGCTGTTTGCTTTAATTCTTCTCCATTTCGAAGTGAAAGTGATCCCCTTGGGGCGAAGATTTATTGCCACCGACACGAGATCACTCATTTTGGAAGATGGGTCGGAACGAATGACGTCAAATGCCCTGCCTGGGAAACGATCGTGGAACACTCTCGAGAGAGGTTGCTGTCGGGCCATAGATAATAGTAAATGGCATTCATTTTTAAAAAGAGTGCTTTGTGTATCTATAAAATGTATTTTTTTTCTCTAAGTTTTAATGGCTGAAACTAATTTATCTTTCGCTGATAGTTTGGTATACTTTCCACTTTCCTCTAAAGCTTTTCGTGGATGTTTAGATTTTGTAAATTAAAAGTAGTAGTTTCGATGCTGAGACTAATTTATAAAAAAAATCGAACTGCCTTAAAGTTAATTAGGTAGTAATGAGGTATTATCATCAAAAAAGGCAATTGCTCCATCAATTGCAGCGATGATTTACTTTTTACATGAAACGTCATCAACACACAAAATAGAAACTACGGAGTATTTATTCAGACGCTTTTCTCTGTCTCGCACTGTTGTAACAATAACTTCGAGCGGTTTCATAAAACAACTCCAGCATTAACTCCTTAGTAGCCTGTGACGCAAGCGCATTACAATATTTGGATTATAAATTACAGCATTGGACGCAACTATCTCTATGATTATGGTTGAATTATTGTCGTCTTAGGGACGGTGCGCCGCGATCATTTGTAAACTAATGCGTTTGGTTGTCAGACAACGCTATATTGGTGTTTGTTATACGTTATGTAATTGTATGTATAATATGTATAATATAATATGTAATTTTTCTTTTCTTGTGTAATTTAAGTTTCGTTAAAGTGTTAAAATGTTCTCTAAATATCGTTGCAAGTCCATACTTCTAACGATATTTAGAAAATTTGAAAGAATTGCCGACATCTGCAAACGTGATAAAAATCGAATACACTGTTTTATTAGCATCAATGAAATACAATATGTTCGCTTTTTCTTTCACAATCTTAATTAGCATGCTTTAAAACTAAATCAATAAAATTAATAGATGTAAATTAATTTATTCAAAATACATATTTTTATTTTTATAACAAAAAGCAAAAAGACTATACAAAAATAAAACTAAAAACAAATATATTATGCAGTGAAATTCTTAACGCGTTGATGTCTTTAAGTTGCCGTCGCGGAAAAATGGTTCCTGTAATTTCTCTGGCAAATCAGAAGCTTTTTATCTTGATGCCTTGCTTAATGCTTGCTGTACAGGTTTGCTCTAAACTTTCTACATCACAAGTCAGCCTATCAGTAGACAGACTGTCGGCCGTGCACATTAGTTGAATCAGTAGCCAATTAGCCGCCGATGGCCAGGATAATGTATCCGAAGCGAACGGACGAATCTAGAAAGTCATCCGCTTATGACAACTCATTTGTTTTATTAACAGATAATGACTCCGCTAATTAACATATTACAGCCGCCTAACGGCCGTTTACAAGCAGTGTCATATCATTACAACCATACTTTTCATTTCTAAATCGTTCTGAACTTTCGCCTGCAAAGCTTTTTTTTTATTACGCAACAAAAAAACAGTAATCATAAAAAATCTCACGTCTTCACATAATACAGATCGGTATCTAATCTCCGTTTTTATTAATAAATGTTTCCGAAAATAAACTTTGGCTTTATCTGCGAGCAATCAGCGAGCATGCTCGCTTTGACCGCCTTCAGATCGCCACTTACATAAGCGATAACCAATATATTTATATTGTATACTAAAAAAAACTGGCCGAACACTGCACAATAGCCAACAACACAAAGCTTCAAACAATGTTGATTCAATATTACGATTCTTTAATCAACATCAAAATACAATAAACAGTGAATTCACATTCCTGAGCCGGTGTGCATCAATTGAAATAGCTATTAGCATTTTGTTTGTACAAATATTCGCTTTTGTATTCATAATTTAATTATACTATTCAAAGTTATTCTAACGTCTTAAGCTTCGGTCAACGTCGATATATCCCTTCTAAAGTGGCGTACGAGCGCGTATACGCTCGTGACGGGACTCCTGAAATGGGTATATCGATGTCGGTCTGTGTGGCCACCGCGTTATGCTCTAACAATCATGAGCATCCAACGCTTATGACGATAGCAATATGGTATAAAATCGTGTGTCAATTAACCTTGACTGGTTAAATATGCGTGTATGAGTGTAAACAATCGACGTTGCCGCCACGCACGCCGCGGCCATCGTGCATTCGTAATACGCGCGCGCAGCCGCACAGAATCCCAATGAGGGTGGACGCTCAAATCTATAAGCGTCGATCATCAAATTTTATTTGACATCGCATTTACTACCTCATTTGTATTCAGTAGTCTTTTAATGCATACCGGTGTAACAGAAGTAGAAATTATCACGTAACTTTTTATTTAAAATTTATTCACAGGTTTAACTAACAAAACTAAAGTTTTATGGACCGGCTTGGGGCAGCCGATCGTCAGGTGGTTGGTAATACAGATATTTCGACGTGTTAATTAACCATTAGCGCGTTGCTACCTCAAAAGTAAATCACAAAAACAACAACCATTTCGAATTTACAGCTGTTAAAATTGAAAAGGGCATTTGTGTTCACAAGTATTATCAACACCTAGGAAACAAAAAGATAATCCTTTGCAAAAAGTTTCTTCAAGTGGCCCCTTACAAAACAAAATTACCATATTGTTCGAATTTACAAGTTCAAAATTTCTATACATTTAAGTGTTAACACAATTTAGTTATTTCGTATTGAGGTTACAACCTAGTAAAGTACTTGATTTACTTAACAATGAGTAAGTTATAAAACGAAAAGCATTGTAAAGCGAGTTGGGCGGTGAAACTGTACTTTTGCATAAACAAAAGGTAACTATCATTAATCTCAGCATGATATTGAGAGTATCGAGACGGCCCGTCCCATTTACAGTATATTTATTTGGTATATGACATTACAAAAAAAAACGAGACAAGATGACGTCGAAAAAATTGTACACATTGTTCGTTTACTAATATAAAAGGAGTGGTGCAAATATTTGATGGGGTCACTGGAACAAGTCTGGGAGAGATATTAATGATAACCGCGTTCTGATTAGTACGTGATTCATCGAAAACTTTTGCTATTATACTGTTATAGATACGTTCTCTGCTTTGAACAATGGCCGTTAAATGGGATATTTGAAATAGAAGTGGATAGGAGATCGCGTGCGCTGCCGCCGCCGCGCCGCCGATCACGCACGGGACTCATTCACATAATGGTTGTAGAATGGTAAATTGGATAATGCTCCACAAATAACTCCGCTATAGCAGCCATTAGAGAGACCGACCTATTTTCTGGAATCCCTAACGATTCGTGAATATCGATACCATACGATGATTTTGTAATAAACAATTCTATCGTTTCGAAATGTAACACTCGCAAGCACAAAAAAGGTTAGCTATATGTTAAGAATATTTTCGTTACGAACTTCTCGAGTAACTCGAAGTAGTAAATATTCTTTTGAATAATGGCGGCGCTTCGCTTTTTCTAACCTGATGGTAAGTGAAGCAATTTACCAGGAATGCTCTATGTACCTATGGCTTATTGTTTTTCGATATGTAGATAAGAGACACACGTAGATAAGAGGGTGGTAGCTACCTGTTAAACTGTTAAGGTAGTGCTGAACACAATCAAATATCTTTTGTAAAAGAAGAAAAATAAAGTAAAAGCCATTTTGATTACTTTAAAAGCCCTTTTTTGCCTTAAAACGTATATGTATTATTATTGTTATTATTGTCAGCCTATTCTGTCCCATTGCAGGGCCAAAGGCTTCCCCTCCTTCTTTCCACTTTTTTCTGTCCACCGCCACAGTTGTCCAAAAAAATGTATTAAATTTTAAAAATTCGGCTACATCCCATCTGGTAAACTTCCCATTTCGTAAACCTCATATTATACCTACTAAAGAGATACGTTTGGTAAACATTTTATACTTCATACATTTAGTCCCATTTTGCAAACATTTGAAAAATTACATGTGTTGCGTCCCATTTGGTAAGGTTTCAGTTGAAATGGGTACAGACTATGAATTAAATAATTAAGTTACAAAAAATCACAGTTTGATTTGACTTTTTCTTAAAATAATAACTTATACTTAAAAATCTGTTATTTAATTCTTTTACATTATTTTAGATATCTATATTATATAAGGTTTCTAATTTCTCTATTAAATTGACACTTACTGCACCGTACAAAAATTACAATAGTAATATACATAGTTTACCAAATGGGATTAAATGTATGAAGTAAGGAAAAGTTTAACAAACGCAACTTTTTAATAGGTTTACGAAATGGGAAGTTTACCAAATGGGATGTAGCCAAAAATTAAATAACTTTCTATGCTCACACCAATTATCTAGCCCAAGTTAAGCTTCTTTTGAAACTTGTATAAATAGGTAACTAATAACGGACAAACATAGAAAACACGCAGACAAATTAATAAATCTTTTCTAAATTTACCCCACCGGGAATTGAACCCTCGGAGATGGCGTGACGCCAGAACCGTCGTGCTAACCACTAAACCACGGAGGTAGTCTTAAATTACATCCGAAACATTAAATTGACCAACAGCGCGTCAACAATAACGCTTACTGTGGTAATATTCTACAAAAATATAATAGTCTTCAAAAATGTAAAGCCGACTACAATATTAGAGTAGCGACACTGCGTGTCACAGATGACGATGTTACCACACCGTCGTGACAGCTGAGACATTTCACAGTTTTATCCCATTATGGCGGCTGAAGTAATGGCGCAAGTTCGCAATGTTAAGTCGACGTTGCTGCTTTGCATTGGTGTCAATTTAAATTGCGACAGACACATCACTGTTCGCAGTAATGAATTTAATAGTAATGTATTGTTCTCGGGCGGCGGTGTAAAGTAACATTGTCCTAATATCAATCGACTACAAATTGTAAACGAACATTTTGATTGTATTCTAAACAGACTTAATTTAATTGTGTGTGCTTTTAGTAATTTTCGTCAGCCTATAAACGTCCACTGCTGGTTTCAAATATTCCAAGAGTTGAGGAGATCTCGCCAAGAGGAGTGCTTTTACCAGTTCTTTATTCAGATATACCATTTTATTACTATATTCCAGTTCATTCTTGATATAATTTAGTGATAACAAAGTTTTCTTTTCCTTGTTTTATATCATGTCCTTTTGTCTCTAAATTTTTGTGTTGAATTAATCTATCTCACTTTTCCAACTTTAGAATTGGCGATTTCAACTCTAAATAGGCAAGTAGCAAGCTGTACCTATATAGGTAAAATAAAATACGTGACAGTCATCAAATAAATACGCGCACACGTGCCGATTTGAACTAGCGTGACCCAAAACGCGTAAAATCGTCTACGTTGCTGGCCATAGTAAGCGGTTTTCGCAAACTGCACAGCTACAAATGCTACAATAAGAAACGCGGCAAATGTTAATTCGTCGTATTTGCATTAAATGCCGATTGGTAATTCAACGCGTTCGCCGACAAGCAATTCGTTTGACGAATTTGGATATGACACATGTCCCAGTGCCTGATTGCGGCTAGAACGAACGCGGTATGAATATCGATGTTTATGTAATTGTAAGCGAAGCGGTGGATTCTTTCCCTTTTACGACTCTGCACTGATTGTGTCCAACCTACTTGGTAGTAACATACTTTTTGGCGAAGTCTGGGATGCGAATGTTTAATCCCGTGCTCGTCTCATTGATATAGATTTCAATATTTTTTTCATACCAAATAATGAATTACCTCTAAAATAAAAAAATGGTAATTTGCATGTATGTGTTAGTAGTATATAGTTTACATTACATTTTAATTCATAAAAGCAGTAACAATATTTTTACTGGAACGCGAACTTGATTTCGCCCTTAACATTATACTTTGAGGCTTTTATGCCTTCGTTAGGTCATTAAATGTCTTGTTGATTGTGTTCTTTTGTTAGTCTGAGACAGAGACAGTAAAATATAAATCACGTGACCTTAATCAAAAAACGGTACTAAGAGAAAGGTTTTAAGTAAATTTAGAAACCAATGCTTTACATTTGATAAGGAAAAGAAAGTCTACCAAAGAGATGATCGTAAAACGTCCTATTAAACTTGAAAAGCATTCGGTAACGGGAAGAAGGACGAAGGGAAATGGACGACGTCGTGGTATTCCCGCCGGAGCGTGGCGTGAGCATTTAATCGAATTACTGGCGACAGACAGCCAATGATATAATTTAACTGGTTTAATTCAATCAGACACAGTCGGGGTCGATGAATTCAGGTTACGTTGAAGAAACACAGCACTTTATTTAAAACTATTGTTTATTTAGGTTGAATGCCAACTATACGAGAGATATTGTACGTGCCGCGGCTTCGCATAAATCAATACTTGTCTCGAGTCGTTGCAACGTTTGTTGTCTAAATGTCAATACATACAATATTTTCTCATGAAGATTAAGCTGTCAACTAATATGTTCAGAATAGCATTGTGTATAGTAAATTAAGTCGCATTACCTAACAGATGTTATTCAACTAGCGGAGTTGACAAGCGAACAGCAACCGATACCTACTTTATTAGGAGGCTGTCGCAAGCTGCAGGAAGTTTCGACACCGCGTTTATTAGACGGCAAATTTTAATAGCTACTCACGTGTCGCGTAAATTAAGCTGGCTTACGTTAATTTGATTTCTCGGATGCATTTTCTGGGCCGTAGATTGAGCTTGCTTATAAGCAAGCAGCCGTGGACCCGTCCGGTGGGTGTTGGCCAACTTTTCTGTAATCTGGGGCTAGATCGACGGCCAGCGTGATGTTCGTTTGTACGCGGCTATGATTGATAAGTTGTGTGACATACTCCACTTCCCATAGCCGCCGGCGCAGCGGCGTATCATACCACGGTGACTGCGCGCGCGCGTGCCGCCCGCTCCACTGCGATCACGAAACTCTTTATTATCATACCAGCTCTTACATTTGTTACTCCATTGATATTTTACACTGATGATTTATATTTTTTTGTCATTCGTTAACGATGTTGACCTACTGTGACGATCTTATCGCACGTTGTCTTAAACCAACAGAACAGGATCATTTCAATTTATTGTTGTTTCGAATTATTATATTAATAAATTCTCCCTTCTCTCCACGTGTGCCGTTGGTCATGTGGGAAGAATGAAGCCCAGCATTGGAACGTTTATAGGCTGACGATAAAACATCTTATCTCTCACCTGAAGAAGATTTATGTTAGATTTCTGTAAAATTACAACAGTTAAGTTGAACTGGTGTCATAAAACACACTTTTACTTTCCAGCAATAAAATTCATTTTCCTTAGCCTATTTTACTTTTAACGATTTATATAAAAATTTAACGTGCACCATAAAGTTGTTGGACAACAAGGAACATGTCCAACATTCGGATCATTACATTTAAAGTCGATTCTAGAATATTTATTCGCTTACAATACAAATTTCACCCATGCCATTTGTATGCTGAAGTGGAACTATTTATAGTACAAGTTTCCTAGGAACAACTACAAAATAAAATTATATAATTCTTTAACACACTTCGCTTCACTCTGCATTTCAATATGTTGTAATTCATATTTAATTGTACATACTGATTGGATCACGCATAGCTCTCTTTATGAAAGTATCAAAAGTTCATAGGTTTTGATCCTGATTGCACAAAGACGTAGTAGGTGGTCGAATGTTTAGTAAACTTTTCTGTTGACCTCCCATGGGTTTTTAAAGCGTAACCAAATAATTGGACCACAAACATTTGTAAGTGTTTCTTAATTCTTAAATATAGGATTAGGTTTTATAGTTTGGCTACCTATAGGTAGCTAAACCACTGCGGTTTTGGGCGTGTGTATTCCTTAAATAAGAGGGTTCTGGTTCAAGGGTGCGATTTTTATATCTCACCGGTGATTATGAAATATTAAATGACAAATATTGCACTTTAAAATATAATAGTTTTTGTTTGAGGCTTCGAATACGGGTAGTGTCAAATTTACAAGTCTAATTTCAGTTCACAAGTTCACTCAATTAATAAGCACGTAATACGTTTTTGTATAAGACCCATCCAAGACCTCTTTTAGCTTTGAACGGGAATGGGTGCACATATTTTACCTAATTGGATGCGATTTCGAGCTTATCACAAATATTTATCTAACTTATCTCTACGTGAAAAATACTCCAAACTTTAACATAAATAAGCTATCTGATTAATTTCACGTCCATGTAGCCGTAGTCGGATACATTTTACAATAATTTCTCTAATTTCCAAATCCACGTGGAATTTCTCCACACAGTCTATCCGGAGTTAAAAGCCCATTTATTTCTTCACGTAGCCGTAGTAGGATGTTATTGTTATTTATCCTGGCTGGTCCGATTTTGACAATGACAATAATTGCTCTGACTTAATTTTCCTGAAAAATCTCCATACTTTTACACAAACAAGCTACCTATCTGGAGTTAAAGCCCATTTATTTCACGTAGCCGTAGTAGGATGTTATTGTATTGGGCGCGAGTGGATGGCGGCGCGGCGCGGGCGTTTGGGTGCGCACGCGCACAGTCCTCGCTCCGTAGCGCGCCAGTACACACGCCTCGCGTAGCACCGCTTGTAAACAAACCGGCGGCCAACGTGACAGTGATGTTCTAGTGCTAGTTAGTGACCACCGCTCATAGACACAAAGGACTGATGATGCATGTGAGTGCTTATATTGACTACTGAACAGTTTTAACATGAAAGTGAGTAACGTTTGAAGGATTGTAATTCAAATTTTCAATTGTTAATTGAAAGGTTTTGGGCCGTTCCTAAATTACATTTTTAATTATAGCAAATTCATTACTGCAACAAGGACATTTTGTGATTGATTATTGCTTTTGTAACGGCGTTATCGAATTTTGTAAAAACAAGTCTCATAATTTGATGTTTAGGATTTTGTTTTTTATCGTTCTCAAAATAACGTAAGCTCATCCACTACATTTGTCTAGGATTTGGGAGACATGCTCGTTTGATATATATCGTCATTTTCTTTCAGGATCAATCATAATTAAATTAGAGAATTTATACAACACATTTGTAATTTGTGCTGTCTATCTACTCACAGGTGAATACATAGACTTGAGTCGCATTTCTCTTCAAAGGTGGAGGGTAGTACGGCCACAGCGTCATATTACACGCTCGGATGCGCATTGATCAACATCGACAGTGCTTTAGCGTGTGACACCGGCCCTTTGTATTTGTAACATCACTCGGAGTTGTGACGTTATTGCACCCGGATAGTGTTACATACTGCACAACACGATATGTGCTCATAAATGTAATGTTTTCGTACGTTAGGTTACATAAGTACACTATTCAGTTCTGTAACTCATTCTGCTTAGTGATCATCGGATGTTATACGTACACTGGTGTGTAACGTGATATAATGTTATTAATTATTACATACGTACGTAGATTCACGCCTGTATCTCCAAAGGGTTAGTCAGAGATTAGGCAATGAGGACAACAAAAGCAATAGAGTACAACAGAAGAGCCAATAGTCCAATTAATTATTGCATTTTTATTGTAAACCATTGAACACGTGGTTCAATTATAAGAATAATGTTGTACAAGCAATCGTTCAATAAAAAGATCGCGAAGGATTTGAATCTTTGGGATTTACTTTATACTTTACACTGGCAAAGAATCAACTTCAATAATAAACGAGAAAAGGTTCCGTTTCAATAGTTATGAATATGGCTTCATTCAGTTTTTTCTTGGAACTGCCATATAAAACTGTCTCTTCAATTTTGAACCGTACTGCTTTAGAGCATAACAAACTCACGATATCTCTAAGACAGCAGTAATCTCCAAAGAGGCTTTAAAAGACAAAAGCCATTGATACACCAAAACTTTTTACTACGAACTTACAAACAACTGGCCATTGAAAGATTAACAAAAGCATAATAATTTTTACCTGACCCCTAAAAAATAGGACGTAATTACCTAATAGGCAGACCCGACTTTGGTTGAGGCCAAATTGATAGCGTTGCGTGCTAGCCAATGTTTGAGCTTTACCGCTCGTTACATAAGATTATTGGAAAGCTCCGAGCACATGAACCGTTGAAGACACGATAGATTGATCTTTCGTAAGTGTTCCGTAATTATCTGCTACGAACTACAAACTAGATTTATAGGTAACCCAAAAACGATAGGTCGCGCACCTAAAAAGCGGGCTGGCACCATGCTTGTGGTTTTCTGTCACTTCAAATTATTTACGTTTGACATGAGTTTGCACGCCGCAGTACACTAATTATGTAAATATCTTAAGAAATTACCGTTCTGGGTACCTACGTATTTGATTTAATAATTTGATACTTGATAATGCGCTCTCGATCAGTTTTTTCGTACTTGCTAACTTACTAACTTACTGCTGTGGCGCTGTCGCCAAAGTGAATCTTGGCCTTCGACACAAGACACAGTTTTTTTCTACTGTATCTTGATCTACATTTTATTCTTTTATTGATTGTATGAAGAGTATTGGTATATACATATGAAAGCATTGTTCTTATATTATGTCATAAACTCATAGTACACACACTTGGATTGAGTCCCATATATTTGACATACCTACCGGGTTATAAATTGCGAAAGGTCAATGCACCACGCCCGTTCAATTTATTACCTCCTCGCCAACCTACGTATCAATGCTAATGAAATCAGAACAGAGCTTGATGATTCGACTGCTTATTTATTCACATTGTGTCAATTGGGTTCACTTTCCTTTCAATGAAAACTGTTGAGTTTGACCTTAATACCTTTCTATTGAGACGGTATTAAGGGTTAACGTTGCGCTTCAATATTCAACGAGTGAACTTTCATAGGGCCAAGTTTAATGTTGGCCAGATGTAAACAAGCTTTATGAATAAATTATTGTTATTGTTACTTTATTAAACTGGTTCTTAATTTCAAATCGAAAGCGCATCTAATCGCGGTCTAGTACGAAGGATGGTCGACATGCTCGCTTATTAAAGGACCCCAACAGTCCGGGGCATTAAAAGGGTCCTCCAATTATTTTTAATCGCTTCTGCATCGTAAATTGTAAACTATTACCTTTATTTACCCGATGCTGACAATGATAAACTAACATAATATTAATAAAAATCCTTAGATGGTTCATAGGCTTACAGTCGATGTTTTTTAATAAAGCAACTTTTAATTATTTCAACGACGACATTTTTAATTACCTACAATAAAATATCATTAGACTGTGCTTAGCTTCGAGAAGAGGTAACATAATTTAACGTGATAGCGGTGTATAGTATCTTAGCGGAGCTCATAATCATTTGTAACATAACGAAACGGTGTTACTTAAAATTATGAGAACAATGCTGACATATTTTTAGCAAATTGAAAGAATAATTAGGCACTCGCGGCCACGTAACTCACAATGGAACAGTCGTTCGCGAAACGAGTCGTTTATTTAATTGTTGTTTTTAAGTGACGGCGCAGTGTTGTGCGCTCGAAAGATGGTCTAGGTCTTATTATTGTGACAAAAAAAATCTAGCCGAGCGCGTGCTAGTTGCACATGTACCGATGGTTAATTAAAATTGGATATCGCATGCCATTAAGAATGGCCGGTGTATCTCCTAAACGGGAAAACACCTGGCGACAGGTTACAAGGCAGACCGGACACTAAATACTTGGCAGCACCAACTGGAAATGTCGTTAGTCGTTACCGAGTAATTTGCTTTTTGAATTTCTATTATTGCGTCCAGTTTGTAGTGGTGCGACTATTCACGAAATTATTGCAATGATTACAATTGCCATTTGTAACTATTGCAATAGATGTATATTTTTTTATTATTATTAAATTTTGTTTCCCATTTGGATTGAAAACTAGCGATCAATGGTCAGATATATTATGTCGTTATTTTGTCTTGTGGATACTTTGAAAAGGGCATCAAAAATCCATGATCGTATTTGTGAAAATGCATTTAAACTCTTTGGGCGTTTATTAAGACAACTAGTACCTACATTATGCATTCATTTACATTACGACAGAGAAAAATGTTGAACATATGGATTGAAACATCAACCACCATCAACATGTCGAGCTGCTAAGAATTGTATTAAAAATAACATAACGCGTCGTACAAATGATAATCATAGGAATACATGGGATGGGTGCCTATACAAAACGGCTTGCATCATGCATGGTAATAAGAAGACATTACAAAATTACCCACCATTGTTCTGGGTTCGCGGAACAGCATTTCTTGGTGCGCCCGCGCATCGACGGCTCCTAATAGCGCTCATTGTACATCTCCGCCGGTTCTCACATGGTGCACGCCAAATGGCACCTGGAAGTAGTAGGCCAGTGGTTAGAAGTCACAACTCTTAAAGTTCTGTGCCAAAGAAAGTGTCACGTAACGTTTGGTTACGTGACGAAAGTACATGAGAACGTCCTAACCCTAAACGGCCGTCCTAAAAAAGGTTTTATGGTTACAACGGACAGGGTTTTTAAAAAGACAATTTCTCATTGCAATCTGTGCGGCATGTGACGTTGTCGTTTGTCGTTGTGCCATTGTCGTAACACGTGCTGGCGCAGTTTGCTGACCCCGCCATAGAATCGGCTGGCTGTCATTAGTGACGTCCTGCGGTGATGTGGACCGTACTTTTTGTACAGTCGAGGAAACTTTTCGGCGATATTCGTTTGCGTTACGTTCCGACCGCGCATACCTGTCCCCGTAGATCGTGTGCAAGCTAATATCGCTGACAAGCGATCGAACGGGGAGTTCCTAGATCGTACCTACTGCGTCGTCGTTGGAGGGTGAACCTTCTGTACGGTAGTAATATTAGTTATTCTGTGCTTGTACCAAGACGAAAAACGAAACAATTTTAAAACACACAAATTTATGCTTATTAATTTTTGACGTTTTTTATGCTTAAGTTTTTATAAAAAAACATATTTGAATGATTAAAAATGTCAACCTTATTGGTTAGGTACTAATGTTTTCCAAAACTCATTTCAGCTGTTACTTTATTTTACTTCAAAAACTCTCCAATTTCTATTACTTACCACAGTATCAATACGATAATTGGAAATCATATTTAATTTTATTCCATTAAGTTATAACTTAAGTTAACATTATGATTTATCATTTTTCACCTTTAATCCCAAAAAAACAATAAATTACCTATTTAGCCGTCTGTGTCGCTAGGGGAGAGACACTTGCCCGCTATTTTTTCTCTTACCAGGATACGTATGTTTACACAATTCTATGACCACGGCTTATATTTTGGTTCGACGCGATTCTGTTTCGGCGTGCAGTGGTACTGGGGGTAGCAATGCGCATTTGTCTGGCACAGACTAAAATAGCTCGTTAGATTAGTTGTTAGGTCTTAACTATAAGTTAGTTAACTGTTTTTTTATTATTATTAGTATTGACGTCAATAAGTGCCTGTAAAGGTTTACATTGAATAAATAATTTGACTTTGACTTTGACTTTGCGATGCACCATTGACATTCGTAGATTAACTGTTTTATAAAAAAAAATCAACTTGTTGTTGTTTCAACCCTAATGGTTGCCTACTTTAAAATAGAGTATTGTCCTCTTTGTCATGTAGGCGTACTTTATAAACTATACGACACCAATAAAGTACGCTAAAATACTCTATTTACATAAAAAGATTTACGCTAAGAGCAACAAAAAATACGTTTTTAAGGACAAATAAATAAATAAGTACTCTTATTTATTAATTTTTTTTTATTTAATTTTTTACTTATTCATTTATTTCAGGCGACAATGGCCAATAGCAACATAAACACCTTACAGAATAACATACATACAATAATAACAAAAAACAAGAAATTAAACTAATTTGCACGTCAACACGGCGTCGTGCGACGCAGGCAGCGCAGTGTCTGGTAGCCGACCAAAAACGTTATTCGTCCTAAAAAAAGGTGGCAACCCTAACTGTGATACTTGGTAAGGTAAGGTAATGTTGCAAATGGTACATTTATTTTAGAAGTAGGACTTCATATAATGTGTACCTAATTATACTGCTATGCGCGCTCTGCGTGACAGGCAAAAGGAAATGCCTTCACGGAAGTCCGCTTTAAACAGGGTTTGTTGGTCGTTGTTCTATCTAGTAACATTTGCAACCCAAACCTTTATATTAAAATTCTCTAATATTACATACTACTTAACTGTGGCTTTAAACCATAAGTTTTCGGCCTCAAAAGCCTGTAAAGGTCTTATGAAATCAAAACAAAAATGGTTTAAAAATAATAGATAATACTTTAGAAATTTTTAGTTACAAGATGAAAGGTAATTTCTTAATGTAAGTACAATCAACAAATTATCTTAATTATTATTACATGAATATTAATTATTACGATTATTAAACAAGATTTTATATTAACATTATTAGAACACATTTTATTTGTCTTTTGTAAACTGTCAAACTTGTTTAATTTATTATTGCGACAGTAGTCTAATTATTATTGTGTAAATCGAAGCTAAAAAGATCTCGCTTGACAATTAAATATTACTGTGTCGTCGGTTGGCTATATCAATAAGTAACTATAATAATTGTAAGAAATGACTTATCTTATGGCTTTTTGGTGCTTTAACTTTGATATATTTTTAACATTGTCGTTTACGTTATATATTATTATTATCTTACTTAGTGCCTTCGCACACAGCGTAATTAGACGTTTGTTATTATTTTTCCTTACTGTAAAACCCAACAGATTTTTTTTCTCAATACTCCTCGGATAGATTCTAAAGCGCTTTAGGTTGCATACTAGTATACATGTATGCAACCCAAAGCGTAGTAGTCTAAGGTACATTATGCACTATGATTCAATGTTGGGCAGCACTCTTGGTCCAACGTCCATACAAAAATGGTCAATCTCCTTTTGAAAATTATAGAAATTGCAAAATTTTGCTATCTATCTATCTAATCAGCAGGTTACACCCACTGTTGGGTAAAGGCCTCTAAATATGATTTAGGCACTAATTCGTCAAGCAGAAAGAAAGTTCCAATTGGTCAAGAATGTTTTTACCGCGTGTTTTGGTTTTGATTTGTCAAGCAATGCAAAAGTAATAATTAGTCAAGTCCCAATTTTGTTTCGATTTGCCAAGCCTTATTTATGTTTCAACTGGTCAAGCCAATAAAAAGTTCAGAATTGTCAAATTTTTTTTTTACTTAAACACAATTATTAGTGTATATAATGTAATAATTACATAGGTGTGTATTCATATTCCCATTAAAATAATGGTAAGATTATTTCACATTAGTGTCATGCATGATTAATTTACATTTTTTTTTTATTGGCAACGGGTAAGCGCTTGGCCTTCATCTCACCTGATGGTAAGTGACGATAAGGCCGAAGGTGGAAGCGCGCTTCACCCGGAATCCTCAACCACTGAGGAACTGGCTATCATATCTCAAACTGCCGGAACACAACAATGCTTTAGACATCATTGTTATGGCGACAGACTTAGATTAGATGGTGGTAGCTAGCCAGGCGGACTTAACAGCCCTACTACCAACCAAACCGAGCACACAAAGATGTACCCCCCGCTGGGAATCGAACCCGGGACCTCTGGGTCTGAAACCGGTAGCTTAGGCACTAGACCACAGAGGCGGTTAAAACATGTGGGTAAGTTTATTTTTATATTCCTTGTGGCGGTTGAATGCATTTTTACTAAGTGGGTAGGTAGTAAACAAGTGCGTTTAATAATTGTCAGTGTAAGGTCTGTAGCAAATCTTGTTTGTTTGTTTTCTGATTTGGTAAAACAAATTGTTTATAAATAAACAGTTTTCAGGATATTATATCTTTTACTTATTTATTTACGTTGTTATTATTATGCAGCGAGGGGTTTAACCTCTCAGTCTTGGAATCGAAATGTCTAAAAATTTTGACAGCAGGTGCCATTTGGCGGGAATGGAAAAATAAATAAATTTGCGGAAATGGAAAAAAAACGAACGCAGTTCATGTTAAATTTTGCATTAACGATGCATAAAACCGAAATAATAGACCTGATTTATACTAAAGTAGTTTGGGGTCTGACGGAATAGCGAGTTTTTTAGATGCGACCATATTTGACCGCTTGGGGCTTGAGTGTTTAAAATGTTTTTTAAGTAATTTTTTAGCATTTGACAATTCAGAACTTTTTATTGACTTGACCAGTTGAAACAAAAATAAGGCTTGGCAAATCGAAACAAAATTGGGACTTGACTAATTATTACTTTTGCATTGCTTGACAAATCAGAACCAAAATACGCGGTAAAAACACACTTGACCAATTAGAACTTTCTTTCTGCTTGACGAATTAGTTCCTAAATCCTAAATATTGCTAGGAAATAGAATAATGTAACGTTCTAAGATATGGAAACGTTGAAAAAAACATAAACAAACTACCTCAGGTGAGAATCGAACCCACGTCTTCCCTAATCCGGGCGATTGCATTGCCCACTCCGCCACCGAGGCAGTTAGACGTGTCGAATTTTTTTAAATTTTACATTATTTTCTAATGTTTAATGTCATGTTTTTAGCAGAAATTGCGTTGTCATTGATGTCGTTTAGACTACCTGTACAGCTGTTCCTCGAATTGTGTTTAGGACATAACAATAACATAATATAAATGTCACTTTTAAAATTTTCTGCAGTAGGTATTGATTAAGGGCACAAAATAACAAATAACAAGGTAATTATCCGTTACACTATGTGCATACCACGTTTGTCGCCCGTGCCTGACTTCCTAACGTGACCGTGAATATTTAAAAAAAACCCTCCCTAATTCAACGTTTGTAAATTCAAAGGAAAGGAAACAACTGCAAGTGCTCACTCAAACCTGTCAAGCGAACATAACCCCTGTTACAAAGCAGTAACAAACATGCCAAAGTCCGAAATTTACATTTGATGAGCTGTCCACATTACTGTTCGGTGAGGAATCCATCATTTTATACGGCCCTGACGTTTGAATGTGATCCTTATCAGCGAAGAGCATAACTCAAACTGTATTGAGAATAATTTTGAAATGACACATTCTAGCGACTGGAAACAAAAAGTTCAGGGCTTACAATAATTGTGCTCTGTTATTTTTGTTTTTATTTATCACAGTTGTCAAATCTTTGTCTATTTTGGTTGGGAATGTCTCAGGTTAGTAATTTATTTCACTTTGTGTTTTTGTTATTTTTACTCATTAAATATTCTTCAATGAATGTTCAATGAAGACGTCACGTCCTTCTTAAAATTGCTGTACCCTGTGTGATTTACAATGGTCTATACTATAATAAAATACATTCTTGAAATAGTAGTAGTAGTACTGTATCAAGGACTGATTATTAAGATTTAAATATTAAAATAAATATAAAATAAAATCCTAGTATTACATATTGCTACCGTGAATTTGACTGGATTGGGTAAGAAAAGAATTAGTCATATTTATATGTCAACTTAAAATTCTTTAAAAGTTTTTGTAACTAGGTTAGCAGAAAAACTATATAGTGTAAGTAACTAAATTCACAATGCAATGTTAGTACAAAATAATATAATGCACTATCTATAGCTTTAGTTTCTCTTCAGTAATTTAAGCTTTTCAATATACCATCATCATCAGCCTATTAACGTCCCACTACTGGGCACAGGCCTCTCACGTGGACAATAGCACGTGGGGATATTGGGCCATAACCCACCACGCTGGCCCAATGCGGGTTGGTGGGTTTTAACGACTGTCATCTAACAACAACAACCGGGACCAACGGCTTAACGTGCCTTCCGAAGCACGGAGGAGCTCGAGATGTTTTTTTTAATTTGGTCACCCATCCAGCGACCCGGCATTGCGAAAGTGGCTTAGCGAGCAAGATCGCAAGCCGAACGCGCTAGCCGCTGCACCATCGAGCTCCTCAAATATTCCAGTACCATTTTAAATATTTAACTGATTAAAAAAAGCATCTAAAACACTTCTTAGCGTTTATAATAAATAGTATTAAAGATATTAAGCCTCTACGCACTACACTACATCAAAAGCAAGCCTAATTATGTTAGGTTGTTGATATTATCAAATAGTCCCACGTTCGTGTACACGTAGCTTTACCAAACGATATTCCGGGAAGCACAGCTTTGTGATTGCACCCCGCATCGCTCCACTGCGCCCTTGGGAATTAACCGTGGAAGGAAATAATAGAGCTTTTAGGAAGTAGTCAACTCACGAGTGCATTTCGGCATTGTGGTACAAACAATTTACAATGTCTTCAAACGTGTTTCTACTGTCTGTAATTGACATAATGATAGGTATTAAATGCCCAAGGCGAAGATGTGTCCTTTATACAATCTGTAATTACCATTCGCATTAACACACTGCTTATTATACAGCGGAGTAGCGTTACATTTAAATAACTGGTATTCAAAGAAAACCTTTCTGTCGACACGTATTGTTTCTGATGCTGAGGTTGGCAATTATTTACTTTTTAATTTTGTTTTCTATTTGTAAAAAGACTCATAAGGTGACTAAGTGGTAAAGAGATCTGCACGATAGCTCTGCACATGAGGATAAGGTTCGATTTTTAGGTGGCTAAGAATTTTGTAGTTTTTGATGCATTTTCGAGGTTTGTGATTAGCAAACTCTCAATTGGCAAGCGTGGTGAAAAAACTAATAACTTACCCATCAATTGTATCAATGCACGATAATTTGATTCAAATAATGGAGGCCGTTGCTCCATTATGTGAGTATATAGGTTAATTCAATCAAAAGTCTTTGCGTCTATTAATAGACAATTCATGTCGTTGTGTCAGAGAGACAACTTTTTGGTGGCTGAATAGTCCGAAGTCGCTCTCGCATCTTACTACAGGTTAATGACTAACATACTATTCTACAAGTACTTGTACATTCATACAACGCTATCTTTATTTAGTTCTATTTGTGTCAAAATAATAACAATCACGATTGGTGAAACATATGACGAAATGTTTGTTTGCACATAAAATGTTCAGTTTTATCTATATATGTATAGAAATTATAAAACTTGTACATGTAAGGCGAACTAGGGCGTCCGATAAATCGAATCGATCGAGTCCATCACCGATGTGTTGTCTGTCGATGACGTAAATGGATGAAAAAAAGAAATATGAGCAGTTGTAAATTACGCAACGCGAAAGTGGGAAACCGGTGAGTTATCGATAGTTAACTGCGTTTTTACAACCGCACCCGACCGCTTTTGTTTCCATGCGACGACTACGCGACGGCCGGCGTTCCAAAAACATTACGCAACCGAGTAAATCGACGACGCGACGTGTCACCAAAAAAATATATTATAATCAGTTTATCTCTTAAAACGTCTGGATGCAGGTAGCTCTACCTGGCCCGCTGGCTGCGTCCCATCCACTCAGATGCATCATAAGTTGACACAAATCCGATCAAATATTTAACGGTATTCGGATTTCATTCTTCGTCGCCACCGCCGCCGCCGCCGCCGCCAATCCTATTTCGGGACGTAAATTACGAGCGCGTAATTCGATTATTAGGAAGCGGGCTTAACATCTCTAATGCACATTCTCTACTGATCAATGATCAGAAAGGAGATGTTCTCATGTAATAACATATTGTTAGATGCAACTCTGGTCTGTGGTTAATAAATAACCCTTTACTTATTTAATTTTACTAGTAGATAGTAGTTTCAATACAATTTCACAGCGAAAGAAGCACATAGATACCTATCTATATATATTTTTATATGCTTCCATCGCTATGCAAAAAATGTATGTGCTAAGTAAAAACTGTAAAATAATTTGTTATGTGTTTAAAATGAAATATCTTCATACAAATAACTCCACTCAATCTCGAAGTTCAAGGTAGCGGCTGAAAAAGCGCGTTGACCAAAGACCTTTTGTCTGTTTTATATTTATCAATGCACTTTTTTGTAAATTAAAAAAGTATTACATTCTATTTCATACACAAATACAGATTGTAATCTTTGATCTCACACATCACACATTAATATAGGTTGTAACGTAACCAGACACTGTATTGGTCAATCAACTGCAGCTATTGCGCACACGCCGCTCCATGACATGATACATGCAGCCTGTGGGGCATCAGTCACGAAGGGCTGACCCTACAACGTCCAGGCCCTAACAAAGTACCGCGTTACGCAGCCGCCTTAGGCCCCCAACTTTCTCCCATGGACTTATTTAAAAACGTCTCCAACGCGTGATTGACGCCGCACCATTGTTGGCTTGCATTACATAACCCGATTAGACGTGCCGTCACTCAAACCGAATACCTTCAAAAGAGTAGGTTCTGTTAATGTGTAATGATGCATATTCTTTGTGTATGCCATTTAATTGTTAAGCAATCGGCGCGATGTCCGTTTAACCTATGTACCAATAGAAGATGCGATCGCACGCTCCAATGCTAGCGTTAACTCGCATATTATTGTGGCTGTCAATCCCCCAACACCTAATGACAAGCTTAACGCGAATTCAATCGTGAATTAAGATAATCTTGCGAAATGCTATTCCTGATCAACTGACAATGCTTTTGTGATGAAAGTGTTTACTTTTCAATACATATAAGATGAATGTGTCGCCCTCAACGCGAGGACATCTTTGTTCATAAATGTGTTTTAAGGTGTTAGGAAGTAGGAATATGTGTGTTATAGACGGTAAGGGTTTATTGCTAGGATTATTATCTATTTTCTCATATCTTGACCCAAAAAACTACTAACTAGCAACGCTCCATCTTGCGCTCTATAACACCTTGTCCGGAAGCCCTTCAGGTTTCACCATCTATTTCAATGCATCTTCTTTCTTGGAAGGTCTTATGACATTTCTGCAAACTGCTTGCTATATAACAAGACAATTGAGTTGGAAATTTCCTCAATTTAATGTTTGCCAGTAAGGCGCGTTGCTGTTTGGCAGGTCATTTGAAACATTGTCGAGTTTCATGACTGCTTTTTTTCTGGTCGTTCTTTTAAAATGAGGCGGGCGCGAGCCGGGGGTATGTAAGGAGGCCGATGACCGCGATCCGCCGCGTGCCTTGATTCGGCCCAGAATGCATTTATTCTGAACCGACGCAGCCCTACATCATGCCCAATCGGAAATTCCGCGGGTGACGTCTTCCTCGGGTAACAGGGCCTGCTTTCTTTATGATTTACGATTTGTCCGTGATCCGTAATTACTGGCCAGATTTTATGTTCGTGCGCTTTATTAACTGACCGAGTTGTGTGAATTGATTTTAATTTAAGCCCTTTCATATTTGTGTTTGTTAATATTAAATTAACGATACTTTTATATGAGTAACTAGCGGCCGCTCGCGGTTTCACCCGCGTGGTTCCCGTTCCCGTGGGAATACCGGCATAAAAAGTATCCTATGTGTTAATCCAGGTTATAAACTATCTTATGCCGAAATTCATCCAAATCCATTCAGTGGTTTTTACGTGAAAGAGTAACAAACATCCATCCATACTTACAAACTTTCGCGTTTATTTGCCAAGTTAAAGACATCAACGCGGTAGAAAAATATTAAGCTTTTTACCTCGCAATACAAGTAGTACTGAATGGACTCAATTCTAAGAGTGGTCTATGACTTAACCGTGACTGTACTGGTTAGTCTGGCGTTAATTTGGCGCAGTTACCATAATTAGCAACTTTCAACCGACTTCTGTTTCAGTGAAATAATGCTTTGTGAGACCTCAAGCTAGTCTATTGTAGTAAAGTAGGACATTCAACTTTTTAAATATAATCCAAAACAACGGAAGAGCCAGCAAAATGTTTTTAATTCAAAATAACACGAACGCTTTGTAGAAGAAACTCAGTGTTAAATAAGTGTTTTCGTTTTCTATCAAACGCATTAAAGCACAAATAGCTTCCCATACATCTTCAGCAAACGGAACGGTCGGATTGTGTTTCACTCACTGACCTTTGAATGCGTAAACAAAACACTTTTACTAAACGGTATCCGTTCAAAAGTGAAATGCTTATCACTGACGGTCGATCGCGTTGTTTTCACCAGTGATGAGTCGTCACTTCACCGTATCGGATCACAATGGCGTCGGGCCCGCTGCGTTGTGACCTTTGCGGAGATGTCACCGGGATTAAAAGGTGGGTTGCACGCGCGCCGCATACCCGCATACCAGCGCCATCTAGTTTTGGTTCCGCTAACCTATTGCGTGATTTGTGTATGTAATGTTGGATTCTAATGTTTATGAAAACAATATATGCACGTCGGGCAAACGAGTAAGGTTATAGAACATAAAGCTAACGTCAAGCATAGTGGCGAGAATGCCTGGAGTGTAAAAACTGGCCCTTGAAGGACCCAATTATTATACTAGCTTTTGCCCACAGCTTCGCTAGCGCTAATTTTTCGCTAATTTCGGTTAAGCGGTTTAAGCGTGAAAGCGTAACAAACAAACAAACACTCTTTCGCATTTAGAACATTAAACAATTTCATTAACATTCAACGAATTCAACTCTAGAATTATAAGGACGCTTGGATTATATAAAATCCTATTTTAAATAGAGAATATACCGTAAATAAAAGTCAAGATGTAATCGTAATAAAAAAATTAGAGCACATAAGAAAAATATCGTTGCATATTTTTCATGGCACGTGTGTCATCTGAGGCACTCTCAACCATTTATCGTGCAGCGCTGGCTGTAAGGCATACGCACGCAGTATCCCCTTCCCGATCTGCAGCATTCACGGAGCATACCTGATGAATCACTGTATCACACCATTCCGAGAACTTGTAAGTGTACCGAACACCAGAGTACCCACATTACGTACCGTTAATAACTCTGGCCGCAGTAAATTTGACTTTAAACCACAGAGAAATAAATTTTAAGTGATAATCGCGGGCGCCTTTAAGCTATATTGTGGCCGGTGAAATGTGCTCATTGGATAATTACGCGCATTCCGCAGGCGCAGCTCATTTAGTGTCGATGCAATCAATTTTACGGTCCCGTTTATGTGAGGCGACTATACTATATTGTTTTCTATTTATATATAATCACGACTATTATCCCCGAAGGGTTAGTCAGAGACTAGGCAACGAGAACAGCAAAAACAGTCTTCTACCATAGTCCACTTTTCACCAAATAGCTACTGCACATGTGCTTAGCGTGACAGGTGGTGAGCCCATCGCCGCTCTATGCTGTTGGATGTATGTGCAGGCTTTAGTCCCGCCTTTTACGACACCCAAAAGAAGAGGGGGTGGTAGTATTCTTTCACCGCTACGCGACACGGTAAAAAGGAAGATAAAGTTAATAAATCTAGAGTCAAGACTGTGTGTTTGTATACAACTCAATATATTTAAACTACAGAACAGCTTTTAAAGACATATTGGATTATATTATTGTATAGGTAGGTATATTGTACGTTACACTAGGTATATTGAGCACAAAAGTCAGAGGAATAAAAACTAACGCAATCGGGTTTAGCGGTGTTTTTCTTGTATTTTTTTGTGGACGAAGCATCATTAAGGCGTAACTATACGACTTGTCCCTGCTAAAAGCATTATTAAAAACGTATTTGCAAAGCGACTGCCCTGAGGCAATTCAATTACTGCCTAATTGCCGGAGCAACATTTGTTTCTAACAACTCGAGTAAGTTGTTCTTTTGGTTCACAATCGCAACTTGGACGTCAATTGATGTATTTAAAGAAAGCTGCACAAAAGCGAAATAAAAGCATTTACTCAAATTAATCGCTTTTATGGTCTACGGTTATATAATCGGTCTTAGATCCATCCAGTTTCTATTTCATGCGGGGTTGTTTAAGTCCGCCTGGCTAGCTACTACCAGTTTATCTAGATGTCACCAGGTAAGAAATGAATGATATAGCCAGTTCAGTCCTATGTAATTGAAAAATAATTTAAATCTTGATCAAGTGCGCTTCCATTGTACCTTTGGCGTCTCTTCACTTAACATCAGGTTACATGAAGGAAAAAAATGGAGTTCAGCTATGACATTTATTAATGACCTACTTTTGCTCGCAGTTTTGCTTGCGTTTATTTTTACGACGATATCCGTCTTCTAGACCTCTATCTCTACACCAAACATTATCAAAATTGGTTAGCCTGTTTATGTCTGACGACCTCCTTGGTCGAGTGGTTTGTACACCGGTTTTCATGGTGTCGCCATCTCTAAGGTCCCGGGTTCGATCCCCGGTCGGGTCAATTTAGAAATTATTGTTTTTCTAAATTGTCTCGGTTCTGGGTGTTTTCTATGTATAATAAGTATGTATTTAAGTATTTTAAGTATGTTTATCCGTTGTCTAGTAACCATTTAACGAGTTACTTCGAAGCTTCTCTTGGGCTAGATAATTGGTGTGATTGTAGGAAAGATTTATTTATTTATTTATTTTATTTATTATTATGTGTGATAGTGTAACATGCAAACAAACATACTAATTTTCGTATTTATTCTTCTCACTCTTTTACACAATTCAAAGTTTTATCAACAGTTTTATTCACATTAATGCATGAGATGTATCTTTAAGAAACGATTCGCGTGTAAATTATTTTTCAAAGTATGTAGGTGTACTTAACGGTTCTTCCGAAGCAGTCGCCATGCAGACAACTCGTGCGCGCATCATCAGTCAATACGAAATCATCAATCAAATTCTCAATGACTGATTGATTAATCCCAATGACAATGCAAATGATTACGTAACTACGCCAATATTTGTAGCACAATGCTTCGTGCCACGTGCCGTTATTAGACTACATGGCATACTATTAGATTACATGGCTTTCTTCTATGATAATATAGATAATCTTTAGCGAAGCTAACAGACAACTTTTTTTTTGTCAACAAAATAATACTTAGTCTTTTGTCACCCCTCTGTTAGACTCAGGCTTTTTCCACTTAATCATTGGGGAGATGAGGACAAATTTCTTCACTCTGGCCTGATGGGTTAGTGGGTTTATTTTGGGATTGCCTTCTTACGACAACAGCTATGATATATTTTATAGCGTATATGTATATCATAAATCGGATAGTAAGGATCTTAAAGACAGTAGACCAGTCATTATTAATATAATTTTCTACTATTATACTAGACAAAATTATTCAAAGTACACACCTCAAAGTTATAGTATAAAGTTGTCTATCGAACACAGGAAAGTGTATATAACATGTTATTAGTATAGACAACTCCAGCTACGCGTAATTGCTAACAAATCAAATTGGTTTTACGCCCGCTATAATGAAGCCTTTAGCATTGCAAGTCTATCTTTGAAACACTCAGGTTTAATTTCCACACACGCCCTGTCTCTTCAATAGCGCGCGCTGTTAGCAACATAGCTTTAATTGCAACTTAGATTACTCGTTCCGATTAACAATCCACTAGCAGCTCGTTGCAGCTTCAACGATATCGATAAAGAACTTCTCATTCGAACCTTTAAGGGGATCCTGCACGAAATTGTGAATATTTACGTATTTTTAAGTTACTTGTACTATGCGCTGAATTAGTTAAATGCATTAAAAGAACTTACGTAAGTTAGCCTGATCATTGCACAAGATCGTGGCCTTGTTGAAATTTGAAACAAATTCTTTAAACAATAACAAACAATACGTAAATCGAATGACTCCTAAAAACATTTTTTTCAACAACTTTCTTAATTTTACGCATGGAACAATAATTCTTCCATGAAAATATTTGTATTGATATTACGCAGGTCGCCCCCATCTTAAAAAAGTATATTTTAATTTCTAACACAAGCGCGTGATGGTTTTGTACATTTCGCAGAATAAAAACATTGCTCTAATCAAATTACTAGGTCTGAAACGTCAGAGCAGAATCGTTCTAATTTTTAATATCAATAAGATTGATTTTGCTTTGAAGTTCATTATGAGACTTATGTCAGGTTTTGCAATCGCGCGGACCCCTCTTAAGTCTATTGATATAAAGAAATATCGGCGTGCTTATCAAAATGGCCAGCTCCTAGCGAACGATAGTTGCATACATGGTACGTGCATTAGTGGAATAAATGCGTTTAGTTTTACAAAGTTAAAATCTTAACTGTGGCCACTTACAGGAAGAGGCGGGGCTAGATAAAGATAATTCGTAAAAAGCGCGGGATCATAACGAGCTCGGTGCGCACGCGCACCGCGTTATCACGCTTTGGGACAGTCGGGTCGTTATCTAATATATTGCGTCGCGCTATTAACTTACTCCAACGTAAATATTTGACGTAGAAAGTGCAGTTCCGTGTAATAGGTTTGGAGATAACGTTTACGTACTTATTTGTACTGCCGCGAAGAATTCTTGGTACGTACATACATACGCAAGTGGGGCAAGCAGGCCACGCAGGTGTCGATTGGGAAGTAAACAATAAAGCAAACACGAGACATGTCCAATATCTTACGACACGGTCACTAAGATTTACCCATATTTTTTTAAAGTTAAGCTTTTTCGATAATCGCCTGTTTATGTTTGTCAGCCTTTCAATTTTTTTTCGTACTGTCGGATAGACTGGGTTTTACCGTTTTTATGCGTCTACGAACCCTTTGTGCACTTTACGACCGTCTGCGATTAATGTGTTTAACGTTTGTCTGCAAGTCCATTTACAGCTTTAGATTCTAGAGGAATGTGTTTTTCATGGGATTTAAAATTTATCTTGACAACATTATTGGTATCCAATAGCTTTTTTAAAATACTTATACCTACGAAAGATCCAACTTTTATATTCTAAATTCTTTTGAAGACAACTTTTATTTGCTCGTTTTAACAGTAACAATATTTATTATATATTTATAAATATTTTTTATATATTTATATATATTTATAAATTGCAGAGACTTTTATGTGGATATTTGTTATGTTTAAATTATTATTCTTCTTTCTGAATTATGTAGTTTCATAAGTTTTTTGGTCAATATAAACACGTAACTTTAACCTTGATCTATATTTAATTTCAGTTAACGACGTCTTGTCTTGACATTAGCCCCACACACTGCCATCATAAAAGCATTAATACAAGAAATAGAATAAATACTGTGTTCATAATTAGTTTGAATCGCAAATAATCAATCAAGCATTCATACAGAAGAAACATTCATGTAATGAACGCCCTGGGGCCGTATAATAACACTGATGAAACAATTATGGCATGTCAGGCCATTCTGTTGTCACTCGCAACAACCAATAGCAAGCGGGTAAAGTAAAAATTACATAATGCTAGTTTTTCCACCAGCGATAGGAATCATCATCAGCCTATAAACGTCCCACTGCTGGGCACAGGCCTCCCACGTGGACAAAATAGCATGTGGGGGTATTGGGCCATAACCCACCACGCTGGCCCAATGCGGGTTGGTGGGTAATAGGAATAGGAATATAGGAATAGGCAGACTGTATAACTACCTAAAATTCTTGACGGGACATGGAGCTGTTAATACCACCAAATTTGATACCGGTATTTTATATTCAGTATTTCAAGAAAACTCCGGGATTTCTTAGTCTACTCAGTACCGGGTGTTGGAAATGTTTAAACAAAGATTCACGACTTTTTACAATTTACAATACTTTGAACAATTTTAACTATTATAAAAAAAAATAAGTGTAATTTTAAACACTTCCAGTTATTGCATTGGTACTGAATAGAAAAAGAAATCGGAGTTTTCGGTAAATACTATACAAAATATCGGTATCTTTGGTGGTATTAACGGGTTATTCCACTTGACTCCAAAGCCATTGTTCTCAAAACTTCATCGTCCATACACTGCTTCTTCTTCGATTCCAAAATGATTTTAGGCATTTAATTTACATGAAGAAAAAATGTGTTTTGAAGAAAGTGGAATAACCCGTATTAACAGCTCCATGTTATGTCCCGTCAAGAATTGTAGGTATAAATACAGTCTGCCTATTCCTATAACTGATTATCACGCTAAAATAAAGTAACTGCCTATAATACTGTCTCCATCATTGAAATCAAGCCATCGTTACAATTGACGGGCAAGACAGTGGAAAATTTATCATTGCTTTTCAACCTTATTCTAAGAGCATAAGGTTCAATATTTAGTGACAATATAGCTGCCATTGCCTTCGAAGGGGTTAACCAGCACGCTTGCCAAACCCGGGTTGGTGATCACAAACCCGGGTTTGGATTGAAAAATCTGAAACACTGCCTGACCTGACCAGCACCACCGGATATCGTGCTGGGCCCTTATTCTGTAACGATTCCTTGTTTCAAAACCACGTCAATTCCTTAAAAAGTTACGATATCTTCCCAAAAACGTATGCGTTTGACGTTTGTGCGCGGTAAGGTTTAGGTGTGGAATCTATAGATTGCGATACAGAATCAGGGCCCTGGCCGATTAATAATCCGCTATTATTTCACATTAATATTTATAGTTTTCTGCGTTTAAGCGAGCACTACACATCGAAATGAAACACTTTTTACTGATTAACTCGCGTTTAATTTTACTACGTAGTAGTTTCGTTTTACTATGTAGTAAAATTAAACGCGAGTTAATCCATAAAAAGTGTTTCATTAATATTTGACAAAACACAAATTTTAGGAAATAAAACAAAATTGCAGACGCTTTTCTTTCCAGGCAAGAAGTCAAGTTACGATTTTAACACTCGCCCAACATTAAGGCTCACGCTCCCTCTACAACAGTTACGAGAACGCTCAACTATTAACACCTATCACGTTGGCATGTTGAAATATGACTTGAAACACACGAACGCTAAGTCGAACAGTTATAATTAATGGCATTTATGTACTGTTATCAAACAGCGCACTAGTATTTGGTGTAATCGGTGCACAAAATGTTGTTCGTGTAACGGTGCCAGTGTCAGCATGTCCATTCAAATGAGAATCGGTGTAAGTGCGTCAGGCCAGGCCGCGTTTACAGGCTTTGATGTATAATTATTTACAGTACAATAACTCCACGTCATGAGGTCACAATGGATATCCTTTAACACCATTATTGAGCCGTCCTCTATTTTTTGCATGACGTTAACTGTCAATCTTGATGCTGTCAGGCGCGCGGAATTCAACGTTCGATAATCCATTAATTATACGAAAATTGTGTCACGTTGTTTTAGTGTTTTATTCTTTCTATTCGAGAATTATATATAAATATATATCTAATGATGATATAGATAGATGTATACATAATTTATATGTACCAACCACGGAGCCAGAGCGAGGGCGGAGAGCGCTAGTCATTGTAAAATATTACAAGAGTTACACGTAGTTTGGAGACGTTTTGTGGTTATAGTGAGTTTGATGCATAACTATACGATCCACTAAACTTAGGTACAACTCTTCGAGAAACTCTTTAGTTGGAATCGAATACCTTCGCAGTTTTGTTTTTTAATTATAAATATTTATTGTCAGGCAATAACGTTAATTTTTTTCATTAAAAAACATCCTACTAATATGTATTATAAACGCGAAAGTTTGTAAGTATGGATGGATGTTTGTTACTCTTTCACGTAAAAACTACTGCATGAACTTGGATGAAATTCGGAATACAGATAGTTTATAACCTGGATTAACACATAAGATACTTTTTATCCAGATATTCCCACGGGAACGGCAACCACGCGGGTGAAACCGCGAGCGGCCGCTAGTATTAAATAATATTATGTATACACATACCACAATGAACAGACTTTAAAAAATGTACGTTGAATTTCTTTAACATACCTACAATATTATTAAAGCGATATTAAAGTAAAGCGATTTTAAAGGATGTCGCTCGCCACTACATCGAGATAACCATAAATGTCTTTCGCATGCGTCCTGCGTATACGCCGCAATCGGGCGTACGTGCCGCGAGGATATTATTCATGAAGCCTTGTACCATAACATTCTCGAGTGCGCTAATATTTGCTAACTTATCTTTAGAACATTCATCGTCAGCATGTATACATCCCACTGCTGGGCATAGGCCTTCCCACATGAACAAAGCACATGGGGAGATTGAGTCATAACCCACCACGCAGGCCCAATGCGGGTTGGTGGGTTTTAACGACTGAAATATTACGAAAACCGACCAAAGCACGTAGGAACTCGAGATGTTTTTAATTTGGTTACCCGACTCAGCATTGCGAAAGTTGCTTAACAGCAAGATCGCTAATACTCCATGGTGCAGCTGAGCACCTTAGCCGCTGAGTCATGGAGTATTAGCGGTCAACTATTTTCAAATGTGTATTGCATACTACTGAGGGTGTATGCCTTGTCCCACGGTCCTTTGTCCTTCCGTAATGAGGTATGATTGTCGTGGACACGGCTGGTAGAGCCGTGAGGCGCTCGGGAAGTCACCCTAAGGACGCTAGCACGCACGCCGTCTTCAGAATTTAGATTAGAATCGTTACGTTTCAATAGATTCACGTAATGAAGCTTAAAGCTCCTGTGAACGGATACGGTCTTACTCGTTAATATTATAGGGAGAACGCTCATATCCATCCTTTGATCTGAAGTTGTCGTATAAGTATATTGACCATTTGAACACTTTTATGACTTATTGTTCTCGTACTGAGAAGTGAGATTAGATTTATTCATCAACCTATACATTTATTTGAAACTTATGTTTAAAGCTTGAGTCTCTGTCTACGCATTGTGAAATCGAGTGACTTAAAAATATAATACACTTATCTCATTTTAGTCTAAGCGATGCCGTGATTTGAGTTCTTCGAAACATACAAAAACATGGTGTAACAAGTAATTATGATTCCTACGCATTATAATATAGGGAAAACGAACATAGGACAAACACGTCAAGCTCTTTGACGTAATCACGGCAACCTGTTCTACGATCTTTTTATTGTCTTTAGATGCGATGAGAGATTTGTGTGATGTCTGAAGGCGTGAGGGGAGGCGGTACCGAACAACGCCAGCATTAATTCAAGAGCAATCTGAACTTTATAAAAGTAACGTCCCGCCTTTGTTTCGAAGGGATACATCGTGTTGCTCGCCTTGCATACAAGACAGCGCATTAATACACCTTTGAGTACCTAACAAATTAGTAGGAAAAAAACAGAAATAACCCTTTACATGTTGTGTTGGTAAAGTAATTATTTGCCTGAGGATTGTTGTTGACCATGCGAGCATTATCGAGTATTTAAAAATGTTATTTACGTTTTTCCCAGAACTTGAGGATGAGATGAAGGTCAAGTACAACCTTGTTTTCAAATCTTAAAAAATATGTTGGTCATTTGAAAAGGTTAATAAGGACATGCTCAATAATAAAGAACAGCTTTTAGAAACTGTGATTAGGAATAATTTACTTGCATTTTCTCTGCACTAATTAATAGTTTAGGTAGTATGTGGCAATATGATTAAAAAGATACCTTCCAGACAACATTAAAAAATCTGAAAACCTTAATACTTAGAAACACAAAATGTCATGACATGTCATGTTGATATTGCTTTGTTTTTTAAAAGAGTCTTCTTAGTTACACAGGAACATGAACTTGAGTCGGCGATGTAGTAAACATATTTTACAAAACTCACACATTAAAATAGTTTAGTTACAATAATTAAGTTGATTGTTATATGTTTTTTTTAAACTCTCAGACAAATTTCGCCTACTTATATGTCCAATTGTCAGCAGCTGCTGTATGTCTTAAGTCATGTGTGTAGCGTAAAAGGCGACAAACGAAATAAAGACTGCACATAAATCCAACAACATAGAGTGACGATGGGCTTACCACCTATCACGCTGAGCACATGCTGAGCACATGTGCTGTTGTAATTTGGTGAAACGTGGATTATGGCAGTAAACTATTTCTGCGGTCCTCATTGCCTAGTCTCTGACAAACCCTTTGGGGATAATTGTCGTGAATCCATATATGTATGTCCTGATGAGCGATTGTTTCAACGAACCCTCTCCTCTTGTCCAGATCGAACGGCTGGCGCAGTATGAACGTCTGGTGGGCGGCGGCTGCGGCCGGCGGCGGGCGGCGCGCCTCTCCGACCTGGAGCGAGTGCAAGACCTATTTCCCCACGACTACCTCGCACTCCACGACGCCGATGCACCCGCCGCACTCGCTTCGCATCATGCACAGGTTTGTAGACTTAGCTCTCCGACCTGGGAAGAGTGCAAGACCTGTTCCCCCACGACTACTTCGCACTCCACGACGCCGATGCGCCCGCCGCACTAGCTTCGCATCATGCACAGGAACTACTTACACTTTTTCATATGCAACAGTTTCAGACCTGGCATAGATAAGATAAAAACAATTTATTCAGTACTACAATTAGGACAATTTAAACAGAAACAATTCTGGGATACTGAAAAGGCATGTACTCAGCATATTATGCAGGGCCAACCCCCCAAGATGATTAACAAACGCTCTTCCCTGTCTATTCGTTATTCGTCGTTCACTGATGTGTACCTACTGTGCCAATTGCTATGCTAGTGAAGAATAGAGCTGCGCGTGCGCATTATACGTCGAATTATGAATAGCAGGGGAGATTTTGCCACTTGTCTATATACTCCCTCTGTTCCGGTACTAGGTACAACTAATGCGTGCTGCACAACGGTAACAGGTATTGTGAACGGTTCTAATCTGTTTTTGGTGTGACAACTATACCTTAATCAGTCACGCAGAAAAGGATCACGACGTGATCCCAGAGTTTGGAACGGGACAGTGCTTTTTTTCTTTTACTATATAAAAGAGCTCTAACTGTTACCTAAATGTATAATAATTATAGGCGTAGGTACCAGAATCGCTGAAAATGTTTGGCCAAAACTCATCTCGAAGCTTTGAGATGTTGTGTGCACAAGTAACAGTTTCTACGTTGCCTCTTACCACAACCACTGGAAGCGATGGGTTCTTTTCTCTAAAGGGCGACGTAGTTCATTTTACTGAAAAAAAAAAACAAGGACAAAACAAAATTGACATACTGGTATGTTTATACATATATGTGATTGTAATGAATCCCTGACGGTATTACAATTGAACCAACTTAGATTGCCACAGAGGAATTGTACTCAATAGCATCGCGTGCATAATCAACCTCGCACTAGGTTAGTATTTGTTCTTGTTTTATTTTCAAATGTCTGCCATCGCAAATTGTGTGTGTTTATAGCAGCAATAATTAATTATGATGCGTAACGATTATGATTTTATTAAAAAAGAGTTTAATTCCCTAACTAGTCGTGTTTGCAATTCACGTGTGTAATGTAACACCACGAAACGCCGCTGACGTCAATTATATAATATAAAACTGACTAAGCATACATTTTTCTGAGTCAGCCTAATTTACTTTTGAAGTCAGCCCAATTCATTTTCAATTTCAATTTATGATTCAATATATGGAAGCACATAACTTTAGTATTTATTTATCTAACTTTATTTCTTAGTTATTAGTAACAATACACTTATAATAGTAAGATAACAAAGAAAGTAGTTCGGTATATTATGCCCCAGAGACAATAAGTCAAACCAGTACCATAAAGATTTAACAAATTAAAACTAAACGAAATATAGTTTAGAAAAAGTTAATAATAGTGTAATTTTATTAATTTTCGCCATTATTCAATTACAGAAATCGAAAAGCCTCCGCAAACGGCCAAGCTTGGACATCGGCGGGTCTGTCAGCGCGAGTAACACCTCGTTGTCGCCGAGAACCTTCATCATGGAGGCTCCAGTCCAGCTGTGTCCGTTAGGCACCACCTCCCCACCTCTAGATCGTCACTTGTTCCTATTCAGTGACCTCTTACTAGTCGGCAAGTCGCGAGGAACGAACTGCTTCAAGCTGAAAGAGAGCGTGAGACTGGCAGAAGTATGGTTGTCCTTGCCAGACACAGATGACACGGGCTTCCTTATCGGATGGCCCACGACAATTGGGGTTGCTAATTATTTAGCTACGTACCCTACGCAAGCTGCCAGAGACATCTGGTACAGGTAATTACTACGTTGTGCTTTTATACTTACTTAAATTGAAGTAAAAAACAGGTTAAGAATATAGGCACAGAATACATAATAGTACAAGATAAGTATAGGAAAGGTATCCTAAAAGTTTTTATTTTATTTTGTGTTGCAGAAAAATTCAGACCGCTTTAAATACTCAGTTGGCGACGGAACCAAAGTCAACAAACATTCAGATCTTCTATAAGGATATGACAAGTTCAATAGAATTCGTAAGTACTTTATTAAGCAAGCCTGCAAACACGTTACATGAATATGGCCCTTTATTTTAAATTACTCTATTAGACTTTACGTTATTTGCGGTTAGTTCCATAAAACTTGAGCGTAACTATTTGCTGTTAGCAATTATTGCTTAAAAGCATATTGTTTGTTCACCAAATATTGTTGTTACCATTTCCAGTGTAAAACGGTGTCAGTCGGCCCTGAGATGAGCGCCCGATGCGTTGTACGGCAGGCGCTTCACGTGCTCCAAAATGGCGGCACTGAGGGGGATGGCGACGGAGAAGGAGAGGGGGATAACGACGAGGGCCGGTGGGGGAGCGCCAGCGAGTTCACTCTGTGTGTGAGGACCACGAGGGACGCGCCCCCGACGCCCCTGCATGGCATCGAGAGGCCCCACTCGATACAGGTAATAAGCAAGTTCGAACCTTAATAGTTTGTCATGTGACAAGAATGTGGTTGAAAGTTGACAATCACATAATGACACCCTTTGATTACTATATGTACTATAATATCTATGCACCGTAGTAAATATGGCCTCGTCATCTAACTTTAATGCTTCGGACAATCTAGAAAGGTTGACAGGCGTCACGCCGGTCTCTAGTAAACCTCCAGAGTCTGTTTGTCCCGTGAATCACATGTGGTCTATGACACTAGATATCGAAACTTAGTTTAGTTATTTATTTCCACCACCAGTCAATGAACCCGTTAACGCTGTTAGGGCAACAGAAGAGGAACAGCAAATTCTTTCCTAAAAAAATTGTATGTAATGAAAATTATATTGTTTATTATCAAACATGTTTTGTATTTAAAAATTCAAATTTTAAGAAATCTCTTGCTGCTTATAACGTCTTATTCAACTACCTAATTTGTTACATTACAGATGTCAAGAATAAGACAGACGTTGTCCAATGAAGACGGTTTCGACTTAGAACACGTGAACGCTAAGAACAATCCGTGTGGGCTGGTCTTCGAGTTGAGGAAGAAGAACCAAGGATTAAAAAAGTGAGTTCCACTAGTTTCTACTACATTATGAAAAAATGTTTTTGATTTACTTAAAAACATAGAATTACTGAAAACTAGTCACGCTTTACAAATATTGTTCTAAATTAATGCAAGGGCCGCCGTACCTACCTTACATTGCATGGAACTGTAATTTTGTCATCTCATTTTACTGTACCCAGCGGTTTGTTTTAAAGTAAATATGTCCCGTTATATAGTTAACCATTAAAAACAAGTTTTAATGAAGCTTAACTTGAGCTACATAATTAGTATAAGCGTAGAAAAGTTACTCACAAAGTCTGCATCACACAGCAATAGTTGCTATAGAGTTTCTAGCGCTTTTCTTCTCCACAACAAAAGAAGTTAGAAATAGGTGTAATAGGCCTAGGATCAAGTTTATACTTGATTACGTGTTATACGTGTTATCACTAAACTTGATCCTGGCTATAAAATGACTTAGGACGAATCGAAGACGACGAATTAAATCTCCATATATAAAATAAGTTTTAATTTCTACTTTTGACTTTTAACTAACATGCAACCTGTTCGTTTCTCCAGCGGTAGCGGGACCCCAGGCCGCGGTCTCCGCCTGTTGCGTCGCGGCGGGCGGCTGTTCGGGGTCGCTTTGACCCGGCTCTGCAACGGGACGGTGCCTCCTGCGCTGCATCGAGCGCTGACACGCTTGAGGGTGGTAGCGCCTCTTACGCACGGTGTGTTTAGGCGTAGCGCCAACGCTAAAGCGCTGCGACTGCTGAGGGATAAGGTTAGTTTGTGTCACTACACCATAATAATATAGCGATTGACACGTTGCTGTGGTGTGTAAAGAAGGAGTATTCTTTGATGAATTATTATTTTGTCAACTTATCGGCATTATTATTATTATTCTTGTATTTATTTATTTTCTTAAATCTAGGTATTTTATAACATTCCATTTAAAAATAATAAACAAAACTACTATAAAACATTAAACATTATAAAAAACCTGAACCTAGGGTGCCGCGGGCAGCGGGGCAGGGCCTAAACTACCGGTGGTTAAGACTGCAGAGAGAGGAACCTCCTGACGATTCGTGCCGTGTCAAGAAGTACCGCCTTCTGTATCTGGCCCTTGATCCAGCCGTCTAGCGAAAGTCTCTTGAGATGTTGGTCGAGACTCTTCGCTATTAGGCCGTTTGCAGATACTATTGTTATTATAACTTACCATTTTTGACTTACAGTTGAGAAGTAGTTTTGGGTTGGTTGACCACGTGTATACACAGCGATTATTTTCAGCAGTGGACGGCAATAGATTAAAGAGAAATGTTAGTGTTGCAAGTATCTTATGTTAAGTGTCATCCCCAGATGGACGCGCTGGGTCCGTGGGCGGAATCCTGTGCTGAGCTGGAGCGTGCGCCAGTTCTGCTGCTGGCCGCGCTGGTGAAGGAGTTCTTTCGGGCGCTGCCGCAGCCGCTGCTCTCTGCTGACTTGTACCCCGCCTGGCTGCAGGTGCTCGGTGAGTCATCAAAATATTCAAAATTATTTACTTTGTTTCAATATCATCAGGCCTTTTGCATCGTTATAAGATGATTTTAGCAGTATTCGAATTAACGGTTTAACATTTCTTTAAATGGCTAGTAAGGCCGACGCGGAAGCGACAGCTTAGGCTGTATTAATGAGCACTTTTGAATGTCCATAATTTGGAAAGCACGAATGCTGTTGGTCCTGGTTTTTGTCGTAAGACGGCAGTTATTAACCCTTAGCACAGCATGGTAAAAAATTTCATTGGTTTTCGGCCTTATGTTCAGGGGAATAAAGTCCAAAATATGGTGGTCGCTATAAGATCACTGCCTGGCTGAGGGTTATAACCCATCACCCCACATTAGGCCTGTGACGTGGGTTTATATCAAATCATTCTCCCCTTGTGCAGAAACCCAAACCTGTACGCCATGGCGCCATCGAGCTCTTGAAACTCTTTTCTTCAATTTACCGTTTTAGCTAGATTTCGTTATATGTCATACATATTTCATTTACATTTTTCGTTACAGGATTATCTCAAGCTGAGAAGGTGCCTGCAGTGCGTTCACTGCTGCTGAAGCTGCCTAAATCCCACTACACCATGCTGACGTACTTCGTATGCCTACTGCAAGCCATCGCGAAGAAGTCCAACATTAACCTGATGTGCCCCATGAACCTCGGAGTCTGCGTGGGCCCTAGCCTCCTGTGGCCCAACACGCCCTGTGATAAAGCTCCCAAAGCAGTGCCAATGGTAGTAGAACTTCTCATTGTTAAAGCTGAAGCCTTATTTGGACCACAAATCAGCGGCCTTCTTGGTAACGGCAGCCCCGAATCCTCCAACGCTTTACTAGACTCTGGCGCCGAAGAAAGTGACAGCCTACATTCAGTCGGAATCTCACTCGACTCTATGGAACTGTCAACGCCTCGCAAAGAGAAGTTGTCTCTGAGCAGAGATTCGGGGCTGACACTGTCAGAAGATGACTCGAACAGCAACGGTGGTAATAGCCCTGCGCCTAGAAACATCTTGCACAGTCTTTCAGCTCCCATTTGCAATATGCAGGACTCGAAGTTGGGGTCAAGATACAATACTGACAACCACAATGTCAACGGTCTCCCTCAAGTAGCGCAAAGACAGAACATTTACTCGAATAAAGCGGAAATGTACAGCACTGTGAATGAAGAATTATACACGACGCCGTACACAGGAGAACGCTACGTACACAACTCAATAAACATTGGAATATCGAACGGTATTGACGAAAGGAACTACGTTTCCAAGACTGCACTGCAACGATCGACAGCCGATATTTATGGACAATGCCCTGCGAAATACATTACCGGCTTGGAACCACAGAAACCACCGAGAAGCGTGTCAAAGGCAGCTAGAACGTCAAAAGTTTATAGCATGTTCGCAGAAACACAAGAAGCTGAAAAAAAGGTTCCAAATAAAAATTTTAATAGAGCTAAAAGCTCTGATAATCTGTTAGAATCAAAACAGGAGTCTATCGAAGCAAAACGTGATATGGTGTCCAGTCAGGAAAACATTGTTTACAGCAACATACATGACCTAGCAATGTTCACTGAAAATATTCAAAGACAAAACCAATACCAGTCACGTGCCGAAGTAACGACTAACTCTAATATGAACTATTCTCGAGTCTACCCCGGTTGGGAGAACAAAGGCGGCAACTACAATAACAAAACGAGCAATTGTTCATCGGAGAATGTTTACGGACAGATGACTAGTAAAAAGCAAGGAGAGTCCTCACAAAACAAACAAGACGGGAACGTAACACCGGCAGCCACCATTTTTACAAGAAATGACTGGTCTCGTCAAGCAGCTAGGACGAAAAGCTTAGAGGTTAGCGAGGAAATACAGGCCAACACGGAGAGACCTCGCAACGGGAATTTCGAGATGAACGTCGTGAACTGCTGTCGAAAGAGGCGCTTCGATCCGGCGCACATGTGCACCAAAAGCTGCACTGGAGTCCAGGCGAAGACGAGAGAACCGGAGAAATACATGAACCCTCTCCAGAACTCGTACTCCTACGTCGACGATCACCTCAGCAATAACGATGAGAAGAAATGTAGAATGAGAAATTATAACAACAACAAGTTGAACCAGTCCAAGTCGCTGGCGAACATAGTGATGCACACCGACTCGAACAGCAGCGACACTCTGTACCAGCCGCAGAACTCGTTCAACAGCAGGTCCACGGAGTCTCCGGCCAGCGAGAACTCCTTCGAGAACTGTTACACGACGCAGTACATCGAGCCGCTGTACACGTCCGTGTACAACCGCACAAGGGACATATTCCACGAAGATAAATACAATATGTTCTCATCTGACATTTACAAGGCGACGCCGACTGCCGTCCAGCCCGAGTATCATAAGCCGGAGGAGAAGAATAACAACAAGAAACCGCCGCACATGCCCCCACCCGTCCCGCCGAGGAAGATGGTCTACCAGCGGGTGTTGAAGAAGTTCCAGCCAGTCCACGTGAACAAGGATGACAAGGCGTCTCGCTCGAAGTCCGTGCCACGCCTCTACCCCACCAACGGTGCTAACAAATCACAAAACGGGATAGCTTTAGATGGCTCAGACTCTGATACTGAGTCTGAATCATACGTTTGAGCGAAGCACAATTTAATGTTATTCTCTAATTCCATAAAGGTCTCACTTGTGCGAGACCTTTTTGAGTACACGGAATGTACATTGTGTAATGTTTCCAAAATCATCACATGCCCCATCTTAGGTAGCAATCTCATTTGAAATATTTAATGGTTCGATTCGTTATACGTATTGTAATTCGATGTAATTTAGAGCGCTTTGTGTGCGTTCAGTTTTTATCTTACTTTAGTTTGTCTTGTGTATCCCGCCTGAAAAGTTTAAAATGTGTGACCATAACCAGAGATGTTTTGGTGATGTAATTCCAAAGAGGTAAGAGTAGTTTCAAACTTAAATGATTTATAATATACGTAGTTACAATGAGAGTTTGATATCTAGAGGTTTGTTTAATAATTAACGTCGCCAATCGTTATTGAATTTTTATTATTAATTAACGTAAGTAAATGATACTTATATATTCAGAAGTAAATAGACTTTTATGTGTCATTCAATCGTTATAAGATTAAAATATTATATTGAAGTAGAAAAGTATGCCTGTGTATATAATGTATCATACATAACCTATCTAAATATACTAAATATATTAAACATTTTTAATGATGAATATCTTCATTTTATTTTGATCCAAATGCATTAATCATTCGCAAATGAGACCAGACAATAAAAAATCATTGAAACTTGAACTTGCAGTTTCTACGAAATAATTACTGAGAAAGTAACTAAAGCTTTCTGGTAAGTACTTACATTTAACTTAGTCGATTTTTTTGTCGATGGCAATGGGCTCACCACCTGTCACGCTGAGCACATGATTCGCAGTGCAGTCGCTATTTGGTGAAAAGTGGACTATTGCAGAGGACTGCTTTTGCGGTCCGTATTGCCTAGTCTATGACCCTAGTCAATAACCCTTCAGGGTTAATAGTCATGATTATTTGTATGTATTTATATTTTTGTCAAAAACTCATTTGTCTTTAGAGATTTATAAAAATGATAAACGTCTTCCTTACAAATGGACCTAAATGAAGCCAAATTTTTTTTATGATGTATTCTTGCATTTGGCCACTATCTCACCTGATGGTAACAGTAAGTTATGATGTGGCCTATGTGGTGAAACATGCAAACCTGTTCACTCGTTATTTGAAGACCCCATTATTGTACCTGATAGGAAACAGACTCTGGCAGGGAGTTCCACAGCTTTGCAGTACGAATGATGAAAGTGGACGCAAAGCGCTTTGTACGCATAGGCGGAATCTCCACTGTGAATGTTCGACGTCGCTCTGTTTGTCTAGTTGTCCTATGGTAGAAAGGGGATGGAGGAATTAATCGAATAATTCCATGGCACTCTCTCTCTCTCTCTCTCTCTTTCTATAAAAAATATAAAAAAAATGATAAACATGCGACCTGGCGCCGATGTTCTAAGCTCTGGAGCATGGCGTCAAGGTTGTCATCGTTGACGAGCTATCTGGCTCTCCTGTCAATCGACTCCAGTGCTCCAAGTTGGTATTTAGCGGATCCGTCTAAAAGGTGAGAACCGCCATACACCATATATGACCGGACTTGTGCTTTATATAAAGTAAGCCCAATATTGTACCTGATAGGAAACACAGACTGGCAGGTAGTTCCACAGCTTTGCAGTAGGAATTATGAAAGTGGACGCATATGCGGAATCTCCACTGTAAATGTATGACGTCGCTCTGTTTGTCTGGTTGTCTTATGGTAATGAAAGGGGATGGAGGAATTAATCGAATAATTCCATGGCACAATCTCTCTCTCTCTTCCTATAAAAAACTGATATACATGCGATCTGGCGCCGATGTTCTTAAGCTCTGCAGCATGGCGTCAAGGTTGTCATCGTTGACGAGCTTTCTGGCTCTTCTGTCAATCGACTCCAGTGCTCCAAGTTGGTATTATTATTATATTATATTATATTATATTATTATATACAAAAGGTGAGAACACGCCATACACCATACACGACCGGACTAGTGCTTTATATAAAGTAAGCATTTGTCCCGGTGTGAAGTACCATCTAACCTTTGAGAGGATACCCAGCTTTTTTGTGACAAGTTGTGACTTAAATTCTCGAGAAGCTCGAGATGGTTACAAATAGGAACAGAGACACTTCGGAAAGTGGGAGTCAAGGTGAACGGACTCCTTTTAGCGGAGAATTCAAAAGTTTAGTAACCTTTTAAATTGTTAATGTTTGTGGTGACACGACAAATTATTACACCAACAATAACCATATGGTTATTCATTCCTTACAGGGTCATATTGTATCTCAAAAGATATCTTCGCTACGACCCGTAGTTTTTGAGATACAAATGACCATGTAAGGAATGAGCGCTCATCCTGGCATAGCCACCTATGACCGCCTATAACATTGGAACAGTGGATGAACGAATTCTGATACCTACTTCTTGACAAATTACCGATAAATTGTTATTAAGTCAGATTTAGAGTTTGTGATGGATGATGGTTGGCTATTTCAGAATGGCTATGTCAGAGGAGCTATCCCAAAAGGAAACTAATGTACTTTATTTACTTATTTATTTATTCATACGCATGAGCACACACATTCTTCACAGTCTTATTACATTAAGAATTATTATAATTAATTAAGTATAATACAAAACTTGCACTACATTTTATTGTCAAATAAATAATATTTATACACAAATATAAAATCATATCAGGTCTAAAGCCTGACGTTACGTAATTGTCAAGGTTGCATTGTGATAAAAGTCTTATCTTACTAAATTAAGTAAATTCAACTCAACCACAATATGTAATAGTACATAGTGATATTTTTGTTTTACATAGATTCTGAACCAAAGCATGTAGTTGTCATTGTCTTTATGTACAGCATGATCTATTTTTATACATAAAGCAATGACTTTCTGGAAACAGGTGGCAGGTCATCTTGCAGAGTGCTCAGAAGAAATGTAAAGTAAGTACGTCGTCGTCGTTAATAAAAAAGAAAAAATGCCTCTCCACGTTGTGTTTTCGAGTAGACTTATTATTTTTCACAATTTCATTTTTATAACTTATCTCTTATTTACGTACTACTACTTTTTTCTTCTATTTGTTTTATACTTACTTCTCTTTTGATTCCGACTTGGCGTTGATTTTTTGGTTACTCTGTATAAAAGTAAGTAAATTTATTGTAGTAGGTAGGCGATTTTCAAAATCGTAGGTACATCACTTTTCTATTAAAAAACACTATCAGACGTTCAAATGCTTTACTTGGACTTTAGGAAAGTTACTGACCTGACCCTAACTGTTTAGCTTACGTTACATAGTAGCAACTATTGGTTAATTAAGGAATAATATTTTTAATTATTGTTACAATATCGAATGGCGGTAATTACTGAACGAATGTTAGGACTGTTCGTCACACAGTCTTGCACAGCTACTGAGCAAGAAGTCGAAAGCTCATTCTGTGAACTCAGTACTCATTCGTTAAAATTCTTAAAAATTTACTTAATATTAGTACAACAGTTGAGATGTGTACCTAGAATAGTTGTTTTACACATAAACTTATATTAGCGTCAATTTTAATATATTTCTGCAAAAACCCTAAATAATACTGTCCCGCCGGTTCCTGTTCCGGTGACTCCTTTTTACAACCGTAGGTACCTCCGTAACAACCACTCACTTTTGCTTAGCAAGTCGCAGGGTACGGCAGGAACCGTTCGGAATTAGGGCCTCTGATCTGTCTCATTTATATTGCCTAAATGATAATTTTCTAACAGATGTAGGTACTTGTATTTTTCAATACACAAATCAATTTGGCAAGAATCAATGACTTTGCGTCACAATATAAAATGCTGTCTGCAGCCAAAACATATTTAGATAACGAATCTATATTAATTTAAGACTAATGTATTGTCTATGATTTTACAGGGATCGTAACTGTGGTATCTGTGGAGTTGCCACTTGGTCGCTTGTTATTCTCTGTGTCCGATTCAGTAGGCTGTATGTAGTTCCATTTCTGCGTTTCTGAGGTGCCGAAGAGGATGAAGTAAACAGCAGACGCAATGTACAGCGACGCACCAGTTATGAACACAGGCCGCCACTCCGCGAAGCCGTTCTGCAAATAGTTTTTATTTCATTAACAGCTGTATTATTTCAATATTAAACGTCTTTCTTCCTTAATTCGTAAAAAGGGTAAAAAGGTAGACATTTAAATGAAGTTAGCTAAGCTAGTGTATATCGCATCCAGAATACTTAATGTATGGAATAGAACGGAAGTATGGAACACAGACAAAACCGAACACTGGCCTACCAATGTATGTTCCATAATAAAAATAAATAGGTAAACATTTTCTCGTTGTTTTGTTTCAATATTTAATAGAACACGCAACGCAACTGTCGAGTTTGTTTGTTTGATCAGCTGTATTATACACTTACCCCATTTTTGGTGAAGTGCGCTGTCACTAGAGGCGTGACAAAGCCAGCTGTGTTGCCAATACCATTGGCAATGCCGTACAGAGTGCCAGCGTAGTTCGGCGCCAAGTCCTGGTGGTTCACCAAGTTGGTGAGTGTTGCTGCCCCGTTCGATCCCATGGAGAACGTGATGAGTGCGATAGAAAGGACGGGAGCGCAGCCAGTGTAGCCCAAAGCTATCAGTAGCAGACCAGGTACAATGTGGGAGAACAGGCAGAAGAATTTCCTCATGAACGTGGTGGATACTACGTTTTGCTTAATTATTCTGAAAAGAAAAGAAAAGGTTGTTGAAAAATAAGATAAATATAATTGAGGTTCTTCTGTGGATTATTTCATCCTTCAATTATTTCATCCTTCAATTATTGAGAGTATTTGAGCCTTCTCATGACGACCATAGTGAGCGACCACTTATTGACGTCAATACTAATAATAATTTAAAAAAACAGTTTACTAACTTAAGTAGTAGTTAAGACTTAACAACTTATCTAACGAGCTATATAGTCTCTGCCAGACAAACGCGCATCGCTACCCCCAGTACCACTGCACGCCGAAACAGAATCGCGTCGAACCGCAATATAGGGCGTGGTGATATAATTCTTTGTGAACAAACGTATCCTGGTACGAATTTGCATTTGCTATGATCTTGATACATTCCAATACAATTATACACAAAATGAGTATGTGACTGTGAACACACAAAGTAGCTTACCTATCGCCAATAGCACCGAAGATCAGGGAGAATATCATTCTAGCCAAGTAAGGTAGCGAGGACAGCGTGCCAGTGGAGGTCAGGTTGAACCCGAGGGCGCTGGACACGAACCGGGGCGCTGCCGTCATCACGAAGTACAGGCCCCAGTTGCTGCCGTAGTGCAGCACCACCATCGCCAGGAACGGTAGCGAGGTGAAAATCTTACGGAACGGTGGGACAATCTGGTGGGGAGAAATAAATGATTATAGATAGGGATATCGATGAAGCATTCACCTACTGACCTCTGGACCTGCCACCTTACTGTTGAAAACGATCAAGATTTGTATTGTGAAGTTTCGTACTCTTAAGTTACGACACCAGCGCTTATTTGGATTCATATTGCGCGGATATTAAGTGAACTAAATGCAAAAAACTCAATGTCATTTAGTTCACCCAATATGAAATCAAAATTAGCGCTGGTGTCGTAACGTAACTTAAAAGTACGAAACTCACAATACTAATTTCGATCAATCGGGATCAGTTTTAGGAGTAAGGTGGCTGATCGGTAGTTAATTGTTGAAAGACATCCGCCAAGCTACTTTTTCTAATATCACACTTTCATTAATAAAAAAGATGCCCTTTAACAGTCCGAGCATAAATTCTTTAAAATTCCTTTTAAAGTTTTAAACCTATTATAGTCTTTAATTTTCCATTTATTACTTAAAGAAGTGTCATGTAAGAATACATGATGAGACGCGAGTCTAATCGGTGGCAATTGTCCTAGTATATTTAGTATTTAGGCTGGTTTCACAGTCACACGTTTGACCAGCGCCGGCCACACGCGCGCGCTTACAATTACACTAGATTGTAGGTTGCGTTTCATAGTCATCACGCAGTTCAAACGCGCAACTACTATGTAGTGTAGCGCGCGCGTGTGGCCGGCGCTGGTCAAACGCGTGACTGTGAAACCAGCCTTAGGCTTCACTGCAATAAAATTACCTTTGTCGCATGTTCAGATTGGTGTACTTTGTCGCCAATGGCTTCCAAGATATATTTCTTTTCGCTCTCCAATATGCGAGGATGCTTCAGTGGAGAGTCGAATACTAACAACAGCCATAGGAAGCACCAAATCAGAGCTATGACTCCTGAAAAAGGTATAAATATATGTTTTGTTTACAGAATATCAAATAACAAAAAAAACTATCTAGTAAGATAGATAATCGTATGTTTCAGCGGAGAGTCGAACACTAACAACAGCCATAGGAAGCACCAAATCAGAGCTATGACTCCTGAAAAAGGTATAAATATATGTTTTGTTGACAGAATATCAAATAACAAAAAAAACTATCTAGTAAGATAGATAATCGTATGTTTGATCGCCCCCATACGATTTTCCTAATAATAATAGCTCTGGTAGCTGACCAGAGCTAATGGACGTTTACAACACTAGAGGTGTCACTTACGAGTTACCGACCATTCCCTTTATGTAAATATCATTTCATGCCCTTTTTGAAGAAACTTTGAGTAACTTATGAGTCTAGTCTACTTACTCTTGGTTACTTTTTTCAGCATAGCAATGCAAAAAGGTAATGTGGCTATCTTGAGACCATTTTCATGAGCCCTCAGTTTTGGGGTTGGAGTCGGAGGAAATAACGGTATTTTTTAAATATACCATATGGTATATTTAAAAAAATAAGGTATCTAATATGGGCCTAACAGAGCTACTATAACAAAGTTGGTAGTGCGCCTGACCAGGCGCAGATTGAAATCCTGCTCGTGTTTATTTTCAAGAATTGTTTTTTGTTGTAAGTTATGTTTCTTCTTGTAATTAATACTGGAAAGATAAGTAAACTACAATTACCTGGCACATAGAAAGCGTAGTCCCAACCAAATGTCTCGATGAGCGGTCCAGTGAGTGACCACGTGACGACAGTGCCGATGGCCCCACCGAGTAGGGCGCTCACGAACTTGCCCTTCTCTTGTGGGGGAGCCCAATGGGCTACTAGAGCGTGTAATGCTGGAAACAGGAAGCCCTGAAAGAGGCATAAAATTACATAATATAATCACGACTATTATCCTCGAAGGCTTAGTCTGAGACTATAGGCAATAAGGACAGCAAAAGCAATCCTTACCATAGTCCACTTTTTACCAAATAGCGACTGCACATGTGCTCAAGCGTGGTGGAAAGGTAAGCCCATCGCCGCTCTACGCTGTTGGATGTATGTGCAGTTTTTCGTCCGTTAATCGCCTTTTACGACACCCAAGGGAAGGGAGGGGGTGGTAGTATTCTTTCACCGCTTCGCGACACGCCTATACATTAGTTTTATGAAAATTTATTTTCATTGCTTTAATTAATCAGCAGAATCTTTCTTCGAGGCTGCTCTCTGCAGCTGTGGTTACATTTTTCTGAATATCAAAGGTTAAGCTACTATATATTTCTCACGACAAAGTAAATTTTAACCGAAACCACACATGCGCCTTTTAAGCAGGGTTAATCTAGTAATTTAGTCAAGTAAAGAGTATTGCATATAAATAAGCATTGCTCTCGTCTGTGAGAAAACCAATTTGGTTTTTCACAATCGACAAGAGGATAACAAACTATGCATGGACACTTCCATAGTGTTCTAGGATTTTGGGTGAGGTTCGCTAGCATCTTTGACCTTATATCAACCGTCAGTTCAGTCTGTGAAATGAATGCCAGCCACTTTCCTATTGTAGAATATTAAAAAGGTAAGTCTATCTCCGACCAAATTACAATTTTCAAATCCTTCGCAAAACTAAGTTTTGGGGGTCAAAGTTGCTCGCGTCCGTAGGTTTACCCTTGAGACCCTACACGTGATCCCTGGGTGGTGCTAAATGAGTGACACCAACTGAGTGGTAGAGCCACGCTGCGTTGCAGCACACATTGGGCCGGCTCGCCCGGCGTAATACCACCCTCTCACTAATATTCGGCGTGAAATAATGGCACTTGGTGCTGTTGTGTTTCGTCCGACCAGTGAGGGTTCCGGAGGCCCCTCCCCCCCCCCCCCTCCTCCCAATTCCTATTCCTTCCTTAAACCTATTCCTCCCTTAAAGGCCGGCAACGCGTCTGCGATTCCTCTGGTTTTGCGGGTGTCCATGGGCGGCGGTGATTACTCTCCATCAGGTGACCCGCCTGCTCGTTTGCCTCCCTCTTATATAAAAAAAAAATAATAATAATAAGTAGGTGTTATAGGTAGTAGATTTTTTTTAAATGAAACTGGGTCTGTACAAATAAAATTATACCACCGACACGTCGTACATAATGCCATTTTACTAAAATGTTTACATTTCCAACGCATTTAAGACGTACCTAATGCTGATAAGAGCAGTTGAACACGCGGTTTTTCAATTTGTTATGTCGAAGAAACTATTTAAACTATTATAAAATTGCATTGTTCTACGTATAGGAATGTGTCTTATCTGTCTTACAAAAGCAGATTTAAATTACCTCCTAACAAATATAAATACAGAATTAAAAGCAAAAGGAAAATATTGTTTCAGGTTTTATGACCTTTACTAATCGAGGATGCACAGTTTGCCTTTAATAAAACCAACGTTCATGTTTTTATCTCATTGTTAGCCGCAACCTTCACCATAAAAAACCTTCAACACAACCTAAACGTTAATGTTGAGTCACTCTGCAACCACAAGCATATTTAAATGAAATTCAAATGAAACAATAGAAAAGAACACGTGTAGTTTTTTAATTATGTCGTTCAAACTCAAACTCAAAATGTATTTATTAAATAAACTCAATTAATAAGTACTTTAAATCGTCTAAATCTTTTTTAACCTTGGGTAGGTTCAGGACATCATTTATTAACCGGATTTCAGTAACTACATTTTCGTTTGTATCAGCATCAGTCTATAAACGTCCCACTCCTGGGCACAAGTCTTTCCACATGGATAACAGCACATAGCGAGATTAGGCCATAACCTAAAACACTGGTTCAAAGCGAATTGGTAGGTTGTTCGTTTGTTTCATAGTTATAATCTTCTAAAATGCAAAAGGCCGTTCATAATACAGCATTACAAAGAGCCCATAGGTCAAATTACTTATTTTTTACATACTATTACATCCAAGATAACTCTGTCACTTCTACATCTACTATCTTCTATTTCTATTTATTGTAATTTATACAAGTCGATTTTATTTACGTTTCATTTTTGCTAGCGATTTGTGGTCCTTCGAGCCGGATTTAAACCTGTGGTTACAGCACTATGTATACACATAAAACTTTTACTGAATGTTTATATTTGTTTTTTTGTATTATTATTATTGTGTAATGTTGCTTTTAAAATTCATGCCATGCTGAGCAGGGCATTGGCCTTGGCCCTCCTATAAGTGATTAGACACTTAGCTATAACGAAAACAGTTTTTATAATTTATTAAATTAAGTTTAGTGTACACATCTATTTTTGTATTTTAAAAGATTACAGTCAATGTCTTCATCCTGTAGAATATTTGTTAATTTTATTTGATTATCTTAGTTGGTTGATATTATTTTATTTGGATCTTTTTCTTTATTATTGCTAATAAACAATGCTATAACCATACCATTTGATTATCATTTTATTTCATTGTTGTGATAGCCTAACCAAATAACATTCATTACTCACCGCCAACGATCCAAGTACAAATCGCAACCCCACCAGCATCATGTAGTGCAGCCTAGCTGCTTGCGGTGAGAATATGGTGAGGATCGAGCTGAGCAGCATCGTGATGAATACCACCCGCCGTGGGCCCCACATCTCGGCGGCGGTGCCGGCCAGCAGGCAGGTGATGGCGTAGCCCCAGAAGTAGCCGGACAGCACCAGCGCCTGCTGCTGGGCGGTCCAGTCGAAGGTGCGCACGCCATCTGGCTGAAGAATAATAAATTTCAAAAGCTTCTTTTATACTCCGTATACAATATTTTCTTTCGCGAAAAAGCTTTATTTAACAGGATAAAACATATTTTTCTTTAGTAAATTTTCCACCTGGAATGTGGAAGGTCCGTGGTTTGATTCCCGCTTGAGGTTGTAATATTTTTCTTTATTGATTTCAAATTACGTGCGAAAGCGGTTGGTCACGTGACAGTAGGGCATGCACCCGGTTCTACCCGGTTCCGAAAAGACCCGGCTTTACCCGGTTCTTTTGATCTTCCAAAGAACCGGTTCTTAAATTTTTTTATGAAAAAATATTAGTCTTTTAGTAGTTTTTAAGACCGAGACATTTTATTATACTGTGATTTGGCGTGGAAAAAAAGTTAGACTGTTTCATTCCCATCGCTGTAACTTCTGTGCTGTGCAAGGTGTTTGTGCAGATTATTAATTCTTAGCTCATTCACTACCTAGAGGATCACTCGCTGCTCCATGATCGCCAGTATGGGTTCAGACCCAAGTGATCAACGGGTGGTCTTCTAGCGTACGTTACTCACGCATGGGGTAAAGCGATGGACAAGCATGGCGAATCCCTGGCGGTTAGCCTTGATATCGCCAAAGATTTCGATAGAGTGTGGCATCGTTCCCTTCTTTCCAAGTTACCGGCCTTCGGTGTGCAGCTCCGTTTTTGTGCCTGGGTTGCAGACTTTCTAGAAGAGCGGAGGATTCGTGTCCTTTGTGAGGGTAGTACTTCCGCGTTCTTCAAAGTAAATGCCCGAGTGCCGCAGGGTTCTGTGCTCTCACCTACTCTATTTCTCCAGCATATTAATGACATGTTGTCCTTGGGCAATATTCATCATTATGCGGATGACAGTACGGTGCATGAGCGGTACTTGGGACATCTTGCGGCAAAGCAAACCGATATCGTAGTGAAAAGGCAAGAACTGGCTGCCAAACTGAACCTGGCGCTCGATCGTGTCTCAAAGTGGGGATCTGAAAACCTGGTCGTGTTTAATGCCAGCAAAACCCAGGTTTGTGCATTCTCGTCCAAGGTAACTCCCTTTCTTACTCCTCCCTCTCTTCAGAACTCTCCGTTACCTATTTCGGTCAACCTCAGCATTCTCGGGATGGATCGGCCAGGAACTGAATCCAAAATGCTACATCGAGTGTTATTTTAACTGCCTCCCGTAAGTTGGGTATTCTCAATAAGGTGAGGCGGTTTTTCACTCCCGAGCAATGCTGTTTGTTGTACAAGACTCAGGTGCGATCGAGTATGAAGTATTGTTCCCATCTATGGGACGGCTCCGCTAATTACCTCCTCGATGCACTTGACAGACTAAAGGCGAGCGGTACGCATTATTGGAGATGCTGAGGCTACAGCTTCCAGTTTTCTTGAGGACCTCCAGCTGCGTAGAGAAGAAGCAATGGCTTCTCTCAGTGTCTTCTACCAGAATTACTACGGAGTGTTCTGAAGAACTTCTTGATCTAATCCCGCCCTCTCCATATCTCTCCCGGGCTACACGTGCTGGTCTTAGGAACCACCATCATACTGATCAGACAATGATTACTCGTACCAAAAAAATTGGCAAGTCGTTCCTCTGTAAGACTTCTCGGCTTTGGAATTCTTTGCCGGAGCATGTGTTTCCCAGCTCCTATATTCCCGGGTCTTTTAAGCGGGGCGTGGAACGGCATTTATGCAGGCCGTCATGAATGGGTGCGCTTGTTCCTGTTCTTATTCCACGGTGGGGAGCGCTCTCATTATTTTGGACTGCATCGGCTGCTTACCATCAGGCAGGATGCGGTCATTATGGCGAGTCAAAATAAAAAATAAAAATATTAGAAAAAAGTTTGAATTGGTTTTTACTCACAGTGGATGAGTGTGATGACAGTGAAACTCTATTAATATAATAATTGACAATATTGATTATTTGATAACTTTATTGTAATCTGTTACTAGTCGATTTCATAACTGTAACTAATAGACTGCCTAAATAAAAGCATTGGTAACAAATTAAACATTATTTCATTTTACGAACCCAAAAGCACCGAAAATAACCGGGTACCCGGTTCTTCGGTAAAATGGAACCGAAAAACCCGGTTCCTAAATAAGGTCCGGTTCTGCATCCTCTACGTGACAGTATGCTATGTGACGTCACATTTCAATAAATGTATTATTATTATTGTATAAATCTTATTTATATTTCAATAAATGTAGAAACTTATCTTGAAACCTGACAGGTAGTTTTCGTATATTTTGTGAAATGTGACGTCATATGAAGCTCAATCATGGCCGCCCGTGTTTCGGGTCTACACGGCAACACAGATAAAAAATCACAAATTTATTATGTAAAAAAATTTTTTTTTACAAATTATAATATTAAAATAAACTATTGGATAATTATCGTTAAATCATAACCTACCATTTCCGACCTATTTCATATTTTATTGTCACAACTGTCAAACAGAAAATTCAGATGAGGCTAACCAGAGGGCTGCTGACGTGGCAGCTTTCTGGTCAGGAAAATTTTAATGTCGCTGACTCGAAAAGAAGAAGAAGAACGATTCAGCTCCCCTTACACTTAGTGGCAAACGCTCGCCCCCTGTCTAGTCGTAATTCGCCGTACAATGCGCGCACTACTAATATATATTTCACTAGCAATTGGCACAGTACACTGCAGTGTACGACGAATTACGAAGAGACAGTGGGTGATCGTTTCCCACTTGTGTACGCCCCTAACCCGCCCACCAGGAGTACGCGATCTGAATTATTGCCCGTAATTGACAAATTCGTTTTGTAGTAATATTACCTTGTACGCAAATACAACCTTGTACTATCTTTAGTACTCTAGTAGATAATTATCAGATAAAAAAGGTAGTTGATGTGATATTATTTTCTACTATTATTACTGTCTATATGTCAGATAGGATATTTCGATCATGTCATCTTATCTAATAAATATTATGCATAGAATAATATATTCTGAGATATTATGAAATAACGCCGCTGTTGTCATAGATAAGTCAATTCCGTAGATGAACAAGATAAAAGTATTTTTAATTATCCTAATTCCATCAGTACGTTTAGTGCGATTTTTTTTAATATACTTATACATTTACATATTTATACTTACACATATTACATATAGTCGAGTAGCCGGACAAAAATTACTTACGATAATTCTAAAACTTTTCGTTTTTTCTGAGTGGATAGAGTATGTGGATTGTGAGCTATTTTTAAAAAGTTAGAAGTTTTATGACTGTGCTTTAGGTATGGTTTAGGTATTTCATAATATTTCGTGTAACGTAATGTATATAATATTAAAGTTTGATATGTTGAGTGTTTCATAATAAGAACTATCTTATCTTTGTGTTGTAAAAAGTTTAGAAACATAATATATGTGGAACTATGAAAATCACAAAATCACTCTTTTTGTCTTTGAATAAAATTTTAAAATTGATGAAATAATATTTAAGACTTTCAGTGGTTAGTGGTACACATGTTGAACAAAGTTTAGAAAGTTAAGTGGTGTGCTTCTTCGATCATTTCATTTTTCTTTCGTAGCACACGCAATAACAAATTAAAATTGACAGAATCGCTCATACATGTCCTTTGTAATACTATTTTATACCACACAAAAAATTAGAAACATACATACAGTGCATTTTGTTTAAATCACGAATAAAATATTTCGCTAACGTACGTTTCTTTATGCGGACGCGGGCGGTTGCGGGCCGTGCGGGCGCGGCGCGGCGGTGGCGGCGGGCAGGCGCGGGGGTGGGGGCATACCTACCTACACTCTATATGAATGATAATTCAATCGTCACGTCAGACGAGTGGATACATGGCGAACATAATACAAGAAGACGTAATGCAGAAAAAGTAAACTAAGTACCTTAACCTACTTACTTTACATCTTATGATATCAATAAAAACATTATTAAATGACTAGTTTTCAGTAGTTAGTACTTACAGATCGCGCAATTCTTCTTTCAGATAAGATTATTCTACAATCATCCGAAATTATTCTTTCAGATAAGATTATTCTACAATCATCCGAATTGGATGAATGGGATGAAAACGTAAACACGCAATAATAAATTAAAATTTACAGAATCGCTCATCATGGCCTTTGTAATGCTATTTTATACCACACAAAAAATAGAAACATACATACAGTGCATTTTGTTTTAACACGAATAAAATATTTCACTAAGGGGGGATTCTACCAAACTGGAATAAGGTCTTATACCTAGATTAAACGCCGAATTTGTATTGACTAATCTCGGAGTAAGTCTTATTCCAGTTTGGTCGAATCCACCCTAAATACGCGATTGGGCATGCAGGACGTGGGCAGGTGGATTTGGGCATCAACTCGTTACACCAAAATTTTGTTCTAACTGGTCACACCGCCAAAAGCAGTATTATTTGTTTCAACCCGTCACAAGTTGATTTATTTCTATTAGGACACATTGTAATTTTTGTAGCTATTGCTGCTACTTACTTTATTACTGCTCTTTAATGATTTCTTGCAGTAAGCCGACGTTATTATCTTATTTGCCCCTGCCCCTTATCTGTGCATAATACCATAGAATATTTACATAATAGTACAAGTACAGAAGATTCACTCCGCAAAGTCATTTAAATAAATAGCGACTCTTGCTAAGACACAATAAAATGCAATTCAGGTCGCACACCGCTCCCTTATCTACAGTTAAATTCACCTAGAAGTTGCCTCTCTTTCTATCGCGTACTCTTATCTCTTCTAATGACTTTTGGGTTGTCTTCTTTTAAGTAATAATTAATCTGAATACTTACTTAATTTACTACAAGTTATGGTGTTTATAATGTGTACTTAAAAGTGAACAAATTACCATTTCAAATAATCCTAGGCTAGGTATGTCAGTACAGTCAACGCCACATCAGACTACCTAAACGGTAATATAATATATTTTACTGTGCGACCTATACATGTTTATTTGCACCACCAGTGACACTCCGTGTACGTGAGAGCTCGAGCGCTGGTGACCTTGAGCAGAACGTATAAACACTAGCGTTTAATACCGAAATGGAATTTAGACTTTTGCCAAAGAAGACGTATGTATAATTATGTTACATAGTATGTTATAAAACGTAAAGTAGTATTAGCAGTTACTCCATTAAGTAAGTAACTACTACGGCTTACAGTCCTGGTACTGTGGAGAAAAAAGGATTCCCGGTACTGCGCTTACTATGGTACCGGGAAAACCGGAAATTTCCGGTACTTTTTGGTACTGAATTTTTAACCCAGATGTAACTAACGTTTGATTAATGGATCAATGAGCAAATCAAAATATTACACAAAATTTTTATAATAAAAAAATTGTTTTGCTAATTGCTATACTAGCTGTGGCATCACTTTATCGAATGGAATTGGCTAGAGGTCATTCGAGTTGAATGTTTTAAATTTAAAAGAGTCTATATACAATGGATTTTTATCATGAGTGTTTTAAGGTGAGTAAAAAATATAAATTCGTCCAAACCGAGACCGTTCAAACGGCGACAGACCCTTCTCCAACGGATGCCCTCGGCCGAGATTGTGGTATTGGGAGACTGCAATGTCCACCACGTCGAATGGCTTGGTTGACTCAAAACTGACCACGCGGGTAGAGTCGTTCATGACTTCGCTTTGGCCTACAGTCTGTCCCAATTGGTAACAGAGCCTACGTGGATTCCAGATGTGGAGGGCCATGCACCTTTCTTATTGGACCTTCTGCTGACCTCTCACCCAGACGGCTATCAAGTTTCTATTGATGCACCACTAGGCTCATCAGACCACTGTCTGATTCGTAGCACTGTGCCTTTCACAGAAATTTTAAAAACGTCGAGTCTGGCATTATAGGTCAGCGGACTGGGATGCGATGGGAGTTTTTTTGCGTCCTACTACGAGTTTGCTTCTCACTGGATGATCTTGATGTCGCCGCCGACTTTATCGTTGATGTGATACTGCAGGGAATGAAACTTTTTAATCCAAACTCTGTAGTTCCCATTGGCGGCAGGTCTCAACCATGGTTTGGTCGTTGCTGCAAAATGGTGTCTCGCCAAAAGTGACAACATTACATGGCCTGGGCTAATGCGGTGTCATCAAAGGATCCAAACACCAGTGCGCTCAGGAAGAGGTACAACTTTGCCGCCAGGTCCTTTAAGAAGGACATTGCCAAGGCGAAGTCATCATTCATAAGTGGAATTGGCGAGAGGCTAGTGCGTCTTCCTTCGTGTACGCGTGCGTTCCGGTCTCTCGCCAAAGCTATCTTAGGGAATTTTTGTCAGCCGTCCCTACCACCATTGCACAAGACCGATGACTGCCTGACCCATATTGCAAAGGAGAAAGCCGATCTCTTGGGCACTCTTTTTGCATCAAACTCGCCTTGGACGATGGGAAAAACTCTCCACCAACCATACCGCATTGCGCTTGTTCAATGCCAAACGTCCGGTTCCTACAAAGGTCAGTTCGTAAGGCTCTTTTTTTCCTTGATATCCATAAGTCGAGTGGGCCTGGTGCAGTTCCTCCCATGAGTTGGCGCTGGTTCTAACGCGCGTTTTCCGGCTCTCTTACACTACTGGCGTTGTCCCGAGCTCTTGAAAGACAGCCCTTGTCCACCCGATTCGAAAAAAATCGATCGCTCAGATCCGTCCAACTACAGGCCAATAGCCATCACCTCTTTGCTCTCCAAAGTAATCCCAACAAGTCCCACAGGGGTGTGTGTTAGCCCATTCTCTGTTTCTTCTGCATATCAATGACATGTTGCATAACAACAGCATTCATTGCTACGCGATTGTCAGTAAGGGAGTAACGCTCTACACTGGACGAGCTAATATTTCTCGGGAAAGCGTCATCGAGAGCCGGAATAAACTTGTGACTGACACCAAGAACATGTTAAGTCATGTCTTGAATTGGGGCCGACATAACTTAGTCCACTGTAACCCCTCCAAAACACAAGTTTGCGCATTTACCGCGAAAAAACATCCCTTCCTTGTACCTCTGAACTTTTGAGGGAGCTCTCCCTTGATACCAATCCGACTATTGGAATCCTTGTCGTCGATGTTTCGAGTGACGTTCAGTTTCGAGGTCATTTGGAAGGTAAAGCTAAATTAGCAAACAAAAAAGAAATTATTTAAATGGAATTATCAAATCATTGGAGTGCGATGACGATGAAACCGTACGGTGTAGGGTACGGGTACATTAGTTACAATTTTTTCCCCAGAAAAAGTACCGGTTACGTTACGGTTGAGAACTGTGGAGACAAAAATTTGGTAACGCTACGAAATTTGTATGGTTTTCAACTAAGAGCATTAGCCGAGGTTACCGGTGACGACTACCGCAAACGCGGAGCCTAATATTGGCGTAATTTGAAGTTATAACAAAAGTACCAAAAGTACCGAATTTCCCGGGAAACAAATTATCAGTACCGGTACTGCGTAAAAAGTCAATTTCCCGGGAAATACCAGGAATTCCTGGGAGCAAGCCCTAGTAACTACCAACCTAGTTAGGTACTTGTAAATTGTAATAATATCGGTAGGTACTTAATAATTGCAGGTGACTAGTAGAATTGATATTATAATACTTAATTAAGTAAATAGGTACCTACGTACTTATGTAGACATACAGACGCAGGGGGACTGTGTTTTATAATTAGTAGGTACCTAGGTAGTGATGAATGATTTAGTGATAATAAGAGTACCTACTTACCATACTATAATTTAGGAAATACTTTTGCATACTTACCTGAAGCTCTTAATTGATTAATTGTCAACAAAACACGTAAGGGTTGTGGAAAAAACTTTAATCGTATGATGTGGCCCTAGCTAGATACGCAATTCTATAGCCTATTGTAATCATGCATCTTAAAAATTATTTTCCTATTATTGTGATTTGTGAACATGACAGGATGATAGGTTGATTAACCAAAATGAAAAATAAACAGATACGTACTTAATCATTTGCAGTTTTTATTTTTAATTAAGAATATGTTACATACTCATCCGTTTACGTTACGTACGTTTTCATCCCATTCATCCAATTCGGATAATTGTAGAATAATCTTATCTGTAAGAAGAATTGCGCGATCTGTACTTAACTACCTACTCAAAACTTGTCATTTAATAATGTTTTGTTGTCAGCTAAGATGTAAAGTAAGTAGGCAGGTACTTAGTTTACTTTCCTGCATTAAGTCTTCTTGTATTATGTTCGCCTTGTATCCACTATTCAACTCGTCTGACGTGACGAGTGGATTATCAGTCATATAGAGTGTAGGTAGGTATGCCCCCACCCCCGCGCCTGCCCGCCGCCACCGCAGCGCCGCGCCCGCAGCCGCCCGCGTCCGCATAAAGAAACGTACGTTAGCGAAATATTTTATTCGTGATTTAAACAAAATGCACTGTATGTATATTTCTAATTTTTTGTGTGGTATAAAATAGTATTACAAAGGACATGTATGAGCGATTCTGTCAATTTTAATTTATTATTGCGTGTGTTACGAAAGAAAAATGAAATGATCAAAGAAGCACACCACTTAACTTTCTAAACTTTGTTCAACATGTATACCACTAACCACTGAAAGTCTTAAATATTATTTCATAAATTTTAAAATTTTATTTAACGACAAAAAGAGTGATTTTGTGATTTTCATAGTTCCACATATATTATGTTTCTAAACTTTTAACAACACAAAGATAAGATAGGTCTTATTATAAAACACTCAACATTTCAAACTTTAATATTATATACATTACTTTACACGAAATATTATGAAATACCTAAACCATACCTAAAGCACAGTCATAAAAGTTCTAACTTTTTAAAAGTAGCTCACAATCCACATACTCTATCCACTCAGCAAAAACGAAAAGTTTTAGAATTATCAAAACTTCTTTATGGAATTTAATGTCCCACGACCGGACTAATACATTTCCTGGAAGAAATGGCTGAGAGCTCAACTTTACATTTGCTTTGCCTATATAGCGGGAGAGAAATTTGTATAATCAACTTCTGTCACTAGAAAGCACTTTAAGTTTATGATAAACAATATTTACGTTGTTATTTAAGTTGTTATGACATGGTGGATTTAGCAAAGAAAGTCGGAAATAGTACATTATGATACAAGTGTGCTATGTTGGTAATTACAATCGAGGCGGGTTATGATGCCGAAAGGCGAGGGCTTAATGGAGCCGAGGATTGTACAACGTTTTTCAACACACTAGTGAGGAAAACACATTTTCTGAAAATGACTGCGTGTTTTTGTTGTTTTTCTAGTGTATAAATCTTTGGTAAGCCAACATATATTTTTCTTTGGACTTAGATGGTAATATAGGCTGTCAAAAACATTTTGTGCTTCATTTAATATTTCCGGCGGTGTAGACTGTAAAGGAGGTCACTAATAGTCCATACATCTTTGGCCATGTTTGTACCTTAAGGTACATACATTCCAAAATGTAGAGAAAAATTCAAGGATTCCGAAAAACGTATCATTTTGCTCTTTTATTTAGATAAAACTAGATAATAAATTTGTCAATTACTTGTAACACATTTTTATCATGTGGTAACATTTGATGTTCAATTGCGTTTAGTCTAAAACTTCTCCAAAACCTGAGGTGTTAAAAAATATTTTATTTGCTGTTAATTATTGCTAATGCATCTACTCGTCGTCCATTTTTATCAATACATAATTTAATGAGCGTAAAACAATGAAAAATAGAAAATAATAATATTAAAATCAGCAAATAATTGTCTCTCTGCAAGTTACAAAACGCTATAAATGTCATTTCGTTCCATAGAGTAACTTATTTCTGTTTGTTTCAGCGGTTCGGAGTACTTCGTTGTTTCATTTGAGATTCGTATTTTTATTTATTAACTGTTTCTTTTGGAATTCCATTTTTTCTCGCGATTTGGTTCCTGTTGAACTTCTGATCCCGAAAACATCGTATCACAGATTATTTAACATAGACAGGGTCTAACATGGTGTATTTTTTCAAACCGAAATAAATATTTTTGGTCTTTTTCAAATAACTTACAAACAAAGTAGGCCTGCTATATTATTCAGCGTTTCATAGAGTATTTTTTCCATAAAGTGTACCTCGGTACATTAACTGGCCAGATTTTAGTGACCTCCTTTAATTCTTCATTGCTAGAACTAGACATACTTATTTATTTTTAAACTATCAAAATAATAAGTACCTGTTAAACAAGAAGCCGCTGTATGAATCGACAAAATATAGGTATGTGAAAGGTAGGTAGTCTTTCCATCTCTTCCCTTGGGCATCGTAAAAGGCGACTAACGGACTAAAGACTGCACATACATCCTACAGCATAGAGCGGCGATGGGCTCATCAAAATAATACTACCAACCCCTTTCTTCCCTTGGGTGTCGTAAAAGGCGACTAACGGACTAAAGACTGCACATACATCCAACAGCATAGAGTGGCGATAGGCTCATCAAAATAATACTACCATACTCTCTCTTCTCTTCGATGTCGTAAAAGGCGAATAAAGGACTAAAGACTGCACATACCTTCAACAGCATAGAGCGGCGATGGCTCATCAAAATAATACTACCAACCCCTATCTTTCCTTGGGTATCGTAAAAGCGACTAACGGGCTCAATGCTTACCACCTAAGCACATGTGCAGACTGTGCAGTTGTTTCTTGCTGAAGCGTGGACTGTGTGGGCGTGATCTGTGTTGTCCATAGATTCAAATGATTACTAATTTTACCATAAACTTTAAATTAATATCTCAAAAAAGTTGTTGATTTATGTATACAGTAATAAGTCGAGTCTTTATTCATGATTATTCTACCTAGGTATGATTAAAGACTTTTTCGTTTTTGTAATCTCATTGTCATTTGACAGACAACAGTTTAAAAAAAAAATTTTTTTCCCTAGTAGAAGAAATGCTATTATTTCTTCGCTCTGGTCTAGATTCTATTTTTAATGGAACTACATTACCGCACTAGTGTGTAATAAGCTACATTACGATGCTGAAATCGGTGTAATAAGAGCCACTTTACGAGCAAGTGTGTTGAAAACTGGTATTAAAGTTTACTAACAAACAACAACCACCTACAGTGAAGTTATCTTTGTATTCATATCCCATATGAACATGAACCATATAAAAGGAAAGCATACGGATTACACGAAAACATTAATTTTGATAAATAAGATAATAAATAAGAAATATCATTGTAAAATCAAATATAAAAAAAAATATTTACGCTCACACTAATTATCTAGACCAAGATAATTATTATTTTTCAAACTCGTTAATATGGTAAAAATAACGGATAAATTATACATAAACAGAAAAAACACCCAGACCCCAAAACAATTAGAAAAACAGTTTTTCTCTAAATTGATCCGACCTGGAATTGAACCCGGGATCCCGCCATCCTATGCTTAGAGATGGCGCGACGCCAGACCCGGCGTGCTAACCATTCGACCACGGAGGTGGTTAACCGTCGTTTAAAGGTATATGTGATAGGGGTGGTACTTCTAACCCGTTAAGGCTAGGTACTACATCTAAATTCATCGACAAAAAAAATAATATGGGAGGTCCTACCCCCTCCCCCTATAATTTATGACCATTTGTACTTTATACGATATCAAAGGTTTCATACGTCGGAGAAACATAAAAAATGGCAAACGGTAGCTAATGACGCTGGCTAACTAATAAATTCCTTTGTTTCGTATGTTTGAGATTATTTTGGTGAGAAAAAAAAATCATTACTTAATTATTTTGTGATTTTAAATCACTTTTTTATAAGTCCATATTATTTTTTTATCGAGGAGCTCGATGGCGCAGCGGCTAGCGCGTTCGGCTTGCGATCTTGCCCGTTAAGCAACTTTCGCAATGCCGGGTCGCCTGATGGGTGACCAATTAAAAACATCTCGAGCTTCCTCCGTGCTCCGGAAGGCACGTTAAGCCGTTGGTCCCGGTTGTTGTCGTAAGATGGCAGTCGTTAAAGCCCACCAACCCGCTTTGGGCCAGCGTGGTGGGTTATGGCCCAATATCCCCACGTGCTATTACTCATGTGGGAGGCCTGTGCTCAGCAGTGGGACGTTTATAGGCTGATGATGATTATTTTTTTGTCGATGAATTTAGATGTAGTACTTAGCCTTAACGGGTTAGAAGTACCATCCCTATCACATTGTATATGTATTTCAAACTCGTCCGCAATTGGCCCTAACGGCGGCGTTGTCATCCAAGTAGGCTAAGGTATTTCGTCGCGTGTTATACGAGAAGTGAACGTCCTGAAGAATTGCCGATTTAACCTTGCGTTACAGAGAAGTGCGACCGGCGATACCCAAACGGTAATTAAGGTTTAAAGTACCTGCCTATACTTATTTTTACAATTGTATGTCGTATGGTACGCAAATAGAGTTTAATTTGATTTGCAGGTTCAGACGTAAAGTGTACTTGAATGGATATGCGTAGTAAGTTATATTAAAATCAAAAATAATGTGACTTTTAATTGTATTTATTAATGCGTAATTTATAGTCTGTTTTTTTATAACGTGAATTTTAGTGCACGAATATACTTACGTAGTTGAAAAACCGGAAAGTGGCGACAAAAACTTATCCCGGTCTAATTCAAATAATGTGTGGAAGAATTCAATATTCCAGGTGGGACAACTTTTCTCATTAGCACTTGGCCTTCATCTCATCTGATGGTAGATCACACTAATATTATAAAGGCGAAAGTTTGTGAGTGTGTATGTTTGTTACTCTTTCACGTAAAAACTACTGAATGGATTTGGATGAAATTCGGCATACAGATAGTTAATAACCTGGATTAACACATAGAATACTTTTTATCCAGATATTCCCACGGGAACGGGAACCACGCGGGTAAAACCGCGTGCGGCCGCTAGTGAATAATAAGGCCGAAACGCGCTTTACCCGGATTCCTCAACCACTGAAGAACTGGCTATCTCATAATGCTGTTAACATTGTTGGTATGGCGCCAGACCTCAGATAAGATAGTGGTAGCTAGCCAGGCGGATATAACAAGCCCTACCACCAAGCACCAACCAAAATTTTTATGAGGGGTCTACCCACTAAACCAAAGAGAAAGAGAGAGTGAGACTGGGCCACGGGATCAGCTTTATGCTGATGGCCACGTGTCTTCGATGGTATATTTTTTATTTTTTTTTATAAAAGAAGGCGGCAAACGAGCAGGCAGGTCACCTGATGGAGAGTAGTCACCGCCGCCCATGGACACCCGCAAACCACAGGAATCGCAGACGCGTTGCCGGCCTTTAAGGAAGGAATAGGAATTGTGAGGGGGAAGGGGGAGGGGCCTCTGGAACCCTCACTGGCCGGATGAAACACAACAGCACGCCGCATATTCGTGAGAGGGCGCCGGGCGAGCCGGCCCAATGCATGCTGCAACGTAGCGTGGCTCTACCACTCAGATGTATACCGGTATGTGATGAGATGGGCTACCTCCAAGAGAGAGTATTGTTCAATCACAATCCATCTCCTACCGTCACCGCCCGACTGGAAATTGCTCCAGTTTTTTCTTCGCAAGAAGCCGAGAGAGAAGAACTCACTATCCGGCCAATAAAATACATCATCATCGTCATCAGCGTATATACGACACGCTGCTCGACTAAAGCCTTCCCACTTAAACAACAGCACAGCAAAGACTGGACTGAAAATCACCACGCTAGCGCTGGGCCAATGCGTATTGGTGGGTTTTAACGGCTGCCATCTTACGACAACAACCAATACGGTTTTTTACGTGCCTGTAGCAAGTTTTAGTTGGTGCCCCCATCTTATCTAAAGTCTGGCGTAATAACAACAACGTTTAGAGCATTATTGTGTTCCGACAGTTATGAGATAAGATAGCCAGTTCCTCAGTAGTTGAGGATTCTGGATAACGCTTCCACCTTGGGCCTTGCCGTCACTAAACATCTTTAGAATTAAAAAAAAATCAGCTCATAAACTTCTCACTGCTGGGAGAAAGCCTTCCCACGTGAACAACGGCATATGGGGAGATTGCGTTGGTCACCACGCTGCGCTGGGCCAATGCGTATTGGTGGTTTTATTGACTGCCATCTTACGGCAAAAACCAGTACTAATAACGGCTTTACGTGCCTTCTTAGGGTGCTTCCAGACCAATCGATCGATTGTCGATCGACGGCATCGATCAACGTCGATCAAAGTTGATCGACTGGTCTGGTAGCTTTAATCGATCGATGGATACCGTTCGTCTAACCCATCGATCCACGTTGATCGATTAACCCCGGCTATATTCTATCAGTTTCTTTCGAAATGTATTCAGGACTCGTTGTTCTTGGCCAGTACGATGTAGCTCGTACTATTCACATCGATCGATTGGTCTGGTAGAAACTATCGATCGACGTCGACTAATCCATTTCACCATCGATCGATCGATTGGTCTGGTAACACCCTTAAATCCTCCTTACGGTAAGTTGGATTGAATAATACCTTTTCTTACAACGTGAAATTCTCTTTATGGAGGCCTGGAGAAGCTCGCTGGTAATGTGAGACTCTCCTACCTAGCGCCTGCTTCCCTGTTTGGGTCCGAAGGATTCCGCAAGGAAACACTTTGAAAAACACCTTGTACACACGCTTGCAAAACCACCTATTCAAAGCTGTCAAATTTATCCAACCGATATAAATCCTTAGTACCTCAATATTATTGACTAGTGACAAAGTACAAATGTTGTGAAGAAAGACATTTTTGGTAGGTTAAAGTTATGGCGTCTGGACGACATCCCATTACTTGTGAAATTGGAACATACCTGTCTTAAGTGTGTCCTGGTGACCAGCAGCGTCGTCTCGTTGTACACAGAGCTGTCGTTGGTCGCGATGGCCTCGCACTCGGTCTTAACCCTGCAATCACACGTACGTTGCATCAGCCATCAATGTCGCCACTCGTTCAATGAATAGCTCATTAGGTGACAATAGCTATCTGTTTGCCATTGCACATGCCGTAGAAGTATTGGTTCACATTATTAAGTTGCAGTCAAAACCTATTTTAGTCGAAACTAGTTTTGAATAGGTGTATGTTGCATTAATATCGCTACTCGGCACGCAGTTTATTAGGTGACAATATAAATATAAATCATCTGTTTGCCATTGCACATTTCGAAGAAGAATCGGTGTATATTAATAAGATTCAAGCAAGATTTGAACACTTGTGAATGTCAGTATGCTATCTGGATAGGGCCGGAAACCTTGTACTGAGAAAAGCTCGAAAGAATTTATATCTGGAGCTGGACAAAGTTCAATTTCCATAACCTTACGTTATAAGACTCATTTTATCGAATTTAGTTCCAAGCAACTGTAAAGCAGAAACCATTACTCATAGACGATATAGGCTGGATTGGACACAGTCGGGCTCAGGCGTGGCAAAACGTGTGATTTAAATGAATGAATGTTATTTGGTCACGTTTATTGGCATTTGTTTGTACAGGTAAGATTTCACTTCACTTTCTTCTCCAATACTGTTTGACGTCACGAGAATGGACATCATTTTTAATTTGTGGGAAACTCTCGATTTCTTCATTCTTTAGTACGGACAAGTTCATGAATAATGTTAACAAATTATTGACATTTCTTTGTGCAAATATCTAATGTCATAATCGGATGTTAACTGTTTTTTAAAGAAAGACATCATTGTTAGTTTTTTCGTGAATCTCTTATAAGTAAATAAAAAATCCGAGTGACACTAGATATTTGCACAAATGGCTGAGATTTAAGCAACAATTTAACAGAGTATACCGAATGCCCTTGACTAAGGTAAGCAGAGTTATTTCAAATGAATCTTTCTCATTACAAACCGTGTCGCGTAACGGTGAACGAATACTCCCACCCCCCTCTTCCCTTAGGTGTCGTAGAAGGCGACTAACGGACTAAAGACTGCAAAAACATTCAACAGCATAGAGCGGCGTTGGGCTCACCACCAATGCTGTCACGCTGAGCACATGTGCGGTCGCTATTTGGTGAAAGTGGACTATGGTAGAGGACTGGTTTTGCTGTCTTCATTGCCTAGTCTCTGACTAACCCTTCGGGGATAATAGTCGTGATTATATGTATGTATGTACTCTTTCTGACGGATAAGGTCAGGTCAGCGGTTAAAAACCGCTGGATTTTAACTCTAATTTTGTATATTCAACAAATTCCACAAACTTTTCGGAATCTACTTTGTTGCTATAGTTGTGGATCCCTCGACTATGCCTTGATTCTACTATTAAAGTAAAAGTTCCACAATCGTTTCTCAATTGGCTGTTTTGACAATGTCGCTATTATATGTCTTAAACACGCTTTAAAATAGCATAATAATCGAAGTATAGGTCGTAGGTCCCCAGATATAACAACTAATTACCAAGGGTTAAAACTAATTTCGACAACGTAACTATAAAAATTTAAAAATTCTAAATTTTAAATTATTTATTCAATTTAGGCTACAATAATTGAGCACTTATGAATGTCGCTATGCCACTTTGCTTTGTACTGAGAAGAACTGGCAAGAAACTCAGCAAGGGCATTTCTTTTCCCACTTTCTTTTACAGCTTCAATACAAATTGGATAATGCCCTCCCTATCATAGAAGGACATTTTCCATTACAACATAAGAAGAAGGAAAGGAAGGAAGAGATCTCTTCAAGAGATAAGCTCACCTTTGTATATGTCTTGTGTAACGTCTTTTTCAACGTATTTATTTCTATGTACTTACAATAAAGGATTAATAAAAAAAAACATTCAATACGATTACAAGACAACACAACACATACAAGAATATCCAAGAAAGTATTGCTCAATTTACGTCTTACAGTATCTTTGAAACAAGAAAAAGAAAGACTATCTCTACTACAAATAAAAATAAGATTGCAAGAGCAGACCAGCCTCCACAGGCGGCACCCGTTCACGAGTATGATAAGCATATGGAATCAGCCATCGCTTCGCTCAACCATGTTTTAAAAATAAATACTCAAAATTGAGGCGATATTTATTAAAAAGAGACGACCTTTACCTTCCAAAAGTCCTCAGAGTGATATACAAAATTAGACCTTTTAATTAAATTATTGTCCCAAATTGAATAATTGCGATAAACGGAGGTATGGATTATATAAATCGCTAACAAACTAACTACGACCTACATATTGAAGCCATTACAAAACCGACAACATATTACTTTATCTTGGTTATTTATTTCATATTTTGAGTTGAGAAATCCCCTTATCTTTTATCCTTTTATCTTCAGATCAGCTAGATCGAGTTTTTGGTTCGCGTTCGTTTTTAGTGAATTTTTAAGTTTTTTGTTTATTTTTTGACATTAATTCATCACCTCATAAAAAATGCTGGCAAAAACATGATTTACAGAAAACCGTCGTCGCTGTGATTGGTATTTACACTTTTGCTTTCTTGTAATTATTATTAATTGTTTAATGATTTTTAGGTTTTAGCTTGCTTAGAAGTTTGCATTACGTCCCGACAAACATTTGTTTGTTGTAAGGTATTAATAATTGTACTTCTATTATTTTCTCATGAGGATTAGATGATGCTTGCCAAAAAGAGAAGTTATGATTGTTATCGCATTATTGTTTTTGATAATAAATATCTTTAAGACAACTTTAAACGTCATTAAACTGTGCTTTACTTGATACAGTTACTTCAAATCTAGTATCACTAAACTCTCGTTTAATTGCGATCTTGAGATAATTTCAAAAGAAAGTAAAATTACTAATTGAAATAGAATCATTCGTATTAGAGCTACAACTCATGCTTGAAACTGAATCAACAAATCAAACATTTATTAAGTTTAATTCTTTTACGTACCTATGATTAGAGCATTACTAACGAGAAAAAGTAGCTGGGCCCTTCTATTATGTATATCTTTATCAAAATTCATCAAAGAATGTGTTCAACCGCTACCGGTTGAAGCAAGAAATCGTAACATACAAACAAACTCACTTTCGCAATTATAATATCAGTTGTAGTAATTAGGTACACACGTACGAAATTGTTCGTTACAAGATTTTATTTTACGATAAATTGAATATTGCAAATAAATGCACCAACTCTTAACAGGCGATTACTTTGTTATCAATTAATCGACTTGTAATGTAAAAAAATAAAATGAAAAAAAAATGTCTTCAGTTACCTACTTTAATAATATTTTAAGTATTTCTACGCTACATAGCTTTTATCGTCATAACCAGTTTTTGAGCAAACGATTACCTACATATAAAATCATTGAAATAAGGATGTAGGTATGCTTGTGAATAAAGAGGTGGTACAAAAACTCAACGTAATGAGATCATCCTTATGTTTAGAGTCGTTGAACTTAATGAGAATTCGCACACATTGACACACATGGCATGAATTGAAACCTCCAACAAAAATTTCGAAGTTATTTTTAGGTAAAATTAGGTGAAGTTTTATATAATTATGTTCTAAATAAAACATTACAACTTGTCACTTAGTCAATTATTATTATTATATTAGTCGATAGATTGTCCTAGTTAATCAATACATAAACTCAAAATTGTTCATATTTTTACCGCCTGCCTGATAGCCTGGACATGTTTCATTAAGCCTACTCTAAATAGGTTCAAATAAACAATTACTAATAATTATTAAAATTTACCATTCAGACTTAATCAATGATATTATATATACAAAATATCATTGGACTTAGTAAAGTTTTCTGTTTTTAGTGTTAATTATGGTTAAATCTTGTTTAAAATGTACGCTCATTATTGCTTTCTTAGACGTGTAATATAAGTGTAAAAAGTGTTTGTCTCAGTAAGTGAATTGTAATTCTTTATGAGATGAATAAAAAGTTCTTAACCGAAGTTAGTAGGTACTTTAAGTTATGCCAAAATGAAAGACCAGTTTTCAACTAATCATTCATTCAGATGTCGACCCGCATTACGTAGTTAACCTAGAAGTAAAGTATATTGAGATCGTACAGCCAAGAGGTCTAAAACCTCTCACTCCACGGAACTACTATGACATCGGTATCGGTAACGACTCCACTCCTCCTGATGTTAAGTGGATGTAGGGTCCAGGCGCGAAGACAACTGGTGCAGCGTCAGAGACGTAGCGTCAGTCACCCTCTGCCGGCTTTCAATGTGTCTTTTTACGCCTCGTTTTAAGGAACCCATGTCATAGGAAGTAAGGAAAACGAGTGCTGGTAGAATATTCCATCTATTGGAGGTGCGACAAGGAAACATGCCACCTTTCATGTCAAATTTCTTTGTTTTCTATTTTTTTTTTCTATAGAAGAAGGAGGTATACGAGCAGGTGGGTCTCCTGATGGAGAGCAATCACCGTCGCCCATGGACACCCGCAAAACCAGAGGAGTCGCAAATGCGTTGCCGACCTTTAAAAAGGAATAGGGTTAAATGCGTGCTGCAACGCAGCGTGGTTCTACCACTCAGTCAGTGTTATCATTTAGCACCACCCAGGGATCACGTGTAGGGTCTCAAGGGTAAAGGTTTTGGTTGGTATGGTTGTACGTGATGGTATGAGGGAGACTGTACTTGGAGGAAGAGAGTAGGAGGGATGTGTTCAAAGAATTCTTGAGAGCACTCGCCGGGGTATGAGCGGTAGAAAACTGATCTAAAAACTATCACGCCGATCACATGTGCAATTGTAATTTGGTGAAACGTGGAATAAGGCAATGGACTGCTTCTGCGGTCCTCATTGCCTAGTCTCTGACTAACCCCTTGCATTATTGGCCTGCAATTTGGCCTGCATTATGTTTCTATGTTTTAAGGATATTTTAAAAATGACTTACGATGTAGAGTTGGTCTCGTCGATGACCATGGCGATGATGTTGACGCTCATGTTGACGCGCATCATGTAGTTGATCCAGCACGCGAAGAACATCATCACACCGATCACCAGCCGCGCCGGCACCGCGTCTGCGACAAAGAAACAGACAATGATTGTAACGACAGCTTTGTAGCTCCATGATGCCCGGGCAAGAGGCACAGTCTCTTTCGACCCAAAAGGCCGAAGCATACATTACAGTATTACAGACAGCTTTCATACCTTTTTGTATACCATTACTAGCATTTTCTCGCAACTTCGAACGCGTTGAGTACTTACATTTTTATCCTACAGAAACTTTTCACCGGTATAAAAAGTATCAAAAATAAAGAGAAGGATTTTTAATATTATTTTTCATCAAAGAGCACAATGGGTTATTAGAGATGGGCGAAGCCTCCGAAATCAGTCCAGAAAGTGGTGGCTCAGGAGTCAGGATAGAGATGGAAGAAAGGACTTGGGGGCAGCAGCAGCAGCAGTAAGACAGTATAGGCTAGAGATTTTATTTTTAATTAATTAGGTACTATTTTCAGATGTTTCACTTAAACTTCATTGGACTAGGCTTTATGAAGTGTCAAATGATGTCATTCTATTGGTTGATTTTCCGCCGCTCACCTCGCACAGCTCTAGTGAAAACACAGTATTTTGACAATCGCGTGTTTTCAAAGTCAAAGTCAAAGTCAAATTATTTATTCAATGTAAACCTTTACAGGCACTTATTGACGTCAATACTAATAATAATAAAAAAACAGTTAACTAACTTATAGTTAAGACTTAATAACTAATCTAACGAGCTATTATAGTCTGTGCCAGACAAATGCGCATTGCTACCCCCAGTACCACTGCACGCCGAAACAGAATCGCGTCGAACCGAAATATAAGCCGTGGTCATAGAATTGTGTAATATGATTTCCAATTATCGTATTGATACTGTGGTAAGTAATATAAATTGGAGAGTTATTGAAGTAAAATAAAGTAGCGGCTGAAATGAGTTTTGGAAAACATTAGTACCTAACCAATAAGGTTGACATTTTTAATCATTCAAATATCTTTTTTTATAAAAACTTAAGCATAAAAAAACGTCAAAAATTAATAAGCATAAACTTGTGTGTTTTAAAATTGTTTCGTTATTCGTCTTGGTACAAGCACAGAATAACTAATACTACTACCGTACAGAAGGTTCACCCTCCAACGACCCCCCACGCGAAACTGAAACCTATCTCGTGACCCGAGCGTTCATATTCCGATAAGCACAGCCGACTCGATATCGATTTGACGTCCGTCAGGAGCGCAGGGTTTACGCGCGCGCGTAGGGATTACGAGTTAAGAGGAAACACCACGCCGACGCGGCACCCAAAACTCCCACACCAAACACAGAAAAACGACGCCCCGCAGCCCCCTTCCAAAACCGGACCAGTCGCTTTGAGTCGCTGCAGTGCTGTCTCTAATTTACAATATTTGTTATACTTACTTGATCCTAGTTTCGTCGTCATATTCGATCAGATTTGGCGACCCCGTTTATTGATTAGCTTCAGATAGATAATGGTTACGTATACATATGATTTGCGCAAAATAATTTGCAAACAAATTTAATTTAAATTTTAAATAATTTAAATTAATAATATAGCAGTCTTATTTAAACAACAGCAAAATAAGTTATATAAATTGTTTTTCTCGTTGCTGAGCATCAGATTAACTCATTTTTGTGACGAAACCAATTTAATGTTTAATTCCGAGTTATTATCCTGCTACAAGATATTTTTAAACTACCTAACTTAAGATTCAAAAAATTATAACTCATACATTTATATAATTATCATTATCAGCCTTAAAACTCATGTGTTTAAACGTTCAACTGCTGAGTTTAGGCCTAACTAATTAGAACACATAGGGAGATCGCGCCAAAATCCGGTAGGTAACTGATCAATTATAATTATTACATAAAATTTTATGGCACTACCGTTTTAGCGCCAGCTGACTTCACTGCAGCATTTTATTAGGAACTGCATAATTTCCATATTCAAACCTATTTAAAATACAGTGCCAAATAATCTTAAAAACTAAGCATGACCTCCAGTCGAATTCAACAAATAATAAAACATTGGAGGTCAATAAAAAAGTTTCCTAGTAGCCACACTGCTGTCTCGTAATACTTACTCAAACCCACACCCATAATAGGTAAACAAAACTGATAACATTGATACTCAGTTCCTACAAATTAAATAAGGTCAAGGTCATAGGTGAGGCCCAATGTTTCGCAAACGATGTAAGCTTTGGAAATCTCACGCTCCATCAAACATGTCCGATGAATAACAAATTACGTTGCGATCAATTAAAAATTCTGATCACATCTGAGTCACCGGACGCAATTCCGATATGTCGACTTGATTAATTTCACTTGCATCACGCCACAACAGTTTTGGCTTACTGAACTAGATTATACTTAAAAAGCTTTCGCATTCACTTCACTTTAATTTTTTACTTTACTTATTTATAAACTATACACTAGTTATGTTTTAGACTTTAATTATACTTAGATACCTACAATTTGTCAGTACGGCTTGATATATTGACATTGTATTGGAAAGTCATCTTCCGCGAACGAGGCGATGAAATAGAGGCGAGGTCATACATTCTGTGTGAGTACGTATGCGAACAAGTGCGCAAAGGTGTGTTGGCATAAATAAAATGCCCGGGTTGAGTTCCTTGATGGGCGTGGGTGTGTCAGGACAGCTTTGATATTATCTGATGTCACCTGTCTAAACCACCTGTACCTACGTGTAAACCTTCTTTGTTATTGTTCTTTTTTTGGTTTTTCGTTCGCGTTCCATCATAATTTAAATTGCGGACCCAACGTTTCAACCTTGACCACGGCTGAGAGGTCAGATATAATCGATAAAAAAGTTTGCAATATACTCCTTCTTTAAATGAGCTTCTTGATTTCAGTGACGGAAGCGCACTTCGCATGAAAACTTTATCAATTGAGGAACTTATCTTATCTTATACAACAATGCTACTAATCTGCTCAGTATAAATAGTCATCTTAGGCATTCTTTAATTCAATGCGATTTTACTAAAAATATATGCCTACGATATAGTACACTTGAGCAATTGGCGTTAAATATCGTTAAATACACTGGCCCGCAAAAATAAGTAACACACTTTTAAAAAATTTTTTCGAGACCATGGAAGTTAGAGATTTAAAATAAAAAAAGGTTTTTAGCAATTTTTAGTAGCTTAAAAAATCAAATCTTAATCAAATTAATCTCTTTTTCGAGTCATTTTTGTTTCGAAAGTATATCTTGTGTACTTAAAAAGTTATTGCAATTTTAAAAGTGTGCTACTTATTTTTGCAGGCCAGTGTATTTTAGTATTACAGCAATTAATGTAACAAGTTGGTTCTAAAATACCTAAAGAAATGGTAAAAACATTTATATGTCCCAGAAATAGATCTAAGTAGAAGCTGGGTGTTAGCTCCATTGTATGAAACCAAGCGTATCACTTTTGACTGTGTCAATTTATTAACAAAATTACTTAGAGCCACCGACCGCACACATGATACTTTTAGCATCGGCGATCGGCGATTTCGTGACTGGCATCGCGTTTTGGCGACTCTCTGCGTTCGATCGTGCGTTTTAGCGATTCAGTCGCTGCATTAAGCTTCTAAAAAGCGTCTAAATCGCCGATCGCCGCTGCTAAAAGTAGCATGTCTGCTCTGGCCCTTACCGAAAGGAAACTTGTTGATTATCTCCGTTAACCTTTCTTGTACAGTTTTAACCGTTCGATACGATGCAAGCAGTATTTTTTTTTAAACTCCATGCTGACAACGGCTAAATGAAACGAAAGATGGGATTTTACCATCTTTTTCGCACTATTTTGACATGCAAAGTACACACCAGATCAACCTAAACTGTAAAATTTTTACAATCAATTTTGAACTTTATCGTTTGGAGCTAAGGATCAATATTAATTGGAGAAATTTGACAGTTTAGGGTAGGTTGATCTGACGCCGTGTGTACGTACACATGTGGCTTCTATTTAGATCTATTTCTGTGGATAAGGTATATTTGTACTGAACGTATCTACGATTAAATGTTACGTTTAAAACAAATAATAGTTAAAAGCAATATAATTAATAGGTAGAGTTGTAGAGACAATTTGGTGAAAACAAATAGGTACTTCAATGCTTCAAACGTTGAGTTTGAAAACAATAATTCTTTACTAAACATTGAGCACGACGATTATCTACAAGGTCTGGTGTGCAAGGTCTAGTCAATATTTTATTGGCAGAAGGAAGTCTAACTTACGACCATAAAGTAAACAGCTCTATGTAACTTCGGTCGGATCAATACGTGGCGCAAATCGTCCAATACCACTAAATACATAATAATAATAATACGTAATACATAGTTATAACCGCCTCTGTGGTTTAGTTGACAGATTACCGGTCTCAGGCTCAGTGTTCCCGTGTTCGATTCCCAGCGATGTGGGTACTTACATGTCAATCTCGGTTATCTCTATATATGTATTGTCGCACGTTAAAATAATACTATTAACCCATCTCTTCCCTTGGGTGTCTTAAAAGGCGACAAACGGACTAAAGACTGCACATACATCCAACAACATAGAGCGGAGAGGGCTCTCCAGCTATCACGCGGAGCACATGTGCAGTCGCTATTTGGTGAAAAGTGGACTATGGCAGAGGACTACTTTTGCGGTCCTCATTGCCTAGTCTCTTACTAACCCTTCGGGGATATAGTCGTGAGTGAATGTACAGTCACGAGCACCAATATGTATACACTTTAACTCTTATTCCATTGTATTAAGAGTTACAATTGGTGACATATTTTTGCTCGTGACTGTACCTATTTCAGATCAATGTTAATAGCATTATTGTTCCAGATAAGATTGCCAGCTCCTTAGTGCACTTCCACCATCCTGTCTTATCATCAATTAATATCAGGTGAGATGTAGGCCGAGTGCTTAGTATACCTATATATATAAAAAATAAATATAGTCCAATACGAAAAAGTCGGTTCTACGAATACTATGTTCGAACATATCAAAATATGAATGCAACTGGTACCGATTACGAATTCAAGGCAGACCACCTCAAATCAGCTGGCCAATCATTTTATGTCTTTGAAGCATCGCGGGAAAACCGAATTGTCATAAAGAAGCTACGCTATGTTAGAAGCATTGTTGTGTTCCGACTGTTAGAGATAAGATAGTTATAATGTTATTGTTTATATAATTTTAACGCAAATTTTGATGCGAAAAAATTACATTTCTTTTTTATTTTGATGATAGTTCCTCAGTAGTTGAGGTTTCCGGGTTAAGTGCGCTCCTTCAGTCTTATCGTCACTTTACTATCAAGTAAGAAGAAGGCTCTTCATAATATTAAAAATCTTAAGACAAAATGAGTCTGTATGACTTTTAAATATGTATATGTAATAGAAGTCTTTGCATTAGTGTTGTATTGATTGATCCAATTTTAATCAGACGGTTAGCTATGAACCTACGTCATAATGTAATCAAATACGTCAATGTTGCAAAACGCTGTTTTTATTTCTCGTAATCCGTTGACGTAATAAATTGGTCTAAATGTTTCATCAAATTGCATATGAATGTAAAAATGTGTAAATGACAATAATTAAGTTTTTAATGTCTGTCATAACTTGTTTTTTTAGAATATCTAAAGAAGCAGGCAATTAGCCTGATGGTAAGCGATCACATTAGCAACATCTGATTTTTTTTGCGCTGCGGACCTGGAAGATAGTTAATTAAAGGAATCCGTCATCATCATCATCATCATCAGCCCGTGTCAGCCCAATAACAACACAGCATTGATGACACATTGTGTTCCGACAGTTAAGGGATGAGAGACATCCTATCCTACTTATATTATAAACGCGAAAGTTTGTTAGTATGGATGGATATTTGTTACTCTTTCACGTAAAAACTACTGATTGGATTTGGATGAAATTCGGCATACACATACTTTATAACCTGGATTAACACATAGGATACTTTTATCTTGATATTCCCACGTAAATATTAAAAATAACCGTGTCGCGTAGCGGTGAAAAAATACTACCACCCCCTCTCTTCCCTTGGGTGTCGTAAAAGGCGACTAACGGACTAAAGACTGAACGTACCTCCAACAGCTTAGAGCGGTGATGGGCTCACCACCTGTCACGCTTCTGCAGTCGCTATTTGGTCAAAAGTTGACTATGGCAGAGGACTGCTCTTGCTGTCCTCATTGCCTAGTCTCTGACTAACCCTGAAGAGATAATTTTTTTTTTTATTTATTTATATTCAGACAACGCAGGCCCATAGATAAATTCCTTACAGACTAACATAGGTACATATAATTTATATTATAAAACCTTATCACTATTTTACACGTAGTCACGGCGACGTGTGACGCAGCGCGGTGTCCGGTAATAATGAATGAATGAATAAATGAAAAAATATAAAAAAATAAGTATGTCCTCCACCTAAATGGAGGGCGGGTATCCTACTCTAAATATGTCGAGTCGCCTCCTCCACTCCAGAACACATTTGCCCCAGTGGTTGTCGGTCCTGCAGCTAAGGAACCCATCATCACCAGTCTATAAACGACGATTTCCGTGGTCGGGTGGTTAGCACACTGGGTCTGGCGTCGCGCCATCTCTGAGGTCCCGAAATTAAATCCCGGACGGGTCAATTTAGAGAAAAACTGTTTTTCTGAATTGATTTCAGGTCTGGGTGTTTTTTCTTTGTTTATGTTTATTTGTCCGTTATCTTACCATATTAACGAGCTTCAAAAGAATACTTATCTTGGTCTAGATAATTGGTGTGAGCGTAAACAAATTTAATTTAATTTAATTTAATTTATTTTAATAAATTTTAATTAATAATCGTCCCACTGCTGGGCACAGGTCTTCCCACATGAACAATAGCATAAGGGTGATTGAAGGAATCCATGTCGTAGTACAATGGGAAAATGGAAAAATCTCGGCAAGCAGGTCATTCCAAGGTTTGATGGTCACTCCAAGGTTTGATGGTGGGTGATATGACACCACACTGTTTGTTAAAGTTTTCAGGAAATGTACCTACTCGTACATAAGCTGTTTTCCGGTATCGCCAGCTTTGCATTGGTAAAAGGAGGAAGCGGACAATGTTTGTCCTTTACGTGGAAATGGAGTTATTGTTGTCTTTATAGAGTATAATCACATTAATCACTCTAATTATAATTCAGCTACGGGACATGCACTTACTACGCCTTTTGTGTTAGAAAAAAAAAACAAAGTCAGTTTTTTTTTATAGTGACTCGTCATAGTGACCACATCCTTCCTGATGGTAAGCTGCCAATGCATTCCAAAATAATAAGAGCGCTCCTCACCGTGGAACAAGCACGGTAACAAGCGCAGCCATTCATGACGGCCTGCATAAATGACGTTTCACGCCCCGCTCAAAAGACCCATGACCAGCGTTGCCAGACGTGCGATAATTATCGTAGATCCACGATAATTTCGAGGGGCATGCGATAAAAAATAATAATTAAGTATCGCACGATAATTTGTATAATTCGTCGACTTTCCACGATATTTTTTGTCAGTTCTACGATAATTTTGTGACAAACCTGGTTTAGCATCATTCGTTCATTCACAGTTTGGAAATAACGAAATTTAAGGTACCACAGTCAGTCCTTTTTCTAGGCGATGAGCTTTTTTTTTTTTTTTTTAGCTCTTGACCATGTTACCATATTTGGAGTGCCCAGTCGTATAAATTCTGTTTTTTTGAATTCGATAAAAACACGATAATTTTGCTGTAAATCTAGGATAGTTGTGACCTACGGATCTGGCAACACTGCCCATGACTAAGGAGCTGGGAAAACACATGCGCCGGCAAAGAATTCCAAAGCCGAATCCTTTTAAAGATGAACGACTTGCCAAATTTTTTGGTACGAGCACAGAATACATAATAGTACAAGGTACGAGTACTGTTATACAAGCCATTGTAGTTCAGTCTAGACATGGGCGCCGCCGTGGCGCGCCGCCGCCGTTTAGGTATAGCGCGCCGCCGCCGCCGCCGACTGTTCAAAATTTCGCGCCGACTAGACTGTTCCAATGTGTAGGCTCTTGTAACATAATCTCATTTTATTCTTTACTCATGTGGGCCGTGCGGGCGCCGCGCGGGGGCGTCAGCTGAGGTGCTCGATGAGGTCGAAGACGACCCTATTTCCGATCAAGAGGGAGAAGAATCAGAAGAACGCCCTTTGTTTAGCGACTTCACGAACGTGCCTAGCGTTAAGACATCCACACCAACGCGTTGGCATAGTATCTTAGAAATGTTGGGGAGTATGCACACTGCTGTAACTGTAACCGAAACCCCGTCAGCTTTCTTAGTCGGGTACCTAGACCTTGAGGCCCAACCCCAGTTAAAGAACATTACGTAGGGCACGATTCAATCACATCGGCCCCATCGGTGTTAAACATGCTTCGAAATACCTATATTTCCACGGAGAGCTTTGAGTACCTCCTCGTCGCGGACATGAAGCTCTCCCATACAGGGGTTGGCTATAGGTAATACAAATGGGTGCGAAAAATTTGGAAATACATTTATTTCCACCGTTGATAAAGCCTGACGGCTCACTTGCCCACACTGCAACTGAGAAGGTAAACTTGTTTGCCACTCTTTTTGCAAAGAACTCACGTCTGGAAGTCGCTAGCAAGGTTCCACCTAAGTTGCTTATAGCCGACCTCTCCATGGGAGAACCTCACATCCGCAGCAAAGATTTACTCAAAGCTCTCCGTACTCTAACGTGATTAAGGCTAGTGGTCCTGATAGAATCCCGGCCATTGTCCTACGTAACTGTGCACCCAACTTGTCTACTGTTCTAACACGCCTGTATCGCCTCTCACTTGAGACTGGTCTAGTTCCTCAATCGTGCACATTAGCCAGCCCAAAAAAGGAAACCGTGCCGATCCATCTTACTGTAAGACGATTTCAGTCAAGTCCATACTCTGCAAGAATATGGAACATGTACTGACTGAACTCTCGACTGCTGGCATACCTTGAGACCAATTATCTCCTCTGGGAAGTTGGAACTCACGAGCGCATTGGACCTAGAAATAGTGGACAACTTTATATAGGTGCCTGGGTTCCAACAGTAACGATGGTTCGCGCGAGAAGCAAGTGCGCAGGAGAATTGGCATGGCTAAGAGCGCATGTCTCATCTTGCAAAAATCTGGAGAGATCGCAATATTTCCGTAAAAACCAAAACCAGACTGGTACGGACTCTTGTCTTCTCGATCTTTTATACGGCGCTGAGACTTGGACACTAAAAGCTGCAGACCGCCAACGCATTGCCGCTTTTGAGATGTGGTGCTGGAGAAAGATGCTCCGTGTTACTTGGACAACATTTCGGACTAACGTCTCTATATTGCGAGAACTCAAAATCTCCTAGCGGCTGTCATCCTCGGATGTCTACGCAGAATTCTTGTATACTTTGGTCACATTGCAAGGAAAAACGGTGACAACTTCGAGAAGCTCATTGTGACCGGCAAAGTAGACGGGAAACGGACCGCACCACTCTTTAACTCTTCAGTTCACAACGCCCTCCACACCGCCAGAGACAGAAACAGATGGAGGAAAACCATAAGAGAGAAAGTGATGCAGAAGGGAGGTCACGACCCTTAGCATTGAGGAACACGACGCAGGGAGGAACTCCATAAACAATTTTACCTACTTAGTGACTTTTCCCTCTACGGCGACGATATAATGTTTTGTTGTTGAAATCTTTATAAAGTGTTGCTTTTATATATCACTCTTATTTCTACTTTTAACTACATAACCAAAAACGACTTCAAAAATCCCACGCCGCCGGCTTCACGCCGCCGCCGAGCATATTTTTAAGGCGCGCCGCCGCCGGTTTTTTTTTACTCGGCGCCCATGTCTAGTTCAGTCTAAAACTATACAGATCGGGAAACTTGTAAGGAAACATGTTGTTATCTTTCGCGCTTTAAATCGTTTGACTTATAGAAATATCAAGCCTAATGTAGTGCTTCACGACATTTTAAACTGCTGCAACTTTTTTTATAACACTATACAGTGTTGCCGCCATATTGTGATAAAATGTTCTTGTTATTCACATACTTATCCTTATTATTGAAATTTTTGCATTCACAATGGTGTATACCTAAATATAGGATAAAATGTTTAATAGATAAAAAACAACCAGTCTCAGGAATCGATTGAATCGGCTCGAATCCCATTCGAGCTCTCCTGAGACTGGTTGGTTTTTTTTCTAGTAAACATTTTATCCTATTCACATACTTAATCTGAACATGGTTACAAAGTGCTAAAACCCTGGTCCCATTTTGCACTATGTTCTTTAAGTACTCATAACTTCATTCAAACATTTTCACGTACTCTACTAGGAAACGAGCCCACTTAAATCACTTAAAATACTAACATTTCAAGCTCTTCCTTACTAAGTTTTGCCTTAAACCTCAACGACGAGCAAAGGGCCAACGTTTTTTTTTATCTATGCCAACGTGGCGGGTGAAGCTCGGATCCTGAGAAAAGCCTGAGACCGCAGAGGACCGTTTATAAGCTGATGATAGTATGATGATGGTAATATAGTTTATAAATGTTATCATCGTTTGTTTTTTATTATTATTATATTCTGACACAACCCTGTGGTGATATTGATTGACCTTTTGAACAAGGTGCGCAATTCAATTTGCAAACGCATTCCTGATGCGTTATGGATGCCTACGTCATTATAGCAGTAATAAAACGTTGCGTGTGCTAAGAGTTTTTCAAAACCGGAATGTTTTGAATAAACGAGGAAAATACTAAACCAAAAATATGCATTGGTTGTTCTTTTCATAAGCGAAAATGTGTCGTTTCCACGGTAGTTTCATTTTTGACATATGCTTTTAAGTGCCTAAAGCATACACTTTTAACATGTACACACACAGACATAGGCAATGGTTTGGGGGGAGTCCCTATAACCAGCTGAGTCAACTCTCCCGTAGGCCCAGACAAGTGGCATAACTCCATTAGAATAATGATGAATGTATATGTCTCATTAACTTGTCAGCTGCCGTTAAACCAGACATAATAGAAAATCAATTGTGTGGTATGTAACCGATATAAAGGTTTTATCACAGACAAGACGACTTCTACGATCGAGTTGACGATGCGATTCTCTAACTCTCGATTGTAAGCTCGCGGTCACTTCGACCATCTCCAATCAAGTGTCGCTTTTGATTAGCGTTAGCGTTAGCGTAGAGTCGAATTTAGAGACTGCGGATTTGATGACGACATTATCAAATTGTTAATGTGTACAGTCGAGTGTATCATACAATAAAAAGTGAATCACGTTTCCTAAAGTTCTTTAGTCAGTGATAGTATGTCTGTCACTGGAAGGTCAATACAAAAAAAACTAGATTCAATTGCTAGTGTAATATAGAAAGTAAAACATTATACGAATATCAATCTTACCTCCATTCATTAAAGTTAATCTTTGCTTGTGTCCTAATGAGCGAATTTGCGTAACGGTGCAAGTTGCCGATGCCGCCTGGAAGTTTCCGTCGTCCGTGTCGCGGTGAAAGTGCAAGAATGCAGGCTTCGATAGGGCTGTGCCAACTCTCTAGCACAGATTAATGTTTTATATTTTAGCGTTTTATTAACGCTTAAATATACTTAAGTAAAATTTTTAACACTGAAAAAAGACGACAACCTCAGGCGGGAATCGAACCACGCACCTTCCGCATTTCGGGCGGCTGCCTTAACCACTTGGCTACCGAGGTCTGGCTTTCAACCGTCGAAATTTGTCAGTGCTTGATGCTTATGTTTTTAGTCAACATTGCTTCATCAAATCTTAGAAATTTTCACCTCTGAGATCCGAAAGAAATATTTTTACAAATATTTGAACATTCGGTTAAGATGAAGCTGCGTTTATAGATTAATGTTTTATATTTTAGCGTTTTATTAACGCTTAAATATACTTAAGTAAAATTTTTAACACTGAAAAAAGACGACAACCTCAGGCGGGAATCGAACCACGCACCTTTCGCATTCCGGGCGGCTGCCTTAACCACTTGGCTACCGAGGTCTGGCTTTCAACCGTCGAAATTTGTCAGTGCTTGATGCTTATGTTTTTAGTCAACATTGCTTCATCAAATCTTAGAAATTTTCACCTCTGAGATCCGAAAGAAATATTTTTACAAATATTTGAACATTCGGTTAAGATGAAGCTGCGTTTATAGATTAATGTTTTATATTTTAGCGTTTTATTAACGCTTAAATATACTTAAGTAAAATTAATATTTTTAATAATAAAACGCTAAAATATAAAACATTAATCTATAAACGCAGCTTCATCTTAACCAAATGTTCAAATATTTGTAAAAATATTTCTTTCGGATCTCAGAGGTGAAAATTTCTAAGATTTGATGAAGCAATGTTGACTAAAAACATAAGCATCAAGCACTGACAAATTTCGACGGTTGAAAGCCAGACCTCGGTAGCCAAGTGGTTAAGGCAGCCGCCCGGAATGCGGAAGGTGCGTGGTTCGATTCCCGCCTGAGGTTGTCGTCTTTTTTCAGTGTTAAAAATTTTACTTAAGTATATTTAAGCGTTAATAAAACGCTAAAATATAAAACATTAATCTATAAACGCAGCTTCATCTTAACCGAATGTTCAAATATTTGTAAAAATATTTCTTTCGGATCTCAGAGGTGAAAATTTCTAAGATTTGATGAAGCAATGTTGACTAAAAACATAAGCATCAAGCACTGACAAATTTCGACGGTTGAAAGCCAGACCTCGGTAGCCAAGTGGTTAAGGCAGCCGCCCGGAATGCGGAAGGTGCGTGGTTCGATTCCCGCCTGAGGTTGTCGTCTTTTTTCAGTGTTAAAAATTTTACTTAAGTATATTTAAGCGTTAATAAAACGCTAAAATATAAAACATTAATCTATAAACGCAGCTTCATCTTAACCGAATGTTCAAATATTTGTAAAAATATTTCTTTCGGATCTCAGAGGTGAAAATTTCTAAGATTTGATGAAGCAATGTTGACTAAAAACATAAGCATCAAGCACTGACAAATTTCGACGGTTGAAAGCCAGACCTCGGTAGCCAAGTGGTTAAGGCAGCCGCCCGGAATGCGGAAGGTGCGTGGTTCGATTCCCGCCTGAGGTTGTCGTCTTTTTTCAGTGTTAAAAATTTTACTTAAGTATATTTAAGCGTTAATAAAACGCTAAAATATAAAACATTAATCTATAAACGCAGCTTCATCTTAACCGAATGTTCAAATATTTGTAAAAATATTTCTTTCGGATCTCAGAGGTGAAAATTTCTAAGATTTGATGAAGCAATGTTGACTAAAAACATAAGCATCAAGCACTGACAAATTTCGACGGTTGAAAGCCAGACCTCGGTAGCCAAGTGGTTAAGGCAGCCGCCCGGAATGCGGAAGGTGCGTGGTTCGATTCCCGCCTGAGGTTGTCGTCTCTCTAGCACAGATAAATGCTTTATGAGTACATTTAGCGCGAAAGTGGTTTTTTCCCAACGGAAAAGCGCTTGGCCAGCCACAGTGGTATCCTCTCTGGAAGAACAATTCTGTGGAAGAACATCTTGGTTTACGTGTGCCAACTACGGGTAAATACGCCTTATATTCTTCTCTCTATTTTTATTATAAAATAAATCATTAATTATTATTAAAAATGAAATACTTCTCGTTATCTAGAGATAAATACAGTTTTTTTTTAAATCTTTCTCTTCGCTTGTTAATTCCAAAGGTTTTTAAAACCAAAAGTTATATTTTTTTGATTGTCAAGCTTTTTATGTGTATTATAAATATGCAGCGATATATACGTTATACTAGACGATAGGCCCTTCCGAACACGCACTATGTTCCACCCATCTGCGGAGTCCACTCGGTACCTTGCTTTAGTGTGGCTTTGTCATTCGCGCGTGCGAAACGGCGAAAATAATTCTTTATTTGTTTTCAAAGTGTACACCTAGACGTTTACTACAATTCAGTTGTCAAGTAAGTGAAATTAATTGTTATTCAAGTCATTATTATGTAGTTATATCGTATTATTAGAATAGAAAGATATTTTTTCAATTATTGTAATTAACAATCTATTTGGGACGACATCTTGATACACACTACCATACGTTGTTTTTGACCGATCTGGCGCTGCGGCGCTGCGATGTCTGTCTGTTGATTAGACGACATTTAAATGTTTAAGCGCTGCAGCGGCTGCAGCGAACTTTAGGTCTCTCATTCCAGGATTTGAACAAATGGTTTGTATGAACGTTCTTGTCTATACTTCTATGTCAATGTAAATATGTAACTAATTTCTTATGCAAAACAATCGATTAATTCCAAATTCAATTTACAATATGTATCAAATCGTTAAGCATCCCTATACGGAGCCCGCCTGGCGGGCGGCGGGCGCCGGCGCCGGCGGCAACGGCGCCTGCGCAGCGCTGGCGCGCAAATTACTTACCGCACATCCAGCTTTTTACGCCCATAACACTCATTAAGTACCACTTTTATTTATCATACCGAAAACCAGTAACTCTGCAGTACTATAAAGTTGAAGAGTTCGTTCATTTTTAGTAGGGAACTGTGTTTACCTACACTTTTGTCAGTACTAATGACAGAATGATTGTTATAAGTACTCGTAAACTAAAATTGCATTATGTTATAGTATGTGTTATAATTATAATCTATTAATTTATAATAATTTTTAATAAAATGTAATTTAACATTATGTTCCTACCTATCGGTTTAATATTATGTACTTTACGGTTTTAGTTTTAAAGTAGAAAATACACTTTCTCAAACTGCATTTTTAAAAACTCTTCTGTTGATAACCCTAAAATGTCGCACTCACATCCAGTGGTATGTCAAAGCCAAAAACACAATTAAGTTAAGAAGAGTGACAGAAATCGAACACTGTAAATTATAGGCGTCATTCATCTAAGTACACATCTCGAAGGACTAACGGCGCAGCCTACTTTAGCCAAATTAATGTCACGTGATAACACATTAAGCATTGTTGGTTAGTGGTAAGCGCGAGTGTTAGGTTTTAGACATTCAAATTTTAAATGTAAGTACTATGACACCTTGCCTCATAAGTAATTCTGTTTGAATCATTTGCACCTCCAATTCTAGTGTTTTGAGTTTTTTTCCATCTGACTGGATGGCTGGAAGAGATCAAATTAAGTACAAGCGATGAAAAAGCCAAATTATTACTATTTAGGTTTTCTAAGTCAATGTTCAATGTATTTATCATGACATAGGTACTGAGTAGTAATTAGGTCTACTTACTTATGATTAATAAATATTGTAATATGATTTGAAGCTCCTGGGAATCAATGTATGGAGATCAGAGGTTTTGAGGAAATACATTTGCATGCGCTCTTTTGGAGCACTCGGGAAAGATTTTACAAAATAATAATAATACTTATAAAATTTTACTCTTGGAGAGCTTGAGACCAAAATCTAAGAGTGGGCTGGAATAAGGCATTTGTTAATAATTTTATTTCATATAAAATATTAGATAACTATTATAAGCTACTAAACACGATTCCATGTCATAAAAACGTGTAAACTACTGACTGCTGCCACAAAAATGTCTGTCATAAAAAAGTACAAAACTGCTTATAAATATATTAAATCTTCTGTGCCATCGCGAAACTAATAGTCTTCTTCTCACCAAAAGAAAACATGTCTTACAGGTTATTTTTCTCCTGTTATTATCTTATCTTATGTAGTAGATCATCCATAGGACGCCAAGTAACATTGGTGATGTAACTTTTCTCTTTTGCCCCGTTTGTAACCACAAACGGGGACTTCTAATTGCGTGTAATAGTAGTGACGCAAAGCTATGATCTCGTGGAAAGATAAAGTTGATTTCTGGTTCGTGTAATGACAAAGTCTAAGTGCAGTGCTTATACGACTACTAAACGTCGAAAGTGCAGAATAAAGTTCCCAGTGGCTGTTTATAGTTTTATTTTTAACTAATTTTATTTTATTCAGAGCTCCTTAATTCCTGGCATCAATAAAAACAGCAAATAATTTCGAAATACAGATTCCGTGTTATACTTTGTAAACAGAACTACTTATGTCTACGAGTGCAAAGAAATATAATAAATAAACAATTAAACTGTTTGTAGCTCAGGGGTAGGCATACCAACCGTCCCGGATTTTCCGGGACGTCCCCCTTCCGGGTCAATTTTGGGCCGTCCTGTTGTGACACCCTGCGGGACGCTTTTTGTCCCGGAAATCAGTGATAATATGATAAAAGTAAATACTTTCTTTCTTTCTTTCTCGTACCAACTACCCTCGGGTATAAGAATTGATATTGATTTTTTTATTAAATGATTTTAAAAAATACATGTATTTTTTACTATACCATTTTATATGGGGATGTTGCGTTCCGCGTAATATACCCAAGTCCCGGATGTCGAGCTGGGTAATCCCGGAAATGCCTTTTTTCGAGTTTGCAAGCCTACTCAGGGGTGTAGCTTGCGAATTTTAAGATAACTCAATTATCAAAGAAAAGGTTCTTTATTTGACAACTATTTGACACTTCACCGCAATATCACCTGATGGTAAAGATGTAACATGTTTACCTCAGAATATTAAGTAAAGCATAGAAGGAGTGCTATTACATTTGAGTGTGCACTCCGTTTGGTCACCATTCGAATTACATTTGTATAGGTCGCTTTTGAATTCGGTATCATAAATAGTGACCGGGTATCACAGACCACATGTGCCGGGTATCCAATTTTTTTTTTCGCTTTACATTTGACTTTTTTAGCAACTTATTTTGTTTCTTTTCTTTCAATGTTTATGGCCTATTTGAAAAAATAGGACAACTATACAAGTCTCATTTGAACTCCTACTATGCTATAGTTACTATTCTATGATGTTAACCTAGAAAGAAACGCTTTATTAACCCAGTGAATCAGCCTTATGGATACCCCTCTGCCAAAAGGGAGGCAGAGTTATGTGGGGCTCCCTGTCTTCCTCTCCATACTGGAAAGGTTGCTAGGCAGCAGCAATCAGGGATGAGAGGGTGGAAAGTTTACCTACTAAACACTGGAGAACAGCAATTTTAGTGAAATGGAGGCTGGGACCTGAGGGACCACGAGTCACTCACTCTAGCTTTAAAGAGACCCAACACAAACCAAGGAGTTCTAATTAGGCACATCACTAAAACTACATACATATATTTACGACTAATATCCTGAAGGGTTACTCAGAGACTTTTTTTTTAATATATATAAAGAAGATGCCATACGAGCAGGCGGGTCACCTGATGGAGGGCAATCACCGCCGCCCATGGACACACGCAAAACCAGAGGAGTCGCAGATGCGTTAGGAATTGTAGGGGGGGGGGGGGGGGGGGGGGGCAATGAAAACTGCAAACGCAGTCCACTGCCACAGTCCACGTTTCACCAAATGATGCTAGCCTTTTACGACACTCTTTTAATGAGCTGTTACCAGCAAAGCTATCACTAAAACCAGAACATTCTAAAACCAATTAAACTAACATCCACTCATCAATTTTGTTATAACTCACAATATTAAGATGCACATTGCCTACAGTTACGTTACTAATTTCTTTATAATGATACATGTCATTTACAATGTAGTTAATTGCGGTGAAACTTAATAATGATGAACATCTATCACTGGCGCCGAATGAACGGGTTGCGAAATTAAATAATATTAGGGAGCGTTCTTGATCTAAAACTAAACTGTGTTAATTCAAAACATTTTTAAACACTGTTTAACTAAACACATGTTTAACAATAGTGTTTGACTGAGACAGCATCACATTTGAACAGGTGTTTAGTTAAACAGTGTTTAAAAATCTTTTGTAATAACACGGAAAGAGTTTTTTTTACAAACGAGCGTGAGCCCTCTTTCTGGAGAGATAGGCAGCTTTTCATTTGCTATTCGTAACAACCTAACACAACACACATTTATGTTTGTTGTTAACAAAAAATGTAGTTAAAATATGGTAATTTATATAGGTAAAAACCACAGAACAGTTTAGTTAAAAACTTGTTCTAAAGATAGCACGAGCTGTAGAAAGTATTGTTTAATTTAAGCTTATGTCTGAGGTTACAAAATGTTTACCAAAGAAAAAGAAATAATAAGATTTCCCATTCCGAGTAAGTATCTAAATTATATCATACCTATGGCACACTTAGGCCTGCAATTTATATCAACAAAAAACACATCTTTCTATTTCTTCATTATGCCTTAAACTAAGGACAAATAAAGAAAACTAAAAAACAGACGTGACAAAGATATCTGTGGTGTACAATTAGGAATATTCATTCATAAAAACATTCAAAGACCAAGTTGCGTAATAAAAAAAATGCTTACACTCGTCAGCGTTAGCACATCGGAACTATGGTAAATGTATTTGCCAAGGCCGCCGGCACCATGACAATTGTAATCCGATGAAAGGACGAATCCGGGCGTGCACAAACACCATACGATGACTCGGTGGCTACTCTTTGTTGGACGTTTCTAAGCATAGTACCTATGTTTAAAATAGCACATGGAGAGAATGGGTCGCAATCCACCACGCTGGTTCATTGCGAGTTGGTAGGTTTGTCAATGACTGCCATTACGAAAAGTCGAACATACTTAGCTAGGCTTACCATACATCCCGGTTTGACCGGGATTGTCCCGGTTTCAAGCATTGGTCCCGGCGTCCCGGCCGGTTTGGTATTTTGTCCCGGTTAACCGTCGGAACGTGTTTTAAGAAAAACGAACGTACTAAATGCCATAGAAGTAACTCGGTAATTAATAACTAAAGCAATGTCATTTTCTGTTTCAGCGACATTTCGGTACTGTGGGTATCTTTCCTTTACTTTATTTACATACCTGGTTTTTTTTTAATAACAAATTAAAACATTGTTTGGTAGGGCATAATGTGTTTTTTTTCAGCGTCACCTTTTTTTCTTTTTTTTTGGTCTTTCGCTCCACTGTCCCGGTTTGGAGTTCCAAAATTATGGTAAGCCTATATTTAGCAATACTTTTAATTAAAACTAAACCTGAACGTTTTCGAGGCGTCGTCTCGTGACGCCTTTCAATACAAACTTTGTTGGCGACGCTTCGTCATAAAGGTTGTATTCACAGAATACTTGTATTTAATTTTATGATGTACCAGTAGTTTGCTACCGACTGTTATCAAATACTAGAAGCCTGATGGCTGGCGCTATTTTTATGACTACACTTATAAAGAAGATAAGAAAAGCCTTGTAGTATTACGATATTAAAATGACGATAAGCCTAAATAAACCCGTTAAAGAAATATAAAAATTCTTTAAACACAGTGCCATTTAAGAATAATTTAGTTCATTTTATTTTAAGTAATATTTGAAACACTTTTTACTAAAACATAAGCATCAAACACTGACAAATTTCGACGGGTGAAAGCCAAACCTCGGTAGCCAAGTGATTAAGGCAGCCGCCTGGAATGCGGAAGGTGCGTGGTTCGATTTCCGCCTGAGGTTGTCGTTTTTCAGTGTTTAAAATTTTACTCAAGTATATTTAAGCGTTAATAAAACACTAAAATATATAAAAAAACATTAATCATTTTATTTTATTTCACAACAGGGAAATGCTTAGCCTTCATCTCTCCTAATGGTAGGTGACGATAAAGCCGCGTAGGTGCAGTGCCAGCGTATTTCACCAGAATTCTTAGTGGTTATCTGCCTCTAATAAATAATGGTAGCGAGCCACACTTAATACAAGCCCTTCCACCAATTTAACCGAGCACAAGAAAAAAATAAACTGCCCGTCGGCAACCGAACCCAGGACCTTGGTTCTGAGACCGGTGTCTGACTAAAGGGTCCCACAGACGATCAGGTCGCCTGCAGGTATCGGCCTGCTATGCGATTCTCTAAGCGACACATAGACGCTGCGCGCGTGGCTATCATCTGCTGTCTCTTTCCAATTCTATGAATATGAAAGAGACAGAGTCATTTCTCAGCGCTGTGGCAGCCGTAGCTATCAAGGCTTTAGCTTAGAGAATCGCACGGCTGTTAGTAAGTAGTACAACGCACGGGCGGCGGCGGCGGCGGCGGGCGACTAGTACTAACTGACAGGCTGATACTTGCTGGCGGGCGCCACACACGATCAGTTCACTGGCACGCCGGCAGGTATAAACCTGTCAGTTGGCTGATACCTGCCGGCGGGCCCCACACACGATCAGGACCCTTACCACCATCTCATAATGCGATTCATTTTAGGACCTAAACTGAATAGAATCGCTTATTCGTACTACCACGTCTTATAAACGTCTCAGATGGAGAGTCGTTTTTTGACAGCGATTCACTTATAAGTTGGATCGCTGACACGACTTCGTTCATTCCATTTGTATGAAATTTGCTACCACCACGTCCCTTGACGACCTAAACTGATACGCGTAGCTGTCATTTAAAGCGAACCAAAATAAGTTGCTATTTTTTAACCTAAAGTGAATAGAATAAGTGATTTGTGTTATTCCTGTTGGATTTGATTACAATAAATTGTTTTCGTGAGTATCCAGTGATGTGAAAAAGCTTCATCAGGTATTGTATTTAATTTATACTTAAATATTTTAAGTTTAAAGTTAGTTTTATGCGTTCCATAACCTAACAATAATAAATTCTTTGTGTTTAGAATATTGTGAGTAACTAAAGGATGGCTTGACGAACTTCGTACAACGAACATAATGGTCTCTATAGTCCAGCCACCTGGGAGTCAATAAAATCCCGAAAATAATAGGTAGGTACCTAAGTACTTTGTTTGCTCAAACATGTAAGGTCATTTGCTTTCATAGACATTGTCTTTACCGAAATTGAATAACAACAAAAGACCCGTAATTTTAGTTGTAAGACAATGCATTTATTGTAAGTTGGACGACCCAAAGGCGTGGCAAAATTTTATTTTTATCCTAGTTAGTGTTATTGTTTCACGAGAAACTGTCGTGGCGGGGTGCTGAACCCCATCTGGTCGGGTATAGTGAGACCTTTCGCGAAATTTCGGTTCCCAGCCCCCACTAGCCTGCACAACATCAAAAGGAGAACTGGTTGTCCGGTCCGAGTAGTCAGTTCCATCCACATAGTGTTAAATTCCAGTTCCATCCGAATGGTGTTACATTCCATATCAATCCTGAGAAGTAACAATGATAGTTACATCTGAACAGTCAGTTTGTTCGAGTCAACCGCTTTGAATTAAAAGTAATTATAATTTAAGTAACTAGAAATGTCCGCTGTAGGAAAATAATTCATCACCTAGGTATCGACTTACAATATTTTATTTTTTAGATGTCGGATGAATGGGCCAAATTAGAGTTCTTGGAGAATGACTACAGCGAGTCAAATTTAAGGCGAAAGCGTCAGCGTATGTCGCTAAGGGTACAGGCGGATGCTTTTGAACTTGACGACCGAGAGTTCATTCGGCAATATCGCCTATCCAAATCATTGGCGCAAGAGCTTTGCGAGGAAATAAGACTAATGATCAGGGAAACAAGACGGTCTAGTGATCTGTCTGTGGAGACAAAGGTAGGTAGAGCACTGCCAAATTTTCGGAAACTTACTAAGTATATCAGTGTTACCTACTGTTAAATAGTTTTAGTAGGTGATTTGTATGTCAATTTGAAACTTTATTTTATGCCTATTTCAGGTTTTAACTGCATTGTCGTTTTATGCCAATGGCTCCTATCAGAGACCCATTGGTAGTATCAGTGCACATTCAATGGCTCAACAAACAGTGTCATCGGCTATAGCACAGGTGACAGCATGTCTAAATTCATCTGCAATGAGAAGAAAGTATGTGGTTTTTCCAAAAAATCAACAAGAAAGGTCTCTCATTAGAGCAGAGTAAGTCATAATTAAATTTGAATTTGACATATACAATAAAAGTGTTCATTTACAATTTTCTAGCCGACTTAAAGATTGTATTTAAACAGGAAATCCTTGAAACTATGGTTGTCTTTGTTTTTTACATAAATGACAAAATAACTTTGCTAAGTCCAAACTGTCCAAACCTATCATCCACAGTAGACAATTAAACATAATAGTGGACAGTTTACTGTACCTATGAAATGTATGTATATGTACTTGTATAAATTGAAACAAAATATTTGGTGTGAGATCATTCAATTTATTACCATTTATAATAAAATAACAGACTATTTAAACTAACATTTTTAATATTTACAAGGTTCTACAAGAAATTTAACATTCCCGGGGTGATAGGATGTATTGATTGTACTCATGTTGCTATAATCAGACCTTCACAACATGAAGAAAGATATTACTGCAGGAAACACTATCATTCCCTCAATGTACAATTGGTGAGTTTCTTTACTACAACGTAATTAAGTACTCATTTTAAGTCATTTACCGTCAATAAATTGTCCTGTGATGGTCCCTCCAGTGGAAATGGTTCCAAAAATCATGATGTTAGCAAATAGGCTACTTTTCATAATAATTTTGAGTACATTTAAGTATGTTATAAAATTATTTTGTTTTCTTACTACAACGGGTAAGTGCTTGGCCATCTTCTCACCTGATCGTAAGTGACGATAAGGACGAAGGTGGAAGCGGAATCCTCAACCACTGAGGAACTGGCTATCTTATTTCAAACTGTCGGAACACAACAATGCTATAAACATCGTTATTATGGTGACAGACTTAGATAAGATGGTGGTAAACTAGCCAGGAGACTTAACAGCCCTACCAACCAAACCGGCCACAAAAAGATGTAACCCCCCCCCCCCCCCCCCCCCCCTCGTTGGGAATCGAACCCGGGACCTCTGGGTCTGAAGCCGATCTTTGGCTTTAAAAACGGCTGCATCCAGATTCTTCTGCGTTTGCGTCTCCGTAATAATAGTACGAGCAACATCGTACTGGCTGAGAACTACGAGTCCTCTTCTGAATACATTTCGGAAGAAACTGATGGATTATAGCCGGGCTTTATCGATCAACGTCGACCGACCGTCTTCGATCGATGGGTTAGACGAACGGTATCCGTCGATCGATTGAAGCTACCACACCTATCGATCAACGTCGACCGACCATCGTCGATCGATTGGTTAGTCAAACCGTATCCGTCGATTAAAGCTACCAGACCAGTCGATCAACTTCGATCGACGTCGATCGATTCCGTCGATCGACAATCGATCGATTGGTCTGGTAACACCCTTAGATATCTTGAGTACCAACCAACACATGTGATTATTGAGTAGACGTGAATTACACCTTGTTTGGGAGCGACGCAGCACCCTGCACTCCATCCATTTCCCGGAGGGGTAGGTAGGGGGGACTGAAGCTTGGGCTATTTGCTATAACAGTATTTTGTATAATAAGCATTTTTCAACGGAAATTTTTAAACTGAATTTTACTATCCATTACTCTTAGCTACAGTAATAAAAATATCTAACAGTTTAGTCTCCTAACAACTTTATATTAGTTTGCATTCTCGGAAAAATTACAAAACGGAAAATGAATTACTATTCATGGTCTTTCAGTTAGTACGTGGAAGTCTGAAACTTTAAGAGAACCATGAAATTAGAGACATCATTTTAGAGACTAGAGAAACAGAAACACTCTATATTTATTTTTACAATTCTTTTGTTATGTAAATAAATGTTCTTTAGTTATGCATAGGTATCATCATTAGTTATGTAAATCATTTTAGTTATGTATCATGTGATAAACGGATAGGGAAGAACAAACATTCTGCAGACGGTCGCGGCTCTACTGTCACCTATTAGAGCAGTATTACTTTAATAAATAAATAAATAAATCTTTCCTACAATCACACCAATTATCTAGCCCAAGAGAAGCTTCGAAGAAACTCGTTAAATGGTTACTAGACAACGGATAAACATACTTAAAATACTTAAATACATACTTATTATACATAGAAAACACCCAGAACCGAGACAATTTAGAAAAACAATAATTTCTAAATTGACCCGACCGGGGTTCGAACCCGGGACCTCAGAGATGGTGACACCATGAGAACCGGTGTACAAACCACTCGACCAAGGACGTCATCAAATTATATCATATAGTAAGGAATCATATCAAGGAATATATCGACTATTACCCCCGAAGGGTTAGTCAGAGACTAGGCAATGAGGACCGCAAAAGTGGTCCTCTGCCATAGTCCACTTTTCACTAAATAGCGACTGCACGTGCTCAGCGTGACAGGTGGTGAGCCCATCGTCGCTCTAAGCTCTTGGATGTATGTGCAGCCCTTAGTCCGCTAGTCGCCTTTTACGACACCCAAGGGAAGAGAGGGGGTGGTAGTATTATTTCACCGCTACGCGACACTGTCCTTTTTTTAAGAGTGGAGGAAATGCTTTTAGCATACCCGGGGTCCGCACGTGGGGACTAGCCCAGGTTATGTAGGATTCTCCCCCCAGCTCCCACCTCCCATCCAGGCGCTGCGGGCTCGTTAGGGATTCGGGAGGAAGGGGACATATCCACTAAAACCTCCACTACACATCATCATAACGTTAATGAGTTCCGAAGTAGGAATACGGTCTGTGATTCCTTTAATATTTGGATTCAATTCCCAGGTAGGGCTGTATTTCGGATATTTTGATGCATGGGTTTGTGATCAGTAACCCGATTTTGGCGGTTAGTGTACCAGTAACTTGATTTCAAAGATAGGATTTTGCCCAGTAGTGGGACAGTACAAACATAGGCTATTACTACTCTACTTATAAACACTTTGCAAGCGGATCACGACACAGCGTCGTGACGCTCATTTTTCTACGATACGCCGATCACGACCTCATGTCGTGATCCGATTTCCTAAAATTTTCACTAAAATCACGACGCTCTGGCATGATCGGCGTTTAATGCAATGTGTTTCTTAGCCACACATACATATGCGATTCATTTACGTATGAAAAAGGGCAAGTGAGCCGGGGGCGACCGGCGCGGCCGCTGCCGATCGCCTCCACAGTGCGTTAAATACAGATAGTTATATAAGAGTTTTTTTTTCCGAAAAAGGGTATTTTTGTATTGATTTTTAAAATAAATAACATTAAAAATATATATATTATTTTCTTTTATAATTTTAAACAAAAGTTACTCTAACTTTTACAAAAAGAATTAAATTCATTTCTGATATAGTTCTTTTTTTATAGAATTTTACAATAATTAGGAAAAAGGCCAGCTCACAGGGGGATGCGCGTAATAAAATGCCCGGCTTGCAAAGTGTTAAAATTTGCCACTAACATATTTTTACAAAAATAATAATGTAGCGACATTAAGATTTACAGAAAATAGCAGAATATCATTCAGAAAGTCAGAATATATTTTTTTAATACAGTTAACAACTTAACATGTAATAAATGTAATTTATCATCTTTATTCACATTTCAATTAAATACGATATTTAATTCATACTCACGCAATAAAATTAACCAGGTTATGAAAGAAAAATATTTTTGAATTTCAATAATTGAAGCATCGAAATCAATAAAATTTAAAATACACGTGCCAACTTTAACTCGCATATCAACAAATAACACATTTTGTTAAATGTTTAAATATGCACAGCGATCGCTTAAATGGTCTACTGTTAGCACTAAACTTAACTTATCAATATACCTACATACATATTTAAAATCACGACTATTATCACCTAAGGGTAGACAGAGAATTGGAAATGAGGAACGCAAAACAGTCCTCTGCCACAGTCTACTTTTCACCAAATAGCGACTGCACATGTGCTCAGTATATGATAGCTGGTAAGCCCATCGCCGCTCTATAGGTACTGTTGAAAGTTTGTGCAGTCTTTAGACCGCTAGCCGCCTTTTACGACACCCAAGGGAAGAGAGGGGGTGGTAGTAATCTCTCACCGCCACGTGACACGATTTTATTTAACGATTTTGTAATTACACTGCTACAAAACAGTCTTTATGTATACAGCTGTAGGTAAAATATTTAAAAAAGCTGTCTCGAGTAAGAATTAATGATTACTACTCGTATGAATTTAACGTGAATACTGGATCAGGGCATCAGTTTTAGAAATATCAAAGCATTCCAAGTACCATCAAGTTTAAATAAAGAGGTACACTCAGAGCCGTGTCCCGTAGCGGCTCACCTAAAGGATACTATTACCACCTCTTTTCCTGTGGGTGTCTTAAAAGCGACTAACGGACTAATAACTGCACATACATCCAACAGCATAGAGGTGGAGGTATATTTGGTGAAGTTTGGACTATGGTAGAGGACTGCTTTTGCTGTCCTCATTGCCTAGTCTCTGACTAACCCTTCGGGGATAATAGTCGTGATTATATGTATGTATGTACACTTAAAACGCGATTCTATTATCATTGAGCACTGATCAGTGCGTAGTCGTTTAAAAGGTTAAAGGAAAGGAATAATTTTCTGAACCCTGCTTACTGAGACTGAGGCCCAATATCCAAGAAAGGTGATGTGCAGAGAGAAAAAGAAATATAGGTGTTATACAAAGAGATTCAGTCTTATACTCGTATAACCAATAAGATTTCATTTTTACAAAAATCCGCCCCGTTTATTAACACACTACGACAGCTCGTCCTGTCATGTCCGCCTATTTCCTCCTAGACTTCCTCCAGACTCTTCTGTTGCTGAAAATCGTGATCGTCATGTCAAACATGATTAAACTAAAACGAACTACTTACATGTTGTTTATTAAAGTGTATGCAAACTCTACATAGACATTGAAATGGAACACATTTTAACTGAAACCGTATCATAACTACGGGCAAGAATATCTCGTCATGAGCCTTACATAAGACATATTGTAAGTAAATACATAATAAATAAATAGTACAATGTAGTAGTAAAGTAACCAGCTTAAATACTGTCCCATCAATCAAATCACATCATCGCTACAATTGAGGGTGTCATTGGCATAATGAACACGCCTTATATACATAGGTACATACATACATATAATAACGTCTATTATACCCGAAGGGTTAATCAGAGATTAGGCAATGAGGACCACAAAAGCAGTCCTCTACCATAGTCCACTTTTCACTAAATAGCGACTGCAGATGTGCTCAGCGTGACAGGTGGTAAGTCCATCGCCGCTCTATGCCGTTGGATGTATTTGCAGTCTTTAATCCGTTATGCAGCCATTATACGGTCAATCCGCAGATCGCGATCCTTGATCGTGATCAGTGATCGCGATCCATATTGATTGTGTAACGTGTAGATTGACAGATCGCGACATCGGATCACAAAATATCTAGAAATTATGAAATCTGGATCGCGATCTAAATTGACTGTGTAAGGCAGCCCTTAGTCGCCTTTTACGACACCCAAGGGAAGAGAGAGGGTGGTAGTATTCTTTCACCGGTACGCGACATGTTTGATGTAATGTAGTATTTTTACCCTGTACCCTATTTAACACCAAAATCTCATTATCATGACGAAGATACCTTGTCCTGTCATAAACATCATCATCATTCCATATTATAATGTAAAGTCGAATTTTTCCTCTGTCTGTGGCAGCGCACTATTCTTCTAAACCACGCAATGGATTACTATGCGGTTTTGATTAAAAGATAGAGCATTAACTGAGGATGGTTTTTGTTTGTATTTTGTAGATATATTTTTTTAAATGACTAAAGTATGACGGTATTTCTAAGTCAGCGTGGACAAAGGCGCGGGCGGGCCGCTAGTTAAGAATAAAATATACAAATATCTACAATAGTAACTGAGTTTAGGCTAGAAACGAATAAATATTCATAACAGTTTTGAAATTACATAAGAATCAACATTTCGGCGAAGAAAGTTAATATGGAATAAACAACGCGATAATTCTAATTTCAAGCAAGACTAATTAGTGGAAATGTTATATTAGTGTACATAATTACTCTCTTTTTATAGCTTAGTGCTTTTTTGTTTGATAACAAGAGTAACTGTTTCTCATCATTTTTCCTTTGTAAAGGCACGAGGAAAAATTTACGGAAAGTTTTCAGAATGAATCGTTTCGTTTCGTTTGCTAACAATTATTATACCTCAAATAACCATACTAGTGAAAATTTGTAAATGGCTTCCAGTCATTAATTATCATAGTCTAATTCTAGTTATATTGCTGTAAATTTTCCTTACATAAATAAATAATTTCACATTATTTAACACATTATATATGCATATAAACATAACATAACCGTGTCGTAGTAGCGATGAAAGAATACTACCACCCTTCTATTTATTTGGGTGTCGTAAAAGGCGACTAATGGACTAAAGACTGCAAATACATCCAACAGCATAGAGCAGCGATGGGCTCATCACCTGTCACGCTGAGCACATTTGCAGTCGCTATTTGGTGAAAAGTGGACTATGGTAGAGGACTGCTTTTGCTGTCCCCATTGCCTCTGACTAACCTTTGGGGATAATATTTTTTCGTTGGTTTTCTCAACATTTGTGGTACTCGGTAATATGTTTTTGTTTCTATGAAAGGACCATTACCAATCGGTTTCATATTTTTCCGTTGCAATGTTTTCCAGTTAATTAACACCTGATTCGTTTCGCAGTGTAAAACAATTAAAATTTAACCGAAATGAATGAGAGCGGCAAACATCTGGTTATTTACCATTTTAGTGATGCAGAATTTTCTATACAGATGATAATACTTTGGGTGTTTGTTATGATAATAAAGTGCACTGACTTGACTTACTGTGATTTTACAAAAACTTTAATTTCCTCTATTCGGAAAAAAATCAAACTCAGCTTAATTTAAGAAAATAGTTTAAGTTTTTTATTGTTTTAGTTTTCTTGCTACGCTTTCCATCAAATTCTTAAAGTATGAATAGGTTTCTATTATCACGTAAACGGTTGTAACGTTTCGCGTTAGCGTGATTACAAAGTAATTTTATTAACTGGAAACTCCGACAGAAACGCGATAATACAAAACAAAAAAAGTTAATTACAGGAATCTAATAACTATTTATTGTCGTAATCAAGGACGAAACAGCTAAAATTAAAAAAAAAACTATTCGAAAATTTATTTTAAGCTAGTTATTACTTACCGAATATTTTAAAGTGTAGTTTCATTTTGTCACTGTATTAGTAAACACAAGATTTCACACGGTAAACACGCACGTGAGACCGCGGGCTGCGCGCGCGCCTGTCTTACTGCTACTGCGTCAAAGCCTGCGAACGCCGAAGACTCGCAAACGTCGGCATAGATGTCGACTCGTCAACGATTTAGCAAGGCAACACCGCGATTTAAACACAGGCCGCCTTTCTCTCGTCACTGACTACTCAGTAAACCGAAGATTTGATAATTAACATCTTCTCGATATACATTGTGAATCGCGATATAACTCCTTCGGTAATGATATATTTCCGCGTTGTAATGTATGTCGAAAAAAGGGTGGCGATGATTGTATCGCATCGCTATAAGATATCAGCTAACGGTATTTTTGTGTTGTTCCTTTTTACTGACAGTTCACGTGAATTGCGGGCATAATATAATGATTATTGATAACTTTAAGTGGTATTGTGGTAAAATCCCAAGTATTTTATCAGTCTCATCAAAGATTTACTAACGCACTAAGATGACAGCACTCAATTTTTTTCAACATTATCAAAATATCATAATTCGCTCTGTTATCAGTATCACGCACGAGCAGTAAAGATGCTGTCTCATTATTATTATTATGGAAAACGTATTATTACATATTGTACAATCAAAAATCATTAAAGTTGGATCAAAAGTCAAAAACTTATTTTTTTGTTTATTTTACATTATTACTAACGTTTGTTTTCATTATTTATTTACAAAATACCATTTCATAACTAATAGTAGGTACCTGAGTAAAAACTTTATTAACATTACGTTCTAGGTATTAAATTAGGAACCTATCATTGTCTTATTAGGTGCCATCTTCAAAAACCATTAAAATTATGCATTCTGGGGGGTTACTCTTGAACGCTAACTCAATCTTAATACAATTCCAATGCGATTAATATGTATCGATATTGGGATAAGTAAAGATAATTCCGGAACGCCATCTCGATAATAATTTGTTCAATCAATTTCTACGCAATTTAATTCCAATGCGGCGGTATTGTCGCTTACAAAAGAGACATTTTTTTAGATTTGTGATTGAAAAATGATTAATGCAATTGTGTTTCAAGAGTAAGCTTACTGCTCTAAATTGTATTTGGTGGTGATTAAGATTTATTAAACAGCATTTGTGGTCTAGTGGTTAAACCACAGATTTATTTTTTTTTTTTTTTTTTTTTATAGCAGAAGGAGGCAAACGAGCAAGCGGGTCACCTGATGGAAAGTAATCACCGCCGCCCATGGACACCCGCAAAACCAGAGGAATCGCAGGCGCGTTGCCGGCCTTTAAGGAAGGAATAGGCTCGTTTCTTGAAGATCCCTAAGTCGTAACGGTCCGGAAATACCGCCGCCGAGAGCTGGTTCCACAACATTGTAGTTCGAGGCAAGAAATTTCTTGAAAAACGCACAGTAGTAGACCGCCATCCATCAAGGTGATGTGGATGGAATGACAGTCGATTGCGTGTAGTGCGGTGAAGGAAATTAGCGGCAGGGATCAAGCCGAACAATTCCTCAGAACACTCCCCATGATATATACGGTACAATATACAGAGAGACGCAACGTCTCTCCGAAGAGCCAGTGGATCGAGCCGACCTGAAATAACCACGTCGCCGACAATTCGAGCAGCTCTGCGTTGAATGCGGTCAAATGGAAGGAGTTGGTATTGGGGTGCTCCAGCCCAGAGAAGGGAGCAGTATTTCGGGTTCAATTCCTAGCAGAGGTTACTAGAGGTACCCGGGTTCGATCGGATATCGTTGTTAACCGTGTCGCGCAGCGGTGAAAGAATACTACCACCCCGTCTCTTGCCTTGGGTGTCGTAAAAGGCGACTAACGTAAAATTTTAAACACTGAAAAAAGACGACAACCTCAGGCGGGAATCGAACCACGCACTTTCCGCATTCCGGGCGGCTGCCTTAACCACTTGGCTACCGAGGTCTGGTTTTCACCCGTCGAAATTTGTCAGTGTTTGATGCATATGTTTTATAGTCAACATTGCTTCATCAAATCTTAGAAGTTTTCACCTCTGAGTTCCGAAAGAAAATATTTTTACAAAAATTTGAACATTCGGTTAAGATGAAGCTGCGTTTATAGATTAATGGTTTTTATATATTTTAGCGTTATTAACGCTTAAATATACATAAGTAAAATTTTTAAAACTGACAAAAGAGATAAACGCCCGGAATGCGGAAAGTGCTTGGTTCGATTCCCCCCTGAGGTTGTCGTCTTTTTCAGTGTTTAAAATTTAACTTAAGAGGCCTATTACATCTCGAATGTGATTTTTGCGTAAAATGCCTATTTTCGCATTTTGTAGTAATTTTGCAGTTGTATTTATCGTTTTTATCGAAATAGGATAATAAATTCATTATAAAATCTTTATTCCTCATGAAGTAACAGTTACTCTGGTATAAATTTTGCTTAATAATATTATCGCAGATAGGAGATATTCACAGTTAATTTAAAGCAATTTTCGAAGTTTTTTGGTTTAGAATAAGATTTTTTCCCTATATAAAATCAATTATATCTAAAAATTCCGAGGCCGCTACGCATTATTCGACTATATAAGAGATAACATTATAATTTTTTTATTTCACTTGTTTAGAACAGTAGTTCAATCGATGAGCTCAAAAAAGTGCCTTCGCGCACTTTATGAAAATCTTTCTCTGCAATTTTGGGTTTAATTAAAAAGTTAAGCAAAATTTAAGAAAAGCAAGACCGCTAAGCACTATTCCAATAGCTATTCTACACTATTCAATAAGTCATAATTGTTAATATATTTTCGTTTCTGAGATCCATAACGCCAAAGTTGGCCATTTTACGCAAAAATCACAGTCGAGATGTAATAGGCCTCTTAAGTATATTTAAGCGTTAATAAAACGCTAAAATATATAAAAACCATTAAGGCATTAGGCAATGAGGACCACTTTTGCGGTCCTCCTTGCCTGTCTCTGACTAACCCTTCGGGGATAAATAGTCGTGATTATGATTGTATGTATTCATTTATTCCACTTAGGGCCGATTTTTCAACTGTTAGATAAAAGTTATTCGTTTGTTAATGTATTACACAACTATTTTCAAATCAAGTCTTTCCTTTTTACACAATTTAGGTTGGCCCGTTTTGATGAATTTCGGTACAGAGATAGATAGAACCCTAAAGACGGTTATAGAAAACTTTTCCTGTGACATTTTGACGCGTGCGAAGTCGTTGGCAAAACCTAGTAAAAAGTTAAAAAAAAACGCATTTTCCTACATCATTGACTGGTGGTGCTTGTACCCTGGTTATCAGCGTATCCACGCACAGATTTAATGTACAATTAGATGTTTGAACTTTGTATACTGAATATGAATACATACTGAATAATCTTAACGAGACATTGGAGGTCGTTGCGCGAATCATCTGAGTGTTAGCTCGTTTTTTTGCAAGTAGGTACCTACTGCACAGTGTGGTTGGGTTATGCCAAGAATTCACAGGATGGCGACCGCCCTAATACATAATTCTCTCTTTTTTCCGGATGCCAAGCTGGCACACAACACAACACGATTACGAAATTCACAGCCAACAAACACCTATCGCAAGCACTCACTGAGAAAACTCAGTGTGCACGCGCTTAATGACTCTTTTTATGTACTGCAGAGAAGCAGGGCGACAAATCCTACTAATATTATAAACGCAAAAGTTTGTAAGTATGGATCGATGTTTGTTACTCTTTCACGTAAAAACTACTGAATGGATTTGAATGAAGTTCGGCATGCAGATAGTTTATAGCCTGGATTAACACATAGGATACTTTTTATCCCGATATTCCCACGGGAACGGGAATCACATGGGTGAAACCGCGAGCAGCCGCTAGTAAATAATAAAAACAAACCCATATCTGCTGTCAAGCAGCATTGTTTTACATTGCTTTACATTGCTGTGCTCCAGTTTGAAGAGTACTAGATCCAGTGAAGTTATATGACATATAAGCTTCGATAAAAAGCATAAAAGCATAAAAACTGATACTTCAGGGTGCGTTGCGCGCGCGTGCAGCTATGCGATTCTCTAAGCGACACATAGACGCTGCGCGCATGGCTGTGATCTGATGTCTCTTTCCAATTCTATGAATATGAAAGAGACAGAATCATTTCTCAGCGCTGCGGCAGCCGCAGCTATCAAGGCTTTAGCTTAGAGAATCGCACGGCAGCCCTCGGTGTCGCGCGCGTCCACGGGTTGCGCTGCGGTGGCCTCACAAGGGCCGTACGCTCGTTTGCCAGCTCCATAATAAAAAAAAATAAGAGTAAGTCGTACTTCTTACCGCAATACCTGTTCGGGATAAGATCCCGATGCGTAATAAACCGGTGACGGGGAATGTGCTAAAAGTTATTTTTAACGCATCACCACATAAAGGCGATTTCAAACGCTCTGGTTTTTTAGTAGGACCTAATTAGGCACAGTCCGCCGCAGAGGCAGAGTAGCTTAACACTTTAGTACCATGTCATATCAAGCGTTAAGTTACTTCTGAGGTCAACCGTACAGTCTACGTGGTACTTTAAAGTACAACACATCTTGCGATAATTCAGATAATCGAAGCCCAAGTTATCAAATCAAAACAAAAAATGTAGGCATGCTGTGTAACTTAAGCAATAACAATTAATAGAATGTCATTGATCTTAGGAAAATAAAATTGTTCTTGAAATATTCAATTTTGCATAGGGTAAATTAGCCTGTTATCCGCCGCAAAGTTTCGTTTTCAGAGCGATTTCTTACCTGGACAGAGTAAACAAAATTAAAGTGAAAAGTTTTTTTAAATCATTAATATTTGGGCCATATATATTAACTCCCGATCTTAATGATGACTTTGACGTTGAAAGGGAGCGTAGGGCGCTGTCGGTAAGGGCAAACATGTTGGCTCGCAGGTTTGCACGTTGTACAAATGATGTGAAAATTACTCTCTTTAGGGCCTCTGTACGACTTTCTACACGTGCAGCCTGTGGGCCAAGTGCACTCGTCGGGCCTACAGCGCCCTGCGAGTCCAATTCAACAACGCGTTCAGGGTGCTGTTGCGGCTGCCACGCTACTGTAGCGCGTCGGGGATGTTTGCAGAGGCGCGAGTAGACTGCTTTTACGCGACTATGCGGAAGCGGTGTGCCTCCCTGGTGCGCAGGGTGCGCGGCAGCACCAACAGCATTCTGCGCCTGATTGCAAGCAGGCTGGACTGTCGGTACATGGGTCATTTCTGCTCAACTTCTGCCGGGGTGGTGCAGAGATGAGTCATGTGCAGACAGTTGTAAAAATTAAAATAAATCCAATGCAATTATTGTTACTAACCTAGAATAAGCACAATTGTTACTAACAAAATGAATCTTGTACTTGAATAAAAATAAATTTATTTATTTATTAAACTAAAACAATTTTCGTTTTTCTAAGCTTTGACTAAGAAACAATAGGGTTTAATTATAAAAAAATAAATCTCGAAAAGTTGCCATATTACCTGTTATCGGCCACCTAGTTTAGTTTTCGGCCTTGTATTTTTAAGTGTTGTTCAATTTTCTGTTTTGTGTAAATAAGTATAATAATTATATTTCGTAGTAAAAATGTTTTCTAATAACTGTCTCTCATTTCTGTGGAAACAGGTAAGTACTTATCTTTTTATATTTAACATGGCCGAAAATTAAGTTTGTGTCATTAAATCTTATCAACGTTTTTTTTTATTTTCGTCCACTTTTTTGCCTATGCCGAAAAGTAGCTTACCTATGTCCTACTACGACTCAGTTTTCGGCCGTCAAATACCAACTAATTTAAAAGTGTTTTCTTCAAATACTTTTATGAAAATAAGCGGCGGTAAATAAAAGCTTTAAATCAATTGAAGATGTATTTTATATTTTACCTAAATTTTTTACAGCAATTATTATGTACTTAATATTAGATAAGATTTATTATATTTACTAGTTTATTAGTCATCTTTCGGCCGGCGGCCGAAAAGTAAAAGCTCCGCAAAATCGCATTAGTTATCCGACCACCAAACAATTAATAATATACCAAAATATAATTACCCATTTCAATAAAAACTAAAAAATTCAACTAATTCTCAGGATACATTGACAACATCTTTATTCACCAAACCATGATACAACGTTGTAACTTAGGCCACTTAACTTTAACTTAACTTTAACCTTGCAAAAATTAGCGCTCACTATTTTTTTTTTTTGCTAATTTAAGTGCACATGTGCACTGCTTGACGTTCGAAAGCAAATTGCGGTAAAAATTAAAACGTTATAATTAATGCTGCTAATTTTGGGAGGGTTGGGTGAGTAAATTTAAACATTTTAGGAGACATCGATTTTTAAAATGAGTGGACTAAAGATTTTTTAATATAATGGATGTCGCAGGGATATGATAAAAACAGAGATTTGGTCGATTCGCTAAGTGATTTGATCAAATCACGGAGGAAGTTAAAAAAACAACACGTTTTTATCATTTCCCTAAACAAATCTAGGGATTTGATAAAATACCAGAACTGGTTTCGTGAAATGACCAAAAACATGTGACCTACAGGAGTAAGGCAGCTAGTATTACTGTTGTCTAATAAAAAAAAATAACCTCGAAATTCAAGACAATCGCTACGCTGCGCTTCGCGATCGTCTTAAGCGAATCACACACTACGCAGATACGGTAATATTTTATCTGCGTATAAAAACTTATTTATCTGAAAGCATCACACACTAAACAGATACGATAATATACGAGACGATACATTCACTCGGAATCCTTCACACTGATGCCGATACGGCAGATGTTATCTGCAGATATATTTGTATACGCAGATAATAATCTCACCATCTGTCGGTATATGTCGGTGCTCACAGATACTGTACGATAAAATATAAATTATCTGCGCTGTGTGTGTTGGTTCATATGATTTAAGCGAATCACACACTACGCAGATACGGTAATATTTTATCTGCGTATAAAAACTTATTTATCTGAAAGCATCACACACTAAAGAGATACGATAATATACGAGACGATACATTCACTCGGAATCCTTCACACTGAGTAGACTTGTTTTCTGGTAAGGATTGTTTATACAGGGTGTTACAATGAGTTCGCGTTTTACGGAAAAACACGTTTATTGCTTTTAGAATTATTAGACAGCTCGTCACAAAACGATTATGAATTTGAAATTAATGCACGTCTTGCTTCACGTACTAAAACGCGAAGAATTTGGATAGAACGCCATATAAATATAAAAAGGACCGAGGTGAATTTAATATCTTTCAGGATCTATCAGATAACAAATTTACAACCTATTTCCGGAACCCAAGAGCAACTTTTATGGCGATTCACGATTTAATAAAAGAAGATATATAAAAAAAATCTAAAATGCGAAAATGTATTTCTACCGAAGAACGACTTGCTGTTTGCTTAAGGTAGGTACGCAATATTTATATTTTATTGCATACTTGTAAAGTCGTGGACTTATCATGCCATATTCTTGAAAGTGAAAGTACGAGTAATCTTTGATTCACAGACATAAGGATGTTACAGGAAGTTATGACTTGATCGATCCACGACTGTACATTAGCCAAAAGCGTATGTGCGAGAGAGCGGTTCGTGTGTGCAAGAACAAAGATAGAGATGTGTGCGTGTGCAAAATTCTTTAGATTAGGTTACCTAACTTCGTGAAATTATAATATAAAGCTGAACAAATATTTATTCTTTATGCCATGGCCCTATATTATATCCTAAGCAAGCGAGTGACCAGCCGGGGCTGCCGCCGGACCGGGCGATTCTCTTCCCTCCCCTCTGTCTCACCGCGGACCCTGCCCCTGCGCATCCACCCTGTATTTACATGCAGATAAAATATTATGCCGTTCCGATACGGCAGATATATTTGTATACGCAGATAATAATATCACCATCTGTCGGTATATGTCGGTGCTCACAGATACTGTACGATAAAATATAAAATATCTTCGCTGTGTGTGTTGGTTCATATGATTTATATAGAGAGCGATATTGAAAGATATCTGCTCAGATACAGATATCTTACCGTATCTGCGTAGTGTGTGATTAGCTTTATTTAGAAAGCGTTATTGAAAGATATCTGCTCAGATACAGATATCTTACCGTATCTGCGTAGTGTGTGATGTACTTTAAATTTCTAAACTATCACGTGACCTACAGGAGTAGGGCAATTTATGTTCTAGTATTATTCAAATCCCTAGATTTGTTTAGGGAAATGAAAAAATCGTGTTTTCATTTTAACATCCTCCGTGATTTGATCAAATCACTTAGGGAATTGACCAAATCTCTGTTTTCATCATATGACTGCGACATGGATGTAACTACATAATGGCCGATAACCAGAAGAGACCACCCTGTAGGGTTAAGGTACAATGGCGGACTCCGTCGCTTTACCAGTCTAAAGGTCAAAATCCCTTGCACACCGCGTCGTCTATTTGGTACGGGCACGTACCCGGGCGGTCGGTGCGCTTCATACGAAAATCGCTGCAAAGTGGTAAAGCGACGGTGACCCCGGCCGTACCAACCCATATTAATACTTACATAGGTACACACATCCACGACTAATATTATCCCCAAAAGGCTAGTCGGAGAACAGGCAATGAGGACCGCAAAGCTGTACACTGCCACAGTCCAGGTTTCGCCAAAAACTGCACATGTAGGTACTCAGCGTGACAGGACCAGGTGGTGAAGCCCATCGCCGTTCTATACTGTTGGGTATGTGCAGTCTTTGGTCCGTTAGTCGCCTTTTACGACACCCAAGGGAACAGACATTGAGGTACAAAACTAGAGAAGACACAGCGAAGCAAGTTTGTGCGCACTAAGGTGCAGTCCATGGGCTGCAAACGCCTCAGTGATTGCACGTGATTCAAGCGATTGTGGACCTTGCGGTTGCACCTTAGTTGCGCAAACTTGCTTCGCGGTGTCTTCTCTAGTTTACTGTATCTCAATGGGAACAGAGGGGTTGGTAGTATTCGTCAGTGAGCCGCCACCACACAGCACAGCAGATCCATATTATCAGAAGATAGGCAGACAAGTGCCTTTTTTATCCCAAAGCCAGCACTAGCCAGATTGTACCAATAAGATAAGATGTTATGAGAACATTGTCTTTTAAGTAAACACCTTGAATTATTATATAGTTACTCTTACGCAAATAGTTATCATTGCCTATTGATTATCTTTTATTTTTTATTATCTTTTTACATAAGTATTATCAGATATTAAAGCTTACACTACTACACCCCGTGAAGATGGTACCTACTTATCATAAACATATTCGTCAAAATTATCAAAATCTTTAGATAAACCTAGTACCTACGTAGTTAGCGTACCTACTTGAAAGTCGGCCTTCGAAATAAACAACATCCATAAACGTCCCACTGCAAAGCAAAGCCCTCGATTTGATAGGCATTTTGCTTAATCATCACACTTGACTAATATGAGTTGGTGATCACAAACCAGAACCTGTGAACTGAACCCAGTAAACTCCGGATACCGAACCAACCGCTTTGCCGCTCGTCCATCGAGGCCTACAAAGACAAAGCGAAACATTTATTTCAAAATCCGCTTACTGAATGATAAAACAACGTTTTACTAAATAATGCTTAAATTCTGTTCATGTTGCCTAGGCATAATTAAGGCTTCGGCTGATAATGTACATCACGCAAAATGCTAACAATTAAGCCTTGTTCGCACTGGGCGAGTAATTTAGTTTAATTTAGTAGTAGGAGTAGAACATTGCCTGTCCACGAGCGGAGAAGAGTGGAGAGGAGCGGAGCCGGAGCCTTGCCAATAACTAAGTAATTAAGTAGGATTCGTCCCCGTTAAGCGGAACAGAGTTTAGATTATTTAATTATTTATTTTTGCATTGCCCAACAGTGGGACCATATGGGCTAATTTAATAATAATAATTTTATTTTTGAGACTTAATTTGCTTTGGCCTCGGATTTTACAATTTAGGGGTGGCGAGTTCCTAACGGATTCCTCAAGCGGTGTAACCGAACTTCCCCGGATGATTTCTGGCGGGGGATGGTACCTACTTCACAAACGAGTCCCCTTCTCCTAGGTACCAGATTCTCTTTGGATTGATCGACTGGAGCGGAATACCTGAGAACGCAACTAGAGGACGGACCGGTAAGTTCGTTCATACTTACAAATAATCACGAATTTTATCCCCGTAGGGTTATTCAGAGACATAGGTAATGAGGACAGCAAAAATTAGTCCTCTACCATAGTTCACTTTTCACCAAATAGCTGCACATGTGCTCAGCGTGACAGGTGAGCCCGTCGACCGTGAAAGTGACAGCAAAAAACTTAATTGTCATTAAAACTTAATTGACGTCTCTGAGTACGGCAGTTAGTGTTGGATAGTATGTGCAGTCTTTCCATCTCTTCCCTTGAGTGTCGTAAAAGGCGACTAACGTACTAAAGACTGCACATACATCCTACAGCATAGAGCGGCGATGGGCTCATCAAAATAATACTACCTTTCGGTGTCGTAAAAGGCGACTAACGGACTAAAGTCTGCACATACATCCAACAGCATAGAGCAGCGATGGGCTCATTACAATAATACTACCAACCCCGTTCTTCCCTTGAGTGGCGTAAAAGGCGACTAACGGACTAAAGACTGCACATACATCCAATAGCATAGAGCGGCGATAGGCTCATCAAAATAATACTACCAACCCCTCTCTTCTCTTCGGTGTTGTAAAAGGCGAATAACGGACTTAAGACTGCACATACATCCAACAGGATAGAGCGGCGATGGGCACATCAAAATAATACAACCAACCCCTCTCTACGCTTTGATGTCGTAAAAGGCGACTAACGGACTAAAGGCTGCACATACATCCAACAACATAGAGCGACGAGATTGGCTCATCAAAATAATACTACCAACCCCTCACTTCCCTTGGGTGTCGTAAAAGGCGACTAACGCACTAAAGATTGCACATACATCCAACAGCATAGAGCGGCGATGGGCTCAACAATATAATACTACCAGCCCCTATCTTCCCGTGGGTATCGTAAAAGCGACTAACAGGCTAAAGGCTCACCACCTAAGCACAATGTGCAGACTGTGCAGTTGTTTCTTGCTGAAGCGTGGACTGTGTGGGCGTGGTCTGTGTTGTTCATAGATTCAAATGATTACTAATTTTAATAATAACTACTTATCTCAAAAAAGTTGTTGATTTAAGTAAACAGTAATATGTCGAGTTTTTATTCATTATTTTTCGTTTTTGTAGGCTCATTGTCATTTAACAGACAAAAATAAAATAAAAAAATACTTTTTTCCCATAAGGCAACAAAAGCTACTTTTTCCTCGCTCTGGAACGCTGCAATGACGGTCTTTTTGAGCAAGAGGAGTGAAAAGAATATTTATAGACCAATTACTTAAGTACCTATTCACAATTCTTCGTGCATAGGTACTCGTAAGTATATCTACCTAGTGTCACCCGATTTTTTGCTGTTTCTTAAGATAAAGACAACATTGTAGGTACTGTCTCTCTAAAAATCCGTGTAAATCTTGATAATTATGTGCGTTAAAATAGTGTAAATAATTTGTTTATAAATATTTAAAAAATATACAAAAAATATAAGTAAATATACATAGAAAAAACACCCAGACCCGAAATCAATTTAGAAAAACAGTCTTACTCTAAATTGACCCGACCGGGAATTGAACCCGGGACCTCGGAGATGGCGCGACGCCAGACCCGGCGTACTAACCACTCGACCACGGAGGTCGTCATATAATTTCAACATATAATGTAGGCTTGGGTTAACCGTTTTTTTTTATTCGGCAGCACTTTGCCTTCATCTCACCTGCTGGTAAGTGACGATAAGGCCGAAGGTGGAAGCGCGCTTCACCCGGAATCCTGAACCACCGAGGAACTGGCTATCTTATCTCAAAACTGTCGGAACACAACAATGCTATAAACATCGTTGTTATGGCGACAGACTTGTGTCGTGGGTACGGTCCCTAACGGCCGAAATTAATAATCATCTAAGTGTAATGTTATTTGGCCTGCTATAGTTAGGAATTTGTCATCAGTTTTATGGAGTTTAAGTCACATGCCTCTAACTCTTGTAAGCAGTCATAACAACATACAGAATCATCAGTATATCGCCCGTAAGTGTTGTGCGCAAGTTTTAGGCGATGCAGTGTACGGCAGCGACACAGAAAAGATAGGAGTAGCGGCAGTATAAACACAGTATAAATATTAGCTTATATACTGTGGTATAAATTTGGGTTTTTTGTTTGAACCTATGCACCTATGCATTTACCGTGTCGCGTAGCGGTGAAACGAATAATACCACCCCCTTTTCGAATGGGGGTCGTAAAAGGCGACTAACGGACTAAAGACTGCACATATATCCAACAGCATAGAGCGGCGATGGCCACACCAACTGTTACGCAGAGCATATGTGCAGTCGCTATTTGGTGAAAAGTGGACTAAGTACGGGAGACGACTGCTTTTACTGTCCTCATTGCCTAGTCTTTGATATCATATCATAGTCGAGAGATTATCATCATCAAATCGTTTGTTTCCAGTCCAGTCCAGTCAAAACCTAGGTACTTTTACTTTTCATTGACTTTGACTATGGATCTATATACCTAATCACACAGAAATTAAACAAAAAATCACAGTTAAAAGTTTTATTTCATTAACGATTAATGAATAAGTTTATTTACATTATAGGTACTTATTAGTTAGTTAAGTATTTTAGAAAAAACAATTTCTACTAATTAAAGAAAAGAAAAATAACATTAATATCATAAGAATAGTGAGTGCAGAGTGTATAGGTAAAAGTATGAACTAAAGTATGAAACATAAGAAAAAAAGTTATATAGAAAAACTTTCGACTGCATATAAAAACTAGATAGGTAGGTACACAAACTCATACTTGAGGGGTAAGTCGCCATTGTCCATTTTGTCAAAAAATGAACTTTTAATGCCATCTGTAGGAGAGTCTTGGAATACATTTGAACATTTAATTAGTTGACATGCAAAGTTAGCACTGTCCTATAGAAAATTAGCTTTAAAAAGTGAAGTGAGAAGCAAAAATTACCCTGTCTAAAATTACCAATCACAAGGCGGCAGCCATGTATTTTTAGTATGGCGTTAGGCATATTTATCAAATTCTTCTTGATATTTATTGTTTTTAAATAAACAATCAAACAAATTTAATTTGTGTCTCTTCTGTCAAAAATTTCACTTTCTCAGTTCAACACGATTGCCTGGAAGAAATTTCTTTTTAGCGAAAAGGCCGCCAATTGAAAGTCAGCGATTACTTCCCAATTCTTAACTTTCCAGATGTGAAATTTTATATTTTATTTTATTTTATTTTTTATGTTACTTGTGTTTGTTCTTTTTATGTTAATTTGGTGTACAATAAAGAATATTTTATCGTATATTTTGTATGGCGGTGCGGTGCAAACCTGCCAATGTCCAGAGTTGAGATGTAAACCTGACACTGTCCTGTCAAATTTTTTTAATTTATGCTATATTACAGCTGGCTTTTGGCATACTGCAATAATTCTATTATTTATTTATGTAATTTAGTAAAAGTTACATAATGCATTTTATTCAATTTCTTCCTCTTTTTTTCGAAATTTGATTTTTCAAAACTTCTGGACAGTGGCGTTTTTGCTTTTATACCCCTCTTAATTGTAGTTGTTATCCCGCTGGCAGCGTTGACATATACATTTGACGTATATGTATGCCATGTTGACACTTAGCTCGCACACCAAACCAAATGCGTACCAAAACATCTCACTAGGTACCCAGGTACTCATTTTGTGCGGTCGTTTTGAGAGCGTTGATTGCGCGTCTAGTTTTATATTTGATTAGGGTTGCCACCCAGTACTTATTGTCCTCTTTTTCATGTAGGCGTACTTTATAAACTACGACACCAATAAAGTACGCTAAAATACTCTATTTACGTAAAAGATTAATATTTGGTAAATGTCGCAAACAGCAACAAAAAATACGTTTTTAAGGACAAATAAATTAATACCTAATTTTTTAATGCTATGTATAAGTACTACTTTATTTTGTTCTAACAAAATAAAAAAAAACAATTTATTCGTCCTAAAAAAGGTGGCAACCCTATATGTGATCGAACACATTATTTATAGCGATACAAAGTGACATTCCAAAATGTACATATAAATTGATTCACTATCTACAACAAAAATAGGTATTTATTCAAACAATATAGTTACTACAGTCACAAAAGTTATCTTTTCATTTAATACTTGTCATGTTATATTTATCTATAAAGCAAACATTTCATATTATACTAAAGAGTAACGTCTTCGTACAGTAATAAGTTAATCGTATTAGTAAATAAATAATAAAGTAGTAAGAGTAATTTTATTTACATTAAGAAATTTGTGATACAGCATAAAAACTTCGCATTAGGCATTGGTGGGAAAATGTACAACACACACGAACTTAATGCAAAGGACCATGGGCACTTTTGTATGAACACTGGACCCACCACCTTCCAAAATTGTGCAACAGTGATGAAACGCAAGTCATATGAAAGCTCTTGACGTGTACTTTATTTCATTCTATAGCAGCCAAGTTCGAATCCTGCGCAAAAATGGCGTTTGGTACATTCAAAAATTATTGTAAATATAAAATTCCAAGGAAATCATTAGGATATCATATTTCTAAATGTGGCAGATTAGCTTCCACCCTTATGATCGCTACCCTTTGCCTGTTTAGGTTTTTCAGTGTAACATAATTAAACAAAAGATTCGGCAAGTTGATTTTTTCTATAGTGTGTTATAGTCCTAGCTACTGACTAATAGCCAATCATAATTTGATATCAAAACAAAACATTTTTCAAAAACGCACCAAAACACCGTTTTCGCGCTGGATTTGAATTTAGTTGCCATATAATAAAATAAAGTACACGCTAAGAGCTTTCATATGACATTTAATTCATCACTGTTGAATAAAGCTGAAAAGTGGGTCCAAAATGACGCATGGTCCTTTTAATTTCTATATTAAATCAAACTTTGGTGTCCGAGTCACGCTTATAAAATCTCATAAGCGACCGCACGTTAACACATTATTTAATACACTAATTAAAAACTTATGGCATCAAACAAACTGTTTCTTTAAACTAAGATCTATACAGAATCAATTTTTTGAGTGACTTCGTACCAACAAAGCGTGCATACTCCATCAATTCCTCGGCATTCTCATTTTTCTTACTAACTTTTCTTTTATATACTTTGTATAGCAAAACAGCTCCTTTGTACCATACTGGCATAAAGTTTATGTCGCTCTCGTTTGGTAAGTTTTCGTCTATACTGTCTAAGTTGGACTCTAATCGAGAATAAGGAGCCAATTCTAATTTGGGAATGCAATCACTGAGAGGTACCCATTTGTATGTCTCCGGGCAAAGTAGATCTGACGGGTAGAAGTTACCTTTGTACCTCATCTTTCTGCACGAGTGTATGTAATATCCCATGTAATAATACTGGAGGGCCGGCGACGATTTGTTCAAATGCCTTGTGAATTCTATCTCCCTGAAAAGAAACAATGCACGAATAAATATATACAGTCTAACAATATTAATAAGCGAACGTTTAATGGGAGCATCTATACATCACTCTGAGCATGCTCACTAAATTTGGACCAAAACTACAGGCTCGTTACCGAGATAATCAACAAAACATTATTATAATTCACCAAAAATACACCCTTTCCATACCCGTACAGCTGCACTACACGCACATAAAGATAAACGAACATGCACACTACACTCGGAGCGCACTGAGCTACCTTTTTATTGACAGCATGTACCATGATGTGCATTATTTTAATTGATTTAGTTAGTTAGAAAACATAACTTTGAAAAATCACTATAAAACTGGAGCCCACTTTTGTCATTGTATTCAGAATGATGTATAGATACCGCCTTTAAACGTTCGCTTATTGGTTTTGTTAGACCCTGTATAAAATTAATGACTTCAATGTAATGTCCACCTCAGAAGTTAATTAACATTACAACCATGTTCCAACCAACCAATTTCCCTACCGTAAAATGAGAACTAAGTTTAGTAAGTAAGGCCCTTCGTACACAAGGCTACGCAAATCTCCGATACTAATGTTGTATACGACATTAGTATCAAGTTGCGAGTATCGAGTAGCGCACAGTCCGTACACAAGGCGACGCAAATCTCCGATACTAATGTTGTATACGACATTAGTATCAAGTCGCGAGTATCGAGTAGCGCACAGTCCGTACACAAGGCGACGCAAATCTCCGATACTAATGTTGTATATATAGGCAAGGATATTTCTCCACCTCAGAAACAAATTTAATATTTAATGACTGCTCTGCCATCTTGGAAATCGCCGCGACTTAAGTAGCGAAGACCTCGACTGGCAGGTAGCGCGCGACTGGAGCGACGCGAGTCGCGAGACAAATGTCGGCGCCGCGACTAGTGTACGAACCTCAATGGATTTGTATGGCGGTAGTCGCTTGGAGACTAAAATTATCGAGTATCGGAGATTTGCGTAGCCTTGTGTACGAAAGGGGTTAAGGTGCAGCTTTGAGCGTTTTCACATATAGTCGTTTTAGGTGCTACATGTTTGCACTCGGTCAGTTGGTATCAACTACTGTGTTCATACTAAACCCTTTGTCTGCCGCGAAGACTCCTAGAGGTTGATAACAATTGAATTTATATTGTCTGGTATTACGACAGCCGAGATCATGATGGTTGCACGGGCGGGCGCGTTCCGAGCTAGTTGATGTGACATGGAGAATTTCTCGCGTGTAATTTTCGCAACAACACGTGTTGAGACTCCATTTTTATTTTATTCTACTGTACAAACTTAAAATTCCTAAGCAGAACACTGGATATTGGCGAAATCTAATAAGGAAACGCCACAAAACAAAGAAGATGTGACATGGTACTAAAATCGAAGCAAACCGAGTGCAAACATGTAGCACTCACGGAAAATCGCACGTCTGTCGCGCGACTAAAACGCCTAGGTATATGTGAGAGCTCTCTTAGCGACACCTTAAAAACTTACATACATACATACATATTATTATCCCCGAATGGTTAGTCAGAGGCTAGGCAATGAGGACCGCAAAAGCAGTCCTCTGCCATAGTCCACTTTTCACCAAATAGCGACTGCACATGTGTTCAGCGTGACAGGTGGTGAGCCCATCGCCGCTCTAAGCTGTTGGATGTATGTATATTCTTTAGTCCGTTAGTCGCCTTTTACGACACCCAAGGGAAGAGAGTGGGTGGTAGTATTCTTTCACCGCTACGCGATGGTAGGGAAATTAAAATTTATATATTGCAGTCTAGAGACTATGTAACTATGACCGTAGTGCACATAACAAAAGATGACATCATAACGACAAATAAAGGTTTAATTAATAATACAGCAATTGCTTTACCTCAAAGCGCCGTAAGTGCCAAGCGTGAGGTTCATGTAGGCAGGGTCGTAGAAGAAGTAGACGGAGGAGACACACTTGGGCAGTATGTCTATGACGCCCACCGCTATAATCTTGCCGTCCAGCCAGTACTGCTGGTGGAAGGAGCCGTAGCCGCACGTGGGACCCGTCTCACTGTACTCCTCCTGAGAATCGAATGCCAAAGTTGTAACATGATTCTGTTTTATTGTTTCTTGTGGCTTTTATTTAAGAGACTTTTATTTTCTACACTCTATTTATTACATAATAGAAATACAATATGGGGTACTCACTAATAACGGGCTTTGAACTAAGAAATCTTTAAACTTGGGTTCAGTACATTTCTCTATCTTGTCATTGTGTATCACAGTTTGGTATTTCACGTACACCTCGTGGGTCTCTTTGGCCGTTGCTAACCATTCTGGACTCGGTGGGGTAGTGCGGACTAGTTTTATCTGTAACATAATGTAATAGGTTGCCTGAAAGATATCGCTTATAGGGATAAGGCCGCCCTTTGTACGACTTCTTTTATTCATTGTAACGTGTTTTATTTTTTTGTGTGTACAATAAAGTAGGTATATTCATTCATAATGTAATTACCGCTTGCAATTGATTATTTTTATTATTTTTTTAGGCTACAAAGCTGCCATACTCTATTGCGCGGGTCTCGTTATCCGCATGCAATGGATCCATTGAGGTGTTATAACTAGATAAGACAACACAAAGCAATTTTGTGCACTCTGATTTGCGGCCGCATCGCTTGGATCACTCACAATCACTGAGGCGTTTGCAGCCCATGGGCTGCAACTAAGGGCGCAAAAACTTGCTTCGCGGTGTCGTATCTAGTTATAATACCTCAACGCATCCCGGTCGCATCTCGACCGCTGGGCAAGAGTTATTACATAATGTGTTATTGGAGATAGACGACGCCCCGCCGAGGTCGACACCGAAAGAGGTGGCGAGATCTGGACTTAATAAAGTTAGGCAAGGAAACGAAAGACATGAAGAAATTCAGAGAGGCCTCTGCTCAGCAGAGGGACAAGAGGCTAACTTAAGAAAATGTTACTGAGGCGGTAAATGAGTAAACGATGGAAAGCGACTACAGCAACCTATGAATGCGAGCGACACCGTGGGCGAGAGCAGCACACTCTATGTATTTCACTGGATCCAGTAAGTACTCTTCAAACTGGAAGCAATGTAAAGCAATGTTGCTTGGCAGCAGCTGCAGTCATAGATATTTGGGTGGTCAGTATCCAGTTGGTTCAGGGCATAATCCTAACACCGTCAGATACATACACAAGTGAGTATACTAAATGAGTTGCAACTGACTATAGACTACTTTTTCATTTACTCAGTAAGTCATTGGGTGGCGGCAAAACGTCTCCAAAGCAACAAATATAAAACATAGCCCTACAGTAAGGTTACATAATTCATAAAACAATAAGTTTAATGATTAATGCTTATCAAAAGTCATAGTTTTCTTAAACATACATTTACACTCACCTCTAACTTATGCCTCACATCATCTGGTAACTCATTTATAAACTCTTCAACTTGTTTTTCCTTGTTCTTGCATGTGTTACTTAGATTTGTGACGTTGACACCTTTATCTTTTAGTTTTTGTAATTTCCTCTCGAGCCTCAATTGTTTCGCTTTTTTACATGGCGGTTTAGATGGATCGGGTCCTAAGAAAAAACAGTAAATGCATGTATTAGTAATTATGTTATGTGTAAAAAAAACAGCAAGTTGCACATAAATTACCTATTGGTAATATTAAAATTATTTTGCATATAATAAGCAATCATTGCATGATGTATTTATTATTAAATAATGATGTAGATGTGCAACCAGTAAACTATTTCTAATAAAGTAACGACATGAACGAGTTTCAATAAAAGCTTATCTTCTTGGGCTAGATAATTGGTGTGAGCGTAAACAAATTTTCATCATCATCAGCATATAAACGTCCCACTGCTGGGCACAGGCCTCCCACGTGGACATTAGCACGTGGGGACATTGGGCAAATAGTAGTGGGGAAATTGACAAATTTTATTATTTATCAATAAAAGACATTTCTTTCAGCAGTCTACTATGATTGAATGTGTTACAATTAAATGCTTAAATAACAAATGAAATTTTAAAAATAACTTTTAAGGCGTGTAAGTAGTCCACATAAAACTGCAATCAAAGTAAATACAAGTAAATGAATACTCACATACCTTTATCATTATTCAATGATCTAGAAGAATGTGACTCTGGCTGAGAATTTTTTGTACTATTTTGGGATGTACCACCTGCAAAAATATTAACAACTGTGCAAACAATTCAATTTTCTTAGAGTACTGTATTATAGCAATATACATATTGTAGTATGCAAGTAAATAGAGACAGCCTTCTAAAGGGGGTGCCGCGCGATTGCAAAACCTGACATAAGTCTCTTATTGAACTTTAAAGCAAAATCAATCTTAATGATATTTAAAATTAGTACAATAATTCTGCTTTGAAGTTTCAGACCCAGTAATTTGACTAAAGCAATGTTTTTATTCTGGGAAATGTACAAAACCATCACGCGCTTGTGTTAAAAATTAAAATTTACTTTTTTAAGATGGGGGCGACCTGCGGAATATCAATACAAATATTTTCATGTAAGAATTATTGTTTCATGCGTAAAATTAAGAAAGTTGTTGGAAAAAAATGTTTTAGGAGTCATTCGATTTATGTATTGTTTGTTATAGTTTAAAGAATTGGTTTCAATATTCAACAAGGCCACGACCTTGTGCAATGATCAGGCTAACTTACGTAAGATCTTTTAATGTATTTAACTAATTCAGCGCATAGTACCAGTAACTTAAAAATACGTAAATATTATACAATTTCGTGCAGGATCCCAAAAGAATAGTCAGTATTGAAACAATATTAACTGTTATACTTAACTAAATATGTACAAAGAGAGTTTGACCACAAAAATTTCTACATACCTATATTTAATGATGGTTCTATTTTACTATCATTCTCATCTTCATCTTCTATGTCTGCATTAATAATGTTAGACACGTCAATCGTTTGATGCTCTCTTGAACTCTCGACTATGTGCTCCCGTCCTTCTTCTAGGTGATCCCCATCAGTGTCACTTGTGCACGTGGACATCAACCCTCCCCCACTAATACCTGAACTGTCAGGCTCTTTCTCTGTGAGGAACTTGTTAAAACGCTTCAATATCTTCTTTTGGGATTTTGTTGCTTTAAACTCGAGAATCCTGCACCTGGGAATTATTAAAGTGAAAGTTTAGAAGCTTTCGCTGTTTTTCTCATTTTACATAAAAGCTTAGAAATTACAAATACTTAGAATTAAGATAGCACATATCCTTATTGGATTCTTATTGGAAATTTCTGTAAGTAAGTAATAGAAGATTCACTTCTTTTTCTTCTTCTCAAATAAGGGTTAAATAATTAAAGAAACAAAGATACAAAATTAAAATATACCATAAGACCTTTGCAAATAAATATTTAAATATAGATAAATATTTGGTCTCAATATGTAGTAAACTTATAGTTCATTTCAAGTAGAGATGGGTAGGATCCTGGGTTTGCCGGGTAGTGGGTAACGGGTACCCGGCATAATTTTTGCCGGATCTGCCGGGTAATTTTGCTGGTTACATTAAAATGCCTTTAAAATCCACCTCTTGGAAGGTTTAAGCTGTGGAAATGATGATGATGAATGATGGGGAGGGATGGAAAAACTTGTGTTTTTTACATAACAATCTGCCGAATTTGAAGTTTGTTTTATTGATTCCCTTGACATTAAAAATTTAACAAATTAATACTTAAATAAATGGATCTCAATGACTAGTTACTATAATACTGATTAACAAATGAGAAAAAAGACTTGATTTAATACTAAAATATGTTAAAATTATATAAGTTGATTTAAGTGAGTAAGTACAAAGTTTTACAAACATTTTCCTATGAAATCAGTTGGTTTATTTTTTTTATAACCCGGCTTTACCCGTCCAATATTCGGCCAGATCCTGAAAAAGTGCCAAAACCGCCGGTGCATTTCTAATTTCATGCAGATGAGTAGGACTACACATCGCTATCTAAAGATTAAAGCTATTGAAATATTAGACACTGACAAATTATGAAGCTAACTAAACTGGTACCTAACCCTTAGGGGATAATAGTCGTGATTATATGTCTAAATGTGTGTACTGTTAATGTTTATATAAATAACATAATATATTTACTTACCTAATTGTGTACATGGGACAACAGGTGACATCCATAGTGGGTTTGTAACAATATTTGCCAGATCGTCTCCAACCACGATCTATTAAATCTTGGTAATCTGTTACTGCTAATGCATGAGCCCACATACCTGAAATTTCACAAAAAAATAATAAATGATTTACATAAGTAGTTTTTTTAATATCTGACCGAAAAAGTTAGTAATAACCAAGCCCTGAACTAGGTATATGCCACAACAACACCCATCAAAATAGGTATGAAATATGTTTTAGCAGCTAGCACGTAAAACAATTTAGAGAAACGATAGACCTATCTTAAAATTAAAATAAAGCATGATAACAACTTACCGTGGCTAAAATTAGTATCAGGGCTACTGCAATAGCCGCATCTATAACCACCATGTTCAGAATAATACTCCACTATGCTACGCATTTTATCAAAGTTTACAGAATCATTCACAAGAACTTCAATGAGAATTTTATGGAGGAATTGAATTTGTAATAATAAATTAAACAGTTTCGTGTCTGACCACAAAAAAGAAACGAACTGCAACTCGAGTCCGCTCGCAAGCCAGGCCAGTGACAGACAACACAACACAATTGACATTGACAGTGACAGTTGACAGTAGCTATTTTATTTTTCGTTTCAAAGCAGTTAAAGGGCATACAGCCTGGTATTTAGTTTTAACTTAGTTCTTTTATCCGTTATGCCGAAGTACATTTATGATTGTTTTTAATGGTTTTTCAGGGGTCGTTTTCACGCAAAAAACATGGCAAAAGATTAAGTAAGTAGGTAGGTATATTTTTAATTTATTTAATTGTTGAGTAAATCAGACTACCTAATATTATGATTGAAAAATTACATTTTAACAGGTCTTTAGATTTTCGGTTAGCTGTTCTTCGTTTAATAAATAAAAACCTTGACACAATACTATTGTTTTAGATATCTCAACTTACACATAGTTCGTTTCAAGCAGATATGCAGATAGATGGGTGGGTAGGTTGGTTGAATGCTCTAAGGTGGGTAGGGTAGGCACTTCGTCATCTAAAGATTAAAGCTTTTTATTTCATACAGATTACAGATTCAATACACTGCCGATACAACCGCCACATTCTTATTTCACTAACATCAGCCGAATTATGTCCACTGTTGGAACTAAAAATAAAAAGTCGTTTTCTAAAAATACTAGTCATCGTATAAAAGATCATCAACAACATTTGGTGCCATCTTCATGAAGTTTGAGATCAATGGTGGGCGTTTAAATATACTTACGTATTATGCAAAAGCCAAGTATAATATCTAAGAGTAATAAATAGGTAACAAAAAATTCACAATAGTAAAAAAACATTTTGTTTATTAATCTTAAATCAATCGTTTCTTTAAGTCAATGATGGTATGAATAGATCACTGAAAGATTTTTTCTTACTTTGAGTTGCTAACCGATTTCTGAAAGGAAATAGAATAAAATTACATAGCAATAACCGATTTCTGAAAGGAAAGAGAACAAATAAAATTACATAGCAACTTTTATCAATTAGGTACAGGTACTTAGCAACTATCACACAGTTCATCATCATCATCATAAGCCTACAAATTTCCCACAGCTGGGCGCAGGTCTTTCCATAAGAACAAAATACATGGAGGAGATAAAACTGATGTCTATACATAATAAATACTTATTTTATGTAAATAAACGAATTCACATACGCAATATCCTCCTCATCCGTTTCCGATATTTTGGACATAGCCGACGGTTTTGGTTTCATTCGATGTTTTGGTCTAGATCTGTAAATAAAATTAAAATAAACTAACGGTAGGTACCTTAAACGCCAGTGATTTTCTGTCAAGATTGTGAATACTATACTAATATCTTACGTTTAAGGGCGTACAGACGCGACAGTGCTGCCCTCATTGAGTTTTACCTTATTTATAATGATTTTAGAATGAATTACACAAAAAACGGTCTGTAGTGCACTCAAGAAACATCTTTATGCATTTTTGAGACATATATTATATTTGACTTTAAACTATCGCGTTGCATTGCATTAAAACTATTTTAACGGGACCTAACACGATTAATTTTTGTAAGTAAGTACATATCTACTTATTGCCCATTTTCGCATTTTGTAGTAGTTTTCCAGTTGTATTTATCGTTTTTATCGAAATAGGATAATAAATTCATGCTTAATAATTATTACAAATCTCCACTCTGCTAGAATAAGCTGAGTTCGGACGGCCGGCGCATCGCATTGAGTAGTAATTTTGCAGTTGTATTTATCGTTTTTATCGAAATAGGATAATAAATTAATTATAAAATCTTTATTCCTCATGAATAACAATTATTCTGGTATAAATTTTACTTAATAATGTTATCGTAGATAAGTAGGAGAAATTTACAGTTAACTTAGAGCGATTTTCGAAGTTTTTTTGGTTTAGAATAAGATTTTTTTTCTATATAAAATCAATTATATTTATATAAGAGATAACATTCTATCATAAGAACGCCGGCGGTCGAGAAACAATTGATTTTCAATTGTGTCTGGTTTTACGATCCTCAAGGGGTTAAGCAAAATTTACAAAAAGCGAGGCCGCTATATAGGTACGCACTATGCCAATAGCTATTCTACACTATTCAATAAGTCAAAACTGTTAATGTATTTTTGTTTCTGAGATCGAGAACGCCAAAATTGACCATTTTTAGCAAAAATCGCAGTCGAGATGGCCTCTTAAAGGCAGCCGCCCGGAATGCGGAAGGATTCCCGCCTGAGGTTGTCGTCTTTTTTCAGTGTTTAAAAATTTTACTTAAAGTAATTTATACGTTAATAAAGCGCTAAAATATATAAAAAAAACATTAATCTATAAACGCAGCTTCATCTTAACCGAATGTTCAAATATTTGTAAAAATATTTCTTTCGGATCGCAGAGGTGAAAACTTCTAAGATTTAATGAAGCAATGTTGACTAAAAAACAAGCATCGAGCACTGACAAATTTTGACGGGTGAAAATCAGACCTCGGTAGCCAAGTGATTAAGGCAGCCGCCCGGAATGCGGAAGGTGCGTTCGGTACGTGCGGTTCGATTCCCGCCTGAGGTGGTCGTCTTTTTTCAATGTATAAAAATTGTACTTAAAGTAGGTATATTTAAGCGTTAATAAAACGCTAAAATATATAAAAAACATTTGTTAATATATAATAAAAATGAAGTTTTATACCTAATAGTGTCAATTTACTTAAACAAAAATATTAAATAACGTGAACAATATTATTATGACACTTATCATGAGCAAGAAACAAAACAGAAACCATACTCTTTATAAGTTTCAAGAAAGGTAGGTACCTGGTAAAACGCGAGAGTCAGGGATTGCTGATAAAACAGCCATTTGCGACATCTTGATTTAAAAAATATATTGCTGAAATAATGTTTTATGTAAGGCCCTAACTTAGATTGTTTGCCAGCTCCAATACGCAGTTCGTCCAAATTGTATTTCAACGCTCATTTCGTCCGACTGGTATATAGTCCAACACGCATTTCGTCCAACATCTATTTGTCCAACACGTATTTGGTCCAATATACATTTTGTCCAACAAGCATTACTCGTATAAGGCTTAACGGCGTTGATTGTGACTCGAATTCAAAGCAGTAATACCTACACAACCCTTGGCGTATTCCACGGCTGCACTTTCGTCTCACCCCATATTAGAAACGCAAATCCACTACAGAATAACACCATGGCGTGAAAACACCAGATTTGCTTCCAGACATACGGAGAATTCTGAAATAGAAGAACACTAGTAAAACATTAATAAGAGCTTAAGTTAATTACTTATATTATAAACATAAATAAAGTACTTAAATTATAGAAATCTCGACACACTTTTTATAAGACTAGTATTATTCAAGATGAGGGTTGTTTGCGGTCTTTCTATAAGCGTAAATTATTTGATTATTACTGATAAGTATAATAACGCGCAATGAACTAGAAACCGCTCGCAGCACCGCAAGATGCTCGTAGTCGTAGTAAAGGCCAAATGCTTGTAGTCATGCAGCTTCCAAAATCGCTACCTACCCATATTAACTTAACTTGCCACTTACTTTGTAATCATGAGTTACTTGTCCTACAGAGAAAGATAAGATTATTCCAGCTGTGTTTCCAATTATTTTTATTACCGTATTCACTGAGTTTACAAAAGTGGGTGTTATTTCCTGAAAATGGATAAGCATTAAAATAGTAAAATATTTACAATTCACAACATCCAAATGTCATAAGAAATAAGTACGAGTATTCAAAGAAGAGATATTAATTATACATCCGTACTATCGGGTTCACCGTCGCTTTACCACTTTGCAGAAATTTTCGTACGAAAGGTGCCGCCCGCCCGCCCGCCCGCCCGCTGCGTGCCCGTACCAAATAGACGATGCGGTGTGCAAGGGATTTTGACCTTTACACTAGTAAAGCAGGGTAATAAGCGACGGAGTCCGCGAGTCCGCGATAGTACATCAAGTCCGCTTCCCAGAGGAGCAGGGCAGAGACCATATATTTTCATTTGCTTCGATACTGACACACATCAGCATCGCCAGCTGATGGCCCAGAGGTAGTGGGGGGGGGGGGGGGCAAGCCGATAGTGCTTAAGGTTACATTATTTTCTTGCAATTTTTAACAATTAATTACGATTTTTTTTAAGCTCTAAGGGGTGGGGAGGAACAGCAGCCCCTTCTGCTCCCCCCCCCCCCTGGCGACGCCGCTGGTGATAATAATTATTTAATTACATAATTAACTTAAAGGCAAAGTGTAGTAAGAATAGTTATATAAATTCATACATAGATTCACAACTATGATCCCCAATGAGTTAGTCAGTCATTGTCATAGTCCACGATTATCAAATTACAACTGCACATGTGCTCAGCGTAATAGATGGTGAGCCTATCGTCGCTCTATGCTGTTGGATGTATGTGTACAACACCCAAGGAAAGAGATGGGACGGCAGTATTCTATTAATGTGCCGCTACCAGCACCGCACAGCGGGGCTATTCTGTATCCCAGTTAGCGCTGCCGCAGCCCTGAGAATTGACTCTGTCTCTTTCATATTTATAGAATTGGAAAGAGACAGCAGATCACAGCCATACGCGCAGCGTCTACGTGTCGCTTAGAGAATTGCTAGCAGTAGTGCGATTCTCTAAGCGCAAACATCGTTAAGCCTTAGTAGCAGCGGTTGCAACAGCGGAGAGCGTACTATGGGTTTTCTTCTAAATAATTTTCAACGCTGTTCGATACAAGCTCCGCACGGCTGTAAGCGGCGTGATAGGGAATCACTTTGAAATGAAACACTTTTTTACGGATTAACTCGCGTTTAATTTACTATTTACATAGTTTTTTATATTATCCAGCCATATTATAGGGTCCGTTGTCACAGAGAGACTCCCTGTGACGTCACAGAGAGTCTCCCTGTGACCACGGACCCTGTAAAGGGTTTGAAACGTCAGGATTATATAAAAAACTATGTAAATAGTAGATCCGTAAAAAAGAGTTTCATTTCAATGTGGTGTGCTCGCTTAAACCTCAGAAAACAATAGGGAACCACTTCTTTGACATATCTTGTAGGTATAAAATTAGTATTCTGTAAGTAAGTAAAACAGCCTCAACTTTCACCACAGCCGTGACTGCAGCGAATAATGTGACAGCTGTGATTTTTATGATTACAGCCATACGCGCAGCTTATGTGTCGCTTAGGAATCGCATAGCTGAATAATTACACACTCACATAACACAGATCCAGGGTAAGATCCATTCCCGCAGCAGTGAGAGCCACAGCGATGGTCAACAATAACGGGCCGGGTATGACGGGCAGCAACCAGCACACTCCTATCATTGAACCGGGTATAACGTGCGCTAGGGAGAATTGGTTGCAAACATTTAAAAAAACCATACTGGAAATACGTAGTGCATGAACAAAAGAAGAAATGAAAACAGAACTTATAGTTATAATAATTTTAATTACAGTGTAGTTATTAGTAGGTATAGGTACATAAAAACTAAATTGTTCGTGCAGAATCATTAGCATAAATTCTTATTTTATAGTTTTATAGCATTTATATTCAAAATAATTTCTTAAAAACTTTTGCGCCTTTTCTGGGTTTGCGGGTTCATGGGCGGCGGTGATTACTTTTTATCAGACCGGCCTGGGGGCTAATTGTCTAACTTCAACATCTATCAGTACATTAATTCGCTAGTCTGATTATTTTAACAATAGTTTTAAATTGAAAACTAGCAGAGCAATGTACTTTTACCTGAAAGCGTTTGATATAGATGTTGAAGTTAGACAATTAGCCCCCAGGTCGTTTGAATCCTTTTCGCATAAAAACTAAAAATCTCTTGTGTAATTGGACATGACCGGAGATAATCAAAAGTCTTTAAGTAGTATTTACTTTATCCCTATTATACCACGACATAATCTAAAGTTACATTTGGTTTAAAACTGATGGCCTCTAGATAGAGATAGACAATGTTGATAATAATGAGATAAATTCAGTTTTGAACCAGCTTTAACTGAAATCTTTTTGAAGCAACAGAGTAAGTGTCTATGTAAGGTAATAATAATAGTGGAAATTTAATATTGACTTACAAACCACGATGAAATACTTTCTGATATGTTTAATTCGCCTCAAGTTAGTGTTAGTTTTGTACCAATGGAATAATTGTATTACGATAGTTCCCAGAATGAGTCGTAAGAAAAATGGCAATGCCGTCAATGCAGACGCCTGTGTGCAACAAAAAAATATATAAATTATTCATTAAGTCATTGGAAAATAACAGACATAGCGTTGACGATGGTACCCACCTACGTATTGCTTACGCAAGTATTAATAAAAATAATATGTAACACAAGTTTAAATATTATTCATAACTTATATTAGTATGTGACAGTACATTATCTCTTGTGTAATACAATACAATAAGTACAGTTAATATGTGCTAACTAAGCTAGACAAATAAAATACCCATTTTCATTTTAGTTTATTGTTTTTTTTTTATTTAAACTAAAAGACATCAACGCATTACAAAGAAAAGAACAGTGAATCTTGTATGTATAAATAAAAATCAATTACCACTAATGTATACGATCGCGCATTAGTTTTTTTTGTTCGTGATTGTCAGGACAAGGTTTGTATATAAGAAAATTTTAGGTTATAAGATTTGTCACGAGGTACGCGGATGAAGTTGAGGGCGGGCCGCTAGTTTAAGAGGGTTTACGCATTTCGGTTTCCCATACAAACATCCAAGTTGAAATTTTTTAAAACCTATTAGTCAATTTTAATAAAACTTGGCATGCTAAAGTAAAATACAGAGATCTAAATAGTTGGTTGAAAACATTTATAAAAAACGTTTATTTAACTGAGTTATTACGATTTTAAACATTCTATAGTGGACTTTAAATCGCAATAACTCAGTTAAATAAACGTTTTTTAAAAATGTTTTCAACAAACTATTTAAATCCCTATTTTTTACTTTAGCATGCAAATTTTCATTAAAATTGGCTTATCAGTTTTTAAAAATTTCGACTTGAAAGTTTGTATGGAAAACCGAAATGCGTAAACCCTCTTAAGAGGCCTATTACATCTCGACTGTGATTTTTGCGTAAAATGCCTATTTTCGCATTTTGTAGTGCCTAATTTTACAGTTATATTTATCGTTTTATCGAAATAGGATAATAAATTCATGCTTACTATTACAAATCTCTGCTCTGAGAGAAAAAGCTGAGTTAGGACGGCCGGTGCATCGCATTTTGTAATAATTTTGCAGTTGTATAAATTTATCGTTTTTATAGAAATAGGAAAATAAATTCACTACAAAATCTTTATTTCTCATGAAGTAACAATTATACTAGTATAAATTTTGCTCAATAATATTATCGTGGAAATTCAGTTAACTTAAAGCGATTTTTAAGATTATTGGTTTAGTATTTTTCTATATAAATTCAATGATATCTAAAAATTCCGAGGCCGCTACGAACTGTACGACTTTAGAAGAGATAACATTCTAATTTTTTATTTCATTTGTTTAGAACAGTATTTCAATGTAGAAGCTCAAAAAAGTGCCTTCGCGCTTTTAATGAAAATCTTTCTCTGCAATTTTGGGTTTCATTAAAAAGTTAAGCAAAATTTACAAAAAGCGAGGCTGCTACGAACTATGCTAATAGCTATTCTAGACTATTTAAAAAGTCAAAATATTTAATGTATTTTTGTTTCCGACATCAAGAACGCCAAAATTGGCCATTTTACGCGAAAATCACAGTCGAGGTCGAGATGTAATAGGAAGAAGGGCTCTTTAGATGATTTCTAGAATTTCATATAAATTGAAAATATCCTATTGTGTGTAGGTATGTGTTGAACTGACTGAACCAATCTTTTATATCGTAGTAATTAAGACTACTTTACAGTATATTTTGATATTTATGGGGGGACGGCGCGTACGCAGTCCCCACTACCAAAAATAACGCGTCCGAGTTATCCACATTAGGGATAATCGCAGGGGTCAACCCCACCGCAGTGCAATGGAGGAGCCTCGCCCTGGGGGAACCGCCTTCATGATCACGGTGTCCCCTACGCCAGGTAAGTATGATTGTACAAACGCACGCCGGGGTAGTCTATCAATGAGAAAAAATCTCGTCACCGCGATTCAGAAAGTGTATAAACAACTACAGCTCCATCTACTTTGGCTGTAACTGAAACTGATATTTGTGAAACAGATTCGGCAAAAGCGCCATCTATTAACACTAAGCGGTACTTCAAGACGCACACAAGCAAGCCAAAGTATATTTTATTTCGCTAATTATGTCATAATAGGATTATATTTATAAAAAGAAGAATATAATTATTTATATTTGGTAGGTGATATTTTTTTTACATTAATCAAAGAATAGAAGAATTCACGAAGACACGCAATATCGACAAGGAATACGAGCATTTGCTAGTCATATTTAGTCTACCGTCTACTTAATTCATAAACAAGATTTATCAATAGTTTGTAATACGACTAATACGTTTATTAAAAATAAGCAACCTAGTTTGAAAAAAATTGAATTAAACAAATTATAACACAAGGAGAAACGTCACCCCTGAAAAGAAATCATCTAAGTAGAAATAGTTAAGTATTGTGGAACATTTTGGGAACATTACATTACATTTAATGTTTTTATATTACATTGTTTACATTGTCCTGTTCCGGTTTGAAGGGTACTAGATCAGTAAACTTACAAGGCATAAATGCATAAAACCTATAGCTTCTACGTTGGCCGGCTTCTGTCCGCAGGTCATAAGCTAGATTGCCAGCATGTGATAGATTTTCTTTCATTTACATACCTACACATACTTTGGATGTATATGTACAGTCTTCAGTCAGTTAGTCGCCTTTTGCGACACCCAAGAGAAGAGATTGATGATGAGCTCGATGGCGCAGCGGCTAGCGCGTTCGACTTGCGATCTTACCCGCTAAGCAACTTTCGCAATGCCAGGTCGCTAGATGGGTGACCAAATTAAAACATCTCGAGCTCCTCCGTGCTTCGGAAGGCAAGTTAAGCTGTTGGTCCCGATTGTTGTCGTAAGATGACAGTCGTTAAAATCCACCAACCCGCATTAGGCCAGCGTGGTGGGTTATGACCCAATAGATCCACGTGCTATTTGTCCTCGTAGGAGGCCTGTGCCCAGCAGTAGGACGTTTATAGGCTAATGATGAAGGGAAGAGAGTGGTTGGTAATATAGGTATTCTTTTAAAGTAAACCCCAATCTGATGATTGAGCTGGAAGGTGGTCATAGGAACTCAGTAAAGAAACGATGTATGTAACCCCATCGAGTCTCAGCTTGTTTGATTCGTCTTGACGAGTACTTTGGTGCTAGAGGTAACCAGAGTGTGATGATGGAGCTGGAAGACACCACACAGCCAAACAGCTCTTTATATAACAAAAAGTGTTAAATATACTTACACTATAAATACTGTAGCCCGCGACTCTAGAGTAGTAGAATGGTCCATAGATACATAAAGATATTATCATCCAAGCGTAGCCAAAGTTCAGAGCGCACAGTGCCCAGAAAGGGACGGACCTTAGAATGGCTTTCCATGGGGTATGAGAGTTTGTTAACTGAAAATCAAAATTACTTAGGTAAGTATATGATTGTGCACTGCAAAATCTTTAGAAATACATACATACATTATAATTACAACTATTATCACGATATAGTCTGTGCCTAGGAAATGAGGACCGCAAAATCAGTCCTCTACCATAGTCCACTTTTCACCAAATAGCGACTGCACATGTGCTCAGCATGAATCGTGATAGGTGGTGAACCCATCGCCGCTCTATGCTGTTGGATGTATATGCAGTCTTTAGTCCGTTAGTCGCCTTTTACGACACACAATGGAATAGAGAGGGTGGTAGTATTCTTTTAAAGAACCTCTACGCGACACGAACACGGCTCGCGAAACTTTAGAAACTAATATTATATTAACGCAGGTGCACAAGACATTGATACCATCAAAAGTTTAAACGTATTTGTCAATTGATGATGTTGAGATTCCTCTTTATCGAGTTTGTTCAGTAAAGGCGATGCGAACAAAACCTTTAGTACAAGTAAACTCATTATAGGCTTAATTGGCATGCATCATGCGAGAGGATTGACCCAAGTGCATCAACACATGCACAGCTTAACGGCTATTACCAACGCAGGAGAAAGCTCATGTATATATGCACGAATAACTGAACTCAAAGGTCCGGGAGTTCTTGGTAACAAACGTTCTTTAAATATGTTTTAGGTGATTTTTAGAAAAATATAATAATCCTTGTCAAAAAACGTACTATGTACGCAACGGTTCCTTGCATTTACAATGCATATAAACTTTTGTAGTCCTCTTGCAAATTTTTCTATTCCATACAATATAGGGGAAGTCAGCTCAATGCGGCCATTGAAGGCAAAGCGAACACACCGAATTTTTCGCTAACTAAAAACGATAGCGCGACGTTGCCTTTGTGCCTTACAGCCAACCTCCCGCCCCGCACACCAAGCAGTCGTTCGGTGGCGATTGGAGTAAACGGATATGTGCAAGGAATTTGTACATTTTGTTAAAAAAATCCAGGTAAAGTTCAACCGGTTTTGATCAAACCTCTTCAGAATTTAATCTTTTTATTACACGTCTATTGTTACTTACCTATTTGGCTTTGAATGTGTAACATTTCTTCCGACATGGGATAAATAATGTGAGCTGAGTTTATTTTTTAAACAAAATGGTGGAAAAAGGTAAAGCGGTCCGGGCAAAGTGGCCAATTAATAAGGGCAAAGTTGGCCGCTTTAATAATTTAGGATTTTGTGTATTACGAGTACTTATGATTAGAATGTTTTATAATTTTTTTGATTTAAGTACGAGTATTAGTTAGTTGTTGACCACAACTACAAAAGAAAAACTACGCAGGGGGAACTTTTGGTACATGGATTTTAGTAAGAAAGTATGAAAACTGAAATTATTGTTCCATTTGAAACTTTATTAGTTACTTTTTGATTTTATCTTAAATAAGTAAAGCTTTTTTTTATTTTTGGTGTTTTGTATTTTAAAATTAATGTCTTGTTATATTTAGGCATGACCACTTTGCCCTTACCCCCATGGCCGCTTTAGGCGGCCAACACGGGCAAAGCGGTTTTTTGACTAGTTTTCGTAATTTACAAATTTAAATAAACCGTTTAAGTTTTTGCAAAATGTGCCTACACGTTATGAAAGCTTATTAAATTCCTTTTCTTTTGATAAAAAAACCTTTTTTTTAAATTGATTCTATAGTGGTATTTTTTTAAAGTCAAAGTTAAGGTGGCCGCTCTCAGCTGACCTCCTCTACCTATAACTACTTATTTAAGGCATCCACACCTGGTCGTGGTCGTGGTCACGGGCTGACTGAAGTCAGTCAGTTCAGTCCGTCCGTGACCACGACTGGTGTAACTCGATCGAAACGTCTATCCAAGAGCCCATCGCCGCTCTATGCTGTTAGATGTATGTGCAGTCCGTTAGTCGCCTTCTACGATATCCAAGAGAAGAGATAAGTTGGTAGCATTCTTTTAATGAGCCGATACACAAACAGCTCTAAGCTACTTACTGATATACTTACTACATCAATTTCAATAAATTTCAATATCATTTATTTAATTTAGGCTACAATCATTGAGCACTTATGAATGTATAGCTATGCCATCGGTTCGTAAGTCCTAACATGGGGCGGAGCCTTGTACTGAGAAGAACCATCAAGAAACGCAGCAAGAGGATTTCTTTTCTCCCTTTCTTTTCAGCGTCAATAAGTCGATAACCTGTATAGTAAAAACAGTTCCTATAGTATTGTGGAGGTAGCTGAGCTCCTCAGTAGTGATGCAGGGGTGCCGGCGCGGGTAGTCCGTCACCAGCAGCACCCACAGCGCTGACCAGAGCACCTGCAGACCGCCGGCTATGTAGAACCCCACTGGCCACTGGGAGTAGTAGTGGACACCAGCACATATTAGGAACGTGCAGCATGTGCCGGTTGTGATACCTGAAATAGATGCTAGAAGTAAAGAAAGAAAGAAGAAGAACAGAACAAACACACAAATAAACGTACAACCGGTAACAAACAGAAGAAAATAATAATAGCATACATTGCGCTCTGTTGTGTGATGCCAACAGTGTGCACAGCTCAGTATACGCTGCAAGTATGCGCTGGTATTCACAGGGTAGGGTATCCTAGATTTTGATTGAGTTTCTTGGGCTGGGTAGAGCGGGGACTCCGGGAGCGGAACTTGTGGTTTTGAGCGAGATCAGAGCAAGGTGAGGAGAGAATTTGACTGCACACTAACGGAAACGGTGGTCAAATGCGAATGCGACCGCTAATAAAACATACATAATAATATTAATACTCATTGAACAATAGGATAAGAGCGTTTAACAATAGCTACCTTACCTTTGCATAACAGCCAAGACAAACGGTCTTAAGGTTCCTTCTGAATACTTTTTAATGAACTTGAACGCGTTAGCCTCTGTCAACGTCCCGTGATTGAATTTTATTTTAAAGAAATTAACATAAATCACGTCAATGTATATTGTATGCCTACTGAAAAACCTTTCAGACCTGCACAGTGACATTATTTTTGTTAGTACCTATAAAATGAAATGTGATATTACTTACCACAATACGCCCAGATGAAGTGATTCCTCTCCATAGGTGGTACCCAGTGCCTCAAAAGTTGGACCATACTAGGTTGCATTGCGCCCTAAATGAGGAAAAACAGCCTAAGACACGAATTCCAAATATTTTTATAAACCTCAATGTAAAGGCAGTAAACTGTTTCATTGCAGGGCAAATCATCATCATCATCATCATCAGCCTATAAACGTCCCACTGCTGGGCACAGGCCCCGCACGTGGGAATATTGGGCCACAACCCTCCACGCTGGCCCAATGCGGGTTGTTGGGTTTAACGACTGTCATCTTACGACAACAACCAGGACCAACGGCTTAACGTGCCTTCCGAAGCACGGAGGAGCTCGAGATGTTTTTAATTTGGTAATCCATTCAGCGACCCGGCATTGCGAAAGTTGCTTAGCGGACAAGATCGCAAGCTGAACGCGCTAGCCGCTGCGCCATCGAGCTCCTCATGGAAGCAGGGCAGACATCGCTATAATTGATGGGGATTGGCCTAGGCCAAATCACCAGGCCTGCCAAATGCGACTTGTTGATCATAAACCCGGGTTAAGCATCGAAGAATCCGAAAACATATTTTGCTCGACCTTGGAATTGAACCCGGGGTCTCCCGATATCGAGCGTACGGCCACCGAGGCGGTTTTACAACAACAGCTACTGAATAAAATATCCAAAAAAGAGGTTTTACTGAGATGAACACATAACTACTTATAACGAAGGTATACTACGCATAACCATTTATTTCTGACGTTTTGATCGAATTGAACCGGTCGTCGAGGTCAAATAAATAGGATTATATCACATTTATATGTGTAAGTGTACGTGGCAAGTACCTATATAAATTATGATATAAATTATACTGGACAAGGTTGCAAAAATTCTTACATAAATATACACACTCACGCCAATTATCCCCGAAGGGTTAGTCAGAGACTAGGCAGTGAGGACCACAAAAGCAGTCCACTGCCACAGTCCACGTCTATTTACCAAATATCAACTGCACTAGTGCGTGATAGGTGGTGGGCGTTGCCAACTATACTGTTAAAAACAGTATTATACTGTTTTTAACTACATTATACTGTTTACTGCTGATCAAAAATAAAGTATACAAAATACTGTTTTAGTATTACTGTGCACTGGTAACTGGTAAATATTAACCGCATACCTGTTTAAAAATTAAAAAAGTTGCGAACGTTGTCCGCGCAGTGCAGCGCAGCAATATTTAAATCTTTAAAAAAAATATATACTGTCCATTTTTCTAAAATACTGTTTATTTTTCCTATCTTACCTTCTTCATCATCATAATCAGCCCGTGTAGCCCATGCTAGTCCACTGCTGGACATAAGCCTCTCCCAATGCATGCCACCGAGCCCGATCTTCGGCTCTTCTGATCTCTTCTATCATACCTTAAAATACTTTTTTTTTAAGTGGGTATGCCTAGGCTAGGTGAGCCCTTTGCCACTGGATGTATGGGCAGTTTCTAATCCGTTAGTCGCCTTTTACGACACCCAAGGGAAGAGAGATGGGTTGGTAGTGTTGTTACTAGCAAAATTATTTTCTATCATATTCTTTATTCTTCTTTTATTTTCTCTTCCTTTTTTTTTGTACCTACATTGTATATTAATATAATGCAACTAACTGCACAGAATCCTTTGATAGTGCGCACAACGAAGAACGCCCAGAAGTGGTAATACGCTGATGCAGGGGTGAGGCAGCAGAGCACTCCAGACGTCATCCCAGCGATGCCGACCACCCACGTAGGGCCTAGCCTGGGAAGCCATTACGGAAAGGCTAGAACTGTTCTTCATGTGGAATGTGGAATGGAAATGGAAGAACGCATAAGCCAAGGAGCAAATATAAAAAAATAAAATATAATTAGCTAAGTTCCATTATTTACATATTCTTTTGTTAATGTCGTTAGGTTAAAGTATGACGCTGTGGAGTTGTGCGATAGACAATAAAATATTGTACGCTCTTGGACGATTGATTCGACGCGATGTTTGACGCGCGCGCGCGACGGAGGGCCGTCGAGTGGATAGCATGCCTGTTCTGGTGTCGCGCCATTTCTGAGGTCCCAGGTCAGGGGGAGGACAGTTACATATACACACATCAAAAGTGTCTAGGGATCAAGCATTTTTATGCGGATTTCTTGAGATTGAGATGTAGCTTTGTAATAAATTTATGATTTTATAAATTTATATGGATCCTTTTTGGTGCATTTCATAATTTGAAACAGGAACTTTCAATCAATTTCTAGTAAAAGATGAAAATCAGCTGTCAATATTTTCCCTATAAAAACATACAACGCATTGAAGACATTATTAGTGCTACTGTTTCCCTACTACTGATTAAAACCAACGTTATTATGGAGCGGCGACGTCATTTAAGCAGGGAAGAAATGCTCAGAGCCGTGGGAATGATAGAAGCTGGTTCCCGGCAACGTAAATAAATAAATAAATAAATAATAAATAAATAAATCTTTCCTACAATCACACCAATTATCTAGCCCAAGAGAAGCTTCGAAGAAACTCGTTAAATGGTTACTAGATAACGGATAAACATACTTAAAATACTTAAATACATACTTATTATACATAGAAAACACCCAGACCCGAGACAATTTAGAAAACAATAATTTCTAAATTGACTCGACCGGGGTTCGAACCCGGGACCTCAGAGATGGTGACACCATGAAAACCGGTGTACAAACCACTCGACCAAGGAGGTCGTCAGTGGCTTTAGCTCTGAATACAAGTCAGAGTGTTATCAGTCGACTTTGGACACGTTACCGAAGGACTGGTACCGTGGCTGAGCGCCATGGAGGACGGTATCGCTGCACCACACGGAGACAAGCCCGATACATTCAAATCACAACTCGAAGAGCTCCAACAATAACCGCCATGATGTTAGCCGTGAGGCTTCATCACTCTTCAGGGAACTTAATTAGCGACCAAACAGTCAGAAACCGCTTGCATGAAGTGAACCTTCATTCCCGAAGACCGCTAAGGGTACCACCTATAGCAATGCACAATCGTAGGATTCGATATCAATGGGCTCTTGAACACAGAAATTGGGCAGAAGAACAATGGCGTTTCGTGTGCTTTTCTGATGAGTCTCGTTTTGGTATGAGACCGGATACAAGACGTATACGACACTGGAGAACCCCTGGACGCCAACAGCGATTAAAATCCTGCCAGGAAGTCCATCCTTATAGTGGTGGAACCATCATGGTATGGGCGGGTATTTGGATCGGCGGAAGAACTGAGTTGATTTGGATCAGAGGCAACCTCAACGCTCAAATTTATGCTGAGACGATTGTATCAGACGTCATCGTTCCTCTACAAGTGCAAATCGGTCCCTTATTTCAGTTAATGCATGATAATGCACGACCGCACACCGCAAGAGTTGTAAGACAGACTCTCGCCGCAGCTAACATCAATGTCATGCCCTGGCCTGCTCAGTCGCTAGACTTAAACCCGATTGAGCATGCATGGGATATGCTACAGAGAAGAGCTCTGCCGAATATGGAGGGTATCCAGTCGCAAGAAGACCTTTTTTTGTTGTTGCAACGAACATGGGCGGCCATTCCACAGCGTGATTTGGATGAACTCATTTTGAGTATGCCAAACCGATGTTCTTGTGTTGTTAGTGTTCGCGGTAGAAACACGGATTATTAATTGTTTAAGTTACCCAATAAAATTTTAAAGAAAACTGTTATTTCAGTCTTTTTTTCGAACTTTAATGTTAGTGGTTCAAATGTCAAAAATCCCTTTATTAGGAAAATGGCAAATTTCTTTATTAATGCAAAGGTGACTTGGTTTATCGTTGCTGTAGACAAATGAAAACACTTTATTTGATGAATCCTTAAAGAAAATTTTAATTAATATCAATCAGGAGAAAAGTTATTGCAAAAATATATGTTGATCCCTAGACACTTTTGATGTGTGTACAGCTTTCGTTTCAAAGAAACTAGCCCCATCTATTTTAATTAAAAATAAACATTGTCAAAAGGTAGTGTTTCTATGTCCCAATAGATGTCGTACTCATCTATTAACAACACTCAGAAAGTTATTTTATTGAATTAATTACTTATGTGTCAATATAATATTATTTTAAAATCACATAAATCTTTCAAAAATATATTGTATTTCCTAAAAACTATAAATGGTTTATAGTCCCGTATATTAGATAATCCACTATGTCCCACAGGTTCGACTCCCGGTCGGGCCGATGTTTTATTTTTTTACTAGCAATTGGCATCGTACACAGCAGTCTACGACGAATTGCGAATAGTCAGGGTATGAGAGTTAGTTCCCGAGCCTTTATTGACATTCAACATCAGCATCAGTCCTATGAACATGTCAATGCTGGACCTAAGGCTTTACATATTATGGATGTTGGTATACACTTATGTAAGAAAATCAGATCTGATGAATTACCTATCTCCGATATTGTGAAATATAGGGAAACAAATACAATATCCTATATGGTAGGCAGAAAACAACTTTGCCATTTTCATGTCGTCCCAATTTATAATATCAACAATGTTCTGAAAAAGAAAATTAGAGTTAATTGTGTGACAACTGTTTGTAATATATATAAGAGTAGGTTATACATACCTACTTACACCTTTATTTTTTAATTAGGTAAGTATAACAAAAACTTTCAAAACAGCCTATTCTTACAATTTTGCACAACTTTTAGGTACATATATAAATACCTACTATGAAATTTTAGTATTGGAAAATTAGATGTTCCCTCCTTCGATCCGATGATCGAAAATTTCCTCCGTGGATGTTCCACACGATATGACATACCTACCTAACTCGTTCAAAGCGTAAGTAACAGCTGATTTTCTGAAGATTTTTTTCAAAAAGACCATACAGATATTTTAATGTAGTTTTACTCCACACGTCTTTAAAATGTCATGTTAAAAAAAATCATCATACTTAGTCTTATTTTTATACTTAACAATCTAGAAGATCTAGACATTCTACTCTAGAGTTGAAATCATAGTCAAAGCTGTTCTAAGATAAGAGCGGTAAAATAATAGTGTTGCCGCTAACACCTTGTTAACATGATATTACATCAGCAAAGTATCATACCCCAAACCTCTGTACCCTCTGAATATTTGTATCGTTGTATTTAAATTTGGATCCTTTTGATATTTGTATCATATCCACAATGTGCACACTGATATTGTAGCGGACGACATATATAAGGAAATATCCTAGGAAAATCATTATGCCCACCTGAAAGGACAAATTAGCGTAATTATTTGATGACGACTTAGAATCGGAAGAAAGTACCTCTGTTTCTGTACTTACTAGTACTCTAATCCTTAATTTGAACATAGCCAAACATGTGTGTACTTACTTGAATTTTTCCATTATTTAATTATGCATGACCATCTTGAAGCTATGTCAAAGTGTAGCAAAAACGTAATATCCGCTTACTCCAACCACAGAATAACTAATTGCTCCAACAAAAAGTTGGAGTACCAGTCTGGTGATGACTCAAAAAATGTAAAAAGAATATGAAAAGAACCTGAGGGCCGGCCCTACTCTCAACGCATACGAGACATATTCTCTGACGAGACGACTTCATTGGCACATTCTTCCTACGCTCACTGCTGTGAGCGTAAAAGCGGCCAAGTGCGAGTCGGACTCGCCTATGAAGGGTTCCGTGGCAGCAAGTAACATCATATAAAAGTTCTTGTGGTTCGTTGTAACTTTGATCGATGTTTTAATAATACTTAGTGTATTTTATTTAAATTAATTAATTTATGACGTATTAAAAAAAACTGCTTACTAGATCTCGTTCAAACCAATTTTCGGTGGAAGTTTGTATGGTAATTGTATATCATATATTTTTTTTAGTTTTATCATTCTCTTACTTTAGAAGTTACAGGGGTGACACACACATTTTACCACTTTGGAAGTGTCTCTCGCGCAAACTATTCAGTTTAGAAAAAAATATATATTAAAAACCTCAATATCATTTTTAAAGACCTATCCACACGTTGGGTTTGAGAAACAAAAATTTTTGAGTTTCAGTTCTAAGTATGGGGAACCCCTAAAATTTATTGTTTTTTTTTCTATTTTTGTGTGAAAATCTTAATGCGGTTCACAGAATACATCTACTTACCAAGTTTCAACAGTATGGTTCTTATAGTTTCGGAAAAAAGTGGCTATGACAGACGGACGGACAGACAGACAGACAGTCATGACAAATCAATAAGGGTTCCGTTTTTTGCCATTTGGCTACGGAACCCTAAAAACCGGCAGCGAGCTCGCATTGTACGACGAATTACGGCTAACGATGTTTTGGATCGGATGCCTTATATTAGAGAGTATAATATGGCGTCTACGGTTACTTGATAAAACTGACATTTTGCTACAGAAAAGGTTGCTAGGTCTTAGTTAATAAAAATAATATCTTTGAGTTCCTAAGTAGCTATTCGGGATACCTTCCATCGGATTTATCGTGATTTACCATCAGAGTACCACCTACATCAAAGTCAACATTAGTTAAATAAAAAAACACGCGACCTACCAAGAGAGCATCGCGTTATTATTCATTTTAAAATATATATGTACTTACCTATGTCATGCTACGTCTGCACTGGCAGGCTGCTTGCTTAGCGCCTAATACAGTGTAGTGACCTAATAGGTCAGATGTAACTGAAAACTTGCCAGGGACGTATAAAGATAATGCCAGCTTGAGGGGCCCCGAACGTGTGTGATAATAAGAAATATGTTAGGACTTCTATGGGACAGTAACCACTGGCGTCGGTAGCCCAGCGGATAGATGCTCGGGTTGAACGCGAGAAATCGGGGTTCAATCAATCCACTTAAAGGGACTACCACACTGTTGTAAACTAGCCTTTCCCACCAGGTCACCTTGGCGGGAGGCTCGTTTACAACTTGTTGTGAACGAGCTTCCACTTGGTTTGCCACAGTCCACAGTGTTGCCATTTTTAGCAGGATCCTGCTTTATTAGTATTTTTAAGAGTAAAATTTAGGCTACAGCAGGATGTTAAGCATTATCGTAAAATTTAGCATATTTGACATAATATTTTGTTTTCTTTGCGAATTTCAATAGCGCTATTGGCATCCTTTCCTTGATATACCTAAGTAGTGAAGCAATTTAAAAAAAAATCAATTTGCTGGAGAAAAACGCGATTAAATGTACTTATATAATTATTAGCTAAATATGAGCTTATAAAGATGTAAAAAATACCGCGCTGTACGTACATTACGGGGGAAGGAGAACACTTACCAGTTCCGAGTCACACCTCCACGCGGTCCCCCCTGGTAACTGTAGTAAGAGGTGCAACAATATACTTTGTTATACCCCTTGCTACAGGCTAACGTGATCGGGATTAAAACTCGCCAAGACGCACTGGCCAGCGTGGCGTTTTAAGGCCAAACCCTCTTTGTATGATAAGTGCTAAAAAACCACGGCCCTCAGTCCCCAGCAGCTCCGCTATTCCTGGCTCTGGCAGTGGTCACGGTTCCGGCGGGGCGGAGGGTGCGAAGAATCTCTGGAAGTTGCCCAGCTGCCACAATTACAAAACGACCCTGACCCTGGCGTGTTACAACGCCAGGACGTTGCGAACGGACGAACGATTATTAGAATTTCAAAATGAATTGGAAACCATCAAATGGGATATAATAGGGTTATCGGAGATAAGAAGGAAAGGTGAAGACCTAATTAAGCTAACTTCAGGTGACCTGTTCTTTTACAGAGGTCATGAGGACTCTAGTTATGGAGGAATTGGATTTATAATAGCAAAACATTTAGCGCCATCATTAATTAACATCAAGAGTATATCAACTCGAGTTTGCTCTGTTATTCTGAAGCTTAGCCAACGATACTCACTTAAAGTTGTGCAGGTATACGCTCCGACTTCAGATCATCCAGATGAAGAAGTAGAAGAACTTTATGGAGACATAACGAAAGCATTAGACAACGCACCATGTCATTTTACTACAGTGATTGGAGATTTGAATGCCAAAATTGGTCAACCTTTGGTGAATGAGACATCTGTTGGTAGATTTGGTCTTGGCGTGCGAAACGGAAGGGGCCAATCCCTTGTAAACTACCTCGAGCACAAGAAACTTTACGCAATGAATACCTTTTTTCAAAAACGATCGTCGAGCAAGTGGACTTGGGTTAGAGCGGGAGGAAACATCAAAAATGAGATAGATTACGTCATAAGTTCCCATAAATACGTAGTTACTGATGTCTCATTCAACTCTCTCGCGTTTCAGGACCGGGAGCGACCATAGAATGGTGAGAGCTACATTTAGGTTTGACTTCAAAAGTGAAAGAGCAAAAATGATAACATCTCAGACAAGGTATGAAAAACCCGAAATCGCTTGTCTCACAAATGCCTTTGAGATAGATCTAAAAAATATATTTGATGGTCTTGCAGAATCAAACTTAGATGTTGACCATACCCATGACCTTCTCTGTAAGGCTATAATGGAGACCACCAAAAAACATCTCGGTGGAGCACGCAAAAAGACTCAAAAACTTTCACCTGACACTTTGGATTTAATTGATAGTAGAAGAAATATGTTTTGCAAAACAGTTAGAGATAAAAAAGAAATAGAAGGAATAAATAAACAAATAAATAAATCAATTAGAAAAGACATTAGAAATTATAACACAAATACAATTGTTAATTTAATTAAAGTATTTAGAGGCCCAAAAATATTTAGGAGAAAAACTAGTACTGGTAGTAAACAAATAATGAAATTAAAGGACAGCAATGGTAATATAGTGACAGATAGAATTCAGCTTTTGTCTATTGTCGAGAAGTTCTACGAGGCATTATATACATCTGTTTCTGCAGAACCGCATTTGGCAGAAGATGAAATTAGAGCTCCACCAATTGAACACCACAACACCGAAACTTTGCTACCTATATTACCAAGTGAAATCACAAAAGCTCTGTATAGTATGAAAGTAGAAAGATCTCCTGGCGAAGATGGAATTACTGTTGAGCTGCTCCAAGCAGGCGGTAAGCCAGTCCTTGAAGTTCTCACAAGTCTATTCAATAAAGTCTTGCACGACGTTCGCACACCAGAACAGTGGAAAAACGCATTGGTCATAATTTTGCATAAGAAAGGAGACGTTGCCAAGCTGAATAACTACCGTCCTATAATTTTATTGTCACAGATATATAAACTGTTTTTAAAAATAATTACCAACCGTATTACCCGCGAGCTGGACGAATACCAACCCAATGAACAGGCTGGCTTCCGGAGCGGATTTTCGACCATGGACCATCTCCACACGGTGAAGCAACTGATGGAAAAGTGCCATGAGTACAACCGGCCCCTTGTTATGGCCTTCGTCGATTATGAGTAGGCCTTCGACAGTGTCGAACATTGGGCCGTGTTCAACGCTCTACATCGCTGCAACATCGACTCACGATATGTGGATGTGCTTCGGGAGCTATACTCATCGGCATCATTACAAGTACGACTGCACGATCTCACCAAACCCGTGCCAATCAAGAGAGGAGTGCGACAGGGAGACGTCATTTCACCCAAACTGTTTACAGCTGCATTGGAAGACATTATCAAAACGCTGAATTGGGAAAATTGCGGCATTAACATCAATGGCGTTCACCTGTCTCACTTAAGGTTTGCCGATGATTTGGTTTTATTTGCGGAAAATCTCGAAGATCTCCAAGACATGTTACAACATCTTTATGATGCTTCTTCAGAAGTTGGCCTTAAGATGAATATGTCCAAGACGAAGGTTATGGCGGATGTCTCTGGCATCACCGATCCAATTGTACAAATTGGATCTGAGAGGTTAGAGATAGTCGACCGATACGTTTATCTTGGAAATGTTCTATCCTTTGGCAAGAAGCATCAAAACAAGGAGATCGCGAGAAGAATACAACTGGGATGGGCCGCGTTCGGCAAATTGGACGACATTCTTAAGTCCGCTGAAATACCACAGTGTCTGAAGACCCGCCTATATAACCAGTGTGTTCTGCCTACCATGACTTACGGTGCCGAGACGTGGACGCTCACACAGGAGGCTGTGTACGGATGAGAGTTGCACAGAGAGCCATGGAGCGTGCCATGCTCGGCATCAAGCTTATGGACCGGGTTCCCAACATCGAGATTCGAAGTCGAACAAAGGTCAAAGATGTTGGGAATCGTATAATGGAATTGAAATGGAGCTGGGCAGGACACCTGGCAAAGCAAGGTGATGACAGGTGGAGTAAGGCGCTAACTGAATGGCGTCCAAGAACTGGACACAGAAACGTCGGTCGTCCTGCGGCAAGATGGGCAGACGATGTGGCGAACATCGCGGGCAGGACCTGGATGAGATTGGCACGGGACCGTAAACAGTGGCACATACAAAGAGAGGCCTATACCCAGCAGTGGGTGAAGTCAGGCTGTGGATGATGATGATGATGATGTACGTACATTAATATATACGAACTTGGCTTTTTCGAGTAACCACGTTGTATGTAGGTTGTAGGTTGAAGATAGCGGTTTGTGTGTTTAAGGCAGTGGCAACACAGCGGTTTTCAACGCGCGCCCGCAAACAAAGGTCGTGGAAAGGTTGACCGAAATGTCGTTGAAAACAACCTACCACACTGTTGTAAACGGCTGTTGTAAACGTCGGTTTACAACAGTGTGGTAGCCCTTTTAAGCTCCGCACAGCTCCGCTTGACTACTGACGTAACCCACTCCTACACAGTCGTTTCAGATTACAGGAAGTACAGGACTCATCATCAATAAATCAGTTTTCAGTATCTCTTCTTGTAGTTTTTATAAAAGCATTTTTATGCAGTTCAATAATTGGATGTTGCAGAGATTCCCTTTTAAAAACAGTCTTGACCCGTGGTCCCGGTGGGTCGACCCATTGCCGGGTCCACGGGTAATTTTAATTTTAATTACCCGTGGCCCCATGGCACTAGGGATTACATTTGGGTGAATATTTCGACTTCGATTATAAATATTAAATTAATTACAAACATAAACTTCAACTTAAGATTAAATACAAATCCATGTAACAGCATAATAGGTACTTCAAAAGAGATCGCAAGTTACAAAGAGAGTATCCTTTTTCCTGTATTAGTCATGTTGTCATAGCTAGTAGGATCTTTATTCATTTGTTCTCCTTCGTAATTTTGACATAATAATTATAATTAGGTAATTTTAAATCGACTTACTTTTTCTTAAAGGAGATTGACCATTTTTGTATGTACGTTGTACCAAGAGTGCTGCCCAACATTGAATCATAGTGCATAATGTTCCTTAGACTAATACTAGTATGTAACCCAAAGCGCTTCAGAATCTATCCGAGGAGTATTAAGAAAAAAATCTGTTGTGTAGGTTTTACATAAACGAAAAGTAATAACAATCGTCTTATTTTTAAAATAAAAGACGGTATGTATTACAATGGATTTTATTAATAGAACGACAATTACTTAGTTAAGGATAGTCACTCAATTAACCAATCATATAAAGCCATAAGATAAGTTTTTAGGTACAATATTACCCCGTAAATTTTTTTTCAATTATTTTTTTGATATCTCTTCATATAAGGAAAGAAATAAAAGTATTCCCAAGCTTGGGCAGCATTTGGTCCAAAATGGTCAATCTCCTTTCACGCGGATCGTGACAAAGAAACTAATAAATAAAACATGTTTGTTTACTTGTGAGTGCTAAGATGGAAATAAAAAACACAAGTCAATTAGATTTTAATTTTAATGTCTTTCTCATCATAATCTTGTATTCAGGATTACTAAATACACATACTAAACGATACGACAATAAGATTTAATAATTCATTATCTATTATTACAATTGATTAAATAATATAAATACCTACATAACCTAATCTTTGTCAAAATATAGTTGTGTGCTTGTTATAATGTTCTGCTAACTAATTCAAGATAAAACAGGGCAAAACACTATGTAAAATGAAGTAAAAATTGATAAAATCATAACAAATTACCAAAAAAGATATAAAGGACACAATAGCACCTATAAAGATAAGAAAAGTTAAAAGTTTGACAGCTAAAAATAAGCCTACACATAAACAAGGTAGTCATCTAACCGCAACTATCTATTTGTCTTTTGTTGCAGTTAGCTAAATAAAAATGACAAATTTAATGTCATAAATATACTTCATAAACATCGGCTTTACATATTTTTATAAAGCCGTATATATCTAGAATCGTACATACATACTATAGCTAGCTAACCTAACACATTAAAATAATTAGTTGACATAAATAAGAAAGAAACCAAAAAAGTGGCAATAACTTCGTTCGTTCGTCGTTTCTCTATTGCCATTTCCACTATGGTTACATAAGGCACCTTATTTACCTGTTCGGTTTGTTACTATTCCTCTAAAATGAAGTTGAGAAAACCAAACGTTTTCAATTGAGCAATCTTTTATTTCTCAGTATAACTCTATAATCAATAAAGTCATTATGGTTATTATCTAATCACACATCTGAGCGCGCGTAATTATGATCACTATACATACTTAAGAATATGAAGGCACGAGTAGGTAAATACATCATGCGTATAATACTGCTAAAGAGAGTTTAAAGTCAAAGTTCAAAACGGAAACAAAATATAGGTACGTCATTGCTTTCAGAGTTTCGTAAAAAAATATAAATCTTCATTATATACTTTACATCTGAATCACACTTAAGATAACGTTAAATATAATATTACCTAAGTCACTATATTCAAAAAAGTCACGCTACAAAACAATAACAGATAATTACAATGACGCACACATAATTAATGTCATTTTTATTCGAATAACTGCAATAGATTTAAACTATTTCCCTCATATTCCAAAATGTGATCTAAAGCTTAACCTATTTCGAAACACATACATACATATTTTTTTAAAGACAGGTAGAAATATCATCAGTTTTATAAGAGGCTTTACTTTAATCTACGTATTGGAATATAAGAGTTCGACATTAACGATTGTTACAAAGTCAAGAATGGATAGTTAACAATACCAAGACAAAACTATAGGTATAGAATCTAAGTAATAATTTTTATTATACTACCTAAAATCTCACTGACATGTCTGTCTTATCACATCAATACTAGGCCAACCAAATATTAAACCATAACTAATAATACGAGTTTAAGAACGAAACTTAAATTATGTAGGTCTGTGACACCCCTTGCGGTATTGGTAAGGCGAGAGCGGGGCATGGCAGGCTGGAGGGGAAATTAGATTCGTATGACGCGACGTTAGGGTTACACAAACAATAAAGTAGGCGATCCCTTTTTTAAAATCACCATCGTAGAACTGATATACTCGTATTATTGGTTATTTTTATGATAAAACCTTATATAAATATTTTGGTACACAATTTTAACAAACTGAAGCTACAGAAGAGCAATGTCGGTAATGGTGTCACATCATACATATTGAAAAATTATTACGTTGGAATTGAGGACCTACCATGATCTCTACGATCCTAAGCTGGTTCAACATTAGACAATTACTATGAATAAACAGTATCAGTATTGGACTAGCTGTCCTTTGGATCGGATATGGAGGTCATGGTAGACCCCTACTACGTTTTCAATTATCACAAGTTAAAGATCAAACAAAACAAAGGAAATTTCATCATTTAACTGACGACATTCAAAGCAGTCTCTTTGACGTCTTTTGCGTCTGCTTTCCTTTCCGGTGTTCCATTCATTTCTTTCAGATTACCATTTTTTTCTTTGTCTTCTTTCGCTTCTAAATTGTCTTCCTGAGGAAAGTTCCATGGCTGCATATTGCCAGTGCCAAACAGGATGAAAAATATGGCAGAAACTATGTAGACCGACGCGCCAACGAAAAATACGGGACGCCATTGCTCGAAACTATCCTGTAATTTTTAAAAAATGGTTATTAGTTTGTGTGTGTCCAAAAATATTATTACTATAGTGTGTCATTATAGTGATAAGGAGTACTTGCTACTTTTTGTCTGATGAGTGATGACTCATAGTTTGGAGATTTTCGAGTTACCAAATAGAGAATGTTGATCTATTATATCCCGTTTTTAAGGTAACATGTTCTTGTTAATAACCATAGCAACCTCTATTAGTCCAAACTTTCGAAAAATTCCTCTGCCTCTGAATTTTGGCATTGTGATGAAGTTAGGTATTAACAGATGTACAATATCCAACAAAGTTATCATAAGTTAGCTATTTTTTACCAAAACATGAATATTTCCTCAGGCTGAAATTCTTTCTGTATACGTACGTATGTACAGTTTCACATTACGCAATTAAGCAAAATACAAAAAAATATGTTTAAAATGAAAAAAATATTGAATTACTAAACAAAGCTAAGTATTTAATGATAAAAAAAAACATATTAAAAAATAAAAAGTGACGGAGCAACTTTTCAGTAGAAGTTATAGTGGAAAATGTTAAAAGTTAAATTTGGGGTTCTCTAAAATGGAAAAAATGTTGGATTCTTTGACATACCTACTTATTCTAACTAGTAGGTACATACGTACGTATACAGAAAGAATTTCAGCCTGAGGAAATATTTACAGAGTTAAAAGCGATTTTCATGTTTTGGTAAAAATACCTAACTTCTCGTAACAAATTTTGTTGGATTATTGTACATCTGTAATTTGTATTACCTAACTTCATCACAGTATGCCAAATTTCAGAGGCAGAGGAACTTTTTGGGTAACAAAAGCCCCGTTGATTGGGCTATATCTTTTTAAAAAAAATTGTGGATAGGTATTTAAATATGGGAAGTTATTGAGACCAAAAACTAAAAAAATAAAATGTGATCTGGCTGTAACCAGAGACAACTTTCAAAACAAATTGTTTACAAATTCACCATTAAAATGACTTCCTAATTGATTATAGTGATAATGAAAGTAGCACTGAACGTTTTTTATAGCCATGTAGTCATGTGAGAATTATACAAAAAGAACGGCTATATAGAAATATGCGAAAAGTCCTTGTTGTGTTAATGTGATATGGGCCGATAATTATTGACTGTTGTATTAATGATTATGCCTCTATCCACAACTTTTTTATTCAATGTCTTTTAGCGATAGCAAGTTTTTTTAACAAACTATTGTTCGTTATCTTCTAAAAGTAAAAAGGCTGGTATTCTAAAACCAAACTCACACTCAAATCCCTGTGCTAGTGCTATTCATCGCATATATCGCCATTCCTTTCTAACTGTATTCAAGCATGGATTTGATTTTGAATTTGGTTTTAGAATACGAGCCTTATACTGCGTTATGTCACAGTGACTGATATTAAATCTAAGAGAGAAAACCTCTAAATCTTACCCCACTTCTTGTGAAGTATGCCGTGATCATGGGCGTGAAGAAACCAGCGGTGCTGCCCACAAAGTTAGCGATTCCGTACAGGGTGCCAGCGTAATTTGGCGCGAGATCCTGGTGGTTCTGGAGATTAGTCAGCGTTGCGGCGCCATTGAAGCCCATCGACAACGTGATAAGCGTCACTGACAACACAGTAGAACAGCCTGCGTAGACCAGCAACACCAAAATCACCCCAGGAATTATATGGGAGAAGAGACAGAAGAACTTCCTGATCGTGGTAGTCGTCATCAGCTTTCTAGAGAGTATGCAGTCGCCGATAGCACCAAATATGGTAGCTAGGAACAGTCTTGCGAGGTACGGTAGAGCTGACACTACCCCTGCCGCTGATAACTCGAAGCCCAGCACGCTTGACACGAATTTCGGTCCGACAGTCATGATGAAGTACAACCCCCAAAGGTTGCCGAAGTGTAGCACCACCATAGCAAGGAATGGAAAAGAAGCTATAATACTCTTGAATGGTGGTAGACCCTGAAAATAAAAGATCAAATTAATTCTTGTAAGTATTTAAAAATATTGTTAATACTAAGAGATAATTTATGTTCTAAGTAAATCAGAAAAGTAAATTGTTTTAATGTTGCATGCTTAATTGTCATAGAAATGTATCAACTGAGAGAAATAGCATTATTGCATTTGTAAAGAAAACTGTAATACTTTGTGATAGGCATGAAGAAAAAATATTTTAAAAATTAATTAAATCCTCGAGCAATACTTTACATTCTATAAGCAAACCAAAATACTTCTAATCTATTCAAAAGGATCCGTCTGATTCTGTTTCTGATTCAATTCAAGTTTTTGTTTAAAATAAAACTTAATACGTTTATTTGTTTTTATCAACGAATATTTGGCAAAATAATATAACCACCTTCGATTTCTTGACTTTGTCGCCGAGCGCTTCCAAAATGTATTTCCTCTCGTCATCCGTGATCCTGGGGTGGTCTGTGGGAGTGTCGGCCACGAGATACCACCAGAAAAAGCACCAGACTATTGTAAGACCAGCTGGGACGTAGAAAGCCGAGGCCCACCCAAACTTTTCCATCAGGGGACCTGTCAACGACCACGTGACCACAGTTCCTAATGTCCCACCCATCATGGCACTCACGAACTTGCCCTTTTCAGCTGGAGGAGCCCATCTTGCCACTAACACGTGCAGTGACGGGTATATGAAGCCCTGGAAGTAAAAAAAAAATTGGAGAATTAGCTGTCAGAGTTCCCCATTATGATACTTAAGGCCTTTTTCACAATGTCCGATTAGGAGATACTTGTCAGATAAAGTTACAGTTTTGTATGAAATATCTTTAAGTAAAGGCTTATGGGAATTAACTTGAAGATTGTGAAACAGGCACTTATCTTTATAATGGGCATAGCACATAGCGCATTAACAAAAAACATTAGTTGATATTCAACCTTATTTTAAGGAATAAACATTAAATTATTGTGTCCCATGTGTACGCAGAACCTAATAAGGGTTAAAAGGGGTGTAATGAGGTTTCTTTCAAGTCGGCGACGCAAAAGAAACATCTCTGATGTCCATGTGAGGCGGTAACCACTTACCATCAGCCGCTCATTTTTTAACATGTTTCAATAAAAACTTGGAATTAACAACAAGGATTATGCGATCATTGATATACAAACATTTGACTTGTCAGAACCGGTGCGATAATGCGAAGTGCAAACATTTGAACTATGTCGTATAATGTGCCTTAAAGAGCAAAATGTCACTTTGCCTTTCATTAGTCTCTTAGCAACTGGTCAGCTACGTACTGTAAATTACTTGTCTAAACAACCACACTAACATTAATGAAGAGGTAACATTTGTTTGTTCCTTTTGTCTCCGGAACAATTCCAATAATGATATTCTTTTATTGAAAACTATCCCGTATCAAAATAGACTAACTATTAACCAGGCGGAGCCTCTATCATTAAAATCAAGTTAGTGCTAAAAATCATGGGTACCTTGATCACCGAACTTGCCAAAGGCGGGTTGGCGATTACAAAACCCGGGTAAATTCATCGAAAACTATATGGAAACACTTTGCCCGACCTGGGTATTAAACCCGGGACTCTGGATATCAAACGTTTTGGCAATTTTGTCCTTAGTAGTAGGAATACAATGTGATAGGGGTGGTACTTCTAACCTGTTAAGGCTAAGTACTATATCTAATTTCATCGACAAAAAAAATAATACGGACATAAAAAAGTGATTTTAAATCACAAAATAATTAAGTAATGTTTTTTTTCTCACAAAATTAATCTCAAACATACGAAACAAAGTAATTTATTGGTTAGCCAGTGTCATTAGCTACCGTTTGCCATTTTTTCATGTTTCTCCGACGTATGAAACCTTTGATATCGCATAAAGTAAAAATGGTCATAAATTATAGGGGGAGGGTTGGACCCCCATATTATTTTTTTGTCGATGAATTTAGATGTAGTACTTAGCCTTAACGGGTTAGAAGTACCGCCCCTATCACATTGTATAACGATGATAAGGTGGTCACGACCCTCAACACTTAGAATAACGAATCATGTAGGAGGATACACAACCTTAATTTTTCTTAATACAAAAACAATTAAGGTTGAGTTCCACCCATGAAACTAAACAACTTTCCCCAAGAAACCTCTGTGCAAAAATTACAAAAAAATTTCGACCTCCCATACAAAACTGTCCGATCAGCTGACGACAGTAGTACGGGAGGTCGATTTTTTTTTGTCATTTTTGCACACATAGGTTTCTTGGGGAAAGTTGTTCAGTTTCGTGGGTGGAACTCAACCTTAATTTTTTGTTTTTGTTATAAGAAAAATTAAGGTTGTGTATAAAAATATGTACGTACACCAGCGAATCCCAGGAAGAACCGCACCACCACCAAGGCGATGTGGTCCATTCTCGCCGCCACAGGCGAAAGCATGGTGAGGATCGCGCTGGCCACCGAGCTCAGGAGGACCACGTAACGCGGGCCCCACCGCTCCGCAGCCATGCCCCCCACCAGTGACGTCACCGGGTAGCACCAGAAGTATGACCCGAGTATCAGGGCTTGTTGGTCCGCCGACCATTCGAAGGAACCTCCGCCGGGCACCTGGAAATGATAATGTCTTTAGAATAATGTTTTCTTTTTTTATCGTACTAAGGAACACCTTACTGTGCATGTCTCTGTAAAGGTTTATAAACGATATACCTACTACAATCCTGTATTACGTGACTTTATTGTTTTGTAAGGTTTAATTACTATAACGTCAATTACATATACCTACATATTATCACGACTATTATCACCAAAGGGTTGGTCAGAGACTATGCAATGAAGACCGCATAAGCAGACCTCTACCATAGTCCACTTTTCACCAAATAGCGACTGCACATGTGCTCAGCGTGACAGGTGGTGAACCCATCGCCGCTCTATACTGTTGGATGTATGTGCCAGGCTTAAGGCCTTTTACGACTCTCAAGGGAAGAGAGGGAGTGGTAGTATACCTTCACCGCTCCGCAACACGGTTAGCTGACTTATATTTCTGTGAAAATAAAAATAATTGACTGTATGCAAGTAACTTTTTATTATGAAACGCATAACACCTCAGTCACCCTGTGACCATAGACCCTGTAAAGGGTTCAAAACGCCAGAACTAAAATAAAACTCTAATGCGCGAGTTTCATCCATAAAAAGTGTTTCATTTTACTGTGTGAGTTTGCTTGTATGTTACACTTTCACGATTTGAGAGCTTATTAAGTAGGTACTTATATATTTACAGAAATAAACGTTATTAAAATAAGTAAAGGTAATATTCTCCTTGATATGCTAAGTTCAACCTTATGGAAGTAGGTAAATGAAATGAACTAATACAGAAACGCAAATGATTATATCCATTTGTCTTTTCCGTTAGATAGGTAGGTACTTGCGTTTGCTTAAACTAATGTTGTGAACAAAGGATGTATGTATACATGGAATATCATACAATACTAAGTTTATTATGAACTTCATTATGTGAGGGAAAATTAATGATGATATATAAAATTCTCGTATAGGTTCGAGTACTCGTATTTATTTATTTTTATTTTTATACATTTATTGCAAAAATACAGCAAAAGGACAATGATGTCCAATATATTGACAGAGCCCAATAAAGGGTTAAATCTACTAGTCAAATCAAAGTTACGGTTACGATTTAATTTAAAGCTTTAAACAAAAAAATTACACATACCTACGAGTGGTACTATTGACATTTTATAACGTTAAAAAGGTGTACCAGCTATCTATTAAGTTATCTAAAAAAATCCTACGATTTCGATTTACTATTTTCGATCTACTTACGATTATGCTATTAATAAATTCATACTAGTGATGTTAACCTATCCAGATTCCAGAACATCTAATACGCTATTTAGTCGGAGATATAGCTTAAGGCGATTTAACCATAATTTCCAGCTTTCAGCCCGTGCATCTGATTTGGCCCCCCTTCACCCTGTCTTTTCGTAATTCGTTGTACAATGCGCATGCGCTGCTGTATTTGTTCACTAGCAATTGACATAGTACACAGCAGTGTACGTCGTATTACGAATAGACAGGGAAGAGCGTTTGCCACTTGTCTAGGGGGGCTGGGGGGCGATCGCGGTAAATAATCTCAACCGAACAACAACTATTAGTTATTCTGTGCTACAACTGAACCTCAGCCGTTATATAGTGCTATCGCGTTTTACACACGCGATGGCGCTATACGAAGTCGGCAGAACGGCTGCGGTTCAGTTGTGGTTTGGTTGTGATTATTTAGCGCGATTGCCCCCCTGGGTATTCGTCTACTTAACTACGCTAACGGGACGACTTGATACTAACATAGGAGCTCAGCTGTCGTAATAGCAGACACAATAGAAATTCAATTGTTAGCTACCTCTAGTTCGTGAGAGACAAGGGGACAATATATACATTCGTATTTTTTTTAATGTTTACCTGTCTGGGTGCCTCCCTGACGTCAGTTATGTCGGCGTGGTGCAGAGTTTCGTTGGACACATAGTTTTTTGGCTCGCACTGTGACCTTGATCTGGGAAACATAAAATAAAATTATGTACCACATCAAAGTACCTACCTATCATCATCATCATCATCAGCCTATAAACGTCCCACTGCTGGGCACAGGCCTCCCACGTGAACAATAGCACGTGGGGATATTGGGCCATAACTCACCACGCTGGCCCAGTGCGGGTTGCGGGTGCGGCTGCCATCTTACGACAACAACCGGGACCAACGGCTTAACGTGCCTTCCGAAGCACGGAGGAGCTCGAGATGTTTTTAAATTTGGTCACCCATCCAGCGACCCGGCATTGCGAAAGTTGCTTAGCGAGCAAGTTCGCAAGCCGAGCGCGCTAGCCGCTGCGCCATCGAGCTCCTCCTCCTCTACCTACCTATACATACACAGAAACAAAAAAAGATAACGACATTTAAAAAAACTGTCAATGTTAAGTACCTCAATCAATGAGCTCAAAAAAGTACCTTCGCGCTTTTTATGAAAATCTTTCTCTGCAATTTTGGGTTTAATTAAAAGTTAAGCAAAATTTACAAAAAGCGAGGCCGCTACGCACTATTCCAATAGCTATTGTACACTATTCAATAAGTCATAATTTTTAATGTATTTTTGTTTCTGAGATCCATAACGCCAAAATAGGCCATTTTACGCAAAAATCACAATCGAGATAATAATAGGCCTCTTAAGTAACGTTTATAAGTAAGGCTTTATTTTATTACCTTCTTATTTGTGTCTTTAAGTATGGCTATTTTGTATTGATGCATTGAAAGAAACTCAAGTTTAAATTTATTGTACCCTTGTCTAATTCGTGGTAAACTCGTAGTTGTTGACCAAGAATTTAACATCTGTGTGACACGATTACCCAACTTTAAAATCGTATAAAAAAGGCAAAAAAAACAATATTTTTTCCTCCTACAAATATACGCGTAGATATCGCGTCAAAACAAGTATTTGGCATAGTGAACTATTAAGTAACTCCATTTTTTCGCATTAGTTTCTAGTAGGTAACTACCATGATTTCGATAGCAAAAAAACAACTCAATCAACATTAAAATGTAAACGACTAGGTACTCAAGGGCACAGTATAACGAGTGTGTATATTTAGCTGATTTAAATTAATTTAATAAATACTGTATAGGTAGATAGCAATGTAATTCTATTTCTTAGTCTGTAGAGATATTTAAGTAACTATAGCGCAGCGCCCGCGAATGCGTTCGTGTTGGTTTTGCTTTTATATACAGGGCGTCCCACGGACATGTCACATGGAGGGAAAGTACCTTGAATATTGTAAATGGAATATTTTACTGAAAGAAGACATTATTTGACCTTAAAAAACAATTTAAACTGCATTCATAGATATTTAAATAATTACATGGTTGAACCGGGAATCGAACCCGTTACATGAGAAAAATAATTATGTATGATAAAGCTACAGGCTTTACATACCGATGGAAAGGCTTCATCATAAGAATTATTTTTTGCTAAATAACATAGTGTCACAAATAAAAGGAAGACCATGAATTTTAACATTTTTAATACAAAATTAATTAAATATATGTATTTATTTCAATGTCAGTTGCACGAGTATGTCCTTACGGCAATGTCAGCTTTTCATTTTTCTAAACAAATTTTCACATCAAATGTTAAAATTCATGGTCTTTCTTTTATTTGTGACACTATGTTATTTAGCAAAAAATTATCCTTATGATGAAGCCTTTCGATTGGTATGATAAAACTTAATTATTTTTCTCATGTAACGGGTTCGATTCCCGGTTCAACCATGTAATTTTTTAAATATCTATGAATGCAGTTTAAATTGTTTTTTAAATTCAAATAATATCTTCTTTTAGTAAAATGTTCCATCTACAATATTCAAGGTATTTTCCCTCCACATGGCATGTCCGTGGGACGGCCTGTATAATTCCTAGTGTAGATGATAGCTTTTTCCTGCTAAATTCTAAATTTAAAAGAACTTTTCCACACACTTATTTGCAATAAGAGGCGCTGGATGCATAAATAAATTACGAGCTGACAAGAAATTATCAATCGCCTGCTTATGTAAAAGTTTTCTCACTGAACTCACAATTCTGCAATTTCAATTCAATGACCCGTACTAAATCATACAGTAAAGTATTCAGTGCATGCGGCTATGTATTTTTGTCGGATAGGTACAGTGTTGCAATGCCTACATAAAGATGTCGCGTTAAGATAATTGTACCCTCATGGTTGCAGAATGTATGTAGATACATACTTAAACCGTCATTAGGTTGCCGATGTTAAGCCGTTTACATTTTAGAAATGTCATTCATTACGACTTTGTATGACTTACAGATTACGCAACGTTTCTTTCTTTTGATTTCAAAGGATTTTTTCATCTCTATGATCTATTTTAGTGGTTAGAAACTATACTGACTAATTACGACATCTCGGGAACTAAGAATAAAAATTAGGCAGACAGGTTCCTTACATAGCTCTACATCCGCTAAAAAATAGTTTTTCCATTTAAAAAATTACAACAACGAACGAGAAAAAAACAACAACCTCTCAAACCCCAAGCAGTCGCATGAGACCGCACCTACAAAGACACACTTGACTTCGTACCGTGTTTTCTTAGACTTACAGACTACTTTAGTATGAACAAGGTTAATTATTTCGGTTCTGTGGTACATTTTATGCATCGTGATCGCAAAATATCGCATAGTCTATGCTCGATTCTGTCAAATTCGACGTTGAATATTGCGCCAATTTCTGTGTCTGAAAATTTCCAAGAGTGAGTGGTTAATGCCATTGAGCTTTATAAACTATAGAGGTAACTTCGATGTGCCAAATTGTCACACATGTACGAAAATAGTCGCCTATGTGTGCGTTACTAATAATATTGCCAGCATTAGTTTCACTCTCTAAATATGGGTAAATGTCACACAATGTCAGAACAAAAACCACGTTACAACATAACACCTCTAATTTTTGTGTCAGATGTAAGTAGTTAGAATGGTTAGGAAAAAAGGAACAAAAATATAAAATAACAACAATGTGTTATGGATCAAATAACAATCAATCTTTGAGAAATTTTATACAATGTAAAATAAAATAACACGTGAAGCCAAATTACAATGACTCTTATTTATGAAACAATCCGTGACCTAAATTGTTTCTTTCTAACATTAATTCAACGTTAACCTGTTTAACTTTCAATTTAATTATGGATCAATATGAATAACAAAGTCGCCATTACTTAAGTGACAAAGATGCATTGCTGCCTTGATGCTAATGTTTCTTCAGTGCTGCACGATTATACAACCTATAACATAAATCACCCTACCTACTTCATCTTAACTTTGTGGAATACCAAAAATTCATAATAAAATAAAGGAATGTTTTCGAAATCGCGGTCACTGATAAAACTGATAGAGAAGTTAAAGAAAACAAAAATTGTGATGTTAAATGTATGAAATAATAAAAGAAATGCAACTTTTAACTCCAAATTCTCAGAAGCGCCTCACTTTATGATTTCTGATACAAACTCCTTTATTAATTTATTTAGTCGGTGTTCAAGTCCTCAATCATTTTATCAAGTTTTGTTATGTGGCCGCCATTTTGTTTAAATTTCATTTTTTAGATTTTTATGTTTTCGCCCCAATTTTTTTAGTGTTTTATCTTTCAGATTTTTTTTTTTAAAGAACATACACAATCCTTACAGGCTAAACCTAATGCGATGGTGTAGTTATTTATAATATAGTTATTATATTAAAAGCTAATTCCGTGAGCTCACTCAGCGTACAGGAAAATAAATCACTTTGCTCAGCCATAGCGTTGAGCACCCGCAGCGCCCGCACGAGCGGCGTCCGGTGCAGCAGAACGGTGCATGCGCGGGGCACCACCTGCAGCGGGCGTCGCCGCCGGCGGCCCGCACTCCCGTCCCAGACACTCAATAGCACCATCTCCAACACCTTTGGGTTGTGTATGATACCTCTTATCACCTTAAGCAAGTACACAATGAGAGCGACTTCTCTTCTAGCTTCCAGCTTCTAGTAACCCACCATGCCGAGCAAAAACAGAGTAGGATACAACAAGGGATAAACTGGATATACTCCAAATTGTTTCCAGTAAATAAATCTTACAAGTTTATTCTAAATACGTTCTAGCATAAATTTATATTTGGCCTCATGAGGAGACCAAATGACGGCATTACATTCTAAATGGCTCCTAACGAGCGCGTCGTAAAGCGCTCTCAAAGCCCTGACATTCGTGAAACCATTTCCCAGACCCAATATCATTCCAAGATTGTGGTATGCCTTCTTACAGACATTAGCGATATGTACTCTAAAATTCAAGTCTGCAGTGAAACGTACACCCAAGTCCCTAACTTCGGTAACGCGTTGCAGCGGATCCCCATTCATCTGATAGTGACGATGGATCGGAGCGCGTGATCGGCTAAAGGACAAAATTGAGCATTTAGAGACATTAAAGTAAAGTTTGTTAGTTATGCCCCATTCTAAGACCATACCAATGTCATGCTGCAAGGAGTCGCAATCGGACTTGTCTTTTATTTCATAAACTAGTTTTAAATCATCTGCAAACAATAATGGTGTACAACTATTAACTACATTAACTACATTAGGTAAATCATCATCAGAATAAAGAGTAAAGGTCCTAGATTACTGCCCTGACTGACCCCAGATCTAGTAGGGTAGGGTAGAGTGAGAGTAGTTCCCGTTGCAGTCGACGAACTGACGACGAAAATAAACGTTAATTTACACTAGGCTGGCTTGATTCTCGTGAGGCCCCTAAAAACTTTTTAGTATTTTCTACCACGCTCAGTCTAACGCTCGGATAGAGAGGAAAGGGACAGCGAGTGATTTCGATATAAGTAATTCAATTAGATAATTAAGTCCAAGCTATTCGTTCCATATACCTAACATAAATATTTTTGGAGTAAACTTTGCGAAGTTACTAACAATACTGAGTAATAGGTTATTTTGAAATATTTTTATGAAATTTCCATATTAAACCAACAGCACACATATTTATTACTAGAATTAGAAATTTGCAAACATTTATAAGCATTTTGAGTAGAAACAAATCCGAATATCGCACGGTAAATTCTTGATAATCATCACGAAACCAGGTTAACAAAACATACCTTCGAAACTATAATATTTGAGACACTTTCCACTCACTTCTATTACTACAATGTTTAACTGAACAACTCATTATTAAATTAAACCCACTGAAATAATAAGTAAGTACACCAAAAAATAAACTGATTTAACTACAAAAACAAATAAATAATTAGCAGGTAAACTATGACAGCGATTTGTTTGGGTACAATGGTCATTGGATCCATGTAAAAAGTTGCACAGTTTCACCGACATGGTCATATCATCCTAGCTTTTGTCTTTGTTGTACTTATGGGTAAACATGATGTGCCGAAACGAAACCAAATTTATAATGGATAAAGGCAAAAAGAGATAGCAAAGTTATGCTCTCTCTCTATAGTTTATAAAGCTCAATTATTAATACCTATTAATATTTACACAATATCATACTATAAATCCATTTAATAGTTTGTATGAATGATAATAAGCACCCTTTTCAATTTTAACTGATGGATGAGGCATTAATGCGAAAAACTGCAGCACACTTCAACGATATTGTGGTTGTGGTGTCACAGGTCCATTAAAATGTTTGGTTGCAACATTTTTATGCGGACTTATGAGGAATGCCATAAAGGCCCAAAAAACAGCGAAGTAGAACGCCTCGGTGGCCGAGTGGTCAAGCGCTCGGTTCGATATCCGGAGGTCCCAGGTTCCATTTAGGGATGGCGATTCTTTTAAAAAAAGATAGATTTTTAAATCGATTCGAATCGCAATATTATAAAAACGATTCACAAAAAAATCGAGTAGGTACCAAAAAGATCCATCTCTCAAAAATCGATTTATTTTAGAGTTTGTATTCACAATACCTAACAAATCAAAGTTTACAAACGTAACTTTTAATCTTTGCTTTTATTTATTAAAAAGAGGCGAAGAAAACTAAGCACACAGCCATCTTGTGAATTTTTGAGTAATTTAGCGGAAAACTATTATTTCTGTACATGAGTTGGAGTAGGTACGTTCAACTAGCTGTAAATAATTTTATGGTCCATAACAAAACTGGATCGATTCGGTACTAGATATCGGTTTAAAAATCTTTATTTTTGTCCCGTGAAATCGAGTCTTTGATTAATCGATTACCATCCCTAGTTCAATTCCCAGGTCGGGCAAAGTGTGTTTTCGGATTTTCCGATGCATAGCCCGGGTTTGTGATCACTAACCCGCATTTGGCAAACGTGGTGATTAAGCCAATACGTGGCCAAATACCCATCTATAGCGATGACTTAATTTCATGACATTATAGAGGCTTTTTCGCTGCAGTGGGTCAGGGTACAGCCAGCATCAAAAGTAGCTTAGCATAAGAAATTTTCAAATGATTGTTACGGTTGAAATGACCAGAATTGTCTGACATAGCTGTTGAGTCAAAAGTACATGACAATATACTTTTGCATTATTGCCTTAACCATTTATTATGAACACAAAAAATGTCATATAATTCTGAAATGTTAAATGATGAGTATTCACACGTGACTATTACTTTTGCCACCTTGTTTTTGTTCAGTTACTTTTGACGCTGCAAACTGTACTTTACTTACGAGGAATTGCTCTTTGTTTGTGGGACCATGGCGATGAGGTTGAGGCTCATGTTGACTCGCAGCATGTACACTACCCAGCAGCTGGTGAACAGCATTATCCATAGGTTGAACCTCACAGGAACCGCGTCTGGAAACAAACAGAAAATTGTTAACAATAAGCACTAGGTAACAAATAATGTTTTTATAATAAATAAATCGTTTATTTGCGGAATATCGTGTACATAACATTGAGATGTAAGACAATGATTTTATTAATATTCTGTTTTATATATGTAGGCTTGCAAATGCCCACAATAACAATTACAATTACTTGATTATTTGTCCAAAATTAATCATTATAGTTGGTGTCATTTTTACTTAAATCCCTAAAAATTTCTTTACAAATTATATGAATAAATTACATTTCATTCTTATTAAAGTTTTAATTATGAATTATTGTCTACCTAGGTCAAATTATAAAACATGTCAATAATAATGAAATAGTAAGATGCATATTTCCAAATATTCATTGAAAGAGTAGAAATTGTGCTTTAGGATCCATGTTCATTATGTGGGTCAATCTATACATTATTTAAAATACGTTAGTGAAGATAGTTGTAACACATGCTGATTTTTTGATATAAGAAAAAAACATACCCATAAGCATTTGAAGATAGTTGTGCTAGTGCCACATAGAGGAAAGTCACAAGTGAACAAGTAAGTCCTAATTATGATACAAGTGACATGTAAAATTTGAAAAAATAGAAATGTACGCTCACACTAATTATCTCTAGACCAAGATGAGAATTCTTTTAAAACTCGTCAATATTGTAAGATAACGGATAAATATACATAAACGTAGAAAAAACACCTAGACCCGAAATCAATTTAGAGAAACTGTTTTTCTCTAAATTGACCCGACCCGGCATTGAACCCGGGACCTCGGAGATGGCGCGACGCCAGACCCGGCGTGACATCCACTCGACCACGGAGGTAGTCGAGAGGTCGTCGAGAATGTAGAAGAAAGAAGCAAGTTAAGAAGTTATTGATACTGTAACTTCTGCTATTGCACAAAGAGAAATACCGCAAGTGAATAAGTAACTACTACTTGAAGTAGAAATCACGTAAATAATTTAATGATACTGGAGTGGTGTTAATAGCACGTTGAGGAAAGCACAAGTAAATAAATAACTGGTACTAATAATGTCTGTTTCAGCTGCGAGGACTGATCAACATTCTGCGACGAACAGAGAACAGTGGCGTATCTCGTGTCGAAAGCCAAGATCCACATGGGGCCGCATCCAGCGGAGTAAGTAAGGCACATAGAAGCAGGCAGCTTGTGAAGAACTTGTGATACTATTGTTGCTAATGGCACGTAGAAGAAAGAAACAAGTGAAATAGTAATTGATACTTATAATGCTAGTGGTTCGTAGAGAAAGGAAGCGAGTGAACCACTTATTGTTACTAGTGATGCAAATGGTACCAATATACCTTTTCTCATCTGTAAAAGTGTAGGTGTACCCGTATAAATATAGAGAATATCTATATTTTATAAAACCACAAGTACAAATAGTTAAATAAAATATTTTCTTGTCAATCGTACGAATAAAAAAATGGAGTAAACAAAACTTTTTTTAAGGTACGAAGGTTCTCTGTTGTTTACATTTTCGTTTTTCAAACAACACTAGCGCATTATATAACACGAATAAATTTAAAAACATTAAGTCCGCTAATGATACTATCATTCTAACTAGTAACATAAACCTACTATTAAAAACTTTTCTTGAGAAACGAGGATATTAAAATATCTGTGGTCACAAAAGTACGCAACATTAATTCATAACCGCAGTGGCAGTAAAAGTTTAAGTACTTGAAGAAATTATAGCTATTGGAATAGGAGTTGGGTAACACATTCCATAAGAAAAATCTTAAGGTATACTTAAGGTAAGTCAGCGACTTTCGCAATGCCGTGTCGCCTGATGGGTGACCAAATTAAAATATCTCGAGCTCCTTGTTTTAAATATGTCACTAGTTACAATTTTCAATCTTATCAATCCACATTATGCCATCGCTCTCCCCACGATATTATTCACGGGGGAACTTGGGAAGTTCTGTACTGTGAAACTCCTAAAATCTCCTAAACTATATTTTAATTTAAATATGTTCATACATAGGTACATACATGTAATCACGACTATTATCCCCGAAGGGTTTGATAAGGATGGGAAAAGCAGTTCTCTACCATAGTCCACTTTTCACCAAATAGCGACTGCACAATATGTGCTCAGCGTGACAGGTGGTGAGCCTATCGCCGCTATGCTGTTGGATGTATGTGCAGTCTTTATTCCGTAATGCCCGATTTACACGTATTAAGTAATTTAGTAGTTAACTAAATTTTAGCTTAGTTTTAAGTGACTTATCTACTAAATTGTGTGTTTACATGCAATTAATCACTTAAAATTAAGTTAAAATTTAGTTAACTACTAAACTACTTAATACGTGTAAATCGCGCATTAGTCGCCTTTTACGACACCCAAGGGAAGAGAGGGGGTGGTAGTATTCTTTCACCGCTATGCGACATAGGTAAAAATAAATAAAATCCTTATAAACACGCACTGATTCACTGACACATGCACACGTCCACACACTCTTTTACAATTATGTAAAAGAGTAAAAAAGTTAACCTTAAAAATAAATATATGTACTCGTAAGGTTCACTTTTTTAGGTTAAGACCAACAGCTTAATAAAAACCGAAAAATAGCACTAATATTAGCATTAGGTAACCATTTTAGGTCCTCGCGAATAAACAATATGCTAGCCCAAAAAAAGCGAAATAGTAAAACATAACATAAAACTATGCCAATCTATCAATTCATTATTAGTTTCGCATGGCGAATCCAAAAGTGGGTTCCGCGGTACTCAAGGGTTCAATGCAAAAAGTCGGCAGTGTTCCGCGAATCAGTTATTTTTTTATTATCATTCTAAATTGCAGTCTTTCATAAGTTAAATTTGATATGGGGTTTCATAAAATAAAACGGACGGAACATTGAGTGTTTCTCAGAATAAAAGATTAGAAACTGTTGGTCTATAGCTTGTTAATTTAAGGCTGTTGGAACAATGCACTGATTCTAGCACTTTTTTCATAGGATTGCTTTTATATTAGGTAGTGTTATAAGTAATTTATTTATCACTTAGTCTATTTAACTGTATGACATTCTTATAAAGTATCGAATGTGTGTTACAAGTGTTACAATGTATACAAAAAATTAAGTCTTTAAAAAGAAGAAAACCATGAGAAAACGATTTTTTTTTAGAATTCTCGTGCTTAAACCAGGATGGTATAGTTAACAAATTCTTTCTTATTTCTCTATTCTTGCGTATGTAGAACTCTTAGTATACCTATACCTATCCACTATCAAGAAAGCCATAGAGGCAGAGTAGAAAGAATGCTCTGCCTGAAATCCTGTCCTGGGTTCCGTTCCTCTTACTGTCATCTCTAGACAACTAGGCGAATTCCCATACTAATTTCGCATAGTAAAATTAAAGAATGCTGCTCTAAGATTTGATGATAAGGTCCCTGATCGGGCAAGGTGTGTGATGATACTGATGATCGATTCGATCACCAACCTTTAGTTTAGCCTTTGATTACGTATATAGAGTTTAGTGTAGTGATTGTGACTATTTGAGACAACAATAAAATTGTGGAAATGTTTTCACATGAAGAAGGTGTTTGGCCAGCCGTTTACGAATATTTTTGTATAAGTATTTACAAAATCAATAGATAAAGATACTTTATTGGTTTGAACCTTTTGTTTTAATCTAAGGTTTGAACACGTGTATAAAAAGACATTAAAATTATATATAAGTACTTAGAGAACATTTATTATGATAATGAGGTATGTACTAACACGATTGTAGCCGTTTCAAACTTCCATCAGATTTCATTATTATTCAAATCAAATTTTTGCTTTAATATTTAGAAAATAAATAGCATTTAGCAAAAAACAACATTACTCCATGCATTCTCCGTCATCTGTCAAATTTATGCTCCGTTTGACATATGAAATATGTAAGCACAGATAACTTTAAATTGAGTTTTAATACGTTGGAGGAGTTATGTTTTTATTCATGTATGACCTAAGATTTATTATTATTTTTATTTTATACAAACATAAATTTACGTCTGTGCATAAAACAGCCCGCGCCGGGCCTCACGGCGTAGGGGAGCGTCCCCCGGGTGGCGGATGGAATTACGATAGCCTCGTGGAATGTTAGAAGCTTATACAGACCCGGTGGCCTTTACCAGGTTGTCAACAAGCTAAGCCGGTATCAAAGGGGAATAACAGCTCTTCAAGAAGTTAGATGGCCTGGGAGTGGCGAGTGTATGCTAAAGAAGGGGAACATCTTGTTTTACAGTGGAACCGACGATGGCAAACACGTCAATGGGACAGGCTTCATATAGTTGACAAGAAAGCAGTCTCCAGTTAGATTGCATTTAACCCAGTGTCATTTGTGCCCACTATCGGAAAATACAGTAAGCACGAAATATCTAACGACAATGGAGGTAGACTTATCAGCTTCGCTGCGTCAAAATCCATGGTTGTCAGTAGCATGATTTCTCCCCATATGAAAATCCCCCAAGGAACATGGAAGTCGCCTGATGGAGCCACCGTAAATCAAATTGATAACGTACTCATTGACAACCGACACAAATCAATAATTGAAGATGTCCGAAGTTTTAGAGGAGCCGATTGTGATAGTGATCATTATATGGTTGGAATCAAAATTAAGTGTAAAATAAGAATTACTGGGGTGAAATCAGGTCCACAGAAAGATAACATTACCGTAGAATCTCTAAAAAATGAGGAAATAATGAATGAATTTAATTTAGAACTCTCAAACCGATTTACGCGCCTAGAGGTTGAAGATAAGCTCGACGATGCGTGGAACAGTATTCGAAAAGTAGTGACTGAAGTTGCACTGAAAACACTTGGCAAAAGAGAACGGAAAAAGCGTAGAAAATGGATAACGGATGAATGTGTTAACCAAATAGAGAAAAGAAGACAACTTAAGTTACAAGCAGAACAAGAGGAAAAATGGAAAGCTGACTACGAAAACCAGCACGTAGAAACCAAGCGAGCAATTAAAGCAGCAAAGAGAAAGTACTTGGATTCAATAGTAAGAAGTATGGAGAAAATGTTTAAGGGTGCTAATAGTAGGAAGTTTTACCAGGAAGTTATAAACGTAAAGAAAGGATACCAACCCACCCTGCAACTACTAGAAGACGACTTGGGAAACCGTATAACAGACCCAACTACGATTAAGGAAACATGGCGAAATTACTTCAAGACCCTATTGAACTGCTCACCCCCTACTGACAGCTAACAAACCGACTCAGAGGAAAACATTGACGAGACGCCTCCGCCTACATTAGAGGAAGTAAAGAAGGCCATTATCAGGTTAAAAAATCACAAGTCACCACTCACCAGGAGTTGACAACTTGCCTGGGGAGCTCTGGAAGTACGGGGGTAGTGTCTTACAATATGCTGTACGAACTGCTACTCGAAATATGGCACAAAGAATGTATACCATCAGGGTGGAATCTTGGAGTTATATGTCCCAAAAAAGGTCCTAGAAAGAAGTGTACAAACTACCGAGGAATAACCCTTATAAAGTATATCCTACGTGTTGCTGAGGAGACTAGAACCATATGCTGAGGCCATTATCGGAGATTACCAGTGTGGCTTCCGAGCAACCGTAGTACAATCGATCAGATTTTCCTACTAAAACAGCTCATGGAGAAGAAGTGTAAGTATGCACAAGACATGCATTCTCTGTTCGTTGATTTTGCCAAGGAAAAATAGTATGGACCGCAGTACCTTATATACCACCTTTAGAAATTTTAACATACCGGCTAAATTTATCCAAATGATTGAAGCCGCGACGAAATGAAATAGGGCCGTAGTTAAGGTGGGAGGAGAATTTACTGATGAGTTTCCCATAGATAGTGGTCTAACGCAAGGAGATGCGCTGTAACCCATGCTGTTCAATCTGGCCTTAGAGCATGTCCTTAGATACGTGATAGCACATGACGGTGGAATACAACTAAATGGACAGCACCAGGTGATAGGCTATGCGGACGACCTGGCTTTACTAGGGGAAAGGAAAAAGCACATTATAAGGGCAGCGGAAACACTGGACACCGAAGCAAGATGGGTTGGGCTAAGAGTCAATCAAAGCAAAATGGAATATATGCACATACGCCGCTACAAAAACACCAGTGCTCCCAGAGAAAGATACAACCAATAAGGGGGTGGAAAAGTTTAGATACCTGGGCTGCAGTATAACAGATACTAACACCAGGGAAGAAGAAATAGATCTCAGGGTTCAAAATACTCTTCGTTGTAGTGCAGCATTACACAAGGTGTTAGTGTCCAAGCTTTCTAAGCCGACGAACAAAGATCTGTATTTACAAAACAGTTATACGGCCCATACCTTCTGATGTACGGATGCGAGGCTTGGACATTGACGCTTAAAGAAGAACAAAAGCTTCTGGTGACGGAAAGAAAAGTGCTGAGAAACATTCTTGGTGCAACGCGTATGGCAGAAGGAATATGGCGAAGAAGGAAGAACGAGGAAGTCGAGCAACTGATGGCCGGGCCCAACATAATCGGCGAGACAAAAGCACACAAACTTCGCTGGCTCGGTCACCTGGAGAGAATGGGGAGTGATCGTGCCGTCAAGCGCGCGTACTTGGGACGACCGAACGGCCGGAGACCGGTCGGACGGCCTAGGTATCGCTGGGAAGATCAGGTCATGCGAGATTTGCACGAGCTCCATGATTGGAGTTGGATTGGAGGGCGATAGCGCACGACAGACCGAAATGGCGGCTCTTATTGTCGGAGGCCAAGATCCACTTTGGGTTTAAGAAAGCAAATTCGACGAAAAAGGCCTAATTTGTGAAAAGAAAATTCTTGGATTTTGCACCACGATAATGCGCCTTCGCACAAGGCCATCATAATGAACGAATTTTTGACCAAAAAAAACTCAACAAATACCATCGAGCAACCACCTTATTCAACAGATATGGCCCCAGCCGACTTCTTTCTTTTTCCTAAACTCAAATTACCACTTTGTGGCACCCGTTTTCATTCGGTAGAAGACATAATGGAGAATTCGCGGTGAGAACTGAACTCAATTCTGAAAATGCGTTTAAAAATATTTTGATGATTGGATTATTCGTTGGCGTGAGTAAATTTATTAATTATAAATTATTATTATATAAAATAAATTTAATAAAATAAATTTAGATGAATAACTAACATTTTGTGTATTATTGATCTTTTCCCGGTACTTTCTTGACAGATTAGTATATTTAAGTAATAGAAAGTTCGATAATGTTGTAATACGTTTAATCACTGGACAAATAATTAAGAACACTTATTGTTGATCGAAAAAGAATACAAACTGAAACTAATAATTATTAAATGAAATAACAATTAAATTTAATAAATTGAATAACGTACATGTTGGAGGTATTACTGTAGTTTATAAAAATGAAAATTAATATTTGGTAGGATAACCATTATTTGCATTTACAGCACTGCATCGACGAGACATAGAGACTATTAGAGTTTGGAAAGTTTTAATAGAAATGGCGTTCCACGATTCCATAAACGCATCGCAAAGCTCGTTTAGATTACTTGTTCTTTTAGCGGATACGCTCCTCTTTACAACACGTGACAAATATTCAATGGGATTGAGATCTAGGCTATCTGCAGGCCAGTCTAGCATCAAAACTGATTGCTCCCTAAGAAAAATTTACAGAATGGGTAGTGTGTTTGGGGTCATTATCATGATGAAATATCCAGGTAACGTCTCCTCAGCATAAGGAAATATTGTTTCTTCCAAAATGATCTTGTATTTAAATTTATCTAGATTGCCTTCAATTTTTTTCACGGGACCCACACCATGTCCAGAGAAACAGCCCCAAACTTTAATGTTTTCTCCTCCAAGCTTTACTTGTTTTGTGGTGTATTTATATTGGCAGTGACGCAGTGACAGTAAAGTAAAACTTCGTAGTTGTCTGAACGAATGCTTTTATTAAAGTGAGTGTGAGTCCGTTGGCACGGTTTTATATGAAAAGTCAATTGGTTTTCGAGATACGTTATTGGTAGTGTGAAATTTCTTAGAGTGATTGACCGTGTTAAAAACTTTAGTTTTTGAACATTTTATGCATTTAATGATCAGCAATCTTTTTGTAAGACCAATCACGTTCATAAAATGCATTTATACTTTTTCTTGTTTATTCTTTCCCATGTTTTGTAATAAATAATATTAAATATTCAACAACTTGTAATAATTGTAGACTTGAAAAAATGGCGCCAAAACATTTCCGAATTATAGCATAAAAAAATATTTTTCATTAAAAAACGAAATGATGCTGTGTTCCTAGTTATTTGTCCAGCGGCCAGTACCTATAGGTACATTCCAAAAACTGTCTTGTTTGTTTATTGTCTCGAAACATGATAAAAGCGTTGTTCCGTATTCAACCCATATGAACTCAACCCACTAATTAATTTTTCCTTACTCAACCCACAACAATATTTTAATTTTTAATTCCTTACTCAACCCAAATGTATTCCTTACTCAACCCACATCAAAATTATAAAGAAAACTCCTGTTTGTGGGTACGGTCTGACCAAAAACTAATAGTGCCTGTTACTATTTTATTTTTAATACATTAATTTTAAGGTTCATAAAATAGATCATGTATATTAGGTCACCTGTTGAAATACCAGACACAATAGAATTTCTATTGTTATCGAGCTCTAGGAATCCTTGCCACAGACGAGGGGCTAAACTATATTCCGTTATGAAATAAAAATTCCAAAAGTGGGACATAATCATATAATTATTATAAAAATCAACAAAATTTGTATAAAATCAACCGTAAATAAATCAACAAGAATAAAATGAAATGAGCAAAACCCACGGACACCTTTTATGAACATAAATGCATGCAGGCAATATTTTCATAAAAAGTGAGCGCGGGTTCTTTCTACTAATAAAATATAAATTTACTTTGATTATGACAAACATAAATTTAAGACTTAGTCTAAGACAAAGAGTAAAATCATTATCAAGCCGTGTACATAAAAAACACAGATTAAGACTAGTGAAATATCAAATAAATAAAGATTATTTTAGACTTTAATACGATATTATGTTATAATTCTAGTAGGTACAATTAAAAATCATTTTTTGTCTTTTTAAGTGAACGAACGGAGACAACTTTGGGTGTACGTAGATACATATTACAATTTAGCTATTAATGCATACATTTTACGGTACATTTATCATTATATAATTGTGTTATGAAATAAAGTTTCTAAAAGTAGGACATAATTATACTATTATTAAAGTCAACAATATTTGTTAATAATCAACCTTATATAAATCTAAATAAATCAAATGCTATAATTATAGATTTCAGTTTTTATGTTCTTCAATTTTGGTACTTCTAATATGAAATAGATTCCCCGATCATTTAGTGATAATAAAGTTTTTTGGTACTCGGTCGGTATGGGTTTCCCTTGAGTAAGGAATAGAAATGGGTTGAGTAAGGAAAAATAAATTAGTGGGTTGAGTTCATGTGGGTTAAATACGGAACAACCCGATAAAAGTTTATTTGATTTGTGTAAGAATATTATGAGTTGGACCTTTAGTCATGATAGTACATTTTTACATGGTTAAAAGTAATTGATATCTAATAAATCAATGCGAAGTTATTTGAACTAGATTTCATAAAATTGAATTGAATACCTACCCGTTCCTAATTTAAAGACTTTAACTGTATATCCTACTAATATTATAAACGCGAAAGTTTGTAAGTATGGATGGATGTTTGTTACTCTTTCACGTAAAAACTACTAAATAGATTTGGATGAAATTCGGCATACAGATAGTTTATAACCTTAATTAACACATAAGATATTTTTATCCCGATATTCCCACGGGAACGGGAACCACGCGGGTGAAACCGCGAGCGGCCGCTAGTTACGTATATATATCCACAAGTATTTTCTTAATAGCTAAACAATATGTATTTAAATAATGCTGTATTATTAAAAATACTTTAAAAAACGTCTGCTCACAAACTAGCTGGGCTTAGCTAGGCTAAGGCCGACCCATAAGATCATTATCCCACAGGGTTGGGCTAAAACCTGCCAAGTTGTTCAAGTTCATAGCGGGTATTAGTGGGGCAGGTAATACTTCAAAGGGGGATAAACAACAAACAACTACTCTGGTTAGTTCTTGTCTTAACAAACCGTCCAACCAAGGACTATATATTTGTCTATAGTCCAACTGACAATTAGGTATTGTGAAGAGGTGGTGGACTCGCAAGTTCACCCGAATTCGTTTGTGTTTGAATTTAAGTTCGATCTATAGAGAGTATCGTCTAACTTCATTCAAACCTGTACTGCTCTATTCAGTTTTGTCTTGCTCTGTTTTGCACGAATAAGAAACAAACAAACAAACTAATTTTTTGCATTTATAATATTAGTATTTGCAGGATGGCCTCGCTAATGGAAACTCGCACTCGTCTCTATCAGAGATCGGAGAAGTGTTGTTTCCACAAATTATATACCTATAAAGGCTATATAGCCTTTATCATAATCATATGATTACGAGCACTCACGAGCATAATATGATGATGCTCACAACTCAGGTAACATTACTGTCACGACATTGAGAGCCGGTGTCAAACAACAGGAAGATGACTTCAATTAAATTTTCATAGTTTGGAAAAACCTGCCGCGTTCGGCAGTAAGTACAGAAAAAACTGACCCGATAAAAAATCTACCAGCTAATTCATAGAGATATTAGGCAACTTTTAACATACATTGTAGTATTGAGTTGCTAAGAACATACTTGGTACTTACTATACTTGAGCATTTCGCTACCAATCGCAATTTTTTGGCTAACCAGGAATTTGTATCAAAGCCTTGATAGTATGTTTAAGACCGAAGCATGTGATCACTTATTGTAGTGTTAGCGCAAAATTAACTAAGCCCCTTGCCTGTCGCGGTCTCTTTTAAAGAGATATAGCAATTTAATTATTTTTTAGAGATAATAGGTGTTACAGCAACTGAGCTCATAGTTAAGTAATTAACGTCCACAATAGGTTAATATAACATAAATTAGGTACACATAAGTAATGTGTAAATTAGGATTACTTATGTATGCACATACAATGGAAACATTCTTGCGATCCAAATTAATATATATGTGACTGATAACAACGCGGTAAGTATCTACTGATCTGCGATTGTAAAATCTTTGTTCTTATTGTATAACTCCGTTTCATTTTTAATTTATGAATAAATTAACATCGAATAAACCGGAATCGCCTAGAAACAAAGTATCAATTAACACATTAGAATTAATTATCATTTCGTGCCACTAACAAAAACGCTAATTTATAACCACTTAATAGAATTAAGAGTTCGATAGATTTATCCACGCTCGTTATAAGTAAATAGGAATAGTACATACATTTTATATAAAGCAGTTCATATTACACCGTGCATGATCCGTGTACCGTCCGGGCTCTGACGGCCCGGACGGGACACGCCCCGTGCACGGCCCGCTCTAATATAAATCATCCCTTAGTCCCGAGACGGGGTGGAGGGGGGAGGGCGCCAATAGTTCGAGGGACTAAATAATTCTTTCACCCGTGTTAAACACTGTGCTTTTCATTACGAATACAAAGAAAGTAAAAATAATGAATTAGTTAAGGAAAAAATGAGATTCTTATTTGAATCTAACGAACTCATCGTGTTAATACAAATCTCAGCTATACGGAAGTAGAAACAAAACTCTACAACTCGTTTTCGATATTCATTTGTTTTTAAGAGGGTCTACGCATTTCGGTTTCCCTTACAAAATTACAAGTAGAAATTTTTGAAAACTAATAAGACGATTTTAATGAAACTTTGCATGCTAAAGTTAAATGCAAAACTCTAAATAGTTTGTTGAAAACATTTTTAAAAAACGTCTATTTATCTGAGTTATTGCGATTTACAGTTCACTATAGAAAGTTTAAAATCTCAATAACTCAATACATGAACGTTTTTAAAAAAAATGTTTTCAACAAACTATTTAGATCACAGTATTTTACTTAATCATGCAAAGTTTCATTAAATTTGTTTTTAAAAATTTCGAATTGAAAGTTTGTATGGAAAACCGAAATGCGTAAACCCTCTTAACAAATGAAGGTCGGATTGCCGTTTTTCCGCCTATTTTGTTTTTTTTTTCTGTGGCCAGCCAGCTATTCAGCTCTTAGTTTTCATTTTCGTCATTGAAGAATACTAAATATTTTGCCTAAATCTATGTTATTTTAAAGAAATAGTTAAAAGTATAATAAGCCATTTTTCGGAGATGAGACAAATTACTGTTTGTTGCTTTTATCTATGTTTCCTTTTCCCAACAAACCACTTTGCACCGCATCATCGTAATGTTCACGACCCATAGACTTACATAAAGTAATTTCAAAAAATATTTTTTTTATTAATTCTTAAAAGTATTACTTAGTTATGTTATTTCAATTTCACATCGCGCTGAAAATTTACTTTTCATTTCATTAAAACTGTTTTAACGGGACTAAACACGATTAATTTTGTAAGTAAGTACATTTCAAAAGGACAAAATTGGAACAGTATAAGAAACTTCTCCATTAAGACTGTATATACTCCGTTATGCCAAATATCAAACAAATTGCGGTCGCCTAAAGACGTCATACCTTTCCAAACACCGGGAGTTCATAAACTCGATTGTAGCTGTGGTTTCGTTTGTTTCGTATATTGGACAGACTAAGCGGACTATCGCAGAACGTGTCAAGGAACACATCGCAGCTGTCAAAAATCGACAAATAGACAAATCGGCAGTAGCTGAACACCTGCTGGAAGCTGGTGTCAATCACTGGATGGAGTTACATGATCCAAAAATCCTCTCCACCGACCGTTATTATCATAGCAGGATGGTACGTGAAGCGATTGAGATCAAGAAGTATAAAAATTTCAATCGGGAGGACGGGTTTAAATTATCCTCAGCATGGAATACAGTGATTGGCAAATGCAAACCGCAACGTCGGTCTATAACAAGAAACTCCGATACTGTTAGTGTAGTGTGCCGGAGTCGTGTTACTGAAGATTCATTGCACTGTGACAATTTAAGTGAACGTGTGAGGGTGGATGAAGAAACAAATACCCGCCCGAGCCGACGACGCCGCGCACCGCCAGTTCGCTTGTGACCACGGCCGCAGCATCGCGGCCGAAACGTCAAGCAGTAAGTAGATAATGTACTTACTTACAAAATTAATCGTGTTTAGTCCCGTTAAAACAGTTTTAGTGCAATGCAACGCGATAGTTTAAAGTCTTACTTTTCATTTCTCATACTCAGAAAGTAAGTCTGAAGTTGCCTGAGGAGCGGGTTGAAAGTAATACTTTTCAGCCCTAGGGAAAATCTTTTTTATGACAGATACTGTCAAATTATTTTAAAAAAAACTAGTTCTTTTTTCACATTTCTATTGAACCATGTCGCAACTTTCTATACAGCCACTCAATTACAGCGTGATGTAAAATTGAAATAACATAAAGATAAGTATTATAATTAAAGAATATATTTTTTTAAATTACTTTATTATAATTAGCTTTCAACTATTTATTTTAACCGCCTCTGTGGTCTAGTGGCTAAGCCACCGGTTCCAGACCCAGAGGTCCCGGGTTCGATTCCCAGCGGGGGGTACATCTTTGTGTGCTTGGTTTGGATGGTGGCAGGGCTGTTAAGTCCGCCTAGCTAGCTGCCACCATCTTATCTAAGTCTGTCGCCTTAGCAACGATGTTTGTAGCATTGTTCTGTTCCGACTGTTTGTGATAAGATAGCCAGTTCCTCAGTGGTTGAGGATTCCGGGTGAAGCGTGCTTCCACCTTCGGCCTTATCGTCATTTACTATCAGGTGAGTTAGGGGCCAAGCGCTTACCCGTAGTAGAATAAAAAAAAGAAAAAATAACATAGACTTGGGCAAAATATTTACTATTTTTCAATGATAAAAATAAAAACTAAGGGCTGAATAGCTGGCCGGCCACAGAAAAAAACGAAATAGGCATGAAAGCGGATATCTGATATACATTTATTTTTTCGAGTTGTAGAGTTTTGTTTATACTTCCATAAATCAGATTTAAATATGGAAGTCATTTTTTCTTTAGCTAATTTCATGTTTTTATTTTTACTTTCCTTGTATCCGTAATAAAAAGCACAGTGTTTAACTCGGGTGAAAGACTTATTTAGGCACCCAAATCCCGTCTCGGGACTAAATAAGCTACTTTCACCCCCTAGGGTAACAATGTACTATTTTCAGTTTACAATTAATCCGTAAATTTTTAAAAGATTACACGCACTGACAAGGTGAAGAGGTATCAATCTATATAAATAAATATCAATTGCCACGAATGTTTTGCTAATTATATTTTTGTTGTGTTTGTAGTGGTCAGGACAAAGTAGGTATACTCGTATATTTTTTTTGGAAATTCGTCACGGATAACGGGGCTAAGCGGACGAAGTTGCGGGCAGGCCGCTAGTAAGATAGAATTAAGTGTTTGATAGATTTATTCATTATAAAAACATTATAATTTAATTTATTAAAAGGGTGGATTTCGCAGCAGCAAATTTTACTCGGCATGGATGAAATCGGTAGTACAGAACGTTACTATATAGTTCTAATATTTTTTTCTTGGTAGATGAGGTAGTTACCTGTATGGGGCAGTAAATAATTCTCAATCAGACTTGCAGTTAAATAGGAAAAAAATATTGCAAAGCCTCATTTTTATCATTTCGGTAGCTGTCCCAAAAACATTTTTCAGTGGCATCGGTGTGATGGGACAAAATTCTTTTCATTTCCATGTATAGATATAACTTGTCTTCAAATCAACGAGTATATTTAGTAAAGTAGTCGTGAGGTGCTCATTGTAATACGGTTATTTGTGTAGTATTCATTCAATCTTTTAATAAATAGTTTTTTAGTAAATGCACATTTTTGCTCTTGTTTTTCATTACTAAGTTTTCATTTCGGTTGATTCGATGTATGAAATTGTCAAAGGAAATGACAAAAAACTCACCGAAATGATAAAAATATCATTTCAGTGAGTTCTATAAATTTCGGTGTATAATCATTTCATTTCAGTTCATTGTTTTATCATTTCGCTTGGTTATCAATTCATTTCGGAGTAAATCACACTGAAGAATGGTGGACATAACCTTTCTTTAGGTGGCTAGTTATTTAATTTCGGTGGCCAGTTCTTTCATTTCGGTGAACAGCTGTTTCATTTCAGTAGCACCAAAATTTTACACATGTAAATCTCATAAGATTATTAGGATATCTTCATAGCATTACGTATGAGGATAAAAACATACCAAGAAGAATAAAAAACTACTGTTTAAATTTGAAAAAACCAGATTATAAAAAATTCAACCGCAATGATAAAAAAAACGACTTTGTTGAAATTTACCCGAAAAAGTAAACGCTCCATCGCGTCGTATAAAATCATCCACGTTCACAATGAATAAGAGGGAAATACTTTTTCCATTTACAACTTATTAAGCCGTCAATGTTCATTCAATTACACGCACTGACGAGATAACAATTAATTATGTATAATAGAAGACATTACTTTGATGCCTATTACAATAATTATCACGTGAGCTATCAGGTAGTAAATGATTCTCATTTTCAGTTGGTGTGACGATGACACGGCAAGTGCGAGGCATTATGTTGGCCGGCCGACCGCACCTAATTGCCTTTGTAAAGGCTACTACTACATCCTGCTAGTGTATTTCTGGTATTGCGATGCTATGTGACATCTTCATACAGCTTAATTTGTTTTTATTCACCACGATGGCAGACAGGTAAAGCCATTGAGCTACACAGAGTGGAAAAAAAAGACCGTGGTTGGAGGAAAATTACCCTTAATATTGATGATGGAAAATTTACTGAAAGGAAACATTCCTTTATTTTCAAAAATAATTCTAACTTCATTAACAGATTTTTTTAAAATCACCAGTTTGAGCCCGGAATCGAACCGGTGAAATGTTGAAAAAAAACCTCCTGTATTTTATAATACCAACCGAAAGAGTCATTTATATGGATCAATTTCTTTTAAACAACATAGTATCTTAAATCAAAGAAAGACCAAGAAAAATATTTTTTATTTGTAGAGCTTACGCACTAAGTATCTAAAGAAAATAGTTCACATAAAAGGAATTGAAAACCGAAGTTCAAAATATAATTTTAAATATTCACCATAACTCGATACAAAAGGAGACACGTAACGAATTCAGTCGAAGAATACGTCTGTGCAGACGTGAAAATGGGTCTCATTTTGCAGCAAATTCATAATTAAGTATTTTCTTTAGATAGTGAGTAAGCTTTACAATAAAAAAATATTTTGCTTGATCTTTCTATAATTTAAGATACTATTTTGTTTAGAAGAAATTGATCCTTATGAATGACTCTTTCGGATGTTGATTCGGACGAATACAGGATCTTTTTTTTAACTTTTCATCGGTTCGATTACCGGCTCAAGCAGGTAATTTTTCATAAATCTTAAAATGCTGTTTTTATTATTTTTGAAAATAAAGGAATGGTTCCTTTTAGAAAAGTTTGCCATCATCAATATTAAGGTTACTTTTTCTCCAACCACGGTTTTTTTTCCACCTGGTAAAGCGCTCAACCCTAAATCCGGAGGTCCGGTGTTTAATTACCAGATGGTCTACACGATACAGTGGCATGAATAAAAAATGAATTTGTAAGATTTAACATACGTCAATGATACGTCAATTATTGTTCTTGTTTTATTTGTCCCACTGCTGGGCAAAGGCCTCCCTACCCTGTTTCCAATTTCTACGGTATGTTGCTTGTGCTGAACAATCCTTCGCATAAGCATCAAGCTCGTCTCTCCACCTGCGTATAACCTCACGTGGGTTCTAGTTGGATACTTTTAACTCTGCGCTGTTGGTCATAAGTTTGATCTTCGACATAATTTTTCATGCTAAGTCCGACCTTGAGGCGCTCGAGGCTTGCTTCGCTGAGATCTTTAAGCATTTTCTGTAACTCCTTACCTACCTGTGGAAGAGAATAAGACAATTTCGTCGGCAAATTGAAGGTTAGATAACCTATCCTATCCTATTGCCGCCAACAGAAATGCCTCTAGCCTGCCAGCCAGCCGTCAGCTTTTTGAAGAATTCTTCTAAAGTTACGGTAAAAGGTTTTAGGGAAATTACACTTCCTTGTTTGACACCATTTTCGACGCGAAAAGATGGTCCAACGGTAGGTATTTATTTTTACAGCTGCTGCTTTAGATATTTTGAATAATCTACGTAAATGGTAGAATCCGAAAAACTCTATTCCGAATTTCAAAACTCCGAATTTCTGAAAAATTAAAATCACGATCATTTAAAATCAAGAACGTTAATATTCCGAATCATAAATACGATTCGAAGTCCCCAAACAAACCAAATCTCGAAATGTTATTATGTATTAGTCCGAAAAACGGAATGCCGATTATCTTATTCCGAAAATTCATTGCTGCTTAATACTGCAATTCTTTTTTTGTTGTGGTAACAACCGGCAATTTGTGCTAAATCCAAGTCGCTATTATCCTTGCTTGCATGCATGATTAATGCATTCATAATCAGAATCATATAACGATTATAAAAATAGCATTTTAACCTTTTAAATTGATTTTGAATATTTTCTTTAAAAGTTAATATGTTGTGTTTTCGGGAATGTTGTGCTACAAAAGTCAGTGACAGAAACGAATCGCTGTAAAACCGACTCCACGTAGTCTTGTCTGCCCTACGCTAGAGTGTGCGTAGCCGCGGAGGGCCGCTGTTCAAAACTGCAGTCTGTCGGTTAGGTTAGGTTCAGCTTGTGACCAAAAACGGGGGGAGGGGTGCCTTAGGCGCAATGCCGAGTTACTGGATGGGTGGCAAATCATAAATTTCGGATCTTTAATAATTCGGAATTTTGATATTCGAAATTCGTTTTTTTGAGACTTCGGATTATTGAGTTGAGGCGGAATTTTAAATATGACGAATATTGAAATTCGTAATTTATTTTGTTTATCGTAATTGTAAAAGTTCGGGATTTTTAAAAATAGGGTTTATGATAAATCGGAATTGTGATATTCGGAATTCTGAACCATTCGGATAAGATAAAGATAAAGATAAAGATATATTTATTTGCAAATATGGGTACATGATTGGTGGTACAAAAAAATTAAATTGATTCAGCCATATTTTACCACTAGGCATGCAAAAATATGTTAAACATAATTAAATTATTATAAATTCTAATTTATTATATTAATAAGATAACTAATCAATTATAAATTGTTTCTTATTCAGGAATTCACTTACACTATAATATGCTCTATCTGCTAATAAAATTCGAAGTTTATGCTTAAATTTCAATAGAGGTAATTCTTTCCAGCACTTGGGTATTTTATTATAAATATCTGGAGCCATGCAATAGACACTTTTGCGCATAAGTGCTGTCTTAGCTAGAGGTCGACATAGTAGACTATTGTCGCGCCTATTCCGTGGGACTACGTCGGCTAGGCGTTCAAAACGACTTGGGTTAGACATTACAAAGACAGCTACTTCTAGTATGTATAGACTTGGCAACGTTAATATTTTATATTGTTTAAAGTATGGAACACAGCTATCAGTAGTTTTAAGTCTAAACATCGCTCTTTGCACCTTTTTTGTGCCTTGAATGCTGTTTCTTTTCCGGTCGAGTTACCCCAAAATATAATAGCGTATCGTAAGTGTGATTCCACTATGCCGTAGTAGGCAGTAAGAAGTGCATCCGTGTATATTATTGGCGATAATGTATGCAGAGCGTTTGCGGACTTACTAATTTTCTTGCATAAAGTATCGGTTTGTGATTCCCAATTTAGCTTTTGATCTATTTCGAGTCCTAAAAATTTTGTATTTTCTACTTCTTCTATTCTATCATTAGCGTACTGAACTTTGAGGTCTGTGCTAGGAATCCTCTGTCTAAAATAGATAACTTTTGTTTTTTTAAAGTTAATTTTTAAATTGTTTTCATTTAACAAATTCACAACCAATTTTAAACTATTATTAATATCAGTCTCATCCGTCTCCATACTATCACAAGGTATTGTTATGGTGCTATCGTCTGCAAACAATGTTATTGGTAGTTCAATGCATTTCGGTAAGTCATTTATGTACAATATAAATATAAAGGGACCCAGTACACTCCCCTGCGGTACTCCAAATAAAACTTCACGATCTGTTGATCGAAATTTGTATTCACGTTTGTTATGTGTATTAATTTTGTTAATTTCAGTCATTTGTTTTCTGTTTTTTAAGTACAAATCGAGTAGATTAAGGACATTGCCTCTAATGCCATAGGCTTCAAGCTTCGTTAAGAGTGTCGCATAATGCACGTAGTCAAATGCCTGGGTCATATCACAAAATATGCTACATACAGGATTACGTTTATTTACATTATTAATGACATTGTACATAAAATCATATATGGCCATATTAATAGTCTTATGCATTCGGAATCCTTTTTGTTCCTCACACAGAATGTTATACTTTTCAATGAAATTGTTGAGTTCTTTATAGATATATTTTTCGAATATTTTAGAAAATACGGGAATCAGCGAGATTGGTCGGTAATTTTCCATAAGTTCTCTACTTTCTTTCTTAAACAGAGGCTTTACGATTGATATTTTTAGGGCGTCTGGGTAGATGCCTGCGCTGTTACATAGGTTGATTAAATGACTTAAGTGGCCACATATTTCCATTGATACACATTTAAGAACTTTTGTACTGATACCATCATATCCTACGCTACTTGTATTATTTAATGACATTATTATTTTATGGATATCTAATGGTACACTAGGCGCCATAAACATTGATTTAATGTTTGTATTAATTTTAGAACATTTTGGTTCGCTAGTTACCCCAAGTTTCCCCTGAACTTTATCAATAAAATAATTGTTAAATGCTTCAGCGATGTCCTTGGGATCTGTTATAAGACAGTTTTTTTCTTTAATTTTATTAATATTAGGTTTAGGCAAGTTATATTTTGCACGATTGATTATTTGCCATGCAGTTCTAGACTTATTTTTTGATGATTTTATTTTGTGGTTATTTTGCGCTTTTTGCGTTAAGTGTATAATTTTTTTATGTAATTGAGAATAATTAGAAAAAGATTTTTTATTATTCATATTTGGATTTAATCTAAACTGCCACAAAAGTTTTCGTTTTTTTCTACTACATAACTTAATGCCTTTAGACAGCCATGTAGGTTTTTATAACATCCACTTTAATGAGGTTATGAAATTCGTGATTATGAGTTTTGGAATTAAGTTGTTCGTATTTGTGTAGTGTACCCCTAAATAATACAAAAAGTTACGTGTACGTGGGTAAGTAGAATAGAGTTATTCTGCAAAATATTAAAAACAGTCAGTAAACGTGTCGCGTAACGGTGGAAGAATACTACCACCCGTCTCTTCCCTTGGGTGTCGTAAAAGGTGACCAACGTACCAGACTGCACATACATCCAACAGCATAGAGCGGCGATGGGCTCACCACCTGTCACGCTGAGGCACATGTGCAGCTGTAATTTGGTAAAACGTGGAGTCTGTGTATATAAGGTGACTGCTAGAAACCGCAAGAAACTTCAAGGACTGGTCAGGTCAAGTGTTATAAACATGACAAAAATGGTCTCATTGCAGACTAATGTAGGTACTTATCGCCCAGCTGACGCGAACGGGTCAACAAACGGTCGGCCGGCCGGCCGTTGCCCGCGCGTTGTAAATAATCGTTATTTTTAATTGTTTTTTATTTTATTTTTCTTATGTTATTGCTTTAAAAAAAATTAGATACTCAAAGACTATCCAATTTAAATTCACAAAATTAATTATTTAATTAAAAATGAAAAAAACACGAATTCTTTTTTTGTCATTTTTGTCATGTTTAAAACACTTGACCTGACCAGCCCTTGAAGTTTCTTGCGGTATCTAGCAGTCACCTTATATACCTACCTACTGTATGAAAAGCAACAAATATTGTATTTGAATATTACATTTGCATTATTAAAATAGCATTAGAAATGTCAAAATTACAATAAAACATAAAGTATTTACGATATTATTTGCAATGATATTACGAGTATGATGACTGCTAAATAAATGTGGTCGGTTAAAAAAACTAAACTAACGAGCAGAAATAAATACCTACCTGTCACAAGAAGTGTATGATTATGATTACATCGCATACACATTTAAATAAAATGATGTACTTAGTGTGTACCTGTTGCCTTTGTGGAGATTTAATGATAAATCTGAATGATTACTTTTGTCCTTACATAAACGTCCGATGACCAGTTCTTATTGTCTCTGTGATCTATTATTCTGAGTGGTATTACCATCAGTCCAGACACAAAATTTATAATCATAATGAATCAATCAATAAGTTTTGATTTATCTGTTCCGTGAAGTTTTGCCTACTAAAATTAGAAATTTGACATAATTTATATGGAGTTTATGTCAAAATTTTAACTCAACTAAAAACAACTGATAGATTGACTATTAATTTCGGCCGTGTAAGTAGGCCTGATTTTGAAATTTAAAAAAAAATGGAAAATTACATTCTTTATACAGATATTAAATAACGAAGAAATCAAACACTTTTTAAACCAAAACCTTATTTCTATCAATATAAAGCAAGACGGTTACTCAAAGCCCATTCAACTCGTTTGACCTTACAGAACCAGATCCGAGAATATGTTTCTACCAATAAAATCTTTCATGCATGTATGATTACAGCATCGGCAACATTACATAAACATTAGCTTTACTTACTCCGCTAAGTTGAATACCGTTCGCAACGATCCGAGTTCAATGTCACGGGCGTTTTATAAAGTGACCTCGGATGAGCATGTAAATAATGTTGTTGCCGGTCAACTGCCACACATAAATGAACAATGTCGCTTGTAGATATACCAACTGACAGGCTGATACCTGCAAGCGAACTGATCGTGTGTGGGGCCCGCCGGCAGGTATCAGCCAATGAGCCAACTGACAGGCTTATACCTGCCGGTGTGCTGGTGAACAGATCGTATGTGGCGCCCGCCGGCAGGAATCAGCCTGCCAGTTGGTACTAGCCGCCCGCCGCCGCCGCCGCCGCCGCCCGTGCGTTGTACTAGTAACTGACAGGCCGATACCTGCCGGCGACCTGATCGTCAGTGGGGCCCTTTAGGCTCGTATTCTAAAATCAAACCCAAAATCATCAGTTAGAAAGGGATGACGATATATTAATAGCCCCATCCCTTTCTAACTGTACTCAAGCAGAGACTTGAGATTGAGTTTGGATTTAGAATACGAGCCTTAGACCCAGATGAATCATTTCCCAGATTCTTCGATTCCAAACAGGGGGTATTTATATCTTTGTGTGCTTAGTTTGGTTGGTGGTAGGCTTTATGGAGACTTTTTGTAGGGGAGCTTTTAAGTCCTCCTAGCTAGCTACTACCATCTATAACAACAATGTTAATAGCATTGTTGTGTTCCGACAATTTAGAGATGAGATAGCCAGTTCCTCAGTGGTTGAGGCATAGAAAACAATTACCGAAGGGTTGAGGATTCCGGGTGAAGCGCGTTTCCACCGTTCGACCTTATGTTCACTTCTCTTCAGGTGAAATGGAGGCGAATTGCTTACCCGTGTGGATACTTGCTTTTATGCTGTTAGATGTGTGTTGGCACGGAGCGGAGGGTCGGAGGAGTGACAAGATGATGAGGAGTTGGAAGATAATAAATGCACGACGAGTTCAGAAGTATATTATTATATTCAAAAATTAGATCTTAATGAATTGAAAATCCATATCAAAGAAAAGCTTTATAAAAAACAAAGTGTCAGATTACACAGAAGACAAAACAGCTTGGCTCTGAACTGAAATGCTCCAAGTACCTACTCCAAACGCTATTTCTAATTTCTATTTATAGTACCGTATATTTTACATTCAAATTATTATTTTGTATTTTATGACCTGGTAACGACATATCTTTTTTTTGTAAATGTCGTTGCTTTTGTGCGCTGTAGTTTTTTTCGCCCGTTTTTTGTATGACACAGTTAAAAAATTACGTCCTGAGCTTAGATTAAAACATTTGTCTTAATCTAAGGTCCTGAGTGGGTGGTAGGTTAAACATTTGGACGATTCAAAGTACTTATTAATTGAGTTTATTGAATAAATATATTTTGAGTTTGAGTATAAAGAAATGGTTAGTTATTACAGTTATTTAAGATTAATGCACTATGTTTGCGACTAGGTGTATGTTCAGGTTATAATTATTATTATCAGGACGTATGCCTGGAACTGCCTAGTTATAATAATGCACTATTCACTAATAACAATATTTTTGAATGATAACAATAATTAGAAGGAGCTCTTTCTAGCTCCGCGAATAAACTGAACTACCTTTTTCAAGAAAACAGAGGCTAGCAGAGAAAACAGTATATTTTAAATTTTAAATTTAAAATTAGAATAAAAGAATGTTATTCGAAAAAGAGGTCAGAAAACCAACAAGGCTTTAGTTGCCTCGTTACAATGTGATGATGTGGCTCGTATTCTAAAACCAAACTCGTACTCAAATCCATGCTTGAATACAGTTAGAAAAGGATGGCGACATATGCGATGAGTAGCACCATCCCTTTTTAACTGTAGGTACTCAAGCAGAGATTTGAGTGTGAGTTTGGTTTTAGAATACAAGCCTTTTTACAACAACCAAGGGAAGAGATGAGTCAGTAGTATAATTTAATAATGAGCCGCTATCACACAGCTCCTTATAAGGTTGTAGAATAGTAAACTAGGCAACCTTTAAATTATATTTGCCGTTGCAATACGATACATGCTAATAAATATCTAAGATACAGCGAAGGAAAATTATAAAGATAACTCGCGGCCCGCCCGCGACGTGTCGTCCGCGTGAACTCCCTTACCCCATGACGGATTTCCATAAAAAAAATATTATACAAACCTTGTCATGAGAATTACAAACACAACAAAAAAGAATTAGCCAAATAAGTGCAGCCGATCTAAAACGATGCTCGTACAAACATTTTGTCAATTGATTTTTATAAATATAGATTTTAATTGCATATTGCCATAAACATTGATAGAAGTGTACTTTTTCCTTTGCAAATAGATTGATTCAAACTTTACAAACGTGTTTTGCCATGACATTCCTTAGTCATGCAATTCTCTCTAACGTGAGTTTAGGTTCGTTCCGTTTTTAGTTTTTATATGCTTCTTCAAGAAATGTATTATATTTATTTAATTTTATTTATTTTAATGTGTTTTAAATACATATCATTTATATCGTACCGTTTTGTTACTCAGTAAACCAGTGTTTTTTATTCGTAAAATTGATAAGGTTAAATTTAGATTATAGCTATTTCAACGAAGCATGAAATAACCAGTAATACTTTCCCTTGGTCACCCATCCGGAGACCAGGCATTTCTAAAGATGCCTCAGTTATTAGAAATAACAACTAAAGCAACTTTAGAAATCCCGTTCATATTATGTGTGCATAATGGAACGCGGAAGCGTAAAAGTGTTAATAGAAATAACCATTTTCAACTTCATTATTTTAAAATCATTCGGTTCATTTTCGGTCATTGGACCACAAAAAATACCAGAACAGTCTGCACCCAAAATGTCAAGTGCAAGCCCAAATACATCTTTACATAACAACACACGAATTTCACGTGCGGAATATTCCTATACGAGGCGCGTTGTTACGGTAAAACTTTAATTTTATGCACCGTTTTCACTCCGCGCCGAGATAAAAATCCAATAAAATCACGTCCCATAAGCGAGCGCGGGGGAAATTCTTTATCGTCGCGTTGCAGTTCGCATATTTGATAACACGCCCGCCCGCTTCGCCCAACACTTCGATGTTGACATAATTCACATGTCCGCCAGCGAGCAAAGAATCGGTCGGCTTTCTCAAACAACACACGTTTGCGCCGGTTTAGTAACAGTTTTCACATAATATGAAGAATTATTTTATTGTCCGTTTGACTATTAGGTACTAAACGAGGAGTGCAGATATGACGGCTGGTAAAGCAATATAAGAGCTCGGCTGCAATAGAAATTCAATTGTTACTCGTAGTAACCTTAGTAGTCTTCGTCACAGACAAGGAGATAACCCCTGTAGGCCTAGCATGCGCAACACGAGATATGTCGCAGACGAGAGACGACAAATCATTTTAATTATGTTAAGGTTTGTAGACAAAAATACCACAGTTGAAGCAAAAACTACTATTAAGTCTATTTTTGACATATTATGTGGAGTTTTAAGAAGATTTACGCATTTCAGTTTCCCATACAAACTTCCAAGTAGAAATTTTTAAAAACCAATTAGCCAATTTTAATGAAACTTTGCATGCTAAAGTAAAATACAGGGATCTAAATAGTTTGTTGAGAACATTCTTAAAAAACGTTTATTTAGCTGAGTTATTGCGATTTAAAGTCTACTATAGAAAGTTTAAAATAGCAATAACTCAGTTAAGTAAACGTTTTTTAAAAATGTGTTCAACAAACTATTTAGATCTTTGTATTTTACTCTAGCGTGCAAAGTTTCATTAAAATTTGGTTATTGGTTTTTAAAAGTTTCGACTTGGAAGTTTGTATGGAAAACAGAAATGCGTAAACCCTCTTAAGCGTATCCATGTTTCAAAAGTGTCGTCATACATTAGAGACAAATTAATAAAACACGAGAAAACAGGTCGAAAAGAGTTCTCGTGTTGCGCGTGGCCGGTTGGTCTGCCGCGTTCTCTTATAAAGAAATCTATCATTAAATTTCTGTTTTGTCACCTTAGCTCACAACAGTCATACATAACACACAATACCTACTTTAAAAATAGTTTATATTTTACCAAATCAGTAGGCTTACTCTTGAAACACAATTGTATTAGTCAATTTCCAATCACAAATCTAAAAAATGTCAAATGGCACTTTTATAAGCAACAATAGCGCCACATTGGAATTAAATTGCGTGGAAATTGATTGAAGTAATTATTATCGAGATAGCGTTCCGGAATTATCTTTACTTATCCCAATATCGATACATATCAATTGCATTGGAATTGTATTAAGATTGAGTTTGCGTTCAAGAGTAACCCCCATGAACTCTACATCTTCCAAGTCCCTGCATCATACGGTGCTCACTAATACCTATACCGTTTATAATAATCGGACATTCTTGCGTCCGTCATCCCCTCGGACCTCGGATGTGCAGCCGTTGAATGATTTCGCGATTAACCTCAAAAAAGTAACTGTTACTGGGCGTGTAAGTAATTTGTTACGTTAACGGCACGCCTTCCTTATGCATGTGGTTTGTATTTTTAAACGTGTCAATATTTGTATTACCGGTTACTGTGGTCAATGCCCGGAATGAGGCTGCCACGAGAGATTACGCAAGAGGGGTATTTTTGGCAGACACCAAAAATAAATTATGGAATTTGCTATTAGGAGACAGAATAAGGTCTTGAAGATTTTTGTTGGAAGGCTATTTTAACTAAGTTGTGTTATTAGCCATTAAAACCAGTATCTTAAGAGACCAGTTAGGTAACCGCTTACTTTGGCAGTTGGTTCCCTATTCTTGCAAAAATAAAACCTTTTTAAATAGGTTGGACATAATTTTTTCTTGTTATTTATAAGAATTACACAAGGTAATTTTTTCATGAAAAAAATTAAATTACAATTACATTTGCTAACGAATATTTTTGCTGGATTTTGAACAGTCTGTAGTGTTTAGATCAATGACTACCTATACTACATTTTAAAGCTAGAAATGATATTAAAATAGAGAATAGAAAAATAGAGTATCAAAGTGGAAACTTGTACAATTCCAAATATCGGAAGCGGAAGAAAGAGGAATGTAGAACTAGTGGGTAATAAAGCTATTTCATTCATATTCATTCTCAGTGATAGCCAATTAGCATTTAAGTGAATCTTCTCACCTCGAATGATTCTGACCTTGTCCTAGAAACCAACAAAACCTTGAACAAGCTGGATAAGCGCAAGGTGATGGTGATCTGGGTTCCTGGTTTAATGAAAATAACAGCAATGAATTGGCTCCTCATTTCTCAGTCTTAAACTGTTGGTGACACTCCTGATAATATCAGTAATAAAACCATTAAAGATTAAAAAAAATATTACCAAATCTAGGTAAAGCACCGAATACAAAAACAGCTCCATGCCTCATCTATTTAGGCGAAATTGGTTACTTCAAAGTTCGGACTACGTTCACATGAGAAGTTAGTTACTTTAATCATACTATGAAAATTCCCTTACGAGTTTTGCATAGTAAGGTTAGTAAAGTAACACCGCTCTAAGAGGTGACAGTAGGGCCTCAGCTAGTGTAGGCCATGACGACGTGGAGAAACTTGAGTCCTTAGAGCACATTCTCTTGTTAGGAAAATACTGGGACTTCTGCGATCGACATAATCAGCAACCGAGACTTCAGACTCTTTACCTAAAAGACATCGCCAAGCTTTTACCGGCAGATCTGTCTTCAGTCAAAGTGCACTGTGAGGGAATCCTCAGCAAATCACGCTTAGCTTAGATAAAATAAGATAATACATCAAATAAATGTTTTATTCGTCGGGCATAGGGCATCGCATGTTCAAATTATCCATCTTTTGTGTTAAAAAGCTATCTGTAGCCACTTTTATTGTACGTACTACTTATCTACCTATCACTATTAGGTAGGTACTCGTTAATTCTTATCTAGGATTTTCCGCTTCAAGTTAGCATTTTGTAGGTGTCATATAGATTCGAACCTATTATTACTTGAATATTTTTATATACTTTTTGTCGACAATTTACAATTATTTGTATTCACCAGTTTTGTTTTTACCAATCGTCCAAGAGTTAGTGGAACTTTTCTTGCTAATTATTGTTATTGCCGCACCGCACAACTACGTGGATAACGAATTTTGTACAATAACATTAGGTAAGGTCTCTAACACAAATTAAGTAATAGTTCTACGTCCTCCAGCTAAGTGAAACAAAGACGTTGTCATGGTGCCATAAACTCGGGCAGTTAGCACTGTATAAGTCCGTAGCGTAAGTTGAGTTGACACTTTCACTCCATACCTCCGTGTCGGCGACCGCTTTGCAATTGTAATTTGAATATGTCCTGGACATATTTATGTTTAAAGTAATCTACTACTCAGGTTCTTAGAAAGTTATAGACGACTCTTCTTGATAGACATGTATCTACCTATCTGCTCGTGTTTAGTTGTTTCTCATAATATTTCATCATCTTTACTCGTAGTTAGCTATACTTAATTAATATTCTGTACAAATATGCTAACCAACCAGATCGGAGACGTTCTGGTTCTCAGTTCAAAGTAAGGCCCGGTTTCTATTAGGTCGGATCTGACTCCCGGTCGGATCTGATCGAGATTCGGAAGTTTTAGTGGCTTAATAATTTGTATGGAAACCGGGCCGAGTGTTTCCATCTGTCCGATCGGATCGGAGTCGGATCCGACCTAATGGAAACCGGGCCTTAGGTCAAGAGTATCCCAAGCCGACGAGCATGTATGTGAGATATGCGTATTGATTATCTCTATAAGGGCAGACCAAATAAAAGGTGGTTTACGCAACTAAACATAATTATATTACTATAAGCGCGTTTACAGATCGGGTGCGCGGCGAGGACTGCCCGCACCGAGTCACACATCATACATAGACATTTGAAACCTGTGGGGACACACCGCTTCCTTACACCATTTACCTCCTAAGAAGAAAAAAAAATTACATAAAAAACAAAAGTATATATATGTTACCAGCAATATGTATAATTCAGGTATTCTATAAAATATCTAGGCAATGTATAGAATACCGGGGGCGTCCAGGCAATGTATGAAATATTAAGCATATTATTGTCCATTACATACTTTACCTAGGTAATGCATAAAATTCCTAGGGATTGTATAGAGTACCTGCTGGTCCACCGGCAATGTGTAAAATAAATAGCTTTTTGTCTATATTTATCAATGTTAATCAGCAGCCTTACCTATAAAATGACAAAATAATAGTCAAAAACAACTAATAAAATTAACAATTAGGATGCTCCTTAAAAATAATCTTTATAAAAAGGGTAGACATTTTTTTTCAGAAGAATAAAAGAATTACTGCACTCAAAAAGATTTATATAATCTTAAGTTACTAGGTCCTATACAAGAAAATATAAGACATTTAAGACATGAAAACTTTTTAGTCATAATAAACTATTAAATAATCAATAAATTATTATTTAAGATACTTTTCAAAAAGCACCTAAGTAGTATCATTCTGTTAATTTTTCTTGAAATTCTTAAAAATTTTTTGTATATAATAGTAACACAATGTAATTTTCTTACAAGTAGGTACTTAGGTACGTAACAAGTATAAAAAACTTAAGGAACAAAACAATTCCGTAAAAATAATAAGTAGGTCTACTGCCTTTTTACACATTACCGGATGCGCATTCGGTATTGTATAGAATACCTAGGCAAAGTATAAAATAAATATATTTCATACATTACCTACACGTTTTAGGTATTCTATACATTGCCTAGGTATTGTATAGAATACCGGATTATACAGATTGCCGGTAACATATACATACATACACATACGACTATTATAACCGAAGGGTTAGTCAGAGACTATTCAATGAGGACAGCAAAATCAATGCACTGCGATAGTCCACGTTTCACCAAATTAAAATAACAAACTGCACGTGAATGTAGTGCAGCCGAGGAAGTTTCCGGTCTACCACATTTCCGGGAACTCCCTCAACTGTACTTAGCGTGACACAGGTCAGCGTGACGTGAACGCAAGTGGTCAGATACGCATTTCGTCATCACACAACTGGACCGAAACCCAGCTTGTCAAAAACGCTATTCGACAGACACGCAGTTGGACAGACACGCAACTCGCCAAATTCGAATTTCGTCAGATATTTTAAATCATCCACCCAGATTGATGTAAGTAAACTAAAGAATTAGTCAAAAAAAAACTAAATTAATGATCAGTTAATTATTTATTAAACAATGTCATTAATGATTATAATGCACACAACATATTTATTTAATTCAAACGATTTAATATTTTAAACTTTCATGGTCACTACAAGTGTTTTTATGAAAAAACGGGATTTTTACCATGTATATGTTGTTGATTTTGAGTCCCCGATATTTCGGCTCAGTTGCATGCACCATGATCACGGAGTAACTGCAGCTAATGCAGGTGCATGTTAGGAGCAGATGAAACGGTCTACCCTCTTTCTTGTTCGTTTATTGCGCTCGACACCCGTACCACTGTTTTCGATTGCACTGTCAACTCGAACTTGTTCACGACACACATAACTCACGGTATCACTACGAGAAACGCCACCGTTTTGATTCTTGCGGTTTTTACATAACTGAATCACTGGATTCCAGACATTCGACAATTTAAACCCGTCTTCTCGATTGAAATTATTTTTATGCTTTTTTATTTCAATAGCTTCTCTGACCAGTCTTGGTACATAGTGGCGTTCTGTCGAAATAATCTGAAGGTTATAAAACTCCATCCAGTGATTCGGTCCTGAGTGAATAAGATGTTTTGCAATGGCTGATTTCTGAGTGTCGTTATTCTTGACTGCTTTAATGTGCTCCTTTACGCGACAGGCTACTGTACGTTTTGTTTGGCCTATATAAGAGCTACCACAACTGCAGTCAATTTTGTACACGCCAGGTTTTTCCAGGGGAAAACTGTCTTTTAGTGAACGCAGGCATTGGGCAACTTTCTTTAGAGGAGTGAAGATAGTGTTGATTGAGTACTTATTTAGTATGTTGGAGATCTTATCTGTCACTCCTTTTATAAAAGGCATGTGTGTCGTGAACAAGTTCGAGTTGACAGTGCGATCGAAAACAGTGGTACGGGTGTCGAGCGCAATAAACGAACAAGAAAGAGGGTAGACCGTTTCATCTGCTCCTAACATCCACCCGCATTAGCTGCAGTTACTCCGTGATCATGGTGCATGCAACTGCGCCGAAATATCGGGGACTCAAAATCAACACCTCAGACATGGTAAAAATCCCGTTTTTTCATAAAAATGATTTAATATTTGTTTTTTAATAAACTGCCTATAGAAATAGGTAACAAAATATGAGCATAATGATGAGACAATGGCAGCTCTATGCTGTTGGATGTCTTTAGTCCGCTAGTCGCCTTTTACGGTACCCAAGGGTTAGTAGTATTGTTTTAATAATTACGATCATGTATAAATAAGAACGTTATATGAGTAACTGAAGCAAAGGATGTGAGTCACGATTGTAGCAAATGGTAAATATATTTTGCTTTTAAGTCCATAAATTTAACAATTGCGAAGAACTCAATAATTTTGTACGCCAGACCATGAAGCCATTTATGTACCTATTGTCTATTTTTTGTTGTATTTTGCTTCAAAGTTCATCCTAACCTAACCTATTAGATAATGTGATGCAAATATGATACATTTGCATCTTTTCTTTGACGGTATGAAGTTTTCCGACGGTATACAGTAATAAAGACACACGACAATATACGACACAGGTATTAGGAAGGTACAAGTAAGTAATACTCCTTTAATCTATAATATGCTTGGCAAACTGACCATGCATTGAGTACATACAATTCAATGTAAATAACGGCACAGTATCAACAATTTGTTATTCTAACTTTTAATGACGTCATCCGCTTTGTTGTAAACAAACGTCTTAAAATAACATTAAACAACCATTATGCAGTTGACACAGAAAGTAATTGTCCGCGTGATGTTAAGCGCAACTTTGGCATGAAGACAGGTCGCACACTCACATGAAGATAACAAATCAGTTCGCTACGACCTCCGTGCTAGAGTGGTTAGGACGCCGGGTCTGGCGTCACGCCATCTCTAGGTCTCGGGTTCAATTCCCGGTCGGGTCAATTTACAGAAAAACTGTTTTTCTAAATTGATTTCGGGTCTGGGTGTTTTTTCTATGTGTATGTATATTTATCCGTTATCTTACCATATTAACGAGTTTCAAAAGGAATATTTATTGTGCTAGATAATTGGTGTGAACGTTATCAAATTTCATTGAATTAATAATAAAATTAAAATTGTTCTTGATTAGAAAAATATTCTACAGAACAACTGTAAGCAGGTATATACAAATAATAAATTCCTTGCTAGTATTAAAATGTTTAGTAGAGTAAAGACAAGTAGAGTAGTATTATAGTAACTGAGTAGTGAAGATCAGGCCATTGATGATGCCATCCATGGAACGACTCTTACAAAATATAGGGAGTACAATTTCTAATTCGTATTTGACGCTGTAAAAGAAATGCCCTTGCTGAGTTTCTTGCCGATTCTTCTTAGTACTCGTACAAGGTCTCCCGCCCTAAAGACTTATGAATCATGAACCGATGGCGTAGCGACATTCATCATAATGAATGAAATGAAATGAATTGAAAAGAAAAATTTAAGAGGCCAATTACACTTCGATTGTGATTCTTGTTTAAAATGCTCATTTTCGCATTTTGTAGTGATTTTTCAGTTGTATTTATCGTTTTTATCGAAATTCCAGCGGATTTCGGACGGCCAGCGCATCGCCTTTTGTAGTAATTTTGCAATTGTATTTATCGTTTTTATCGAAATTGGATAATAAATTCATTATAAAATCTTTATTCCTCATGAAAAAACAATTATTATTCTGGGATAAATTTTGCTAAACAATATTATCGTAGATAGGAGAAACTCACTGTTAACTTAAAGCGATTCTCGAAGTTTTTTGGTTTAGAATTTTCTTTTTTTCTATATAAAATTACTGATATCTATAAATTCCGAGGAAACTATACGACTATATAAAAGAAAACATTCTATTTTTTTATTTTGCGCATTTTATGAAAAACTATTTCTGCAATTTTGGGTTTATTTAAAAAGTTAAGAAACATTTACAAAAAGCGAGGCCGCTACGAACTATGCCAATAGCTATTCTACACTATTCAGTCAAAATTGTTAATGTATTTTTGTTCCTGAGATCAAGAACGCCAAAATTGGCCATTTTATAATAATAATAATAATCATAATCTTTATTTGCAGTTAAACATGGTATAAATTATGTAACAATTAATAATAAGCACTAAACATGTTTAGCCAAATTAATTAGCATGCAATATATTCACATTAAAATAATGTAGGTAGGTACTAATTTCCCCATTTTGATATGACATTGATCTATTACACAACACAATTACACTACAACACAATTTATCCTCTAATGTCAAAAAATTATTTTAAGTCATACAGGTTGTGTTATCCTAACCATGTACCCAAGTGTCTTTTAAAATTATTTATATTTATACAAAAATCACAGTCAAGATTTAATAGGGCTCTTAAAACCGTTGACATTAGCTGGCTTTCTACCAAAGCTGCGGCAGACACGCAATGAGCTAAGCGAAGTTTTTAATCGCCTCTGACGTTTAGTGGTTAGACCCATCGATCACAGACCCAGAGGTAACGAGTTCAATTTCCAGCGGCAGGTATGTATGTGTTTGTACTTAGTTTGGTTGGTGGTAGGGCTGGTTTTAAGTCCGGCTGGCTAGCTTCCACCATCCATACAAATATGTAGCTATAACGTCAATGTTGTATCTAGCGTCGTTGTGTCCCGTCAATTAGAGAAAAGATAGCCAGTTCCTTAACAGTTGAGGAATCCGGATGAAGTGAGCTTCCACCATCGGCTTCGTCATCACCTAACCTCAAGTGAGATGAAGGTTAAGGGCTTACACGTTGTAAAAGAAAAAGAATAAAACAGAGTTTATTTTTTATTTTTCATTGTCAAGCTAAAATCTGCCAGGTTTATGGTTCGGGTTCAAGTGAAGTGAAGTTCGGTTAGGTAAAGGTTGGACGCAGGACTAGATTTATTTATTTATTTATAGAAACCAACAGCTTATCACAATGTATCATATTCTGCTAACAATTATCCTGAGTAAAGCCAATTACAGGTTTCTGCATTTACTAATATAAGTATGTAGGTATATTAATATAATTACCTTTAAGATTTGCGTGTGAAATTAAATTTTTTGCTCAAAGTTACATTGAATGTTATTGATTTGTGAAAATTATTTTTAATAAATAAGTAACACCTAAAAATACTTTAGAAAATATGTATTAATGTTTTCCTCGTAAATACATTTTCTAATCTAAATATTTACAAATAAATACAACTAAACCTACGTACTAATAGAATTTAAAAACTATAAATTATAAGGCATCAAAAAATTGGTCCACATCACTGTCATTGGGTAACGTGCCCAGAAGACTGGCCGCATTGCCACGCTGAATGGCAATACTGATTCTCTGGCCGAGAAAAGCACCAGCCCTCTGGTCACGTGAAGAGTCGACCAAACGCTTTGACATCTCTTTGAAGAGAAGATGAGCACTCGGACCATAACATAACTTAAATTAAATCCTATCAGCCACAAAACTACAAAATCAACTCAGCCATGAGTGTAACAGAGTCATTGAACGCTGCTTTATTAAATAATAAAAAATAAAACCTACTAATAAATATTATACAACTACGCATACATACATATTGTTAAATAAAGATTTAAACACGCCATTTAATTACCTTTTTGTTTGTAATATAGAGGTCATTTTATTTAATCGCTTAGTCAACGCACTTAATTGCTTCGATTATGTTTTTTTAAAGTGAATTCGGTCAGGAAGAAAACATCTTCCTTACTAAAAAGAGTATTATAGGTGCGGGCAATGCGCGTTAGGACAGCATTACTGGAGTACTTGGTAGAATGGCTTGGAACGTGCAACAGAGGAGTGTGACGAGTGCGACGTGAAGGTACACGGTATGCTACTTTAGACACTAATTGTGAACAGTCTACGCGATTTCGAATGATGTCAAACAATAAAGACATATCCATGACTTTATGTCTCTCCCCAACGGTAAGTAAATTATGTCGGTGACAACCGTCAAGATAAGAGTCAATGGAGCAACGAAGACGATAATTCAGATGTTTGATAAATACTTTCTGAGTACGCGCCAATCGTTTAATATACACCTCGTATTGTGGCATCTAGATCGGACTAGCATATTCTAAAGAGACTGTTGAGACTGTTAAATGTTTTTATTATATCTCTAACACATTTTTTTTGAAAACTGAAATTACTTTCACAATCTTTCACATTCCTCTTCAAAACAGATTCAGCTACAGTGGGGGAAGAAATCAAGGCTTTTGTAGTTGAATGTCAGTAAAAATCCTCTCAAATGCTGCAGCAACATCAGCATCATTAGAAGTCAATGTTTTATTATCATAATTTAAATTTGTACTCATTATTACGACTTTTGACCTTTCCTGTTTCACTATTTATAATATTCCATGTCATTTTTATTTTGTTATAACTATCCTTAATCTTAGAACTCAAATACTTTGCCTTGGCTAATCAACATACTGTTTTGAATAACTTTGAATAATTTTTAACATGTAATTTGAAATCGTCACTGGTGTTATAGTTGCGTTCATCATAAAGTTCATAAAGCCTGTCTATCTCTCAATAGGCAAAATTCATCATAATCTAATAAATTTCCTGTAAGGTTCCATCGCGAATGTACTTTAGCTCTCTCACGAATAATCTTTATAAGAGCTGGGACTGAACCAAGTTGGATAAGAACTTTTTTTGGATATCTTAAAGGGTATATGTTTTTCAATGGCTTCGTAAACATAGTTATAAAAAATATTTGTACCTTCCTCGAACTTTTATCGCACAAAACCAGCTCCCAGTGAATGTCGCTAAAGAACTGCTTAAGACCGACATAATTTCCTCTAAAAAATTACGCTTTAAAGTCAGTGATCAGTGGCGTAACTTTTAAACCAAAGATGTAGATACCTAATTATTTTCTCAAATTACAAGTTAGCGCTGCTTCGACCCCATACTATTTGAAACATCATCATGTACACTTACTACAATTTACTATTTCTTACTACTAATACTAAGTAAGTACTACTCGACTCGATCGAATGATGGAGAAAACCAAAAGGAAACTTAACTTATTAGATAAAACAATACAACTCCTATATTATGTGAAGGTGGACGTCTTTCTACTTTTTTTAAATACTTCCGTGTAAGTATTATAAAATTAAACTAATATCTTGGATTTTGTTTTTCAACAATACTTTTTTTGTTTTTTTATTTGTTTAGACGTATGTGACAGTAAGTTTCTATAAGTGGTAGTAAAGGATTTTCCAACAAATCTGCTAAAGGAAAGAAATGACTTAAGGAAAAGCCCTTGTTGATTTTCTTGCAGAACCTGTACCTTTATAAGTTCCAAGTGTAAGGTCCCTCCGTAAACTTATACACTTACTGATTATATTGGCATTGTTACATTCAACAGAGCTATATAATCGTATTAATAACTTTGTTGTCCATCTACAGAATAAAGTAGGTAGGATTTACCTAGATGATTACTGTCATTACTTTTCAGTTTCAAACCGGAAAAGTGCTTTATAATAATCCAATCCTACGTGCAATCACGATGAGCTGGTCAGTGGTCAATGTTAAGGATATTATTACTTATACATTTTGTAGGTGTTTTTTATAATATTCTAATCGTACCTCAGTGATCAGTAGTTGTAGTTAAACGAGCATAACAACGTTTTAGGGTATTATAAATTTTATGTTGTTTTTATGGTGAATAGATGAATAATTATCAATCGTACGTCAGTGATGAGCAGTTTTAGGAAACCGATCGTGTAAAAGCTGGTCAATACTTTAAAGTTTGACAAAATGTTGTTGGTGTTTTCATTATATTTTCAATCGTACCTTAATGATGAGCACTTTTAGTAAAACGAGCATGGTTAGTTGATAAGTATAAGACGTACTATTGAGAATAGATAGCAATCCACCTAAAAATGTATTTTAATCTGAAAATGTTGACCAATTTTCAGGTTATTATACATTTTTCGGTAGGTTGCTATCTATTCTCAATAGTACGTATGTACCTCAGTAATATAATGCACTGGGCAGATGATTAATAAATAAAATGTAAACATAATCTAACTAAAGTAATGCCTTTAACTCTTCAAAGTTAAAATCAGCTACCTACTCGTAGAATACTTAATAACATAGATACAAATGGGAATTTTGACCAGTCACTGTACCTACACCTATTTTAGAGTGGGTTTACACTTTAAATCAGCATCTGAGTTACGTGCATTTTATGATATTTGTGATCTACTATCATTACTCATTAACTCGCTTTTAATAATACAGAAGACAATGGTAACTGTTTTTAATACTAGGAAGGTAATTATATAAATCAATCATGTACAATCAAGGTAAGAAATATAAACAATAGTATGCATATACAAATAAGTGTGAGTGTTTGTTAATATACTTGGATTATATACATATTATTAGTTCTATATTGCTTGTCATCTCATAAACACCCTTAATTTTTATTTGTTTTAATGAAATTAAGGGTGAGTTCCACCCATGTAACTGAACAACTTTCCCCAAGAAACCTATGTGCAAAATGACAAAAAAATTTCGACCTCCCATACAAGACTGTCCGATCAGCTGACGACAATAGTATATTGTGTCGACATTTTTTTCTCATTTTTGCACATTGGTTTCTTGGGGAAAGTTGATCAGTTTCATGGGTGGAACTCACACTTAATTTCATTAAAACGAATAAAAATTAAGAGTGTATACTACAGATACAATCAATAAATTACAACACATACCTAACATTTTAACCGCCTCTGTGGTCTAGTGGCTATAAGCCACCGGTTTCAGACCCAGTGGTCCCGGGTTCGATTCCCAGCGGGGGGTACATCTTTGTGTGCTCGGTTTGGTTGGTGGTAGGTCTGTTAAGTCCGCCTGGCTAGCTACCACCATATTATCTAAGTCAGTCGCTATAACAACGATGTTTAAAGCATTGGTGTGTTCCGACAGTTTGAGATAAGATAGCCAGATAGCCAGATAGATAGCCAGTCCCTCAGTGGTTGAAGATTTCTGGTGATGCGCGCTTCCATTTTCGGCCTTATCGTAACTTACCATCAGGTGAGATGAAACCCGTTGTAGAATTAAAAAAAAAACATATACAACGTATACAATAACAAACAACGCCCATTATCCGGACGATTAAAAAAACCATAGATAGCCTTTTACAATCTTCTTTAAAAATAAAACTCTTAACATCACAAACGGTCACTTATTATTATGCAGTTTACACCAGCATATATTATTACCAGCGATCTGACGTAGATCACGTAGAGGGTTATTTTCAATTCAAATTTTTTTTCAGCACAAGGTAAGATTATACAATGTGATAGGAGTGGTACTTCTAACCTCTTAAGGCTAAGTACAACATCTAATTTAATCGACAAAAAAAATAATATGCACATAAAAAAAAGTTATTTTAAATCATAAAATAATTAAGTAATGATTTTTTTTCTCACCAAAATAATCTCAAACATACGAAACAAAGTACTTTATTAGTTAGCCAGTGTCATTAGCTACCGTTTGCCATTTTTTTCATGTTCTCCGACGTATGAAACCTTTGATATCGCATAAAGTATAAATGGTCATAAATTATAGGGGGAAGGGGTTGGACCCCCCATATTATTTTTTTTGTCGATGAAATTAGATGTAGTACTTAACCTTAACGGGTTAGAAGTACCACCCCTATCACATTGTATAAATGGAGCCCATATTCTACCCCTTTTGAGAGACCCGAGTTAAAAATAAAACCCGTAAGCTACAGGCACAGACCACAGACAGGTCACCGTGCCCCATTTTGTGGACGTTAGAGTTAAAAACTAGGTATTCTAAGAATAAAACAAAAGTAACAGCAAAACACATAGTGTTCTTGTTTATGATGTGTGTGATGTCCACAGACAGTCAGTCATTTTCACGTAATATGCTCATATATACGCTGTTTGCCACGACCGCAAATACGTCATCATACATTACAGGTAATGTACGCGTTTTGTCATAATTGTAGCTTGTCATAAATTCATGTTTTTTACCTATGTGATGTTAGTAATTTTTTTTTACATTTATAAGTATTTAACACTAGCAGCGGCCCGCTCTTGACTTCGTCCGCGTCAACACATCATGACTCATCATGATTTGATGAAGCAATGTTGACTAAAAAACAAGCATCAAGCACTGACAAATTTCGACGGGTGAAAACCAGACCTCGGTAGCCAAGTGGTTAAGGTAGCCGCCCGGAATGCGGAAGGTGCGTGGTTCGATTCCCGCCTGAGGTTGTCGTCTTTTTTCAGTGTTAAAAATTTTACATCATAACCCGTGACGAATTTTTTTTCCATTTATACATACATACTATAATCACGACTATTATCCCGGAGAAGGGTTAGTCAGAGACTAGGCAATGAGAAATGCAACACAGTCCTCTGCCATAGTCCACTTTTCACCAAATAGCGACTGCACAAGTGCTGAGCGTGACAGGTGGTGATGTGGTGAGCCCATCGCAGCTCTATGCTGTTGGGTGTATGTGCAGTCTTTAGTCCGTTAGTCGCCTTTTACGACACCCAAGGGAAGAGGGGGTGGTAGTATTCTTTCACCGCTACGCGACACGGTTGACCTGCCAATTACAAACACAACAAAAAAGAATTCGCCTCAAGTCGTTCTGAAGTCTTGCGTGAACCATGCATTCAAGGCAATTGATTTTTATAGAAGGAAAATGTAATTAGTTATTTAAATGTAAATTTATGTTTAAATATTTATTAAATATAAATTTACATAAGTATATTCAAACAAAACCAAAATTGTCATTTTTCCTACTCACTCATTTTATTTTCCTTGATCTAATGCTATTCAGAAACAAAAAGTAAGTAGGTAAGTACCTAAGATAACATCGTTTTATTGCTACTTATAAATATTTTTGATTTGATTTGATTGATTGATTGGGATGGATAATGTAGATTAATGTAGCGTGTAGGTTGTTCATGGACCATCTACGAGTATACGTCTTCTGTAGAAGTTATGCGAAACATTCGTAGCAATTGATTTTTAATATTGTGTAACAATATAAAAAACCGTGCCGCGTAGCGGTGAAGGAATATTACTACCCCTTCTCACCCCTTGGGTGTCGTAAACTGCGACTAACGGATTTAAGACTGCACATAGGTACTCACATCTTACATAATATAGAACGGCGATGGGCTCACAGCCTGTAACGCTGAGCATATGTGCAGATTGTGCAGTCGCTATTTGGTTAAAAGTGGACTATGGCAGAGGACTGCAAATGCTGTCCTCATTGCCTAGTCTCTGACTAACCCTTCGGGGATAATAGTCGTGATTATATGTATGTAACAATATAAAATTAGTTTTTATGTTACTTTTTGCATTTTTTATTATTAACTAGGTAAGCACTTAGTTTTGCCAAAGGTGGATGTGTGATACAAAACAATTGATTTTGTTAGTTATTGTTAAGAAGGTAACAGTCAATTGTTACCTACCTTTTTTAAATTAAAAAACTCAACACATAAACCGAGGCATCGATCGTATTTGTTCAGAAAAGGGTGCCACTGTCTAAAGTAATATCGTGTTATTAATTTTTACTTTAGGTAAGGTTTATTTACTAATAATAATACTAAATTACTTTTATCTAGGTGCATATTTTTTATTAAACCGGAGTTAATATTGTTTGTTTTTTCAATAACTAAATAAGTATTTGAAGCTGAGTATATAAATACCTGTAGAATATTTATTAAAACTTGCTTTTAAAGTAGTAACAATAGTCGTCGTCGTCAAAGAGTTGACAACTCTTTGACTTTGTGGCAGACTGAACAGGGGCTTTACCATGAACTTACTATAAGAACAGTATTAGGTAAATACTTTATCTTACTATGCAAAATTCGTATGGAAATTTACATAGTAAGATTAAAGTAAGACTGCTCTAGGTACTGGTGACAGCTCATAGGTACTTAGACAAATACTATAAAAAATACTTAAATGAGTGAAATTTTAAACACGAATTCTATTGATTCAGTATTTTTGATACCAAAAAAACAATAATAAATATGAGTTTCAATCAACCCAAATCAATTAACAGTATGGTACCGAATGATATCTTTAAATAGATCGATATAATATACTCGATTATATATCCCACTTCAAAGACGGCAAATATTTAGAAAATTTTAAACTAATGTTGCGAAGACAATAGTTAAGTAGGTAGGTAATAGATAAGTACGAGTACTTGTTTGTTTTTGCAACTGTAAGTACCTACTTATTTGACAAATAAACAAAATATATTTAGCTTTAAGTAACCTTGAAATTAATTAATATTCAATACATAAATATCTTTGTGTTGCGTAAATTTAGTTTCTTAAAAGAAAAAAATTACGCCGGTAGTTTGACAATATAACAGCTGATAACAGAATAAGATACGTGACATTAGCTATGCTAGCTCCTTCCACAACAATTTCTTAGTGATTAATTCAAAAGATTTTATTATCTTAAAAGGTGTAGGTATTTAATATCGAATATGTTGCCTAAATAAGTTTAAGGTTTGGTGATAACTTTTTAGGTAAGTATAAAATACAAAAACTATGTTTGCTGGCACTACGTAGGTATACTATAAGTCTAAATTAATGTTGTTTTCTATGTAAGTGAATTTTTATAAATCCTTTAGAGAAATAAATTCTTTAATCGTATTAGTCCTACATGACCTTAACAATCAATATTTTTAAGCACATATTTGAAATACCCACCTAACTACTATTCGCCATTAGAAATATGTGTAGTTTAGACTAGAACTAAAAACTGTGTAGAGTAGATTTTTTACAAATACTTACGTTTTACTTAAGTAGGTACCTATTCATGTTGTTATTACCTAAGTACCTATTGATAGATTTTTAATAAAATAATTAACTTACCAAAAAATTTTATTGCCACAATCGCCATTTTGTAATTTTAAAACAAAACAATAAAAAGTTTATGTCCAGTCAATTTCTTTTTAAAAAAACGATTGCACTTCCTCTTTGTCACTGTATCGCGCTCATTTCGCGCGTGCGCGATCTAACGTCTGCGTGTGCGGATCACAGACTGTCGCGAGTGTATGAGCCAGCGCGGCCAGCAACACAGCCTGTGAACACAGCCTTATCGCGACGCAGAATGTCGACCATCGACACCCGCCTTCAGCATACATAGCGAAGCGCGTTACCGTCACATTTGTACCCACGTTTTCTCGGCACGCCATGTATGAGGGCAGACGGCGCAGTTCGATCCATCTATTGACGTAATAGACTCCCGGCGCGGCGACATCGAAACGGACGTCGATTCGTCAACATTCGCATGCGAACTCCGCGAGCCGGTCGATTATCGGCCCCATTTCCGCCGCGAAAAATGGAAAACAATCGACAATGTCAACAAGTCTGTGATTTACCCCGAATTGAAGCGTTCGTGAGTTTGTCGGTAGCATAGAATGATCTACCTTACAATGAGGGTATTTGAAAAGCTATCTGCACAATCCGGCGATCACCCTGGTTTATAGTGTGTAGCTAATGTGATCGAAGGTGTACTTAGCTGATCTTTACCGATCATACCAATAGTACCTGCGTGCTTTGGGCCTAGATGGTACTATTTTTAAACGTTCACCGTGTCCATCGTGTCTGTCGTGATATCTAAATCTTCAAGTTCTCGTGTCCTGATTTTGTGTACACATGGTAGACTATTTTTATCGTTGGAAAAAACGAGAATCAGTCCACTGAGACATGATTATGGACAATTCTGTTTGTTTGCCTACACTGAGCCGGAAAACAAGCCTAATTGACTTCTATCCACAATGTCCATCTCAAAGGAATCATAGCAATCTCATAGGAAGCTTACGCCCATTTTCTAAGAGTTAAATCGACTTTGACAATATTTTGTATTACAATGATTGACATAGACCTCTACTTACTTACGTTCGTGTAAACATTGATAAAAATTGTTAACAATTCTCGCATTTTTTCGCAATTTGGTTAAAAGTGGACTATGGTAGAGAACTGTTTTTGTTGTCCTCATTGTCTGGTCTCTGACTAACCCTTCGGGGATAATAGTCGTGATCGTGATTGTATGTAACTACGCATGTTTTTTTTGTAATCGAGGCCAACCCGCGGACTCCAAACAGTCTTACAGTAACATATGGCATCTACATGTGTTAGGTAACTGTATTACTAGGCTAAAATTACCAATGTTTATGTCCAACAGCAAAACAAAAACCTGCTCATTGTTAGGTATGTATAGGGTTACCAGATGAAAAAATGAAAGGTCCGGAGAAAAGGCCTGATTTCCATTGAAAAATCCTGAGATTTAAGAATTTTTTCTAAAACGTACTTAACAATTTTAAAAAGTTCTTTACAGTTTTTTAACAAAACAAGAAGAGGCGTTTTTTGACGTAATGCTTCATGCGTTGTGGGCAACCCATGGACCTACTATTAAGACAATAGGTATTTCACTATTACCAGAGATAATGCGTATTTGTCAATATATATTTGCAATTACAGCCCAGAATGCAAACGTAGAAAGAGTTTTTTCTATCATGGGGGCTCAATGGTCGAATGAAAGAAACCGACTAACGGTCTCTTCAGTTCGAGCTATACTTTTAATTCAATATAATTTGAAGAGTCTAACCATGTGGAGCTTTTTATAAATCAATAATTAAAGAAGAAACCTTACTTAAAAAGGTATCTTCACATAATAAATATGATAAAACTGATTAGGTGGTACCTTTTAATTGTGCGATTATTACCAAAGGAAGATTATTTTTAGTTTGTTTAACTTTTTATTAAAGATATCTTTAAAATGTAAGCTGCATTTTTTTTTAAATTCTAAAATCCTGAGATTTCATGAGATATGCAAAATCCGGCCGCAATCCTGAGAAGAGTCCGAAAATCCTGAAATCTCAGGACAAATCCTGAGATATTATGGTAACCCTAAGTGTGTGTGCCTACGTAGGTACGTATATAACCGTAGAATCCGTTCTTAGCAATCGGATTATTATGATTTGTGTTTCTGCAACAGTAGGTAAGTACTTACCTATGCTTGCTGTTGCTGCTGATTTAAGTATTTGAGGAAATAATTTTAGGTATTAGGCATATTTTAAGTTTAAGTAGGTACCTATGTGTCAATTACTTAAATAAGTGCCAAAATGTAAAAAAATAGCTATAATAATATGTTATATATTATTATTATAGTGAAGCAATGATATATACCTACCTAATATCGTTGTAGTGAGGTATAATTTGTTTCATTTGGCACAGCATTGTTCCGAAAACCCGAAATGCCTTTTCTGGCGAGAGTCGAGTGATATGATAGATTTAATAAACATACGTCTTCGTTATACTTAGCTAGTAACTTGGTAATAAAAATATCCATCATTGTTAGTACCACACTAATATTTTTGTGTTCGTTTTTTTTTTGTATGACATGATGAAATATTTATTAATGGATTTTATAAAATCAAAACGAAGCTACAGTTCTTATAAATATTCGAAAATATGATGATTGTTAATTATTAAGAAAGAAAACGCAGTCGAAATTTAAGCGCCTATATTCTCTCAATGCGCAAAAATGTGCACCTTGTCGTCTTTATTACATTTCGATTAAGTATTTCAAACACTGATCAAAGTTATTTTTACATAAAATCACATCAAAAAGTTGTAATGTAAGTACCAATTTGCAATTATACTAAACTCTCATTTACTCGTACGTTCTTACATTACCTACTTACTTTCTTATTCTTTGGCCTAACTTTTGGACTGGACTTCCTCTTTCCAACAAAGTCAATAATATTAGGTACATTGTCATACCTATCGAAGGAATATTATTAATAGTACCTAGTTAATATTAAACTAAATAAAAAAGCTTAGAAGCTCTTTTTTTTATGATTTAAGACTTGATATTAGATAAATAGATCTTACATTTTAGGCACTACGCTCATAATAGGACGATTTATTTTTATTTTACGATGACGATGTTTTTAGATGAAAGAATTTTAAAGATATTTTTACCCCAACTCTCGTATGAATATGGCTTTGATTATATACATGTCTAGATAGAGCCTGGCCGTAAAAAACGTAGAAAAATTTATAGGCCAAAATTAGCCTATCGCGCAATCCTGGCGGTCAGTGTCATTGTGCCGTCAAGCAGTGTTTACCTTTCGCGTTTCGGTGAAATGGTTCGCAAAATGAGCGTTTGCTCAGTGAAATTCTGTCGAAACTACAAAAGAGATTTTTTTTCGAAAAGGAAAGTCACGTTTCATCTGTAAGTATCGTTAAATTTTAATGAAAAATAATAACGGCTATGTATGCATAGTGTTGCTGGTATCAAAATGTAGAATTCCCATTATTGGTGGCAGGTTTTAGAAGGAGGTTTAAATATAATAAGTATGATAAAAAATACTCTTGTATGTAAGTTATCTTGTAAGTTAGTATTTATACATGGTCCTAATGTAAATAAAGTAAATACTTACATTAAATATAATTATTATTGGAACGCATTCAAAGTTTTTCTTTTTTTAAAACTGATGTCTGATTTATAAGAGCGTGAATAAATGTCACGGTTCCTATTCGATGCCGAATGTTTGTAAACATATTACTGTCATTTGTGCAATTGTCTAGTTTCACTAGGATTTTTACTGTTTTTTGAAAGAAAGACAATAGGTAACTGTTTTCTTGTGAATGTCTCTCAAGAAAAAGTAAAATCCTACTACAACTAGGTATAACAGTAATCTGTTAACAAACATTCGAATTTGGCTGGATTATAGGTTCCGTTCTAAAACAAGAAAAAATATAATATCTACTGTAATATTTTATTATACTATTATTATAAATTGTTATTGTGGTATGGTATCGTATCGATATTCGAAATGAATAAAAATGTACGTAAGTATTTATGTAAGAAGTGTGTGTTTAAGTATATGAGCTCGATGGCGCATCGGCTAGCACGTTCGGCTTGCAATCTTGCCCGCTATACAACTTTCGCAATGCCGGGTCACTGGATGGGTGACCAAATTTAAAACATCTCGAGCTCTTCCGTGCTTCGAAAGGCACGTTAAGCCGTTGGTCCCATTTGTTGTAGTAAGATGACAGTTGTTAAAACCCACCAACACGCATTGGGCCAGCGTGGTTGGTAATGGCCCAATATCCCCACGTGCTATCTCAACGTGGGTAGCCTGCGCCCAGCAGTGGGACGTTTATAGGCTGATGATGATGATGATGACGATGTTTGAGAAAGTGCGGGTGTATAATTGTGCCCCTAAAAGGTCAATATTCCTCGTCTCATGTAGGTAAACTATTGGACACGGATATTGATGAGCAGTCATCACATTATGTAACCTTCACAACTGTTCGACAACATAGCAAACATTTTAATTTTCAGATTTCCAACTGAGCCGGTAGAAAGAAGTCGTTGTCGAAATATGTAACTAAAAGGTTTCAACATAATAAGAAATTAGAGAACATGAAAAATGATGTAACATCCAAACGAAAGTTATTTTAGAAACAAATACAAAGAGAACGCCATTAATTGTTTTGATTTTAATTTAAAATATTTAAATTTCTAAATAAAAAATCAATTTTGATTAAGTATTAAATGTAAATCATCCTGCCTGTTGCTTCAATTTCGTCCCTATTCCAAACATATTACACGCACGCAGGCTTCCATTAGCACATTATTTTATTGTACTCGCCCTCGCCTTCAATCATCCATTTTTTCTAACACACCAGCTTCTTTTATGCGTTATACCTACATATACGATAGACATACCTAATTTAAAAAGTTATGTTATGTTATGAATCATTTTAAAATTGTATAGTGCATAAATATTTTTTCCCTACTTTATCGGAAATTAGGCATTCGCTGGCAACCATTCGCGCTAGTATCAGTCTGGTCATAAGCGGCTGTCATGCACACTTTAATTATTGTTCTGAGACAAAAACCGGGCGGATTTTGAGAAGCGTTTGTACCGCGATGCTCCGTCTAGACATGTTTAAAGTCAAAGGAATAAGGATATGGGTCAGTTAAGGGACTATACCACAGATAAAGGTAATACTGTCGGAAAATATCATTGCTGTCGGAAGACTTTACCGAGACATACCTCAATGCGATACACACGAGCTTCTACTAGAGATTTTTTTTAAACATGTGTTCTGCTGTTTTATTTCTTTGCCAACACCAATGATATTTCATTGGCCAACACTCACAATGTCACAATTCACAATGACATGATAAATAATACTAAAACATTTAATCATTCGTAGCAATAATAACAATACAACATAATTACACAAAACATCTGGGAATCACAGGACAACAAAATGACAAACATGACTTTCAATTTTCCCGCCGGAAATCCTGAAGGTACCTACCTACTTTGTTTGTTTGTATTCGTTCAGAATCAGATAAGACCAACCAAATCATAGTTTTGTAATTTATTTATTTAAAGTAAATTAATTTAATTAATAAGTACTTACGTTACTTTTATAGTTTCTTTTTTCACTTATTTATTTCTTATCTAAGTTCACGGACCATGTGAGTTAATTTTGTTTTTCAATTAATTAAAGACTTTATTAAGTTGTTCAAGTTTATGGATTGGACAAAAATCTGTAATCTCTTTTTAGCTTATTTAGATAATTACATTTAAAGACCATCAGCAAGTCGCATTAGTAGTTAGTATGTGATTAGTGAATTGAAGTACCTACGTGTGTGTGTGCGCGTTTAATAATTTTTAACAAGGTAGGACCATAAAGTTACTATACCTTTCCGCTAGGTATAGTAACTTTATGGGTAGGACCTACCTACCGGTGGTATCTAGATCGCTTGTTGTTTTTATTGTTTTTGGACTTTGACATTTGATAAAACTTTTTACTCAGTTGATCCAGCTGATCTTCTATCTATATTAAAATTTATTTCGTTTTGAATGGTTATTGTCACTTTATTTTAAACTATTTAGTTTACTATCTTACTAAAAGATATTAGGAGTACGTTTTTGTAAAATTCAATTGAAAGCTCTAGTAATAAATAAGTAATAAAAGTAATATAAAATGTTAGCAGGACGACTACTGGCCCGTCTAAGTTTCAGAAGATCTATACACATATCCTCAAAACTCAACAGCAGTATGGTCACAGACGGGAACACAATACTGGCTGAAAGCCTGAAAAAGCAGGTAAGTTTTTAAGTCACTAACTTTTAAAAGCATTAACAACTTTTTATCTAAACAAAGTAAAAGGGTTTATTATGCAAACACAAATCATTGGCAAACACCTCTTTCTTTTTCGCAAATCCAAATTTATTTCAAACTTGTTGTGTAGTTAACAATTCCATGTAATCTAGGTATTAAATTGTAACCCTTTTAATTTAAATAAGTACTTGTATAAAATACCTATTCCATTGTGGCTGTTAAAAACCTAGACAAAAAATAAATTGATCTGGTTTCTGTTGCTAAACTCAACTAAAAAGCCAAAAATTTAATTAAATAAGACAGACAACAAAGTTAGGCATGCAAGCCTAACTTTTGCTATATTTATGAAATGTGCCTGATGAAACAGTAGAGAACTAAGCTAATAAACTTAGTTATTTTTTATTATTTTCAGGGTGTTGAATATGTATTTGGAATAGTTGGTATTCCTGTAATTGAGACATCACTTGCTTTCCAAGCAGCGGGTCTGAAATACATTGGAATGAGAAACGAACAAGCTGCATGCTATGCTGCTCAAGCTATTGGCTATCTTACAGGTAACATAAAAATAATTGATGATAAAGATTTTCCAATCATTGAAATATAACACCTTGTTGTGTACCTACATTCAAAATTAATAAGATTAAGCATTGATTTTATCCTTATAATTAAATCAAATCAAATCATTTATTGCACT